>CM035848.1:212687721-213287721 GCA_020510985.1 Pholidichthys leucotaenia
AACAAAAACTTACAGCATTTATAGAAAAAAAATTAATTTATGAAATAGTCACAAATTCATTGAAAAAGAAAATCATAAATTTACCATAAGAGAGACTCAGACTTAATAAGAAGAAACCCCTAAAGATGAAACTTGAATAAAGTCACACATTTATTTAAAAAATGAAACTTACAGTAAGTCACAAATTAACCAAAAAAAACAAAACACTTGCATATCTGTGAGAAGAAAACCTCACAAATGTATGAGAAAGCAACAAATTTGTGATTAAAAAAGTTACAAACTTAGAATTCATAAAGTTACAATAAAAAGGTTGCAGATTTATGAGAAGAAAACACAAATTTGCTAAAAAGAAGTCACAAATTTCCTTTAAAAAATTGCAAATTGACACAAAAGTTGAAAATTTAAGAGAAGAATACTTTATTGCTCACAGGCCAGTTTATTACTGTTATGTAAACACATCTACCTTTATTTGGGTTTAATCTTTATTTGCACTATGGGTAGCATTACTGTACATGGACTGCTGTTGTTTTTCATCCTTATTCCTTCTTTTCTGATATATTGCACACACCACTAAGAGAGAGAGAAATGGCATTTCAGTTCTCCTGTATGTCCTGTACATATAGAAGTATTGGCAAATAAAAATCTTTGAATCTTGTTGTCTTTGAACAGGAGCTGCAGAGCACAGCACATTTTAGAACATTTCACCTTTAATATCAAATAATCTTTGTGCTTCATGCATGCATAAAATGATTATTTTCATAATAAAGCAAGTGACTCTGGTAAACTACTAACCACAGTGGCTGCATGGTGAGCACAAAATTTAAAGGGGACATATGAGGAAAATTTCACTTTTCAGTGTTTCTGTGCATCAAGTTGGGTATCTAGAGTGGCTACCATCTGAACAACTCTGAAAAAAACACAACCTTGTCATTTTGTTAGGGGTCAGCCTTTGTCTCAGTAGCATTAACTAAATGAGTGATTTTGATTTGGCTCATTTCAACGACACCCATACCACCCATTTTAACGATGGTGGAAGTATCACCATGAGCATCTAAATCTCAGTGTCATTTTCTTTAAACTTCAGTCACCCCACTAGACATCCCTGTTCCCGCCTGTTTTACTAATCTACATTTGATATATCTTGCATCATTTTGGCTTATTCTTCTATATTTTCATTGTGATAGTTGGTAGATAGGACCATTACCATTAGCTTGGTGGTTGGAGACAGTGTGTCTACCATAATAAAAGTGGCATCGGTAGGAAAATACAGACAGGTCAAGCCGCCTAGTCACAAATACCCTTACGAACGGCTGTGAACAGCTGCGACCACCATATGAACGATTTTTGGACCATTTCGTATGGCCTTCTTAAGGCAGCCATAGGAGAATCCAGTGTTCATAGACCGTTCGTAAGTTTATGGTCAGGTCGATGGTCTTGTCCAAGATTTCTACAAATGCCCCATGAAAACTCCTCATCGTAGGGTGGCCAAATGAATGCCATAGGAACAATGTAAGAACTACGCAAGTAGTAAGTATGCCTCAAGAACACCTTAAATTGTTCTTGAGAACACCTTAAGTTGTTCCCTTACAACCTCTTACAGCAGTCGTAGGAAACGCCGTACGAATCCCCATTCATACAGAGATTCGTATGGCGTGCGTAAGGTGGTAGTGAGGCGCTCATAAAGTGGAAGTACGTCATTTGTGTGATATTTGTGCTGAAAGCCATAAGATCTTCCTACCAATGACTTGAGAGTGCTGTGAGCTGCACAAAAATTTATGTTAGATGGCAGTAAGTTTGCCGTAGGAAGATCCCAAGGCACCCTTACAAAGAACATAAGAACTCTAGGGCCATCATATGACAGAAAAGCACCTCATTTATCAAGAATGCCTCAAGTTGCTCTTGTGAATTGAACGGCAGCCATAAGAGACTATGCCCCCTCCACAAATGTCTGCAAACTCCAGAATTTGTAGGAACTGGGAGATTCTTTCAAACCCATTGTTCATAAGAATCTTTGTGTCCATAGCTTTAGCTCTCGGATCATGGTCACGCCTTATTGTTATTTTATATTTATTCTATCTACATCACTAGACGTACTTGTTCATCTATCAACACGTATCCATATTTTTAGATGTTAGTTTAGCTTATTTTACTATAGTTTATTATACTCCAATCAGGACTAGTGGCAGTTAGCTGCCATTAGCCAATTTCCCATTCATTCATTCAGATTGTTTCTGTGCTTATTATACTCCAAGGACCAGTCATATCCTATTGACCCCTGAAACCACACACCCCCATCCCTCAATAAAGCTTTGTTTAATTAATTCTTTCAGAAAATTTTACATTAGTTAACTCAAGCAGTGTACTACCAGAGGTAAGAGCTAGCCAGTTAGCATCAGCAGTATGGTATCAACAACAGACCTGAGCAGTGACAAAAGAGGGACGGTGAGGTAAACTGGTGCTCATGAGCAATTAAAGAACATTGAAATGAGTGATTCTGAGAAAAGCCAAAGGTAGGTCAAAATGGGGCTTCAGCAATTAATTCCTGAAGCGTTTTGACCAAAACATGTCAGAGGCATTTCATTAGGACCTGTGGGAACTGGTCAACATGTGGAAAAAGTGCATCATATGTCATTTTAATGCAAAACCCTAACTATGATAGTTGAATAATTAAATCATTTTAAAAGGAATTAGATTTTTATTTGCCCATCTATTCTTGTCAATGAATATATGGTGTTAACTTGGCAGAAAAGAACACAGCATTAGATTAATTAGTTACAAACATGTATTTGTACTATTATTGAGTTCATTACGAACTGCAGAGATTCATTTAAACAAAAATACATGGACTTTTTGATTAAATTCCTGAGTAGTAACAGGAAGGCCAAGATAATCTCATTCAGGAAATGTGTTATGCCACATTTCCTGAATAAGCTGTTATCTCCTGAATAAGCTCTCACTGAAAAATAACCTTGCTCAAAGCTTCTCTTTGTGTATTTTGTTAAAATGGGCAGCGCGGTGGAAGAGTGGTTAGCACTGCGGCAGCACAGCAACTCACCCTTGGCCGGGGGATCCTGGGTTCAATCCAGCCCCCGACCAACAGTGACCTGTGTGGAGTTTGTATGTTCTTCCCGTGTCTGCGTGGGTTTACTCCGGGATTTCTCCGGTTTCCTCCCACATGCCAAAAACATGCAAGTTATGTTAATTGGCATCAAACTGGGGATTCTAAATTGTCTTTAGGTATGACTGTGAGAGTGAATGGTTGTCTGTCTCTCTGTGTTGGCCCTGCGATAGACTGGCGATCTGTCCAGGGTATACCCTGCCTCTTGCCCAAAGATGCTGGGATAGGCTCCAGCCCCCCTGCGACCCGAAAAGGATTAAGCAGAAGAAGATGGATGGATGAATGGACCTTTTTTTTTTTCTAAAGATGACCTTCACTCTTCTATTTGGAGTTATAATTTCTATATGCACTGCACACCTTGTCTCTAATGTTAACATAACTCTGTGTCAGTGGAAAGCATATGGAGAAGTTCTTTTTTTAATAGTACCTTAATAGAAATTCCATAATAAATAAATGATGCTCATAAAGTGCAGGAGCTCAATGTCATCTCATGTTATGCGCTGGACACAACTTTAGAGCTAAGAGGCCCACCTATAGTACTGTATAGGCTCCAGGATTCATCAAGGAAGACGATTTTAACGACCTGTCTTACGAGGAACAAAAAGGCAAGCTGCAGAGTGGTACACTTGTGTTCAAGAGCAGATGCTCTCCATTTGTTTCCAGGAAATGTGTAGTATATCCTTGTCTGTGTGTATTATAGAAGTATTCAAGTCCCTATTGGATCTTTCCAATGTTGGAGGAAGAGAAAAAGGTGGATACATTACCACTTAGTAAAATATAAATGCCGCCATGTTGTTCAACAGAGAAATTCAAATGTGTCATGAAAAATATATTGTTTTTGCCATAAAATCTTGATGCCCGTTTTTACTAAAACATTTCGACAAGTGGTTTCCATTAATGAAACAAACAAGCAAACAAGTATTCAGTGCATGGGAAACACAAGCCAACACAGCAGACCTCTCTGCCAATGTGGGCCAGTCTGTTTGGAGGCTTCACAAAAATATAAATATTAGATATTTTAAAATAAACAGTTGATCATCTCGCTGCATTAATTTTTTAACGCTTTGATATTCTTTGCTGACTGAGCACTTTGTTGTGTTTGGTGCACTGCCACGCATAAAGAAAATGTTAGCTTTGTTAGTCAAGGGAGACAAAGGAAGTGATGACTTTACTGATTTATTTGGAATAATAGGACAGCAACTGAAAACAGCTGAACTTTTTTGTAAAACTGTTTTAATGGATAGATAAGAGCACACAGATATTATTCATAAATCAACCACGTTTTAGCTAGTAAACCCTGGCATTTTGAGTTTTAAAAAAAAAAGTACAAAAAGGAGAAATTAGATAAATACAGGGAGGAAGGTGATTCTGTTAATCACCAGGGTTGGTTGGGAATAGACGATATAATTAGTGGGAATTTGTTTGCTCATTGTATTTTTATTTTGAATTTCTATTTTTCTTAATAAGTAATTAGATTTTGAAATGAGTGTTGAGATTTGTTTGTTTACTCATTGTGTTTCTATTGCTGTTGTGGCAATGTATGTACAGCCGTGGACAAAATTGTTGGTACCCCTCTGTTAATGAAAGAAAAACCCGCAATGGTCACAGAAATAACTTGAATCTGACAAAAGTGGTAATAAATTAAAATTCTATGAAAATTAACCAATGAAAATCGGACAATGTTTTTGAATTGTGGTTCAACAGAATTACTTTAAAAAACAAACTCATGAAACAGGCCTGGACAAAAATGATGGTACCCCTAGAAAAGATTGAAAATAATGTGACCATAGGGACATGTTCAACCAAGATGTGTCCTCTAATTAACATCACAGGTGTCTACAAACTTGTAATCAGTCAGTCGGCCTATTTAAAGGGTGACAAGTAGTCACTGTGCTGTTTGGTGACATGGTGTGTACCACACTAAACATGGACCAGAGGAAGCAAAGGAGAGAGTTGTCTCAGGAGATTAGAAAGAAAATTATAGACAAGCATGTTAAAGGTAAAGGCTATAAGACCATCTCCAAGCAGCCTGATGTTCCTGTGACTACAGTTGCACATATTATTCAGAAATTTAAGATCCACGGGACTGTAGCCAACCTCCCTGGACGTGGCCGCAGGAGGAGATGGATAATGCGAATGGTAACAAAAGAGCCCAGAACAACCTCTAAACACATTCATGGTGAACTCCAAGGTCAAGGTACATCAGTGTCAGATCGCACCATCCGTCGTTGTTTGAGCCAAAGTGGACTTCATGGGAGACGACCAAGGAGGACACCACTGTTGAAAACAAATCATAAAAAAGCCGGATTGGAATTTGCCAAACTGCATGTTGACAAGCCACAAAGCTTCTGAGAGAATGTCCTATGGACAGATGAGACAAAACTGGAACTTTTTGACAAGGCACATCAGCTCTATGTTCACAGACACAAAAATGAAGCATACCAAGAAAAGAACACTGTCCCTACTGTGAAACATGGAGGAGGTTCTGTTATGTTCTGGGACTGCTTTGCTGCATCTGGCACAGGGTGTCTTGAATCTGTGCAGGGTACAATGAAATCTCAAGACTATCAAAGTATTCTAGAGAGAAATGTGCCGCCCAGTGTCAGACAGCTTGGTCTCAGTCGCAAGTCATGGGTCTTACAACAGGATAATGACCCAAAACACACAGCTAAAAACACCCAAGAATGGCTAAGAGCCAAACATTGGACTATTGTAAAGTGGCCTTCTATGAGCCCTGATCTAAATCCTATTGAACATCTGTGGAAGGAGCTGAAACATGCCGTATGGAGAAGGCACCCTTCAAACCTGAGACAACTGGAGCAGTTTGCTCATGAGGAGTGGGCCGAAATACCTGCTGAGAGGTGCAGAAGTTTCATTGACAGTTACAGAAATTGTTTGATTGCAGTGATTGCCTCAAAAGGTTGTGCAACAAAATATTAAGTTAAGGGTACCATCATTTTTGTCCAGGCCTGTACCTGTATGTGTATATGTGCATGAAGGTATATAGATATGTTAATTAGTTAAGGTTGAACTAGGACAAGATAAGCCTTGCTTCAATCATCGTCCTTTTCGGACAGCATTGAACACTTTTTTTTCTTGTTTTTGTTTTGTTCGAAATAAAAGTTGCTGTTGTTGTTCGTCCGTCGTTCTCGACAATGACCAAGGACATCACAGGGAAGAGGACTGGGTGTGGTGTGTCCGGCTGTGACTTATCAGTCCGATGTGGGCACAGAAGGCTCTGCCACAGGTGGTCTGCGCAGGCAGAAGATACAGGGGTGGCTCTAGGCTTGCGAAGCTCACGTTTTCTCTGGGCCTTGGCAAGCCTGTTCAGCTCAAAGGAGACAGCACCTTGGCTGGTACAGCTACGCCAGTCTGGTCAGTCTAGCGCTAGGGTCTCCCAGGTGTCAGGACTGATGTCAAAGCTCTTCAAGGAGGCCTTAAGAGTATCTTTGGAGCACTTCTTCTGACCACCTTGTGAGCACTTGCCCTCTGCTAGTTCACTGTAGAGCAGTCTCTTTGGTAGGTGTAAGTCAGGCATATGAACAAGATGGCCAGCCCTCCTAATCTGGGCTCTCTTGAGCAGGGTGTGGATGCTAGGCAGCTCAGCTCGGAAGAGGACCTCTGTGTCAGGGATTTTGTCCTACCAGGTGATCTTCAGGAGCTTTCTGAGGCAGTTCAGGTGGAAGTGGTTTAGCTTTCTGGCATGGTGCTCGTAGACTGTCAAGGTCCCACAAGCATACAGTAGGGAAGGCAGGACAACTGACTTGTACACCTTCAGTTTTGTGGTCAGCCTGATGCCTCTCCTTTCCCACACTGTTGCACATAGCCGTCCGAATGCTGAGCTTGCCTTAGCAGTGTGTGAATCGACCTCGTCGTCAATGTTGACAGACCGGGAGAGTGTGCTGCCGAGGTACATGAACTTGTCGACAACCTTGAGGGTCTGCCCGTTGACAGTGATGGCTGGT
The DNA here is from genome assembly GCA_020510985.1 of Pholidichthys leucotaenia. NCBI lineage: Eukaryota > Metazoa > Chordata > Actinopteri > Cichliformes > Pholidichthyidae > Pholidichthys > Pholidichthys leucotaenia. Next base: position 212,694,805 of record CM035848.1, read on the forward strand.
TCCATGTAAGTCTTCTGCAGTGCGGGTTGGTGCAGGACCTCGGTTTTCTTCGTACTGATTGTGAGCCCGAAGTTGCCACAAGTAGTGGAGAAGCAGTTCATGCTCTGCTGATCTGGGCCTCTGTAGCGGCATTGAGTGCACAGTCGTCTGCAAACAGGAAGTCACATCATGCTGAAAAGTGTGGGTGCGAGTACACAGCCCTGCTTGACCCCACTGGTGACTGGGAAAGCTTCGGAGGAGTCTCCATCCTCCAGTCCTCGAGCAAGCATGCCGTCATGGAACTGATGCACCATGCTGATGAACTTGTCCAGACAGCCGAACTTCGACATGATCTTCCACAGCCTCTCACAACTGATGGTATCAAAAGCCTTGGTCAGATCTACAAATGTTGTGTAGAGGTCCCTGTTCTGCTCTTGACTTCTCCTGAAGTTGGCGTGTGGCGAAGATTATGTCAGCAGTTCCATGACCCTCTCTGAAGCCACACTGGCTCTCCAGCAGGTGACCACCTTCCATATGCTGAATGAGGTGGTTGAGAAGGACTCTTGCGAGGATCTTGCCGGCAATGGCGAGGAGAGAGATCCCACAGTGGTTGTTGCAGGACTGCCTGTTTCCTTTACTCTTGTAGAGATGGACAATGGAGGCATCCTTGAGCTCCTGGGGGATAACTTCCTGCTGCCACATGGTCTGAAAGAGCTCGGTGAGTTTCTGTATTAGAACCGGTCCTTCTGCCTTGTAGATTTCAGCTGGGATGGAGTCAGAGCCTGGTGCTTTGCCGTTCGAAAGGAGTTTGATCGTTTTTTGGACTTCTGATTCCGTTGGAGGTTCTGCCAGAGACGTGTTCACCTCTACTTGGGGCATGCGAGTGATGGCTTCTGCACTGATGGGTGGTCTGTTCAGGATGCTGCTGAAATGTTCTGCCCATCTTTCCAGGATTGCGTTCTTGTCGGTGAGGAGAGTGGACCTGTCAGCACTGAGCAGTGGTGATGTTCCAGAAGACTGAGGCCCGTAGATGGTCTTAAGGGCATCATAGAAGCATTTGGAGTTATTGCTGTCAGCGTACTGCTGTATTTCATCTGCCTTTTTGCTGAGCCAGAAGTCCTGCATCTCTCTGAGCTTTGCCTGCACCTTTCCTTTGATGGAGTTGAAAATTGCCTTCTTCGAGGCAGATCTGCTGTCTTGCTGGTACGCTCTGTGGGCTTCACGCTTCTCATCAAGCAGCTTTTGGGTGTACTCATCGTTTTCATCGAATCAGTCTTGGTGTTTGTGCGTGTTCTGGCCCAGATGAGTGAATGAGGTGTCGTACATCATGTCTCTGAAAGCTGCCCAGTCTTCTTCTGCTCTGTACGCCTCGAGGTCAAGCTGATTAAGCTTGCTGTCTAGGTCCTCACTGAGGTTCTGTTGCACAGAGTCCTGTTCCAGCTTGCTGACATTGAGTCGCTTGTTTGCCTTTTTCCACTGTGGATGCCGTTTGGGCTGGATGTGAATGTTGAGCTTTGAGAGAATGAGTCTGTGGTCCATCCAGCAGTCTGCGCCACACATCGCCTTTGTCACTCTAACATCCTGCCTGTCTCTCCCTCTCACAATGATGTAATTGATCACATGCCAATGCTTTCTGCGTGGATGCATCCAGGAGGTCTTGTTGCGATTAGGCAAACGGTAGACGGTATTAGTGATCAGAAGGTCATGAGAGGCGCACATTTTCAACAGGAGAAGACCGTTGCTGTTGCACTTTCCAATTCCATTTCTCCCAAGGACTCCCTCCCATGTCTGGTAGACTGTACTAACTCTGGTATTAAAGTCTTCAAGAACAATGAGTTTGTCAATAATGAGAGTCTCTAAGTCCTCGTAAAACTTGTCTTTGATCTCATCTGGGTTTGTCATGGTGGGGGCTTATGCACTGATGAATGTGGCATGGAATTTTCCTCGGAGGGGGAGCTGCAGGGTCATGAGGCGGTCATTGGTTCCTTTGGGGAGGCTGGTAAGCTTGCTAATCAGATTGGATCTGATCACGAAACCCATTCCTGCTTCACGGCATTCTTCGCTGCCTCAGCCGCTCCAAAAAAAGTGTAGCCAGCTTTGACTTCTGTCAGCTGACCTTTGTCTGCAAACCTGGTCTCGCTCAGAGCTGCAATGTGGATGTTATTCCTGCTGAGTTCTCTTGTGACAAGTGCTGTCCATCTCTCAGGTCTGTCTGCTTTGGAGCTGTCCATGAGCGTTCGCACATTCCAAGTGCCAATGATGAGTGATGTCACCTTAGTTGATTTCTTCTGAGAATTTTGACCGCTAGGGTGGGATCCCCTCCAGCCGCAGCTTGCTGGCTAGGGTGTAGCAAAGCAGGCTATTTTTAGGGCACCTTTTCTAGCCCCTTCGTCAGGCCATGGAGGTGAGTAGAGTGAATCCTAAAGAGAGCTGTTAAGACAACCGGGGGGCTGCCGAACTCCACTGCTGCTTCGGTCTAATAGAGAGCGACCCTATGCCCTGTGCTGCCTGTGTGCGGGATTGTGGCTACAGCTTCCAGTGTATCCGCATCTGCTGCTTTGTCACTTGCCCATCGCCACAGGACTTGGATGGAGGAGGGGGGGGGGATAAGAAGGAAATTTGGGTGGGGGTGATGAGATGAGATGAGATGAGATGAGATTCAACTTTATTGTCATTACACATGTATGAATACAAGGTAACGAAATGTGCCTTGGCATTTGGGCACGCTCTGCAGAGCGCATCCAAGGCCGGGGCAGCCGCTAGGCGCCAGTCATAGTGGGGATAAAGAAAGAAATATGGGATGACACAGTAGGCGAGAGAAAAAAACATGTTTATCAAAATATCGCTCAGTGAGTGAGCGAAATTTTGATTGCAGGAAAAAAAAACTCAATGCACATTTAGCAGACAGATCGCACAATAACAAGCGAGAGAGACCAGTGTATGTAGTCAGCATATGATCAGTGTGTAATGCAGTGTGGAGATGTGTCAATTGCTGGTGAACAGCAGAGGGCACCCCCTGGCAATGGATAGTCATGTGTTCTACACGGCATGTCCAGAGTTTATCTCTCCTCATGCAGGTGGCAAGTTCTGTAAACACATGAGCGCTGTCCTTGAGGAGCTCAATCTGCAGAACAACAGCCATTGTTTGTCGATGTTTGGGTTAGCAGAGCCATTCTTCCGCTTATCTTCATCAGGAGGAATGTAAATACAGGGTACCAAGACAAGGTCAAATCAAATCTGCACAGTGCACTCAGAGAATAGATTTTTCCTCACCCGTGCAATTCTGTGCTTTCATAATTTCCATATGCAGGCTTAAACTTTAATCCCATGGAGAGCACAGGGCTCCAGATGTATTCCTCCACTGAATCACTGTCATTCAGTTCACCGTTTGCCGCTACTCGTGCCCTCCCCAACTGGTCGAATTTGATGAAGGAGCTTGCCGGGTCCACTTTGATCAGCTCTCTCATCTTCCTTCAATTTCTGATACATCAGGGAACTTCACAGCCAAAAATAGAAGTCCTGAGATCATAACCAATAATGATGTTTCCACAGACGCATGAATTCCAATGTCCATGAGTCTCCTCGCAGGTTCCAATTCTTGGGCTCCCCCTTGGCCCGATTCTTGTTGAAAAATAGTGACAATAGCACATTTAAGCCGCTTCCAAATCCATAATTTCCATTTAGATTAAGATTCAGCAAAGAAGAGCGACTAAACAAAAACGCAACATTGCAAAGCTGGGAATAGGTCAGGAAGGCAGACGGGAGGAGGGAAGAAAAAAATGCGACTGCTCTCTCTCAGAGCAAGAAGAAAAAGTGATGTCTTGACTTGCACGTGAATTTGATTTAAGTGAGGGAGAGCTGCGCAGGGTCGTCAGCCTCACTCTGTCATCCCAGCCTATCTGGATCCTGTGGCAAGACATAGTCAAGATGGCTGGAGATAGGCGAGGATGGAGTGGATGGCCAGCAGTGTCCTACGTGTCTCACTGTGCCCTAGTTGCACTTCACAAGGCTTTGCTGGGTCTGCCTTCCTGCCCGTTGAGCCAATCTGGTAGTTTCCTCCACGCAGTCCGCCAGATCCGGTGTACGCATGTGTGGGTAGACAAGCCCTGCCTCACCGAGGGTTTCAAACCTGTCGGCTACCCTCACCTGGTTTTGCCCGCCAGTCGAAACGGTTTACCGAGGTGTGGTCGCTGTTGCATGCAAACAGCTACTTGGGGCCACAGGTGAGAGTTGAGTGCCAAGTGGGAACCAAAGCAGACCGTCCACCCGGAGGTGCGACTTTTGCCCTGTCAGAGGTACTATCTCTCCCTGACACTCCAGAGACCCCCAAAATAAACAATATCAATCAGTTAAACCCTTTTAATGCCAGTTTTCACAGATTTCTTGATTACTTTAATTCAAAATTCATAACAATTGAGTGGCAATTTGAAATGTTAATCCAAACTTATTTTCCTAATTTAAAAAGAAATATCCCGAAACATTTGTTGGGATAAAGTAATTGTCCTCTTTCACTGCTTTATCTACGTATTGTATAGTATTGTACTTTAATTACAGAAACTGTTGCTAACAATAACTTCAGTTTTGAAACCTGCTGCTTGGACTCTGGAGGCATGTCTTGCTTCTTCTCTCATCCATGTTGTCTCTCCTGCTCTGTGCACACAGGCCTCCCACTTTGTCTTTTCTTTCAAACAAAGCTATTTTCATTCTTCTTCCTTCCTTTATTTTTGCTTCTTTTTTTTCTCCCTGTTTACTCATGGTGGGAGAAACTTGCCAGATGTTGACCTTACAGCTGACTAAACCATTTTTTTTTCTTTTTTGAGTAAAGCTATTGTTATTTTTTAACCACTGTATCATGAGTGTTTGGGAAAAAATAACAGCAAATACAAAAAGGAAAAAAAGTGTTTTGTATGTGACTTTTAAAAAAGAGTAAAACTGGTAGCCATTGTAAAGCCAAAAGGTAGGTGTAATTTTACTTTGCTTTCTGTATTGTAACAGTTTTTATAAAAGCATCCTACAATTTTCAATTCAGATTATTCAGTGCTATTTGATAGTTTATCCATTAAAAAAGCATTTGCAGTTTTTACTATTTCAATGGGCCTTTACTTTATCTCTTCTGTTCACCCCAACTTACCTTTGGTTCCAGTTTGTAACTGCTGATTACTGTTATTTCACTTTCCCAATTCAGGCCCACTGCATTCTTTTCCTGATTTTTGACACATGGCAGCTGTCACAGTATCCTCAGGGGGTATGTTTAGGTAGGAGTCTCTGATCTAATCCAATTTAGACCGTGACTGATTTTTTTTTTTTTTTAACCATTATTTAACCAGATAAAATCCGACTGAGATCATAAATTTCTTTTGCAAAGGGATCCTGTCCAAGTCCTGGCCAAGTGGCAACATCACAACCCACGTCACAAAGTAAATCGAAATTATTCCCCACTGCAAATTAGGTTTACTGGCAAAATGTACAAACTAGCAGCTGTTTGCAATAAACAAATAATACAAGAATAAATAGCTCAACACAACTAATATTACATGTGGTTTCTCCAAATCAAGCACAAAATTCCATTTTTAATGACTACTGCAGTTTCTAAATTATTCAACCCCTTCCTGACAAGCATCTTTAGAACTTAGTAGAGCACCATTTTGCTGTTATGACCTGCTGCAAATGAGGTGCATAGCCAGACACCAGCTTCTGACAGCGTTCTGAGGAATCTTAGTCCATTCCTCATGGCCAAAGGCCTATAGTTCATTAATATGCTTGGGTTTGTGTGCCGCAACCACCTTTTTCAAATCCCCCCCAGAGATTTTCAATGAGGTTCAAGTCAGGCGACTGTGATGGCCACTCTAGTATCTTCCAAGACTACTTCTGAAACCAAATCTTGGTGGACTTTGAGGTATGTTTGAGATCATTGTCCTGTTGGAAGGACCAATGATACCCAAGCTTCAGCTTCCTCACAGACAACATGACATTTTCTCCCAGGATTTCCTGATACTTGATTGAATCTATCTTACCCACCATACACTATAGGTTTCCAGTGCCAGAGGAAGTGAAGCAGCCCCAAAGCATCATTGTGCCATCACCATGCTTCACTTTAGGCATGGTGTTCATTTTAGCATACTGTATGTTTACTTACTTCTTTTATTAATAAGTACTGTTGGGTTTTACAGTGTTTAATGCCATTTTCCCACTCTGCGAACACTAGAGACAGTCAGAATATAGAAGTCCTGTGATCATAATCCATAATGTCCATCTGACTTCTGCTGAAGATGAGGACAGAGATAGGGAGAAAGCAGGCCAATGAGACCTACTGTATATATACAAGTCTATACCAGTGCATTTACCATCAAGTTTAAGAACAGACCATCGAACCCAAGAATGCAACTCACAGCAAGGTTTGGTTCCAAGGTTGTCATAGCCAGGAGCGGCACTGGGGTTAAGCTCCCAGTGCTCATAAAATGCTCCTTATGGTGTGCGTCTCGAAAAGCCTCTGGCAACTAAGTCCAACTCCTAGCCTGCCCGTGTGGTTTAGTCTCTAAGCCCGGCGGAACTGCTTTTACTAATAGGAGAAGGGGCGAGGGCGGATCTCTGGTGCCTTAAAACCAGATGCTTCGGGTAGATGGTGGCTCGTCAACCTGGGAAGGTAGCCCATCTAGGGGAAGGTAAACCCTGATTTCAAACCTCTGCTGCCTTGCGGCATACCCGGTCACGGGAAAGGCTTCGGGAGTCAACCCTGAGGAAAAATCCAGAGTCGGAGCCCCTAAGGCAGTTCTATGTTGTGCTCAACATCGTTCTGGCAGCTCCTGCAACGGCGCTGGTGCCAAACTGTAGCAGCCCTGCTGTTCCTTTGGATTCATCAGTGACGTGGAGAGGGGGGACATGCTGCATGGGCAACATCTTGTCCTCCATATCTTCCTGCCCAGGCTTGAATCCTACCAACGCCCAACGCTGGAAGGTAGAACACCGGATCACTGGAGAGGACACTCCAGCTTCGCCTTTGGCGTAGACAAAACACGGGGAATGACAGTTACCGGTTATAAGCCACTGCTCAATTGGCGTAGAGCGTGGCGCCAGGGGTTGTTCCCGACGGTGGGAGGGATCATCAGATCTCACTGGACAGCTACCGCCCGCCTCAAGCTGAGCAGCCCCCAGCCAATAAGGTGTTGTCCCGCCACAGCTTGCTTTCCTCATTGGGTGCATGGGGATAAGGAGAAATCCAAACAGCAGGCTGAGAACCTTCGCACCAGGCAAGACAATAAAACAAAAGAGACCAACTCTAAAACTGGGAACTTGGAACGTCCGCACTATGATGACAGGACTCGCTGCTAACCTCAAGGACATCAACAACACCAGGAAGACTGCCATCATCAATAATGAGCTGAAGAGACTGGGAGTGGATATCGCCACTCTCCAGGAAACACGGTTAGCTGATGCAGGCACACTGAGAGAGAAGGACTACACGTTCTACTGGCAGGGAAAGGGCAGTGACGAACACAGGGAACACGGAGTGGGCTTCGCAGTGAAGAACACTTTGCTGAAGATGGTGGAACCGGGCAGCACTGGCTCTGCACGACTCCTCACCCTCCGCCTGAACACCACTCAAGGCCCAGTCACCCTCGTCAGTGTGTATGCCCCAACACAGACAGCCACACCAGAGGCAAAAGACGAGTTCTACGAGAATCTCACAACAACTGTCAGGATCATCCCCAACTCTGAACAACTCATTCTCCTTGGAGACTTCAATGCCAGAGTGGGTGCTGACCACGACTCCTGGCCCTCCTGTCTTGGACCTTTTGGCGTGGGCAGAATGAACGACAACGGACAGCGGCTGCTCGAGTTCTGCACATATCACGATCTGTGCATCACAAACTCGTTCTTCAAGACCAAGCCCCAACACAAGGTTTCCTGGCAACATCCGCGCTCAAAGCACTGGCACCAGCTAGACTTGATCCTGACCAGGCGCACCTCACTGAAGAACGTGCTAATCACCCGTTCGTTCCAGAGTGCAGATTGCGACACAGACCATTCATTGGTGTGTTGCAAGGTCAAGCTGCAGCTGAAGAAATTCCATCGTGCTAGACAACCTGGAAAGGCACGGATTGACACCAGCAAGATGGCCCAACCAGAACTTGTTGAGCAGTTTGCCTCCACCTTTGAGAAGGAACTTGGTGTACCACAAGGAGGAGAATCTGCAAAGCAGAAGTGGGAAGAGCTGCGAAACACCATCTACCGCACAGCCTTGGCTACCTTTGGGAGGAAGACCTCGAAGTCACAGGACTGGTTTGATGCCAAGTTGACCGAGATGACCCCCGTCATTGAAGCCAAGCGCTCAGCACTTGCTGAGTACAAGAAGTACCCAAACGAGAAGAATCTCCAGATTCTCAGGGCTGCGAGAAGCAAAGTTCAGCAGACTGCTCGGCGCTGTGCCAACGAGTACAGGACTCAGCTCAGCCAAGACATTCAAACCGCTGCCATAACAGGGAACATCCGTGGTATGTACGATGGCATCAAGAAAGCACTTGGTCCGGCTCAGAGCAAGACGGCCCCCCTCAAATCTTCCACTGGGGAGATGATCACAGAGAAGAACAAGCAGATGGAGAGATGGGTGGAACACTACTCCGACCTCTACTCTAGACAGAACACCGTGACACCGTCAGCCCTTGATGCCATCGACTGCCTGCCATCCATGGACGAACTTGACGCCGAGCCAACCATCGACGAACTCAGTAAGGCCATTGATAGCTTGGCTGCTGGCAAGGCACCCGGCAACGACGGCATACCCCCTGACCTGATCAAGCACTGCAAGACCGCCCTACTGCTGCCATTGCATGACGTCCTCTGCCAGTGCTGGAAGGAAGGTGCTGTACCACAGGACATGAGGGACGCCAAGATCATCACCCTCTACAAAAACAAAGGGGAGAGAAGCGACTGCAACAACTACAGGGGCATTTCCCTCCTCAGCGTTGTTGGCAAAGTCTACGCACGAGTTGTTCTCGTTCGTCTACAGAAGCTTGCCGAACGTGTCTACCCCGAGTCTCAGTGTGGCTTCCGCGCTGAGCGATCGACGGTAGACATGATATTCTCCATCCGCCAACTCCAGGAGAAATGCAGAGAACAGAACATGCCTCTGTACGTCGCCTTCATCGACCTAGCCAAAGCGTTCGATCTGGTCAGCAGAGAGGGCCTTCTCAAGATCCTGCCAAAGATAGGATGCCCAACAAAGTTGCAAAGCCTCATCGAATCGTTTCACACCAACATGCAGGGGGTAGTGCAGCATGATGGCAACGTCTCAGAGCCATTCAACATACGCAGCGGAGTGAAACAGGGCTGTGTACTTGCGCCAACCCTCTTTGGGATTTTCTTTGCTATGCTCCTGAGGCATGCCTTCAGCACAGCAACAGAGGGAATCTACCTGCACACAAGATCTGACGGCAGGCTTTTCAACCTTGCCCGCCTGAAAGCCAGAACCAAAGTACGCGAGGCTCTAATCAGAGACATGCTGTTTGCAGACGACGCTGCAGTCGCAACCCACACACAGCAGGAGCTTCAGACCCTGATGGACCGCTTCTCCCAGGCATGCAAGGACTTCGGGCTTACCATCAGCCTGAAGAAGACTAACGTCTTGGCGCAAGGCACGGAAGCACCACCAACCATCACCTTTGATGACTACAAGCTGGAGGTCGTGAATCAGTTCACGTACCTGGGGTCCACGATCAGCAACAACCTCTCCCTTGATACAGAGATCAACAAGAGGATTGGAAAATCAGCCTTCACACTCACCACACGAGTGTGGGAGAATCCCAAACTCTCTGTCAAGACGAAGATGGCAGTGTACAATGCCTGCGTCATCAGCACACTGCTCTATGGGAGTGAGACGTGGACAACATACGCCCGGCAGGAAAAGAGACTGAACTCCTTCCACTTGCACTGCATTCGCCACATCCTGGACATATCCTGGCAGGACAAAGTGCCCAACACAGAAGTTCTGTCCCGTGCCGGCCTTCCCTCCATGTTCACTCTACTCAGGCAGCGCAGGCTCCGCTGGCTAGGCCACGTTCACCATATGGAGGATGGCAGAATCCCCAAAGACGTCCTCTATGGAGAACTGGCAACTGGCAGGAGAGACGTTGGCCGCCCACAGCTGCGCTTTAGAGACGTCTGCAAGAGAGACATGAAGGCCCTGGATATCAACACAGAGCGCTGGGAGGACCTTGCAACGGACCGCTCCAAATGGAGAGGCACCCTGACCAGACAGCTCAAGGCGGGTGAAGAGAGACTGACTGCTGCAGCAGATGAAAAAAGGACCCGCAGGAAGAACCGCCACAGACCCAGCAGCACGGAGACCACCCACAAGTGTGACCTGTGTGACAGGGACTGTCATTCGCGCATCGGCCTGTTCAGCCACAGGCGGTGCTGTTCCAGCAGAGTAGACGTTTAGGATTCTCTTCCATGGTCATCATAGACCGACGGAGGCCGACGACGACCAGTGCATTTACCATCAAGTTTAAGAACAGACCATCTAACCCAAGAATGCAACTCACAGCAATGAGTCTAAGGTTTACAATTTGTAATAAACAAAGGGAGGCAGGATAAACTGAGTCAAACATATGCAATGGCTGTACAGGGGCATGCATATACACGTAAAATGTCTCCATAATCCAGTACTGGTAGAAATGTGGCAGCCACAAGTTTCTTTCTTGCATTGGATGAGAAACATGGCTTGTTTCTAAAATAAAAACTCAATTAGCAATGCAGTTTTTTTCACCAGAGAGTTAACATATGGTTTAAAAGTGAGAGAGTCATCAATTAAAATAAGCAGGTATTTAAAACTGTCAACAACTTCAATGACTGTTCCATCATGAGTTTCTGACCTGCTCTTACTGTTGAAAAACAGCATGAGTGTGGTTTTGTTTGCATTAAAAGAGAGTTTCAGCTCCGAAAAAAAAAATTGTTACTGCAGGCATCTTCTAAGCAACCAATGCCTTTAACAAGTGATGGTGCAAAAGAATAAATAATCATATCATCAGCATAAAAACTGTTATCAGTTACATCAAGCCCTACATTATTGATATATACTGTAAATAACTGAACTGAAGACTTTCTATCATCCTGTGTTGCAGATACCGGGCCGTAGCATCCTGGAGCAGAGTGCAGGGAGTAGGCATCCCTCTCTTGACTGTCATTGAAATTGTGTCTATTTGGGTGCTGTCGCTAATCCTTGCAGTACCCGAGGCTGTTGGTTTTGACATGATCACTTTCAAGCGTGGCAATGACACCGTGCGCACTTGCATGCTCAATCCCAAGACCGACTTTATGAAGGTAAGCTTCATTATCAATAACATATACAGTATCTCACTAAAGTGAGTACACCTCTCACATGTTTGTAAATATTTTATTATATTGTTTCATAGGACAACATCAAAGATATGACACTTTGATACAATGTGAAGTAGTCAGTGTACAGTTTGTGTAACAGTGTAAATTTGCTGTCCCCTCAAAATAATTCAACACACAGCCATTAATGTCTAAAAGGCTGGTGCCAAAAGTGAGTACACCCTGAAGTGAAAATGTCCAAATTGTCCCCAAATAGCCATTTTCCCTCCCCGGTGTCATGTGACTTGTTAGTTTTACAAGGTCTCAGGTGTGAATGGTGAGCAGGTGTGTTAAATTTGGTGTTATCGCTCTCACACTCTCTCATACTGGTCACTGGAAGTTCAACATGGCACCTTATGGCAAAGAACTCTCTGAGGATCTGAATAAAAGAATTATTGCTCTACATAAAGATGGCCTAGGCTATAAAAAGATTGCCATCACCCTGAAAATGAGCTGCAGCACAGTGGCCAAGACCATTCCATGGTTAAACAGGACAGGTTCCACTCAGAACAGGCCTCGCCATGGTCGACCAAAGAAGATGAGTGCACGTGCTTAGCATCATATCCAGAGGTTGTCTTTTGAAAATACTGTAGATGTATGAGTGCTGCCAGCATTGCTGCAGAGGTTGAAGGGGTGGTGGGTCAGTCTCAGTGCTCAGACCATACGCCGCACACTGCATCAAACTGGTCTGCATGGCTGTCGTCCCAGAATGAAGCTCCTTTTAAAGATGATGCACAAGAAAGCCTGCAAGCAGTTTGTTGAAGACAAGCAGACTAAGGACATGGATTACTGGAACCATGTCCTGTGGTCTGATGAGACCAAAATAAACTTATTTGATCCAGATGGTGTCAAGCGTGTGTGGTGGCAACCAGGTGAGGAGTACAAAGACAAGTGTGTCTTGCCCACAGTCGAGCATGGTGGTGGGAGTGGCATGGTTTGGGGCTGCATGAGTGCTGCCGACAGTGGGGAGCTACAGTTACCATGAATGCCAAAATGTACTGTGACATACTGAAGCAGAGCATGATTTCCCAGAGCAGTTTCCCTTCGGAAACTGGGCCGCAGGGCAGTATTCCCCCAAACCTCCAAGACGACCACTGCCTTGCTAAAGAAACTGAGGGTAAAGGTGATGGACTGGCCATGTATGTCTCCAGACCTAAACCCTACTGAGCATCTGTGGGGCATTCTCAAATGGAAGGTGCAGAAGCACAAGGTCTCTGACATCCACCAGCTCCATGATGTCGTCATGGAGGAGTGGAAGAGGATTGCAGTGGCAAACTGTGAAGCTCTAGTGAACTCCATGCCCAAGAGAGTTAAGGCAGTGCTGGAAAATAATGGTGGCCACACAAAATATTGACACTTTGGGCACAATTTGGACATTTTTCCTTAGGGGTGTACTCACTTCTGTTGCCAGCGGTTTAGACATTAATGGCTGTATGTTGAGTTATTTTGAGAGGACAGCAAATTTACACTGTTATACAAGCTGTACACTGACTACTTTACATTAAGTGTCATAGCTTCAGTGTTGTGCCATGAAAAGATGTAATAAAATATTTACAAAAATATGAGGGGTGTACTCACTTTTGTGAGATACCGTATATATTATAACCTCAGTTGTTTGCACAGAAAGATTTGGCACACCAACAGTAATACATCTGCTATAGACAGTATTGAAGTATAGAAGTACTGACAAATAAAAATCTTTGAATCTTATCAGTACTGGACATGAAATTTATATTTAAGGATATTTATGTCCACTTATAAAGCGAACTGTGGCATAGTGCTTTTGCATCATGCATCACAGCAACTTAAAGTGTAAGTTCACATTTCTGTTTCAGTCATCTTAAAAGCTTGTGTTGTTTGGAGCAGAGGAGTGTGTTTAATGGACACTTTATTTGGATGTGCTATTTTTTATATTATAATTGAGCATATCTTTTTAAGGCATCAATACAACAGTAAAACCAGTCTTGTACAGCACTTCCTGTCCATCCATCCATCCATATTCTACCACTTTTCCGGAGGTCCGGGTCGCAGAAGCAGCAGTTCAAGCAGAGAAGCCCATACTTCCCTCTCCCCAGCCACCTGCTCCAGCTCTTCAGAGAGGACACCAAGGCGTTCCCCGACCAGCTGGGAGACAAAGTCTCTCCAGCGAGTTGTGGTTCTGCCCCGGGGTCTCCTCCCAGAGGGACATGCCTGAAACACCTCAAGTGGGAGACGTCCAGGAGGCATCGTGATCAGATGCCCATACCACCTCAGCTGGCTCCTTTCAATGTGGAGGAGCAGTGGTTCTACTCTGCGCCTCTCTCGGACGACTGAGCTCCTCACACTATCTCTGAGGGTAAGTCCAGCAATCCTATGAAGAAAGCTCATTTCAGCCGCTTGTATCCGCGATCTCATTCTTTCGGTCATTACCCAAAGCTCATGACCATAAGTGAGGGTAGGAACGTAGATTGACTGGTAAATGGACAGCTTTGCCTTAGAGCTTAGCTCCCTCTTCACCACAACAGACCAGTACAACGTCCGCATCATTGTAGATGCTGCTCCGATCCATTTGTCAATCTCTCGCTCCATTCTCCCCTCACTTGTGAATAAGAACCCAAGATACTAAACTCCTCCTCTTGGGACAGGAGCTTGTCCACAACGCGGAGAGGACAATCCACCTTTTTCCAGCTGAGGACCATGGACTTGGACTTGGAGGTACTGATTCTCATTCCACCCGCTTCACACTCAGCGGCAAACCGTCCCAGTAAGACCTGTAGGTCATTGCTGGATGAAGCCAGCAGGACAACATCAACTGCAAACAACAGAGATGAGATCCTGTGGTCACCAAGCATGACACCCTCCGTTCCCTGGCTGCGCCTAGAAATCCTGTCCATAAAAATTATGAACAGGATCGATGACAAAGGGCAGCCCTGGCGGAGTCCAACTCTCACTGGGAATGAGTCCGACCAAGTGTTTGCAATACGAACCAAACTCTCACAACGGTCGTACAGAGACCGAATAGCTCATAACAACAAGCCCGATTTCCCATACTCCCGAAGCACCCCCCACAAAAAACCACAAGGGATGCGGTCAAATGCCTTCTCCAAGTCCACAAAACATGTGTAAACTGGTTGGGCAAACTCTAAAGAACCCTCGAGGATTCTCGAGAGGGTAAAGAGCTGGTCCGATGTGCCACGGCCAGGACGAAAACCACATTGCTCCTCCTGAATCCGAGGTTCGACCAACAGCCAGACTCTCCTCTCCAGTACCTTGGCATAGACCTTCCCAGGGAGGCTGAGGAGTGTGATCCCTCTTAAGTTGGAGCACACCCTCCGGTCCCCTTTTTTGAAGAGAGGAACCACCACCCCGGTTTGCCATGCCAAAAGCACTACCCCCAACCTCCACACAGTATTGCAGAGGTGTGTCAACCATGACAGCCCAACAATATCCAGGGCCTTGAGGTATTCAAGGTGAATCTCGTCCATCCACGGGGCCCAGCCACCAAAGAGATTTTTAACCACCTTGGCGACTTCAGCCCCTGTGATAGGCGAGTCGTCCCCCTCGTTCACAAGCCTTGCTCCCTCTGTGGAAGGCGTGTCAGCGGGATTGAGGAGATCCTCGAAGTATTCCTTCCACCGCCCGACAATATCCCCAGTCAAAGTCAATAGTGCCCCATCCGCACCATACACAGTGTGGACAGGGAGCTGCTTTCCCCTCCTGAGCTGCCGGACAGTTTGCCAGAATCTCTTCGAGGCCGACCGAAAGTCTTGTTCCATGGCCTCACCGAACTCCTCCCATACCCAAGTTTTTGCTTCAGCAACCACCCGAGCTGCACTCCACTTGGCCTGTCAGTACACCTCAGCTGCTTCAGAAGTCCCATAAGCCCACCAAGCTTGATAGGACTCCTTCTTCAGCTTAATGGCCCCCTCACCACTGGTGTCCACCACTTGGTTCGGGGGTTGCCACCACGAAATGCACCGACGACCTTGCAGCCACAGCTCTGGGCAACCACTTCAACAATGGAGGTGGAGAACATGGCCCATTCAGACTGCATGTCACCAGACTCCCTCGGAATGTGGGCGAAGTTCTTCTGGAGGTGGAAGTTGAAGACCTCCCGGACAGGGGCCTTAGCCAGACATTCCAAGCACACCCTCACTATACGTTTGGGTCTACCAGGTCTCAATGGCATCCTCCCCGGCCATCAGATCCAACTCACCACCAGGTGGTGATCAGTTGACAGCTCTGCACCTCTCTTTACCTGAGTGTCCAAGACATACGGTCGCAGGTCTAATGACACAATAACAAAATCGATCATCGACCTGCAACCTAGGGTGTCCTGGTGCCAGGTGCACATATGGACACCCTTATGCTTGAACATGGTGTTTGTTATAGACAAACTGTGGTTAGCACAGAAGTCCAATAACTGAACACCACTCGGGTTCAGATTCGTTCCTCCCAGTCACCCCCTTCCAGGTTTCACTGTCATTGCCCATGAGCGCACTGAAGTCCCCCAGTAGAACAATGGAGTCTCCAAGAGGAGCACTCTCCAGCACCCCAGTCAGAGACTCCAAAAAGGGTGGGTACTCTGAACCATCATTTGGTGCATTGGCACAAATGATGGTCAGGACCCATTTCCCAACCCAAAGGCGCAGGGAAACAACCCTTTCGTCCACGGGGGAAAACTCCAATATAGAGGCAGCAAGGTGGGGGGATACAAGAATACCCACCCCTGCTCGTCACCTCTCGCCCAGGGCAACTCCAGAATAGGCCAAGCTCCAGCCCCTCTCCAGGAGACTGGTTCCGGAACCGGAGCTGTGTGTTGAGGTGAGGCCGACTCTATCTAGCCCGTATCTCTCAACCTCATGCACCAGATCAGGCTCCTTTCCCACCAAAGAGGTGACATCCCCCGTCCCAAAAGCCAGTTTAGGAAGCTTGGGATCAGACTACCAAGGTCTCCGCCTTTGACCGCCACCTGATCCACATAGCACTGGACCCCCATGATCCTTCCTGCAGGTGATGAGCCCACTGGGGGGGCGGACCCATGTAACTCCTTTGGGCTGAGCCCGGCCGGGTCCCATGGGCGGAAACCCGGCCACCAGACGCTAGCCATCAAGCCCTCCCCCAGGCCTGGCTCCACGGTGGGGCCCCGGTAACCCCATACCAGGTGGGGTACACTGAATCCTTGTTCTAGCATTCATCATGAGAGTCTGTTGGATCGTTCTTAGTCTGGCCCTTCACCCAGGACCAGTTTGTCTTCGGTGACCCTACCAGAGGCAAATTGCCCCAGACAACATAGCTCCTGGGATCACTAGGGCACGCAAACTCCCCACCACGATAAAGTGACGATCCATGAGGGCAGCACTTCCTGTATGTGCTATAAATAATTTATAACATAAAATGTCTATTGGAACTAAATTATCTTTTGGCATGCGCACCCAAGCTTGCCTAGCTGCGGTTAAATTTTCTGCACTGTCGTTTAAAGAAATAAAGCGGGTCTACTCAGGTGTTCAGTGATTGTGGCCTTTTCACATGCTTGGAGCACATAATTGATTGCAGTCCAAGTGCAATTATAGAGATCTGGGGGCTCAGGCTGGGCCACATGTGCACACCCATAAAAAAGTCTCGCTCAGATATTGGGTACAGTGGTGAGGTCTAAGAAAAATACACCTTAAAACATTCACAATGGTGCGCATTCTTCATTATGTGACTGTCACGCTAAGTTTTCCTTTGCCAGTATTCACCATAAGATAAGATAAACCTTTATTAGTCCCACAATGGGGAAATTCCAGGATTGCAACAGCATAGGGATAGCAACACTCAGAGCAACAATCAGAAGGCAAGAAAAAACAACATCTAGTAAACATATGTCCATATTACTATAAATGTATATATATAGACACACAGTGCAGAGCATTATGGCTGGTGAATGTGCAGCAGAAAGTCTAAGCTCTCTCTCCGCGGATGCAGCGGGCCAGCTGGAAGTCTTTGGGCATGATGGTGACCCCCTTAGCGAAGAAGAGACCACCAGGTGGGCCTCGCTGGTCTCCTGCAGAGCCATGACGGCGAAGCTCAGGAAACGCAGGACGGTCTTGAAGTCCTGAGCGATCTCCCTCACCAGGCGCTGGACGGGCAGCTTACGGATGAGCAGCTCCGTGGATTTCTGGTAGTGACGGATCTCTCTCAGAGCCACGGGCCTGTGACCTGTGACGGCGAGGCCTCTTCACTCTGCCGGTGGCCGGAGCGCCTCTCCGAGCAGCCCTGGTGGCTAGCTGTCTCCTGGGGGGCTTCTTCCTCCAGTAGATTTTACGGGCGGTCTGCTTGGTTCTTGCCATCGCTCTTTATTATTCTGTCTTATATTTCTTTCACGCCGCCTAAACTCCAGCCTGGCACCCGCGTCGTTTTCGCTACAGCTCCCGGTATGTCGAGTTTCCCATTAGCACCAGGCGGCGGCCAAGTGCTAGCTAGCACTAGCTCCTCCCCGCTGTAACGTCTCCCGCTGCAAACCGTGGCTCCGTCCGCCGACCCGGGAGACCCCCGGGGCGATCCGTGCGTCCGTGATATATATACAGAGTGAAAGGTGTAGAAAGAAGAAGGAAGATAAAAAAAAAAGGCTGTTGCAACAGGCAGCCCACTCGTGTGGCGCCGCCGGTCCGGCGGAACCGGAACCGGATAAGTCACCATAGGGTGCCAAGCTCTAAAAGGGCTGTGCAAACTGAAAGTAAACTTGTGTAAAGTTGTGTGATAAGGTTTGGTTAGGTCTCTATGGTTTTGAAGCTGCGGTGTCGTTACAGAGCATATTTAATATACCTTTCAGAACCACTGACTACTAAAAAGCCCTAGTATATACGGTATAGTGCTGAGTATATAGGTTTAAATTTGGACTGTACAGAGCAGCTGTCATGTGGATTTTATTTTCTTTGGAATACAGGGGTAGTTTGGAAGTGGTTTTGTACTCATGGGACACATGTGCCCTCATTTAACAAACGTGCTTAAGACAGAAAAGTGGTTGTACGATCATTTCAACTTGCAGATCTGAATATGATCGTACGGTGCGCTCAAATCTCACGTCAGCACTGAGTTGAGGTACCAAATTTTCAAGTCTTTGTAGACTCCCGTGCAGAAGAGAAACCTGTTGTGTGGGAGAATTATTTCATCATATCAAATTATACAGTCATGTGAAAAAATTAGGACACCCTGTATAAGCCTGTGTGGGTTTTTTTTTTAACATATTTGGACATATGGATATTTAATATCAATGTTAAAAATAGTGGGAGATTCATGTATTACAACTAAACAATTAAAAAGAAATTAAAGACTTTTTTTTCAAATTTTCTGTAAAATGTAATTCTAAACAAATAGTGAGGAATAAATTAGAGCACCCCTCATCTTTTTTAGGACACCCCCACATTCATTCCCACTTAAAATGGATAAAATAAATGTTAAAAAATGCAAATAAAAACAAAAACAAGGTTAGACATAGATATGTGAACATTTCTTAATAAAGAACTGAATATTTAATGGGGTGTCCTAATTTTTTCACAAGACTGTAATGAGCAGTTCAACCTTTCAGGAGATATGTTTGCCTAGTGTTATATTTAGATGAGAGTTAATGATTTATCTTAAAGACCAAAGGGGCTGCTCTTAGCAGTTATAAATGTTTTATCCAAATTTATGTTACTGCAGCCAATATTAAAACAGATTTAATCAGAATTTTAAAGAAAAAAATAGTTATTTGATGGGATGTATAAAACTGAATTTAGTTTCTGAAATATTTTTACCATTGCAGTTGAGCTGTAGGGTTTTTCAGTTGTGTTTTTTTTACTGTATTTATATGTCAGTACTGTAAGGAGTCTCCTTTGTGCACGCTGTATTAAAATAATCTAAAAATGTCATATTCCCCTGTGTCGTAAATTCTGGGGACAAGACGTGGGCGTGGAATTCAAATGATGCTCAGATCCATCCGTCAGATTTATCAATGAGTGAATGACCGTGCGATGAGATTGACCAGATAGACACGGTTTTATAAATACAGTACCACGTAGACTTTTCACACGATCATATTTACAACCAAATGTGCACCGATTTTTACCCACTTCTGATAAATGAGGGCCATGGATTCTACCATTGCACCTACGCAAATCTAACTTTGAGTTTGCTCTGACAGCCAAGTGCATGATGTATCTTTTATGCTTTTAAGCTCCCTGTCAATAACAGATGCAAAATTTTAAGAAGAGTTCTATCTTACAGAGATTGTGGGTAACAGGAAAAACAAGGGGAAATGGAGAATAATGTATTCTTGTAGAACTAGAATTGCACTCAACAGAGATGTAGACCCACGCGTTTTACAGCCCTAGTTCCCCACCACACATACTTGAGTTTTTTAAAGTCACTATGGGCCAAAATGGATTTTGACCTTTTATGACCTTGTGACCTTGACGTTTGACCTTTTGACCCAAAAGTATAGCCGTAAGTGCTAGTTCCAAGATTAGCCTAATGTACCAAGTTTGGTGGTCTTAGCCTCATTATCTGCTGAGTTAGAGCATAGAATAACCTGTGACCTTGACATTTGACCTTTTGACCCCAAAAGCATAGCCATAGGGGCCAGTCCCAATGTCAACCTATGTACAAAGTTTGGTAACCCTAGCTTCACTCTTTCTGAAGTTACAGTCCAGGCAGAAAAAAACAGATCTTTTGTGACCCTGTGACCTTTGACCTTGTGACCCCAGAGACATAGCCACAAATGCAAAGCCTGAGGTTCATCCATATACCAAGTTTGGTGACCCTAGCTTCATTCTTTCTCAAGTTACAGTCTGGGCGGACAAACGGGCAGATGGAGGCAGCCGTCCTACTCACGCCTCGACTCTGTCGGCGTGGGTAAAAATGACATGGTCCTATATCCAATGAAGTAGTTCGATTTCAATGTTATATGACCCTGCCACACCATAGCAGGGTCGTGTAACTATTGGGGTTATGTATGATTGATTATGTGGTAGATGTGGGCAGCTTAGTGGGCTGGTTATGAAGAATTTATGAAACTAAGTTCTATATAAAAGAACTTCGTGGTCTCACACAAAGTGTGAGATTTTATTTCTAATCTGATAGATTTATAGTCCATGAAGCTGCAAAAGACATCAGATCCATTAGAAATCTATGCTAACAGAGTGACAGTTTGCGGCCATCATGACACCCTCAAGTTTCTCTCCTTACTTGCTAGTTTGACTCTATCTAGCATTTCTCAGTGGGGCCTACCTTCTGATTGACAAGCTAATCATGTCTTCCTCATTGGATGATGATCCCTTCAGTCTATAATTCTCAGTTTGCAAAAGCAAGTCTTTTCTGCAGTCTAAATGTGACTGTCTTTGTCACAGTTCTACAGAGATGCAAAGGATTGGTGGTTGTTTGGCTTTTACTTCTGTGTACCGCTGACCTGCACTGCTGTCTTTTATACCCTGATGACCTGCGAGATGCTCAACCACAGGAATGGCAGCCTCCGGATTGCCCTCACTGAACACCTCAAACAGGTTGGACAAGACTTTGTAATAAAAACTACCCTTTTACTCAACTTGATTATTCAGAATGGGCTTATTCCACTGCTTGTGGTTCTTTTTTGGTTCTCTCTGTAGAGGAGAGAGGTGGCAAAAGCAGTCTTTTGCCTCGTCCTCATCTTTGCCCTCTGCTGGTTCCCACTGCACCTCAGTAGAATCATCAAGAAGACAGTCTACTCCCAGGATGATGAGAGGCGCTGTGAGCTGCTAAAGTGAGTATCAGCCGGAACAACCTTGCTGCAGAGTTTTCCTAAAAGTAATGTATTGCCATAGTATTGTGTCCTCTTTTCTCTTTTTTTCAGTTTCCTGTTAGTTATTGATTACCTCAGCATCAACCTTGCAACAATCAACTCCTGCATTAACCCCATCATCCTTTACTTTGTCAGCAAGAAGTTCAAAAACTGCTTCAAGGTACAGAAGAGACGGATTTGCACACATGCTTGTTGCGCACTTGCACGATCATGTTGCATTTAATTTCACACATGCATATGCTCATACTTTCTGATTTTTTTTTTCCTGAATAGAAAGATTATGAAAGATTTAGTCAGTGATTCACAGGCTATGGTGGTGATCAAAGGTGATTCCATAAGTAACGTCTACAAACAGATGATTTATTCAATCACTTTGCTTGCTCGGGTCACAAGGGAATGCCTATCACAGGGACCTAGGCTGGAGATAAACCATGTCTCCAGTTTGCATGTGTAAGGAGTTGCTTGAGCACATGAAGGGAGTGAGCTCCAGATACAGAAAATCCATTTGGTAAACACTGCCATGTAAAAATGTTCTCTTTACTCTCTCCACATGCTCTCCAAGTCGTGTCTGTGCTGCTGGTGTTACTCTGACAACCAGCTGAGCAGCATCGGACCCATGAATGGTACCAGTATCCAGTGTAAAAGCCCCGAGCTCAACAACCTCCACACTGACCGCAGCCTCCGAAAGGACAGCAACTGACCTCTTTCCCAGTGAGGCTTTTAAAACTTATTTCCCCCAGTGACCAGTAATCATCCCAATATGTATACATCAAATGCCTTTTATTTTCAAAATAATAAATATCAGCATGTTGGGACCACTAAATCTCAATGTGAGACTGACAGGGATGAATAAGGAACTGGATTAACAGGAAGGACAATGGATTTGGTGTACAGTGCTGTGAGGTTTCCTGAGCCTCCCTCAGACTGCCTCCTTCTGTTCCCACACCCACGGACAGTGAGCCTGAGACCTTGAAAGAAGAAGGGGGAGTTCAGGATGAAGGCCCAGAAGGAGGACTCTTTAAAGGGATGCGGCTGAATACTAGTTATAAATTACTCTCTATCAGGAGCGAAGCGTGCTATTCCTGTAAAGGGCAGCACTACTGGGAAGGATGCCGCAGGAAGGAAAAAGCTGACCACTCGCTGTGAGAGGAGATGATGAAAGATGAGTCCCCTTGAGTTTGCAACTCACTGACAATGGAAAAACAGGAAAGCATGTTACTCATGGTTGTTGTGCAACTTATTTTGTTCACCCTCAATATATAGTATGTCAGATTTGTATCTTGTTGTGGTATGAATCAGGAGATACGTAAGTGTTTGTCTCCTGTTGCTTTTAGTGATTAATCAAGAGAAGCGCAAGAACATCTCTGAACAAAATGATACACCCATGCATCAAAGAAAACACTGTTTCAGTTTAATGTAACAATACACAAACCTCCACTCATCTTTTAGAGGTCACGTGGTCAGAATCAAGAACAGGGTGGAGGGTTAATATAAAAAAGGTGCAATTCTCTGCTTTCTGAGAAAACATCGAGGAAATGATACAAATGGCCTGGCATCACGACTGACCAAAAACACAAGAACCAACTCTTTTTTTCTGCTACACTGTGAACATACAAGTTCTGCATTTATTGCATCATCTATAACCATGTAAACATTACTATGTATGTGTAAAGTGTCCACTTTTATAAAGTGTTATATAGCAGTGATGCTTATTTTACTCTGACTACATTACCTTTGTAATGGCATAGCCAAAGAATGTGTTGACAGATTTTAGACTCTCTGCATTTAAGTAAGTTTAACTTTTTTTTGTTTTGTTTTTGGGCATATTTGCCCTTATTGGACTGAGTCAGTTAAGAGAGAGAGAGGAAATGAGGTGTATAGCAGGGACACAAAGAGGAAAGATCACTGGGAATCAAACCAGGGATCAGTTAAATTGATGAACGCCCCTTCCAGTTGAACACTTTAAAGGAAGTATTTTCTTTCAGTGATAAAACACACTTTCATTAGTTCATGACAAAAGAAGCAACAGCCAGCAGCCTGTTAGCTTATGTTGGCATACGGATTGGGTGTTTAGAAGAAAACACCTCTGGGCTTACCTTTTGCCAAATGTAACAAGGTTTTCTAACAAACCCATCTTATCTTATTTATTTAATGGTACTGCAATCAAAAAATACCTTGGAAATTTTCAGCACTTTATGCATTTTAATTGCATGACAATTTTCCATCCTTTTGGATTCAACACTTTTCACATAACACGTAATAAAAAAAGATAATAAAATTGATGTGTTGTCCATTTCTCAGTTGAACATAAATTAATTGCATGAAAATGATAATTCTGAAATCTCAGGAATAAAGGTAACGTTATTCAAAATCAGATTTATACATTTCTGTATTTGTCATAAATCAGTCCAGTTTGTTTTAAATTCATGCATTGTTATGTAAATTAATGTGGCGTGTTTCACATGCTATATTTAAATGTGTCCCATAAATTCTAACTGATTACATTGTTTTGACAGTGAATATGATAAACAGTCTGAATACATAAAAGTTCAAGACAATTGTGATGCTACAAAATTAAAAGAAGATAATTGTGTAAAGGTCTAGACTTAATGGTAATGTCATTACCTTGTTTTTTTAAGTTTACAGGATGATGGCTGTAGCTTTTATTTAATGGACAGACAGGAGCTTTTCTTTTTCAGCAAACCCTGTGCATAAAGTGAGAAGTGTATTTCTCCAAATTTTATTGTTTTTAATGTGGAAACCATGTTCGGCTCACAAACAACTATGCTGCTTTATACTGTCTGACATATGAATACACCAAATATTAAACCAGAGATCAAAAGACTTTGGTACACACTCGGTTAAATACAAGCCTCTCCTTGGAAAAAGTACCAGCACTTATACGAATATGTATATAAGCCTCTTACGGGACAAATTCTTTACTGGTCAGCAATCAGTTATGTGAACATAAATGGCTTTAATTAAATGTAAACTAAGGTCCAGATTAAAACAGGTATGACACATAATGGTATGCCTGTGCTAGGCTTCATAAAATGGTCTGAATATTCTGACAGCAGAACATGTTAGTCATTTTCAACACAAAGAAACAGACTTAAAACTCACCAATTTTTTTTTTAATAGAATCTAGGCTCTAAATATTTTTTCCTAGGATAACCCTAATAAAAACAATTGTAGGAAAACTTTAAACTTGATAAGGGCATTAAAAGATGTTGCTGCATAATATAATACTATACAAGATATTGATTTCATGAACATACAGTATATATCCCTACAATGCTACATTCCCAGTCTTCTAGCAGTTCAGCATTTCTGAGTTCCCTCAACAGAAGTTTCGCTGGAAAGACTTACCAAGTTTGAATTTCCAACTTATGAAGTCAGGCATCTCTTTCATTATCGAAAATTGCTGCACCCATGTATGGTGCATCAGCAGGCAGTGTAATAGCACTTTTGTTTTCTGTGTTTTGTAATCATTAATACATCGCTCTCCAATTTCTAGCTCAGAAAATATTGCAACAGTAGTTTTATAGGAGGAAACTGCAGTCCACCAAGAACTTAGTCAACAAAAAAGTGCCATCATTCTGATCATGGAATCAGAGATTCCAGTGTACCTGAAGCACAGCATAATTGAAACTGAATAACATCCCTACAATCTTTTTCTCTGGCATGAAACTTCCTCACAGAGAAAGCTCATCCTTTGTAAGATAGCAATTTACAATAATGTGATAGTGAAACATACAATACTTATGTGGTGTTCTATATCTGTGGTGAATACAGTTGCAATCAAAATTATTCAGCTCCACTGCAAATTTGGTTTATTGGCAAAATGTACAAACTAGCAGCTGTTTGCAATAAACAAACCAAACAAGAACAATTTAAATAGCTCAACACAACTATTATTACAAGTGATTTCTTCAAATTCAACCCAAAATTCCACTTTTAAAGACTACTGCATTCTCAAAATTGTTCAACCTCTTCATGACAAGCATCTTTAGTGCTTAGTAAAGCACCGTTTTGCTGTTATGACCTACTTCAAACATAAGGTATAGCCAGTCATCTGCTTCTGGCAGCATTCCTGATGAATCTTGGCTTATTCCTCATGGACAAAGACATCCAGTTCACCAATGTTCTTGGGTTTGTGCGCCGCAACCACCTTTTTCAAATCCCCCCAGAGATCTTCAGTGGGGTTCAAGTCAGGTGACTGTGATGGCCACTCTAATATCTTCTAAGACTTCTGAAACCAAACCTTTGTCGACATCACCTGACTTGAACCCCATTGAAGATCTCTGGAGGGATTTGAAAAAGCTGGTTGCAGTGCACAAACCCAAGAACACTGGTGAACTGGATGTCTTTGTCCATGAGGAATAAGCCAAGATTCATCAGGAATGCTGCCAGAAGCAGATGTCTGGCTATACCTTATGTTTGAAGCAGGTCATAACAGCAAAATGGTGCTTTACTAAGCACTGAAGATGCTTGTCATGAAAGGGTTGAATAATTTTGAAACTGGAGTAGTAGCCATAAAAACTGGAATTTTATGATGAATTTGGAGAAACCACTTGTAATATTAGTTGTGTTGAGCTATTTAAATTGTTCTTGTATGATTTGTTTATTGCAAACAACTGCTAGTTTGTACATTTTGCCAATAAACCCAATTTGCAGTGGGGGTTGAATAATTGTGAATGTGAATCTGTGTGAGTCTGAAGTTGTCCTGGCACGTGATAGTGCGTGTGGTGCCTGTAATCACAATTCTTTAGCTGCAGTGTTTTTGCACACTTGTGTACAATGAAGCCGTTTCTGTATAGTATTATTTTTACTACTTGTCATGAAAAACATTCATATTATTGTCTTTAATAACATAACTCATGCATGTTTGTTGTATATTTAACATGTCATGTTAATGCTGCTGCTGCTGCTTATACCAATAAATCAGTGTGCACTGTAAGATGCATAGAAGTTTATTTTGTTCTTATACTGGTTTCTCCAAGAAGTCACAGACCCTCCCCCCTTCAGTTTTCCATCTGCATCTGTGAGAAAGTGGCATCTGGGAGTGATTTAAAACTGTGACCTGTTCGGCAAGTTAGCCCTGAGGGTTACTCATGTCAGCAAAGAGGATGTGAACGGCTTGGACGCTGGGAATTTGATACACATAATTCACCTCTCATCCCTGCTGCCAAACGAGGACAAATCAGAGGGAAGCAAAGTTTGAATGAAGCATTGAAGCTTTAATGAGGCACAATTGTATATCATTTTTGTGCAATGAAAAGTGAATAAAGTCAAGGCACACCCCGTTTGATATAATATACCAGTAAATGGTTTCTTTTTTCTATACAGTATATATTGAAAGACTAAAATCGGGGTTTGATGCACAGTTCAGTGTCTCCCTCAATGTGAACAAATACAACTTTCACCCAGGAATACACTCTGTCACAATTAAAAAGAGACAGACATCAGAGCCCAAAATCACACACATAAAGTCCAGAAACGGCCAAGACCAACACGGCATTGTAGCAACCCTGACTTTGTCAGACATCGGTCTGTTATTTGTTTGTGAAGTTGGCAATAAATCCCAGCCTGGTCATGAACTTTATGAAGCATATTTTTCAAATTAAATCATGTCACAAAGAGATTCCAGTGACCCCAAAGAAGCGTTACATTTTCCAAGACTAAGACCTAATTTTTCATGGTTTAACAAGGCAGAAAACTAAATAAACAATATCAGGATGAACTCCTTGGATCAACATTTTTGGGAAATGGAAGACAGAAATCAGAAAGTGTGAGAAAAAAAAGGAATGTGAAGGGTCTTGTTTCTGGAATTTGGTGGGAACTTTGTTTCCTGCCAACAATGAATTGAGTAAAGCTTCAAAACAATCAGAGGATCTCAATGGTCTAAAATACTTCAGGCCACGCTTATTCAGATATGGGAGTTGGTTCAGTAAATATTTTGAGAATTAATCCCTTTTCAAGGAAAATAAAATGGATAGTGGCTGTATGACACACACCATATTTACAAATAAACTGAATTGAAAGATCGCTGAGAGATTGGGGAACTGAAGAGATCGTTAGTGGCTCAGAGATTAGTAAGGGATCACTAAGCATTCATCGACAGACCAATAGAGTTCATTGGTTCATTGTGGATGAGCACACCGTGTGCTCCTTCAGAGATCGTTGAGTGATTGCCTCCCTTTGGTGATCACTGAGAGATTGTTTTGGACTGAATCAATTCAATTCAATTCAATTCAATTCAACTTTATTTATATAGCGCCATTTCACAACAACAGTCATCTCATAGCACTATCAACTGTAGGGGGAACCCCCACAGTTGCAGAAAGACCCCAGCAATCAGGCGATCCCCTGTGAGCAAGCACTTGGCGACGGTGGAGAGGAAAAACTCTCTTTTAACAGGAAGAAACCTCCAGCAGAACCAGGCTCAGGGAGGGGCAGTCATCTGCTGCGACTGGCTGGGGGGTGAGGGGATAGAGAAGAAGAAAAGGACAGACATGTAGAGAGCAAACAGCACGATGGGGACTCAATCTATGGGAGAGAACAAACAAATGTTAATGACCAGCAAAAAAAAAAAAAAAAAAATTTCATTGAGAGTGAGGAAAGGAGTGAGGCCCAGTGCATTACTAGAGGTCCCCCGGCTGACTAAACCTATTAGCAGCATAACTAAGGGAGGGTTCAGAAACACATGATCCCTCCCTAATTGTAGGCTATATCAAAAAGGTAGGTTTTAGCCCTATTCTTAAAAACAGAGATCGAGTCTGACTCCCGAATCCAGATTGGCAGCTGATTCCACAGGAGAGGAGCTTGATAACTGAAGGCTCTGCCTCCCATTGTACTTTTGGAGATTCTAGGTATTACAAGTAATCCTGCATTTTGGGAGCGTAGTGCTCTGTTAGGATAATACGGTAGTATCAGATCTTTTAAATAAAAAGGAGCCTGATTGTTTAGAGCTTTGTAAGTAAGAAGAAGGATTTTAAACTTAGTTCTAAACTCTATGGGAAGCCAATGAAGGGAGGCCAGAACCGGAGAGATATGATCTCTCTTTCTAGTACCTGTTAAAACTCTTGCTGCAGCATTTTGGATCAGCTGAAGACTTTTTAAAGATGTTTTAGGACAGCCTGATAATAAAGAATTACAATAATCTAATCTCGAGCTAACAAAAGCATGGATCAGTTTCTCAGCATCACTCTGAGACAAGATGCTCCTAATCTTGGCAATATTACGCAAATGATAGAAGGCAGTCTTAGAAACAAATTTAATATGTGAATTGAAGGACAAATCCTGATCAAAAATAACTCCAAGGTTCCTCACAGAGCTATTAACATGGTTACCAAAGCCTTGGTAACCATATAACTCACTGAAGATCACTGAGAAATCATTGAAAGACTGTTTGATCTGGCCATTTTTCATCACTCAGTTTCTCAAGGATCTCCACCCCTACGAAAACAGGATATTACTGAAAGCTTTTGTTCTCATGAAGGTTTATTAACAAAACAAACTCAAGGAATAAAATGTAAAAAGCATAAATGAGTGCATGGGGGGGCAGAAAACAACACAGGAAAACTAGAAATAAACGACAATGATGCCAAACAGAGCACATGCATAAACTAACATTGTGGGGACACACATTCGTGACCTGCTTTTGGACTCACATTTTAGACCAGAGCAAGGGCAGAGCTTCTGTGGTTATTACAGGAAGCTGCAGGAGAAGTACCTTTGGTATGCAAAGCTTGAGACTGTGGGATATAATGAGGGGATGCATTGTAGATAGTGGTGTGATATCATGCAGAGAAGATGCATTGTTGCTGTCTTTATAATGCAATGGTTTTGTGAGACATGTGACCTATTAACTGTAAGAGTCCTGGTATTTAAGGACGAGAGTTCCCTTTGTCGTTCTCTTTTTATTCTGCTTCGTGATGTTGGAAGATGTGAATAAAACTGACTCAAGAGATGAACTCTGCCTCGTCATTTTCACATCTCCACAACATAATTTTTTGGGTTTTTTTTCTTCCGGTTCCGGCGCCACACGAGTTGGCTGCCTTTTGCAACAGCGGCTCAATTCTGAGTCTTTTTATCTTCCTTCTTCTTTCTGATCCGGTGATAACTTTCTGATCCGGCACACCTTTCACTCTATATATATCACGGACACACAGATCGCCCCAAAGGTCTCCCGAGTCGGCGGACGGAGCCTCTGTTTACAGCAGGGAAGAGCTAGCTAGCACTCAACAACCACCCGGTGCTAACGGAGAAACTCGACATACCGGGTGAACTGAAGCGAAAACGACGCGGGTGCCGGGCTGGAGTTTAGGCGGCGTGCAAGAAATATAAGACAGAATAATAAAGAGCGATGGCAAGAACCAAGCAGACCGCCCGTAAATCTACTGGAGGAAAAGCCCCCAGGAAGCAGCTGGCCACCAAGGCTGCTCGGAAAAGCGCTCCGGCCACCGGCAGAGTGAAGAAGCCTCACCGTTACAGGCCCAGTACCGTGGCTCTGAGAGAGATCCGTCGCTACCAGAAATCCACGGAGCTGCTCATCCGTAAGCTGCCCTTCCAGCGCCTGGTGAGGGAGATCGCTCAGGACTTCAAGACCGACCTGCGCTTCCAGAGCTCCACCGTCGTCGCTCTGCAGGAGGCCAGTGAGGCCTACCTGGTGGGTCTCTTCGAGGACACTGCTCTTGTTTTTTCTTGCCTTCTGATTGTTGCTCTGAGTGTTGCTATCCCTGTGCTGTTGCAATCCTGGAATTTCCCCATTGTGGGACTAATAAAGGCTTATCTTATCTTATCTTATCTTATCTTAAATAGGGTAACTGATATTGTAAATGTGAGACAGCTGGGGAAACAATCAAGGCTGAACAGGAGCACACATGAAGAAGTGGCTATGGATCCGGAAACATGAGGGACTGGAGACAATAGGTAGACAAATATACCACAAGACCATGATAAAAACACTAAAGACAAACAGGTGGTGACACAACAGACCAGGAGAGACACAGGAGACGACAACTATAATAATAATAATAAAAACTGCAGAGGAACAAAATGAACAAGGGGCGTACCATGCCCAGAACCTAACACAGACCCCTCTTTAAGGGGTGGAATCCAGACACCCCTAAACAAAAACAAAAAAATATACAATAACACCAAGACGGGTGGGAGGAGGGGGACAAGGCACAGTGGGTAAAAACACACAACAGAAATCTGACAAAAAAGAAAACAAAATGTCCATCGGGTGGCTTCCCAAAGCCCCTCGATCACTAACCTGGGGAACACGATGAGTCTGGGGGCCGACCAGACCGTCAGAACATGACGGGTCCGGTGGTCTTCCAAAGTCCCTAGACCACCAGACCGGAATGCAGGATAAGTCGGGTGGCCTACAACTGTCCTTGGGCCACCAGAATCATGGGACGAGGTGGGTCAGGGGCCTCCCAAAGGACCCCAACCCAGATAGCATATGGCCTCGCCGAATCCCTAGGCCACCAGACCGGAGTATAAGGCAGATCGGGTGGCCTGCCCAGGTCCCTAGGCCCCCAGATCAAAAAACAGAGAGGGTCAGGTGGCCTCCCAAAGTTCATGGGACCCCAGAGCAGAGGACAAAGTAGATTAAGGGGTTGGCCAGCATCCAAGGCCCAAACCAAAAAACACAATGAGTATGGTGGTCTCCCGAAGTTCATCGGCCACCAGACAGAAGATGATGATGATGATGATGGACCGGCCTGGTCAGACGAGGACTGGGGAGCGCTGACCGTGGAGAGAAGCTGCTGAAGCTGAGAGTGCTGGAGCTGATTCATACACCACGGAGAGCACCGGAGCTGATTCGTGGACCTCGGAGATAACTGCAGCGGAGTGCACCTCAGGGGCTGCTGGAGCTGGTACGTGCTTGGGGCATGCTAGCTGTGATGCTAACTGGGCAGCCACTTCTGCCTCTATCTGGGACGGCAAGTCCTCCATGTCCGTCAATGGTAGGTCATCCAGCGTCTCCAGCGGCTTCGGGTTCGTGGTGTGCATTGCTAACTGGCCTCACACCAACTCGTCCTCCAAGCGTCCAAAATCACGCATGCTAGCCAAATAGCGGAGGTCGGAAGCATATTGCTGAACCAACTCACCTGCACGCTGTTGGCGCTGGTAAAACATATGTCTTCGAGCCATCACGCTCTCTGGAACATCAAAGCGTTTGGTCAGCAAACCAACACACTCATCGTGGTTGTCATAGGCATCCGTGGGTCCAAACTTTCAGAAGATATGCCGTCCCTTGATGCCGAGGCAGTGGAGTAGCATGCCATTTAGCTTAGCATTGCTTGCGTGTCTCAGGCTGGCAGTGGTTATGAAATCTACAAACAGTCCATAATACCAGTGGAACCAAGGGATAGGGGGCCCACCACCAGGCTCACTGAGGAACGGGGGCGCCTTCGTGACTAGGTTCTTCATCTTTGATTTTGCTTGGGTCATCCTCGTCACTATTTGTGATATCTGGAAAGCAGGGCAGCGGAGGCAGGAGTTGTGCTGAACTCAGATATTACAGAATACACAGTAATGACACGTGCTACAATGGTTATCCCCAAGCTAGCTACGTACTGTCCTAGTCTTTGCTCTAGTAGGAGGCGAGGAGCCAAAGACTATGGTTCCCGCCAACAGTCCTCCTAAATGGGCACAGCGTGCTGACGTCACCCACGCATCTGACATCACGTCCGTGCTGTCCATTGCCGCCATGTTAGTATGGGGAAATACCTAACAGTGTCCTGTTTTAGTACTGCATGAATTTATTGACGATAAACTATAAACTACACATAAACTAAAACAATTATAATGGTGATTGAACAATGCCCATTCCCTAAAGTACAAGATACAACACGTGGCCTAGTTGATAGAGCATCCACCCCACAACCGGGAGGTTGGGGTTCAAGTCCCAGCCGGGTCATACCAAAGACCATATAAAAATGTTACTTCCTACCTTCTAGCTTGGTGCTCAGCATAATAGAATGGAGGAAGGAGAAGTTGTTTGTGGCGGTGCCTTGCATGGCAGCGATCCCTCTGATGCGATAGGAGAAACGTAATTTCATTCTACTGTACATGATTGGCTGTACAGACTGAATGACAACAGAGATGTCTTCTTATTATGAATAGAAGTCATAAAAATTCGCACAAATAAGTGATCTGACAAACAAATAAACAAGGTTTCTTAAACAGTCGCTAATATTGGATGTTCCATCTGTTCTCAGTAATTAAGTATTCTGTAATTAATATTCACACAATCAAATATATCTTAGTGGCGTTCAATCCCTTTTATATTTGTCAAAGTCTAACGTGATCGCCTACATATAAGCTACACCTTTATTCCACTTTCAAACATAGCCTACATTTGGGCCTGTAGTCTAATTGGGCTACCTGTTTCAGGCAATGTACTAGTTTTGATCAATTTGACACTACAGTTTTATTTAGTAGAACCTGCTTTTCATCCTTTTTGTGTTTCCTCAAAATACTCCTTATTCAGATCTATTAACATAATCTGAACGTTTCACCTGTTCTCTGAACTCCCAGTATGGTAACTAGTGGATTGGTTGTTGTCACGCCGCGCCGCTCATCAGCGGCGCCACCTGCTCGCACACCTGTTAATCATCAGCGGCGAGGAATATAAGCCGCCTCGCCCTGAGCTTCGGCCTGAAGCCGTCAGACTTCGATACTCATCCCTGTGAGTGAATCATCTACTTCAGCCAACATTTTGGTAAGAAGCCCTTACCTCCTTTCTCTCCAGTCTGCTCCCCTGTGCACAGGTGGATTTCCCGGCGGCGGACAACGCCTCTCCATCGCCTGTTCCTCGCTGCTGCACCGAGCTCTCCAGGTGGCTGTCTTCCGGGTCTCGTCCCTTGTTGTGCCAGTCATCTATTCCATCCAAGTAAGCCTCTCTCTCGCCTTTATATCTCCTGTGTTGGTGTGTGCCCGTCACCCTTCTCCTTGTGCTTTTCCCATAGGGTTGCCCGGCTGTACGGTCTCCTGCCTCTGTGCCCGAAGCAGACGCCGCCACCAACACATTAACATTCCGCAGACACACACCCATACACCCCTGTTGTTAATAAACAGTTTGAACTACTCTGAGCCTGTGTGTGTGCGTCTCCTGAGCCGAACGTTATGTCAGTACGGCTTCAGCAGAGCGGCTCGGCAGACGGCGGGCTCGCGCACCGGCTTACCACTCTCGAGGCTCGAGTGGATCAAATTGCTTATCAGCAACAGGTGATCCTTAATCAACTTGTTAACATCACTAACCGATTGGACCGCCTGGACCCCCAGCAGCCGTTCCCCCCGGCTCTCCAGGGTGGCGCAGCTCCTGCTGTTCCAGCAGCCGTCCAGCCAGCTCCAGTGGCACCGGCTCGGCTCACACCAATCCCGACCCCCGCCCGCTTTAGCGGAAAGCTCGGCGGAGCTCGGGGGTTCATTATGCAGTGTGAGTCCGTGTTCGACCGTGTGCCCGGAGATTTTCCCTCGGATCACAGTCGAATTGGTTACATAGGGAATCTCCTGGAGGGGCACGCGTTAACTTGGACCTACGCCATTATGGCGAAGCCCAGTTACGCCACCCTCACCTATGACCAGTTCGTGAGGCGCTTCCTGGAAGTCTTCGACCATTCTCGAACCGAGACGGTCCAAGTCGATCGGCTTCTCGCCCTCCAGCAGGGAAGCCGGTCGGCAGCGGACTATGCAGTCGACTACCGGGTAGCGGCGGAGGAATTGGGCTGGGACGAGCGCTCCCTCTGTGGCCTGTTCCTCCGCAGCCTCAATGATGATCTGAGGGATGAACTGGCTGGGCGGGACATCCCTGGAACGCTAGCGGAGCTAACTTCCCTAGCCATCAGCTTGGATAACAGGCTGCGCGAGCGCTCCTCAGGACGGAAGTCGTCTACTTCTCGCCCTCGGGGAGCCTCGCTGCGCCTGCCCCAAGCTCGCCCCCTGGCGACGCTGCCGCCATCGCGCCCCGAGGAGTCGGAGCCGATGGTGACGGGCTGGACAAAGCTCTCCCTGGCAAAGAGACAACGCCACCGTGAGTTGAATCTCTGCATGTATTGCGGAGACAATCAACACACGGTGGAGCTTTGCCCACAAAAGCCAAACGGTGGGGTCCGCGAGTCACTGTAGGGGGCCTCGCGGACGTCAATCGGTCAAGTCCCCTTACTCAATTGAAGCTGCCCATCCGTTTCTGCCACAACCCCACTGGGCATCTCACCCACGCACTGGTGGATTCGGGCGCAGAAGGCAGCTTTATTTCACAGAGCCTGGCAACCCGTTTGGGCATCCGCTGTCAGGCACTGAAGAATCCCATCTCCCTTGTCAACCTCTCCCGTGCCTCCCTTGGGAGAGTATTACACCAGACCATCCCCGTCCCAGTCATCATCTCGGGAAACCACCGGGAGGAGATGACTTTTTATGTCCTACCCAACTCTGTGTCGCCCGTCATCCTGGGGTATCCCTGGCTACGCCTTCACAACCCTGTCCTGGATTGGAAGTCAGCTGGGGTATCGGCATGGAGCACTTTCTGCATGGGCACCTGCCTTCAGTCCGCTGCCTGCTCTCCGTCCGCTCCTCCCCCTGCGACGGACGCTGCACCCCCGGATCTGTCTCTGGTGCCTCCGGAATTTCACGACCTGGGTATGGTGTTCAGTAAGACGAAAGCTACATCTCTCCCCCCTCATCGGCCCTATGACTGTGCCATCAACCTCCGCCAGGGGGCTCCCTTACCTTCTGGTCGGCTCTATAGCCTGTCAGCGCCGGAGAAGGAGACGATGAACGCCTACCTGAAGGAATCATTGAGTGCTGGGATAATCCGCCCATCATCGTCACCCGTGGGGGCAGGGTTCTTCTTCGTGGGAAAAAAGGATGGGTCCCTCCGCCCTTGCATTGACTACCGGGCCCTTAACGATATCACTGAGAAGGACCGTTACACCCTGCCCCTCATGGACACTGCCTTCCACTCCCTCCAGGGGGCGACCTGGTTCACCAAGCTGGATCTACGCAGCGCTTACCACCTCGTCCGGATCCGGGAGGGAGATGAGTGGAAGACAGCCTTCCGTACCCCAAACGGCCACTTTGAATACCTGGTAATGCCGTTCGGGTTGACCAACGCTCCTGCCGTCTTTCAGCGCCTCATCAATGACGTCCTCCGGGACTTCATCGGCCTTTTCGTGTTCGTCTACCTGGACGATATTCTCATCTTCTCCAAGTCCAGGGACAAGCACCAGGTCCACGTGAGGCGGGTCCTCCAAAGACTGCTAGAGAATCGTCTGTACGTGAAGGCAGAAAAATGTGAATTTTACGCCAGGACTACGTCCTTCCTGGGGTTCATCATCGCCCACGATAAGGTGCTTCCTGACCCAGAGAAGGTGAAGGCGGTGGTGGAATGGCCTACACCTGCATCACGGAAGGAGGTGCAACAGTTCGGGGGCTTTGCCAATTTCTACCGCCGCTTTGTCCCCAACTTCAGCTCCATCGTCGGACCACTGACCCGCCTCACGTCCCCAAAGGTCCCGTTCCGGTGGACCGAAGAGGTCGCTGCCGCCTTTCGGGCGCTGAAGGCGGAGTTCTCCTCCTCCCGGGTCCTTCGCCAGGTCGACCCCGCGCTGCAGTGCATTGTGGAGGTAGACGCCTCGGACACAGGAGTGGGGGCAGTGCTATCCCAGCGGTCGCCGGACGATGGCGCCAAACGGCCCTGCGCCTTCTTCTCCCGACGCTTGTCCCCGGCGGAGAGGAATTACGATGTGGGGGACAGAGAGCTCTTGGCTATCAAACTCGCCCTGCAGGAGTGGCGCCACTGGCTAGAGGGGGCGAACCTGCCGTTTGTGGTCCTGACGGACCACAAGAACCTGGAGTATCTACGATCTGCCAAGCGCCTGAACGCCCGCCAGGCGCGTTGGTCCCTGTTCTTCGCCAGGTTCCAGTTCTCCATCACCTTCAGGCCTGGCTCTAAGAACGGCCTGCCTGATGCCCTCTCTAGGCAGTTCACCCCCGTGGAGTCGGAGGAGACACCCCACACCATCCTGCCCAGGTCGTGCGTCGTGGGAGCTATCTCATGGGACATTGAGAGCAAGATCCGGAAGGCGCAGGAAGTGGAACCTGACCCTGGCGGCGGACCAGAGGGAAGGCTGTTCGTGCCATCCGCGGTCCGAGGAGAGGTCATCCATTGGCTGCATACCTCCAAGCTCACCTGTCACCCTGGCACCTCCCGGATGATAGACCTCCTCCAACGGTCCTTTTGGTGGCCAGGCCTGCGGAGGGACGCAGCCCGCTACGCCTGGGCTTGCCCAATCTGTGCCATCAGCAAGTCAGGAAATGCCCCTCCAGCGGGTCTGCTCCAGCCTCTGCCCGTCCCTGGCAGGCCCTGGTCGCACATCGTGTTGGATTTCGTCACCGGACTCCCCGTCTCCAACTCCTATGACACCATCCTGACCATCGTGGACCGTTTCTCCAAGGCTGTGCACTTCGTCCCCCTGCGAGGTCTCCCTACTGCCCTGGAGACGGCGGATCTCCTCGTCCAACACGTGGTCAGGCTGCACGGGATTCCGGTGGACGTGGTCTCGGACCGGGGCCCCCAATTTTCATCTGAGGTTTGGAGGTCGTTTTGTAACGCCATCGGAGCCAAGGTGAGCCTCTCCTCTGGCCATCACCCCCAATCCAACGGGCAGTGTGAACGGACCAACCAGGAGCTGGAGGCTGCGCTCCGCTGTGTGACCTCATCCAAACCCACGTCCTGGAGTAACCATCTTGCCTGGGTGGAGTATGCCCACAATACCGCCCGCTCTTCTGCTACAGGGATGTCTCCCTTCAAGGCGTCCCTGGGTTACGACCCCCTGCTGTTCCCGGTGCAGGAGAGTGAGGTAACTGTCCCCTCCGTTAGGGCACATCTCAGGCAGTTCCGCTCCATCTGGACTGCTGCGCGCAATGCGCTTTTACGCACAGCGGAGCGCAACAGGACTGTGGCGGACCGGCATAGAAGACCTGCCCCGGCGTACAGAGTTGGGCAACATGTCTACGTTTCAACCCAGGACGTTACCCTAAAAGGCGAGAGGAGGAAACTGGCACAGCGATTCATGGGTCCCTACCCCATCACCCGGATCGTCAACCCGGTGGCTGTGCGCGTGGCTATTCCCCCCTCCCTCCGCATCCATCCCACCTTCCACGTGTCAAAGGTGAAGCTGGCAGTCACCGACCCCCTTTGCCCTCCTCCTGCTGTGCAACCCGCGCCCCGGATGATTGGTGGCCATCCGGCCTGGCCCGTCTCCTCCATCTTTGACTCCCGGCGCCGGGGTCGTGGGTTGCAGTACTTGGTGGACTGGGAGGGCTATGGGCCCGAGCATCGACAGTGGGTGCCCCCGTCGTTCGTGTTGGACCCATCGCTCATCGCGGACTTCCACCGAGCGCACCCAGAGAAGCCATCGCCAGGAGGCGCTGCTAGAGGGGGGAGTACTGTCACGCCGCGCCGCTCATCAGTGGCACCACCTGCTCGCACACCTGTTAATCATCAGCGGCGAGGAATATAAGCCGCCTCGCCCTGAGCTTCGGCCTGAAGCCGTCAGACTTCGATACTCATCCCTGTGAGTGAATCATCTACTTCAGCCAACATTTTGGTAAGAAGC
Organism: Pholidichthys leucotaenia; assembly: GCA_020510985.1. Classification (NCBI taxonomy): domain Eukaryota; kingdom Metazoa; phylum Chordata; class Actinopteri; order Cichliformes; family Pholidichthyidae; genus Pholidichthys; species Pholidichthys leucotaenia. The sequence goes on from CM035848.1 coordinate 212,732,569, forward strand.
CCTTACCTCCTTTCTCTCCAGTCTGCTCCCCTGTGCACAGGTGGATTTCCCGGTGGCGGACAACGCCTCTCCATCGCCTGTTCCTCGCTGCTGCACCGAGCTCTCCAGGTGGCTGTCTTCCGGGTCTCGTCCCTTGTTGTGCCAGTCATCTATTCCATCCAAGTAAGCCTCTCTCTCGCCTTTATATCTCCTGTGTTGGTGTGTGCCCGTTACCCTTCTCCTTGTGCTTTTCCCATAGGGTTGCCCGGCTGTACGGTCTCCTGCCTCTGTGCCCGAAGCAGACGCCGCCACCAACACATTAACATTCCGCAGACACACACCCATACATCCCTGTTGTTAATAAACAGTTTAAACTACTCTGAGCCTGTGTGTGTGCGTCTCCTGAGCCGAACGTTATGTCAGTTGTCTTGTAGCCACACATGTGACCTACTTTATGACTTACATAAGGCCTCACATCTTAGATAAGAACAAAGGCAGAGTTTCCTTGGAGATAACAGGAAGCTGTGAAAGTGTTAGCTTTGGTATGCAAGAGACGACTTGGAGGATCCTTTGTGGGCCTAAGACTGTGGGGGTGATATTAAGGGATTAAAGAGGAGATGCATTGTGACTTTGGATTTGAATGCAATGTGACTTGTGAGCTGTGGGGAGACCTGAGATATAAGGGACGAGTTTGTTCTGAGATGCTCTCTTTCTACTTCGCTCATGTTGGAGACGTGTCATAAACTCCCTTGAGACAAAAACATGCCTCGTCAATTACACACTCCACACTGGTGACCCAAGACGTAGCATGCAGCAAGAAGAGAATTCCCCGGGGCCAGCCTCGTTGGGAGCCCCCAGCCAAGCGTACGCCGTTATGGTCCAGCTACCGGACTTTTGGCAGCACAACCCGCGCTCCTGGTTCCACTTGGTCGAGGCACAGTTTGCCCTCCGGGGAATATCGGTAGATGACACGAAATTCTACCATGTGATCGCAAAGCTCGATAACCACACAGCACAGCATGTGGAGAGCCTTCTGGAGCAGCCACCAGCCAGCGACAAATACGGCGCGTTGAAGGCTGCACTCATCCAGCACTACACTCTCTCGGTTGAGGAGAGAGCAGAGAGACTCCTGGCGCTGACCGAGTTGGGAGATGGCACGCCAGTTGACCTGATGGAGAAGATGCTGAGGTTGAAAGGCTCGGACGATGACCACTTCATCTTTACCCACCTCTTCCTCAGGACCCTGCCGTCAGCGGCGAGAGCGGCCCTGGCCAGTTCGCCATTGTTGGCCCAGCGGGACTACCGTGCGCTGGCCCAGGAGGCGTATCGGATTGTCAACGCCAGCAGAGAGCGCGAGGCCACGGCGGCAGCGATGGAGTGCGGTGCGATGGCCGGAGATGGCAGGGAGCCAGGGACGGCGGTAGCAGAACCCACGACGACAGCGGCGGCGGGCGCCAAGGAAGGCGGAGGAGACATCCTTTGTTTCTATCACCGCCGCTTTGCAGAGAAGGCACGCAAATGTATACCACCGTGCCAGTTCAAGCGCTCGGGAAAACGCCAAGACCGGGGATCGGTAGCAGCTGCGACCCTCGGGGAAGAGAACAAGCTGCTCTACTTGAAGGACGCACGCTCTGGGAGGCATTTCCTCGTGGACACAGGCGCCCAGCTGAGTTTCATCACGCCTTCCTACGCCGACCGGCTGGCAGGTTCCAGCGGTCCCGAGATGGCAGCAGCAAACGGCTCGGAGATTAAGACCTTTGGTGAGAGGACTCTGCTTCAGTCTCTACACGGCCGTACATTTGAGTGGACTTTTGTCATAGCAGCATTGAATTTCAATATATTGGGGGCTGACTTTTTGTGCTCACATGGTTTGTTGGTTGATGTCACTAACAGGCGCCTGGTTAATGCACTTTCTTTTGACTCTATTTCCTGTACAGCTCGAGCGGCCCGGCCAACAGCACAAGCCAACGTCACAGCTGCAAGCGGTAAGTTCCACACACTGCTCACTCAGTTCCCAGCACTCACGGTTCCCACATTTTCGGCAGCCGTCGCTAAACAAGGGGTGAAACATTTTATTACCACCACAGGGCCGCCCGTTTTTGCAAAACCTCGGCGCTTGGACGCAGCTAAACTGACCATAGCGCGCGAGGAGTTCGCCAACCTGGAGAGGTTGGGCATTATCAGGCGTTCGAACAGCCCATGGGCATCCCCGCTACACATGGTCCCGAAAGCTGACGGCTCGTGGCGCCCTTGCGGGGATTTCCACAGGTTGAACAACGCCACAGCGCATGACCGCTACCCAATCCCTCATATCCAAGATTCTTCCGTGTATTTGGCAGGGGCGCGCGTTTTTCTAAAATAGACTTGGTCCGTGGTTACCACCAAGTCCCAGTGCGCGCTGAGGACATACCCAAAACAGCGGTAGTGACTCCATTCGGCCTATTCGAGTTTTTACGCATGCCATTCGGGCTTAAAGGAGCTGCACAGACGTTCCAACGCATGATGGATGCGGTGCTGCGCGATCTCCCTTTCGTGTTCGTCTACTTGGACGATATCTTGGTAGCCAGCGCGTCCGAAGACGAACACGAAAACCACCTCGTGGCAGTTTTCCGGAGGTTGGGAGATCACGGGTTAATAATCAACCCAGCGAAGTGTCAGTTCGGGGTGACGCAGATCGATTTTGTTAGGACACCGCCTCTCCCCCGAAGGAGCGGTTCCACTTCCTGACAAAGTGCGCGCGGTAGCAGATTTCCCCTGGCAGCAGACGGTCAGGGCGTTACAGGAGTTTTTGGGAATGGTCAGTTTTTATAACCGTTTCCTCCCCCGCGCAGCGCAGCTCATGCAACCGCTGTATGCCGCGCTCAAAAAACAGAAACCCGCGAATAAGATCGAGTGGTCCCCGGAGCGGGAGCGAGCGTTCTCAGAAGTCAAAGCAGCCCTGGCAGACGCTGCGTTGTTGGCACATCCAGACCCAACGGCCCGCATAGCGCTCACCACTGACGCGTCAGATGTGGCCATAGGGGCGGTCGTGGAGCAGCATGTAGCCGGGGCTTGGCAGCCGCTCGCCTTTTTCAGCAGGACCTTGCGCGATAGTGAACGTAAATACAGCGCGTTTGACAGGGAGTTGCTGGCTCTCCATTTGGCCATTCGCCACTTCCAGTTCTGGCTAGAAGGGCGCTGTTTCACTGCATTCGTTGACCACAAGCCACTAACATTCACAATGGCCAAAGTTTCAGAACCGTGGTCTGGCCGGCAGCAGAGACAGCTAGCCGCGATATCAGAGTTTACTACCGATATTCAGCATGTGTTGGGTAAACTGAATGTAGTGGCAGACTGCCTCTCGCGCGTCGTGGCTGCCCCTGTCCGCATGGGGATAGATTACACAGCCATGGCCGTAGAGCAGGTTAGTGACGCGGATGTGCACGCGCTCCAGTCTGGACCAACAGGGTTAAGGCTGGAGAGCAAGGTGCTGCAAGACGGTGTGCCCCCCCTAATCTGTGATGTCTCCACGGGGCGACTGCGTCCCGTGGTACCGGCAGTGTGGCGCCGCCGTGTTTTTGACTCGATTCATTCTTTGGCGCACCCGGGGGTGCGCGCGTCGGTCAAAATGGTAGCAGAAAAATTTGTGTGGCCCGGCCTCCGCAAACAAGTTAAAGAGTGGGCGGCAGCCTGCATGGCGTGCCAACGAGCCAAGGTACACAGACACACGAGGGCTCCCTTGGAGCCATTTCACATTCCGGCTAAGAGGTTTGACCACGTTCACGTGGACCTCGTGGGTCCCCTCCCGCCATCGCAGGGGTGCACGCACCTTTTGACAATGGTGGACCGCACCACGCGTTGGCCGGAGGCGGTTCCTTTGGCATCAACCACAGCCGAGGAGGTGGCGCGCGCGTTTGTAACTGCATGGGTGGCGTGTTTTGGGGTCCCGTCGGACATTACGTCCGACAGAGGCCCTCAATTTGTTTCCGAACTTTGATCAGCAATGGCCCGCAGCCTGGGAGTCACAATTCACCGCACAACCGCGTACAATCCTCAGGCTAATGGGTTATGCGAACGTTTTCATAGGTCATTGAAAGCGGCTCTCAGGGCGTCACTGACGGATGCAAATTGGGTAGACAAGCTACCGTGGGTTTTATTGGGGTTGCGTTCTGCGCCTAAAGAAGACTTAGAAGCTTCCCCAGCTGAACTCGTTTTCACACAGCCACTTCGGCTGCCAGGGGAGTTTCTCCCGGATAATTCTGCGCCAAGCAGCTCCCCGTCTCAGCTGTTGCAGCGTAGCATTGACGCAGGCATGCTGCCGGGCCCCATTCACCACAGTTTTCCGTGCGTTTTTGTGCCTAAAACTTTGAAAAACGCGGAGTTTGTTTTCATCAGACATGACGCACATCGCACCCCACTGCGACCACCTTATGATGGGCCGTTCAGAGTGTTGGAAACAGGGGACAAGCATTTTTTGCTAGATTTGGGGGGTAGGAGGGAAAAGGTTGGCATAAACAGACTCAAACCCGCTTTTGTGGTGGCGGACGAGCAAGTGCTGTTGGCAAGGGCTCCTCAGCGCGGCAGACCACCACGGGGTGCTTCCCAGAGTAATATTTCCCCAGATCACCCGCAGGGACTGTCAAAAGGTTTTCACCCCCAGACAGCAGCTCCCCAGCATGACGGCGCCACGGAGGCGGTGAACCCTGGTTACAGCAGATACGGGAGAAGACTGAAGCCCAAGCAGCATGTGGATTGATGTGTAATGATGGTATGACAGCATGCAAACTATTATTCTGTTGTTCGATCTAAATGTTTGGGGGGGGTGTAGCCACACATGTGACCTACTTTATGACTTACATAAGGCCTCACATCTTAGATAAGAACAAAGGCAGAGTTTCCTTGGAGATAACAGGAAGCTGTGAAGGTGTTAGCTTTGGTATGCAAGAGACTGCCTGGAGGATCCTTTGTGGGCCTAAGACTGTGGGGGTGATATTAAGGGATTAAAGAGGAGATGCATTGTGACTTTGGATTTGAATGCAATGTGACTTGTGAGCTGTGGGGAGACCTGAGATATAAGGAACGAGTTTGTTCTGAGATGCTCTCTTTCTACTTCGCTCATGTTGGAGACGTGTAATAAACTGCCATGAGACAAAAACATGCCTCGTCAATTACACACTCCACAGTCTGACAACTTTTACATAATCTTTATTTATTTTGGAATCAAACTAAAAGAACACTAAACAACATTCTGATTAACTTTAAACAATCATTTGTTGCAAATTAAGCCAATTAGAAATAATTACAGCAGAGTGAAAAAAAAGTTTAAAAGTACCTTCTTCCGCTGAGTTAAATGTTATGCCTTTACAATTAAAAAAATGTGTGGCATTGACAGACAGTCTGCACATACTGTATAATTCCCTGTTTGCCCAAAACCCTATTGTGACATTTCACGGGTTCACACAATGAGGATTTGGAACATGGTAAGCATTTATTTCTTCACTGATAAATTAAGCAGAACAGAGGGGAGGTCATTCACACACACACACACACTCATCTCACTCAGGGTGACACAGACACGTAATCTCTCATACGCAGGGAAAACAACACTATCACAACCAGACATAACACAGTTATAACGGTACAACAATTACGCTTAGAACGCAAGAATTATATCAGTCTATGAATCCCCCGCAGTGCAAAGCATGCTGGGAGAATTCCTCCCGCCCCTTATCACAGCCCCGACATTACACTGTTCCCCGAAGACTGGTTTCTATCCCCAGAACAATAAGTCCAACTCAAAAGCCCAATACGAACTCGTACAGGTGTCGGGGCAGCCGCCAGCAGTGGTGGCTGGCACGCACAGGCCCGTTAGTGTCCATTTGACTCCGACCAGGGTCTCTAGTCGGGTTGGAGCCTCTGGCTTGGCCACCCGCAGGGCAGCTGGCTGGTACAGGGCGAGGCGGTCGCAGTGAAGCACCACCACCAGTCTGCTCTTCTGCAGCCTCACCTTGTACACTACGACTAACAGTTTCTGTAGGACCATGCACGGTTCCAACCAGTGGCTCACCAGTTTTGGTGACAGTCCCTTCTTCCGTTCTGGGCCGAAAACCCAGACTCGATCCCCTGGTGCAAAGTCTCTGTCAACGATGGCCCTCATGAGCCATCAATGAGACGCCGAAAGCCAGCCGATGAGTTTGTATAATTTATTAACAAAGGACAAATGACAAAATAATGAGCCACGAGGGGCAAAAAACACGAAATATACACATGGAAAAGACCCAGACTACGAGGAAATACACGTACTGAAAGTGGGAAGTGTCAGGAATAAGAGACGGAGTGTTAAAGAAGGAATGTTTGACGAGGTTGCAGCGAGAGGTATGCCTCAGCTGCTTCCTTAAATACTCATGGCACCCCAATCAATAAAGGAAGAAGAAATCAGGAGAAATGCTGAACAGCTGTCACAACGTAACTCGGCTTTGACAGCCGGAAGCCCCGCCATGACGCTGTCAGAATAAAAGCCCTAACGGCCATATGGTACACCCAAGAAGAGAACGGTGAACCACCAGTCAACCCGAGCGCAGACAGAGTCAGCACACGGACCATGACGGTTGCCCCCATTCACGAGGCGAATTCCAGGCACCGTGTAACATCGAGCCCCCACCCTGGTTTGCTCTCCACCCCCACACGCTCCATGGGTGCTCCCACCTGATACTGTTGTAACAGCGTGTTGAAGCACTGATCAGCTGGTCCTTTCTGAGCCGTGAAGGTGTCACAGCAGTGGACATGGAGCTCAATGTCCTCCCGACACCCCAGCCAGCAGAACCGGGCCCGAAGACACTGCAGAGTCTTCGTCATCCCAAAGTGGCCCTCCCCCACCCACCCATGGACCAACTGAAGCACCTTGGGGCAGAGCCGTCGGGGGACCAGCAGCTGCCAGACGTAATACTGCTCAGCTGGAGATTGCCACTGCTGGAAGACAACACCTTCACAACAGCAGAAGTTGGACCACTGAGAATGCAGGGCCTTGGTCTCTGGGTCCAGCACAGACACAGCCTTCCAGGCGGGCCGCAAGTCCATGTCAAGCCACTGCCGGACCTGGGAGATGACAGGGTCTCTATCCTGCTTGACCCAAAGCTGTTGTGTGCTGAGGGCCACTGTGCCATCATCACTGGGGAGAGCTGGCTGATGATCTGAGGACGATCTGTGAGCCACTGCGCTATCCCCAGCTGCAGCAGTCTAAAGAGCAGCTGCCCGTGAGACTGCTGGGTCACGATCCTCGGCCCACTGACAGTGCCGACAGTCCTTCATAGCACAGTGCCGCGGGGCAGGTGTAGGGCAGTGGCACGCGACATGGCCTGGCTCCCCGCAGCAGAAGCATCCCTCCTCACATCGCCGTCGCAATCTCACCGGCCATGCAGCTGTTGTCTGGCACAGCTCCTCCTCATCCTTGTTCTCAGTTGCAGCCTGGAAAACTCTGCCTTAGTGATGAAACGTCAGCCACTGGCTCCAGCATGGGCTCTACATGCTCTGCCTCTGCCACAGCCGTCTCTGAGCTGCTTGTGGTGTGAATCTGGACATGTTCTCGGAGCTGGGCCCAGCAAAGCCCTCCAATGAAACTCTGGAGGGTGAGCTTCTTCACCGCCTCTGGCTCGAAGACGGGTAGCCGCGTTGTGTCAGCAGCCGAACATCTGCTGCCCCCAGACTTTCTTGATCATCTTGCCAGCAGCTGGCTAGCTGTTTCTGGACATGGTCAGCATGGATCGGCTTCCCGAACTGCCTCTGAAGTGCTCCTGTGGCACTGGCCAGCTGTGACGTTCCTCAGGCCAAAGATCGGACAGCATGCAGAGAGCTCCACCCTCCAGAGTCAGCGCAACCTGCACAGCTGTCTCTTCAGGTGTCCAGCTGAGGAACGTGGTGGCCAGTTCAACCTGGAGGAGACAGTCATCGAGTGAGGTTTCGCCACCAAAGCAGGGAAGCTTGACCAGTTAGCGGGTCAGTGGTGCTGGGGTTGGGACGGTCACACGCTCAGAACACGGGGAGCACTTGCTCTGTCCAGTTTGTTTCCCCATTCTTTGCGGTGAGCAGCTCTGGTGACTGGCGTGTATGCTCTGCCAGCAGTTTCCATCTAAGTGATAAGCTGTTCGAGCCATTGACTGTCTGCCTCAATTCTTGTTTCCATCTCTCAACATTCCACTTTTGACACCAGTGTGATGTTTCACGAGTTCACACGATGATGGGAGAGGATTTGGAACATGGTAGGCATTTATTTCATGACTGCCAAATTCTTCTTCTTCTTTTAGATTTGAGTGGCGGTTGGCAACCAGCTTACAATTGCATTACCACCACATACTTCACTCTATATCATCACTGTATATCTTTGTATCAGGAGTTCTTATAAGGAGTCCTGAACAACTCCCTATGTGTGAAAAAATTATCCGTCCTTGGGCTGTGTCCTCAGCAGCGTTAATAGCTGTGCCAGCCAGCCAGCCAGCGGCCGGCAATTATCTTCTTCTTCTTCTTCTTTTAGATTTGATTGGCGGTTGGCAACCAGCGTACAGGTGCATTACTGCCACGTACTTCACTCTATATCATCACTCTATGCAAAAGAGAGGGGAGGTCATCCACACGCACACTCACCTCACTCAGGGTGACACAGACACGTAATCGCTCACATGCTGGGAAAACAACACTATCACAACCACACTTATAACACAATTATAACAGTACAACAATAACACTCAGAACACTGGAATCAAATCAGTCTAGGAATCTCCCGTTTCACAAAGCATGCCGGGAGAATTCCCCGCCCCTTATCACAGCCCCAACATTACACTATCAAAAACATCAGGTAACATGCTAGCAGTTATCCTGCAGAGAAAAAGTTGAGAACATCCTTAAAATATAAGGCTCACCTCTACATCACTGTCAGAGAATCTTGTCTCTTCCCTTTTCACTCATTTGAACTCCTTTTACTATTTTTTCTTTTTTATTTACAGATTGAGGAAAAACTGTAGGCTGCTGATTTCAGACAAGTATATCCAGTTGATGGTGGTGCTTTGTAATAAAAGCACTTAACAGAAACAGTCAATCTGAAAACTGAATTGATGCAGAGGGCTTTTATTTTTAAATAACTCAGGATGTCATTATCCACCTTATTCCTAGCCCCCATGATCCCTTGCATGAATTATGGGCGCAACTTCCAGTACTAGTTTAGAACCTGTGGTTGTCACAGAAACAGGACACTTTTCCTTGTCAAAAAACAATGACTTCAGCATCAAAAATGCAGGAACGCAGCCTTTTGCACCTCAAAAACAGTAATATAATCATACCACTTAGCACGACTATGGAAGGATAAGAAGATGACCTTAAAAAGTGGCTTCACAGATAGTAGTTCCATTTGTTAGCACCGCTGCTAAGATGCTAACGCTGTAAACAAATAAAAGCTCTGAGATATATCAGTGTCTCCACCGCAATAAAGTTGGATGCATTTTGTTAAAAGATGTTGGACATAATCAGATTTACCTCAGAGCAGACGTAGAATCTAGTCAGAGCCACAAAGAACCACAACACTGTGCTTGGGTGTTTTAATGTCGGGGTAAAACAGACAGCTACAGCTGTTCGTTTTACCCCGAAATTAAAATGCTCATGCTGCTGTCCTGCCGTGAATGCTTGTTATTTAACTTAACACGTACAGACCTTTTCTGACAATTGTTCAAAATTTTATTGATCTATATTTTGTGATAATTTAAAAATTAATGCATGCTGAAGCTGCTAGTCCATATTGTTCCAAGGCAGTGCAATGAATGCAAAAAAACAAAAAAAAAAGCTATGATATCTTTCTTAAGTTGTTAAGCCCTAGGAAGCAAACTGTTACTATTTTTATTTATTATTTGACTTCATGTAGCCTTCATTCTGGTGAAATATATAACACATAAATGTTAGATCTGTGACATTCATACAAGTGCAAACATACCTGGTGTGCTCTTGTGTCTGTCCTGTGTCTGTACCACCAATCACGCCAACAGTCCCTTTTCGTTTTCAGTGTATGATCTACGCATTGCGGGTGAGAATCCTCCATTTATACAGTCTATGGCATAACCACGAAAACCAGCAACAAGTACCAGAACTATGCCAAAACATTCAAAAAATACAAAAAACTACAAGTGCTGAAATTAACAGGAATGTGGACTATACATTAAAATGAATTTGAAAAACTTTTTAAAAACCCTATTTTAAATGCCCCTGCTATTTCCCTCTTACTGACTGATTTAACATTACTTCAGCCGAAACCAGAAGTTCTGCCCATAATCATTCCTACAGCAGCACCCCTAGGAATAACCTTATTCCTAGCCCCTATGATGCCTTGCATGAATTATGGGTGCAACTTCCAGTACTAGTTGTCATGAGCCGGGCGTCCCCTGTCAGCTGTCTGCTGCTGCTTCGCCTCCCCCCCACGGCCACAGCTGATCCTAATCATTCTTCCTCACTTTCTCCTGCCTGTTCAGGCACCCACATCTGTTGTTTATTATGCCAATTATCCTGATCACTATTTTAGGGGGTCTGCACCATTGCTCGGTGTAGCATCCTTCTTTCAGCACTCAACTCTAACACGTAAATTCTCTGTCAATGTGTTTCGCGTTTAACAATGTTTCTCCAGGTTTAGTCAGCAATCACTCTCGCCTTAGTGGAGCTATTCTGCTTGCTTGTTTTCTGAGCGTAGCCTCCAGATTTAGCCGGCGATTTCCCTCGCCTTAGCCAAGCTATTTTACTGACCTGTTTCCCTTACCTTCCACAAGTTTTTTGTTATGTTGTTGTGTTTATTTAATAAATTCTGCAAACTTAAACTGTACATTTGGTGCCTTTTTCCCTGCCCTAACGGGTGAATTATGACACTAGTTTAGAAAGTGGGGTTGTCAGAAACGGGAGACTTTTCCTTGTTAAAAAACAATGACTTCGGCATAAAAAATGTGGGAACCTGGCCTTTTGCACCTGAAAAAGAGTAATATAATCATACCACTTCCCACGACTATGGAGGGATGAGAAGATTACCTTAAAAAGTGGCCTCGCAGGCAGTAGCTCCGTTAGTTAGCTCCGCTGCTAAGATGCTAACATTGTAAATAAATAAAAGCTCTGAGATATATCAATGTTTCTGCTGCAATGAAGTTGGATGCATTTTGTTAAGATATGTTGGACATAATCAAATTTACCTTAGAGCAGACATACAGTAGAATCTAGTCAGAGCCATAAAGAATCACAACACCATGCTTTGGTGTTTTAATGGGTAAATACAGACAGCTACAGCTGTTCGTTTTACCCCGAAATTAAAATGCTCATGCTGCTGTCATGCCATGAATGCTTGTTGTTTACCTTAACACGTACAGACCTTTTCTGACAATTGTTCAAAATTTTATTGATCTATATTTTGTGATAATTTAAAAATTAATGCATGTTGAAGCTGCTAATATCAAGTACATGTCGTTCCAATCCAGTGCAACGAATGCAAAAAAAAAATCACCTATTTGATATCTTTCTTAACCCCTTGCAATTTTCCTAAAAACGCCAAAAAATAATGTGCCCAAAGTAAATCGAAAGCTGTTCTTCAACCCTTTGCAGCATCTTCATGGGGTTGGTCTCATTTAAAAGAAAACACTTTGAATTTTTTGGCAAAACAGTCATAATCTCTCTAAGTGCTCCGGCCACTGAGTTACAGTCATCTAAACATAGTGAACTTGAAGAAAATAAATTTGGCCTGGGTGTTTTTTTGGATACAAATGCTTGCAAATAACACACAGCTTCAGATCCGGGCTGGAAAATGCAACACAAATGTAGAACCAAGCGTTATCCAGCTGAGGTCCAAATTTTGTAACAATACCACAAAAAATGAATATATTACACAGCTTTTTCCTCAGGCTGTTCCCAGGCGTTTTGGAACTGTGTCAAATTGTGCCAAATGGCACAGTTTGGAAAAACGTCTGTAACTTTTGAATGATTCAATGTAGAAGCTTCATTTTGGGCTCTAATGAAAGGTCACACTCAGGGCTGTGTCTGTGTGTGTGGGGGGGGGTTGTCCCCCCCCTCGCTACAGAGGATGGACATCGGCCATCGCTACATGACGGATTAGCCTCATGTGGGATGCGGGACAGCAGCTCAGTCACTGCGGTTGCCCCCCCCCCCTCGCTACAGAAGAATAGTCAGGAATAAAGAATAATTTAGCTTATAACACCTTACCTCTTCACAGCAGTGTCCTGGCGAACTTCTCTTCCCCATTGTCAGACGAACGCGACGCTGGTCCGCTCGTGGTTCTGGTCTCGCGACCCGATCAAAACATAATTCCATTATTGCGGTTTTGTGCTTGCATGATTGCGGTTTTTGGCGAATGATTTTTCAAAACAAATAACAGTAATAAGTAAAAAAAGACTGGCGAAGGCGTGTGTGTCACTCAGCCTTCGTCGTCAGCCTCCGTCGGTCTATGACCATGGAAGAAATCATAACGTCTACTCTGCTGGAACCAAAACAAAATAAGCACCGCCTGTGGCCGAACATGCCGATGCGCGAATGGCAGTTGCTGTCACACAGGTTGCATTTGTGGATGGTCTCCGTGCTGCTGGGTCTGTGGGGTTCTTCCTGTGGGTCCTTTTTTGATCCGCTCCAGCAGTCAGTCTTCACCCAGCCTTAAAAAAAACAGCTCGCGAACTTCTCTGCTTCAATTGGCTCACTGCATTCACAGCCTTGGTAGGCGGGTCCTTCTGGCTAGGTTTTCAGTCATTGGTTCTTCAAGGTTTCAGAAACCCAATTCAAGGCTCTTATTAGTCGAATGAGAGGTCAATCAGATGAATTAATCTGTTCGCGGCTGTGTCTGCAGCTTTTATTTTCAGTGCGCGCTTGGACACCATACACCACCTACATCACCATCTCCATCATGCATCCTAGAGCGCATGAGGGCGCTCTCGTGTGCCCTCGTGCGCTCTAGGACGCAGAGACTTGCCCGTCCGCGGTACAACGGAGCGCAAGAGGTTAAATCATTAAGCCTTAGGAGGCAAACTGTTACTAGTTTTTATTTATTACTTTACTTCATGCAGCCTTGCATCTGGTGACATATATAAACGTCAGATCTGTGACATTCATACAAGTGAAAACATACCTGGTGTCATGTTTGGGGTCATCACTCCGAGCATGACTTGTGGCTGTTGGGTTTAATTATTACTTTGTGGAGAGTGTAAATAACGAGACTGATTCATTAAGTAGATGACTTTATTCACTCTCTCATCAGTCATACACAGGAAAAGCATGACTCAGTACACCATGGGTTCTCCTTTTATACCAACCGCTCATCTCACATTTACATGACATTTAACATCACAATACATTCATCCTTTCTCACCCCAACTCCTTCTTCCTGCTATCTCACCATGATCTCCCTAGCTATTGTTCTCCTCTGTTTACCCTCTGCATCCAGTCTGAGATGATTAACCCAGTCTCTACACCCCCCCCCCCCCACCAGAATCTCAGACAGAGTTTCAGTCCTCACATTCTTTTGGCTTCAGTCTCCTCCCATACCTGCTGTAACGGGGGTTTACCGCCTCTGCGGCGCTGCTGTGCCGGCGGGGAGCTCCTGGGGGTGTGTCTGTCTGCAGGTGGGCCATGGCGAGGGGGGAGGAAACTTCGATTTGCCCGTGTGGCTGCTCTGATGAATCATTTACCTGGGGAGTTCTCAGTGGGGGTCTTCCACGCCGAGGTGCCCGAGCCAACAGCACTTGCTCGTCCGCCACTACAAAGCCAGGCTTAAGTCTGTCTATGCATATTTTCTCCCGACCCCCCCCAAGTCTAACAAAAAATGTTTGTTCCCTGTTTCCAGCACTCTGAACGGGCCATCGTAGGGTGGGCGCAAAGGAGGGCGGTGGGCATCGTGCCTGACAAACACGAATGCCGCGTTCTTCAAAGTTTTTGGCACAAAAGCGTCAGGAAAAACAGTGGTGGGCCGGGCCCGGCAGTGTGCCTGTGTCTGCACTACGCTGCAAATGCTGAGACGGGCAGCTGTTCGGCGTGGGATTATCTGGCAAAAATTCCCCGGGCAGCCGCAGTGGCTGAGAAAAAACAAGCTCTGCCGGGGAAGCCTCCAAATCCTCTTTTGGTGCGGAACGCAACCCCAATAAAACCCACGGCAACCGGTCTACCCAATTTGTATCTGTCAGCGAAACCCTGAGCGCTGCTTTCAGTGACCTATGAAAACGCTTGCATAACCCATTGGCCTGTGGTCTGTACGCAGTTGTGCGATGAATTGCAACACCCAGGCTGCGGGCCATCGCAGACCAGAGGTCGGAAACAAACTGAGGGCCCCTATCAGACGTGATGTCCGACGGGATTCCAAAACACGCCACCCATGTCGTCAAAAAAGCACGCGCCACGTCCGCAGACGTGGCTGCTGCCAGCGGGACTGCTTCTGGCCAGCGTGTGGTGTGGTCCACCACTGTCAAAAGGTGAGTGCACCCCTGCGATGGCGGGAGGGGGCCCACGAGGTCCACGTGAACATGGTTGAACCTCTTAGCCGGTATACGAAACAGCTCCAAAGGAGCCTTCGTGTGTCTGTGTACTTTGGCTCGTTGGCACACTACGCAGGCTGCAGCCCACTCTTTCACTTGTTTGCGCAGGCCTGGCCACACAAACTTTGCTCCCACCATTTTGACTGACGCGCGCACTCCTGGGTGCGCCAGAGCGTGAACTGACTCAATCACGCGGTGGTGCCACGCAACTGGGACCACCAGGCGCGAGCGTCCCGTGGAGACATCGCAGATTGGGGGGGCTTGCCGTCTTGCAGTACTCTGCTCTCCAGCCTTAACCCTGTTGGTCCAGACTGGAGCGCGTGCACGTCCGTATCGCTAATCTGCTCTGCGGCCATGGCTGTATAATCTATCCCCACGCAGACCGAGGCCACCACTGCGCACGAGAGGCAGTCCACCACCACATTCAGTTTACTTGACACATGCTGAATATCAGTCGTAAACTCCGAGATCGTGGCCAGTTGTCTCTGCTGCCGGCCCAACCATGGTTCCAAAACCTTGGCCACCGAGAACGTCAGCGGCTTGTGGTCCATGAACGCGGTGAAGCTGCGCCCTTCCAGCCAGAACTGGAAGTGGCGTATGGCCAGGTGGAGAGCCAGCAACTCTCTGTCGAATACGCTGTATTTACGCTCACTGTCGCGCAAAGCCCTGCTGAAAAAAGCGAGCGGCTGCCAAGAACCAGCAACATGTTGCTCCACTACCGCCCCTATGGCCACGTCCGAGGCGTCGGTAGTGAGCGCTATCCGGGCCGCCGGGTCTGGGTGTGCCAACAGTGCGGCGTTTGCCAGTGCTGTTTTAACCTCAGAGAATACCTGCTCTCGCTCCGGAGTCCATTCGACTCTATCCGCGGGTTTCCATCTCTTGAGCGCGACATACAATGGCTGCATGAGTTGAGCTGCGTGGGGGAGGATCCGGTTATAAAAGTTAACCGTCCCCAAAAACTCTTGCAGCGCCCTGACCGTCTGAGGCTGGGGAAAGTTCGCCACGGCGCGCACTTTGTCAGGCAAGGGTATCGCTCCCTCCGGTGAGACGCGGTGCCCCAAAAAATCAATCCCCGTCACGCCGAACTGGCATTTCGCCGGGTTGATTATTAACCCGTGCTCCTCCAACCTCCGGAAAACCGTTGTGAAGTGGGTTACGTGTTTGTCCTCGGACGCACTGGCCACCAGGATATCATCCAGGTAGACGAACACAAACGGGAAATCACGCAACACCGCATCCATCATGCGTTGGAATGTCTGTGCCGCTCCTTTTAATCCAAAGGGCATGCGTAAAAACTCAAACAAGCCAAACGGAGTTATTACCGCTGTTTTGGGTACATCCTCCGAGCGCACTGGGACCTGGTGGTAACCGCGGACCAGATCTATTTTAGAAAAAGTGCGTGCTCCGGCGAGGTGAACGGAAAAATCCTGAATATGGGGAATCGGGTAGCAGTCGTGCGCTGTGGCGTTATTCAACCTGCAGAAATCACTGTACGGTCGCCATGATTCCTCGGCCTTAGGGACCATGTGTAGCGGGGATGCCCATGGGCTGTTCGATCGCCTGATGATGCCCAACCTTTCCAGGTTGGCAAACTCCTCGAGCGCTATGGCCAGTTTAGCTGCATCCAAGCGCCAAGGCCGTGCGAAAAGGAGCAGCCCAGTGGTGGTGATAAAGTGTTCCACCCCGTGTTTAGCGATGGCTGTCGAAAACGTCGGGACTGTGAGTGCTGGGAACTGAGTGAGCAGTGTGTGGAACTTACTGCCTGGAGCTGTGACGTTGGCTTGTGTTATTGGCCCGGCCCCTCGAGCTGTACAGGGGAGAGAATCAAAAGACAGTGCATTAACCAGACGCCTGTTAGCCACATCAACTAGCAACCCATGTGCACACAGAAAATCAGCTCCCAGGATTGGGATACTCAGTGCCGCTATGACAAAAGTCCACTCGTACATACAGCCATGTGGGGATAAAGTCAGTGTTCTCTCACCAAAAGTCTTAATGCCCGAGCCGTTTACTGCTACCAGCCCGGGGCCGCTAGGTCCTGCCAGCTGGTCGGCGTAGGATGGCAGGATGATGCTCTTCTGGGCTCCAGTGTCTACGAGGAAGCACCTCCCCGAGCGCGAGTACGTCACGTAGAGCAGCTTGTTCTCTTCACCGGTGGTCGTAGCTGCTACCGACTGCCAGCCTTGGCGTTTCCCGAGTGCTTGAATTGGCACAGTGGTGCACATCTGCGTGCGTTCTCTCCGAAGCGGCGGTGGTAGAAGCAGAGCGTGTCTCTCTGGTGCTCCCTGGCCCCCGCTGCCGCTACCGTCGGTGGCTCCTCGCCTCCGCTGGTCGTCTCGCTGGGTTCCGACGCCACCGCGTTCACTGTGAGGGCTCTGGTGGTGAGGATGATCCAATCTGCCTCCTGGCCGAGCACACGGTAGTCACGCGCGGCCAGCAACGGCGAATTGGCAAGAACCGCTGTGGCCACTGTTGGGAGGTTCCGGAGGAAAAGGTGGGCAAACAGAAAATGCCCGTCGTCCGTGCCCATTAACGCCAACATCTTCTCCATCAGTTTGACCGCCGAACCATCTCCTAACTCTAAGTGCCTCAGGAGCCTCTCTGCTCTCTCACAGTCCGAGAGCGTGTAGCGTCGGGTCAGCGCAGCCTTGAGAGCCTCGTATTTGTCGTGGGCTGGAGGCTGTTCGAGCAGGCTCACTACTTGCTGAGACGTGCAAGCGTCCAGTGCTGCAACCACATAGTAATACTTGGTGTCGTCTGCCGTTATTCCCCGGAGGGTGAACTGAGCCTCGGTGTGGTGGAACCAAGAGCACGGGTTGTGCAGCCAAAAGTCCGGTAGTTTGACCGAAACAGCGCACGCATTGCTGGGGGTTCCTGTCCGGGCCGTCTCTGGGATGCTTGCCGCGTCACTGGGGCTTCCCGTCCGGGCCGCCTCCGGGGTTCTTGCCTCGTGTTCCATAATTTGTCAAAGGGTCACCAGTGTGGAGAGTGTAAATAACGAGACTGATTCATGAAGCAGACGACTTTATTTACTCTCTCATCAGTCATACACAGGAAAAGCATGACTCAATACACCATGGGTTCTCCTTTTATACCAACCGCTCATCTCACATTTGCATGACATTTAACATCACAATACATTCATCCTTTCTCACCCCAACTCCTTCTTCCTGCTATCTCACCATGATCTCCCTAGCTATTGTTCTCCTCTGTTTACCCTCTGCATCCAGTCTGAGATGATTAACCCAGTCTCTACAACTTATTAATTCCAGCTGACAGATTGAGCCTTGCTCTCCGTCAGTCCCACAGCCACGCCTCCTCCTCTTACCAGACATTCACCAGTTTTCTGGCTCACCACATACACACTCACACACACACACACACACACACACACACACACACACACACACACACTCTTCTTCTGATAGTCCATCAATTTGATGACGACCATCTTCTTTATTTGTGAGTCTGCTGGTGTTTGAATAGTCCGATCCTGGATCTGCAGATTCGGTTACAGACTGGGCATGTGAAGGAGGTGCTGGGGGAAGCAGGGGGGACTTGGCGAGCATGCCTCTTTGCACGCTTTGCTGTCCGGTGTTGTGTGCGCTGTTCCTCCATATAATAAGATAAGACAAGATAAGATAAGCCTTTATTAGTCCCACAATGGGGAAATTCCAGGCTTGCAACAGCACAGGGATAGCAACACTCAGAGCAACAATCAGAAGGCAAGAAAAAACAAGAGCAGCTAGTATACATATGTACATATTAATATATATAGAGACACACAGTGCGGAGCATTGTAGCTGGATGGAATAAATATATGAGTATATAAACATACAGTGCGGAGCATTGTAGCTAGATGGAATAAATATGTAAATATATAAACACACACAGTGCAGACCATTGTTGCTAGATGGGATGAAACAGCACAACCGTCAACTTAGTTATCCTACATGGTATGATTATGTACCAATACATATTCTCACCCTCCATAGCGACTGGTATTTTCCTAGTTGTATGCCGGAGGGGACCATTAATCCACTCCCTGTGAGGAGTGGGAGCGCCAGATGTCTCGGCAGGAAGCGAGTTCCTCCAGTGAAGAGGGGTTGATCCGGCATCTCTTCAGGATGGACTTCATTTGGTCTTTGAAGCGCTTCTTCTGCCCACCAGCGCTGCGTTGACCTCGGTGTAACTGACCATACAGGATTCTGCGTGGAGGTCTGTGGCTGGGCATCCGGATGACATGCCCCAACCACCTGAGTTGATGCTGGGCCATGATGGACTCCACGCTGCAGCTGCCAGCTCTCTCCAGCACTTCTGTGTGCGGCACTCTGTCCTTCCAAGTGATGCCAAGGATCTTCTGGAGACATCTTACATGGAAGGTCTCCAGGCTTCTCAGATGGTTGTAGCATCATCGTCTCCTCAAAACCGAGACAGAAGATCACTTCTCTTCAGTTTACAGGAATTTCATTTTATTCATTACACAGGAATATCACTTTTCTGCCTTTTCAGGAATATCACTGGCTTTTATGTCGACTCATGCAGGCTTCTTCCAGGCCTGACCAAAGATGCTTGCTTTCCCAGGACCCCAATGTAAACAGTTGCCTCTTGCAGAGATTGTAAGGATCAGAATTTGCTTTTAAAGGCTCAAAGGAACATAAAACTCAGGAGACCAGACCTCTCAACGTGAACACTGCATTTGATAACGTACCTTTTCACAGGAAACCAATGTTCTTAAAAGAGTCATAAACCACTTAATCTGATGGGTTTATAGCCAATGCTGTCCAGGTACCTTGGCCCAGATACTAAAGGAAATCATCTACAGCTCAACAGTACCTCCTAGCGGATACCTACGGAATGTGTTTTCAGTATGTAGGATGACTTTTAATTTGCTCTAAACATTAAGTTTCTTTCAGCTTATCCTCTGGATCCTAAGGACACTGAAAATCATCCCTCTTTTATCACCAACCATGTTTTGCTGCATGTTTTGCTGGATTTTGATCTAAATGTGAATGCATGTATTACAATTATGTATAAGAAATGTTATATTCATGAGTGTTATTCAAACACATATTGGAGTAGTGATATAAATGCATGATCACCAAAATATTAGCCAAGTCATTTAATTTAGTTAGATTTTATATTGAGCATTTATTTCATAAGAACTGACTGAGTGTTGATTTTCCCTCTGAAATTTCATGGGATGGTGTCTTCATTTGATTGGCTGCTCTCAAACAAAGAAGTGTTCTCACATTGGATAGCAGCCATTTCAAACTGCTTCTGAAAAGGTCGATTGGTCAGTCTTGCGACTACATCATCAGTTTTACGACCCGGCGAGGTAACTTTAAAAGAGAAGTTAGATTTGAGTTTAATAAGAGATCAGCAAAGAAACAGTAGGAAAAGGGTAGACAAAGAACAGGCAGGAAGATTAGCTAGAAATAGAATTAAGAATTAGAAACACAGAAAGAAGAAAGAAAGAGATTTTGAGAAGGATTAGGAACTAAATTAAGATTAAGGAAGCAGAATAGTAATCTAGATCTCAGAAGAAGATTTTATTCCACCGTTTCAAGGCCCTGTGAAGTTTTATTTTATTCTCTGTGTGTTTGTCAAGTCTTTCGTTATATTCTGGTCACTGAGGAGAAACCATTTTTCTTTAGAGCTCGTTCCTTTTAGAGAATCAAATTCTCAAACTTTTTCCTTCACCTCAGAAGCCATTCTTATCCTAGTACATGTTTTTCTAACATTTTTTTCATGACTTTTCACGCCATTAAAGTGGACCTTTAATTTGCCTAGTTTAAAGTGAACAGAGACTGAGAAGATTTTCCTTCAGTTTTTGGGTCGATCCCGCTACAAGAGACCCCAAACTTGGACTTTTTTTTTTTTCAAAGGACTTTTCACGCCGCCCTGAGACAAACCATCCACGGCTGCCACTGTCTCCTTGAAGGGCCCCCAGCTGAGTTATCACCTCCACGGCTGTGAGGACAGCAGCCGCTTCCTCCGACGTCCTAACTTCAAAACCCAGCGGTACCGACCCCCTGAAACGTGGACCAACGGCCGTTGTGTGAGTGAAACTCTTATTTCTCCTATCTCCTGGGTTAAAACGTGATGTCCTAACAATTAAATTACAATTGAATATGGCCCGTATTTCAGGGCTCAATTAGTCTCTCAGCCGCAGGATAGAGCTGTAAACTGAAGGAAAACTCTTAGTCATTTTTAAGTAACTGCCCTTAAAGTTTTGTAGATTAATTCAGGAGTCATTTTTAGATAATTAGCTTATGAATTTTCCACATAAAATTGCGTTGTTTTGTTAAAACATTCCAGCCTCATTTACCGTTGAAACATAAGTCTAGTTCCTCCGTGGTTCTGCAGAGGTGTAATGCTGGATTTTATGTTCAGGAACCCAATATCAGTTGATGCGATATATTACACTGTTATCATTTGAATCTGTTTATTCATCATTTGAACGCCATGCCATGTAACCTGAATGATTTTAATAAAAGAGTGAATGAGAGCAGTTGAAGCGTTTTCCTTTCGCATATACAGGTTTCCTAATCACGGCAGGACAAAAACTCACTGAAACTTTGAGACTGATTCATTAAGTAATTTAAGGTACAAAATTATTTAAAATTAAAGTTAATATCATTGTCCGTTAGGACTGGTGCCCCTTTTACGAGTGCTTTTATTTAATTTAGCGGGTGTAGAAGTGACGGTTTAACTCTGCCCCCTTTCACACCCACTATTAAATAAAATAAATAATTCCTGTACCTTATGACAAATATTTTTATAGGCAATTCACCCTACATGGTGGCTGTAAATAGTCCATGCCTCACATCCATACAGTAAGGTGGTGATACATACAGCTCTGTAGACCAGCACTTTGGTGTGGAGTTTGAAGTTGCTGTTCTGAAGAACCCTTCTCCTTAGACGACCAAAAGATGCTGATGCTTGCTTGAGGCGGTTCTGGATCTCGTCATCCATTGAGCACGTGTCAGACATTATGCTCCCCAGGTATTTGAATGTGGGCACTGTGAGCAGCTGTTGCCCTGCTGTTGTGAGGGTTATTGGGTTTTGTGGGGGGTCAGTACTGGGCTGACAGAGTGCCTCTGTCTTCTGGGTGTTGATTGTCAGTCCCATTCTGGTGTATGCAGTTACAGCTGCCGAGAGGATGTTTTGTAGAGCGTCTGGTGTATGGGCAACCAGGGCACAGTCATCGGCGTATTGTAGCTCAATGATGGTCTCTGATGTCAGCTTGGAAGTTGCCTGTAGCCTCCTGATGTTGAACAGGTTACCATCAAGCCTGAAGTCAATGGTAACTCCAGCTTGCTTCTCCACCCTCCTACGTAGCAGAGTTGTTACACAGACAAGGAAGATGTTGAAGAGAACTGGGGCCAGCACACAGCCTTGCCTCACTCCGGTTTGCACTCCAAAAGGTTCTGAGCTGTGCCTTCCCACTACCACTCGAGCCATCATCCCAGAATGGAACTGCGCAAGGATGGTGAGAGACTTGGGTGGACACCCAAATCTCTTCAGGACTTGCCACAGTAGTTCCCTGTTCACTGTGTCAAATGCCTTTGACAGGTTGACAAAGGCAATGAACAGGTCCTTATGCTGCTCCCGACATTTCTCTTGGAGCTGACGCGTCACAAAGATCATGTCAACTGTCGCCCTGTCCTTCCGGAAACTACACTGTGACTCTGGGGTGACCCGCTCTGATATTGCAGAGATGAGTCTGCGGAGCATGACCTTGGCAAGGACCTTTCCAGCAATGGCCAACAGAGAGATACCCCTACTATTGGAGCAGATGGATTTGTCTCCTTTGTTCTTGTAGATGGTCACAATGTTGCCATCTTTCCACTATTGTGGGACACACTCTCGTCTCCACACCTCTGAGATATAGAGATACAGCGTCCGAGTACGTAGGTAGCCTCCTTCCTTGAGAAGTTCAGCTGGGATGCCGTCAGGTCCAGGGGATTTATTATTTTTCAGGGTTTTTACTGCATGCAGGATTTCCTTGAAGGTTGGGGGAAGGTCAAGATCTGGCAAGGTAGGATGTTCAGGGAGCTCTGCAAGGACAGTTGGGTCCACTGAGGTGGGCTGGTTAAGCACGGTATTAAAATGCTCAGCCCACCGCTCCACTATCATGGCCTGATCCTTGATTAAAGAAGATCCATCAGCAGATCTAACAGGTGCCAGGGAGCAGTTTCTGGGGCCGTAGATGGTTTTGACTGCATCATAGAAACTGTGCATATCGTTTCTATCAGCATGAGTCTGGATTTCATTGGCCTTTGAGATCCACCACTCATCTTGCAGTTTCCTGAGAGTTGTTTGGACCTCAGAACGAAGGGCTTGCCATTGCTTCTTATGGAAATGGGATTGTGGGTTGCTCAAGGTGGCTCTGTGTGCCCTGTG
Organism: Pholidichthys leucotaenia; assembly: GCA_020510985.1. Classification (NCBI taxonomy): domain Eukaryota; kingdom Metazoa; phylum Chordata; class Actinopteri; order Cichliformes; family Pholidichthyidae; genus Pholidichthys; species Pholidichthys leucotaenia. The sequence goes on from CM035848.1 coordinate 212,755,476, forward strand.
CATTCTGTCCAGGAGGGTGGAGATCTCTCCAGCATTCTGGTCAAACCAGTCCTGGTGTTTCTTGGTTTTGAAACCGATGGCTTGGGCTGCAGTGTCAAAGAGGATGGTGGATAGAGTGGTCCACTTCTCATCCATCCCAAACTCTGAAATGATCAGTTGTTCAATACCTGCCAGCCTCTCAGCTAGGGAGCGACGGAAGTTGTCACGGATGTCGCTGCTGGAGAGTCTGGCACAGTGGAGTGTTTTCCTCTTTGGGCCACCGTGGCGAGCTAGGGGCCGAACATGCATTCTGACCTTTGTCAGAATCATACGGTGGTCGGTCCAGCAGTCTGCTCCTCGCATAGCTCTTGTGATGAGCACGTCCTTGAGGTCAGCCCTCCTCACGATCACATAGTCGATCAGGTGCCAATGTTTGGACCTGGGATGCATCCAGGATGCCTTATATTTGTTCTTTTGCTGGAAGATTGTGTTAGTGATGGTAAGATCATGTTCCGCACAGAGACTAAGTCTCATGCCATTGGGGTCGACTTTTCCAATGCCATGGGCACCGATCACACCATTCCAGTTTTGCAAGTTCGTTCCGACTCTTGCATTGAAATCACCAAGCAGCATGATTTGTCACTCTTTGGGATGTGACTGAGGATGTCATCGAGTGCCTGGTAGAAGCGGTCCTTCTCTTCAGCGTTCGATGGCAGAGTTGGTGCATAGGCACTTACCAAAGTGACATACCTGCATTTTGCAAGGGGGATGCGAAGAGTCATGAGCCTTTCACTGACACCCACTGGTGATTCTGTGAGCTTGTGCAGGAGGCTGTTCTTAATTGCAAAACCAACTCCATGAAGGAGTTGTCTGCCACTGGGGTATCCTTTCCAAAAGAATGTATAACCCTCTCCTACTTCATTGAGTGAGCCTTCCTCGAGGAGTCGGGTCTCACTGAGTGCTGCCACATCCACATTGTAGCGCTTCAGCTCGCTGGCAACAAGTGCTGTTCTGCGCTGTGGTCTGTCCGGACTGGCATCCAGGAGTGTCCTTATGTTCCATGCTGCAATTCTAAATGGTATTGTTTTTGTTTTTCGACTGCATAGTGGAATGTCCCGACAGGTGCGGTTTCCTATCCGGGTGCTGTGCTGAGTGGGCAATGTTTAGGCCACCTTTTCTAGGCCTTTCCCCAGTTGGGGTGAGCAGTGCAGTCCCTAAATAGAGCTGCTCAGACGCACAGGAGTCTGCCGGAAGCAGCTGCCACTCAATCCCAACTGCTAACGACCGTTGTCCTGTGCCGCTGACGTGCACAGTTCCAGCTAGGAGCTTCCAGCTCATTCAAACCTGCCCCCGTTACTGGATGCTCCGTCGCCACCAGATTTTAGAGGTCGGAGACTCAGGTAAAGAAGACACCTGCGCAGTGAGGGTTTTTAGAGTGACATTGGGGGTGCGCTTTTCCCGATGCCACTACCTTGATTGCAGAGAAGATAGTTCCAGTGGCAAGGGAGACCCTAGATGACCGGCATCTTCTCACAACGGCAGGAGGCTGCCAGAATCCAGGTTTTTAGGAAACCGCCTCAAAGCATGCCACCACCAGCTTGCTTTTTTGTCAGGGTGTGCTCCCTTAGCCTTCGTTCGCTTTTACATCCATTATGGTGTTTATCATTACTACCAGCTTCTGCCTGCTCTACCGTTGAGGTCTTCATCTTCGTCTTTGGGATCACTCTTAGTCTGGCCTCTACCCTTCAACCTGTTCGGCTTGGGTGACCCTGCCAGGAATAGGAGACTCCGGCCGACATAGCTCTAGGGGTCATGGAGACTCTCAAAGTGCCCCACCACGATAAGGTGGTGATCCCATCGAGACACACTCACACACTCACACGTGCACACACACACACACACACACAGAGTTCAATCAGTCACGCTCCTGCCACTTCACAGCTGTGTCCACTTGCTCCCATTTAGGCTCGGGTATTAATAGAGTTGAGTGCGATCAGTTGTTGTGGCAGCTTCAATTGACAACACTGAACTTCGCGACAGTTGTCTCTTTTCCTGGACTGATTAGTGCTGTTCCTCAGAGCCCTTCTGCTCCAACATTTACATAAGTCCTCCCTTATTTTTGCCTTCTCTCTCCGCTCCTACCCTGTGTGGGGCGCGTTAGGCATTCAACATTAGCAACGAAGCTGGAGCCAGTCATCTCATTGATGTTACAGTGACTGTTGTTTGGACTCTGTGCACATTTACCTTTTGTCAATAAAACACGTTACATACTGCACTTTGGGCTCGCTGCCAATTTCTATGTTCGCTGCGAAATTACGCAGCGGACATGACACCTGGTGCTGTTGCGTCTGTCCTGTGTCTGTACCAACGATCACACCAACAGTCCTTTTCAGTATTCAGTGCACGATCTATGCATTGCTGTTGAAGCCAGCACAGATTTAGCTGAGATTTAGGAGTCTCACACCACGAACAGCAGCAGGTACCAGAATTACACAAAAACATTCAAAAATACAAAAACTACCACTGGATAGTATATGGTACATATTATTATTAGTAGCATTATGTCATGAACCGAGCCGGTTTGCTCTTCAGGCTCAGTTCTGACCCTTCTCTGTGGCTCTGGTTATCTGTCTATTTATGTATTGTGTTATCTTTTGAGTTTCTTGTAGTTTCCATTTTCCTTTGTTTGTTTCCGTACCTGTAGCCACTGCGTTCTGGCCAGAAGCTGTGAAGCAGCCTCCTTAGGCCTACACTCATGTGGGCACTGTCTGACACTTGCCGGTCCGACCACGCCCCCTCTCTCATGACAGCCAGCTGGTTCCACTCCAGTAATTGCCTTTGCCCAGGAGCACCCAATCTACCGCTGCCAGCAATGCTTGTACTTAAGCAGCTCTTTGTCAGGTCAAGCATTGCTGGACTACTGTATTGTCTAACGTTTGTGTTGTGCCACTGTTCACTGTGGTCTGCCCGCTGCACATCCCGTTGTGTGAGTCAGTAAGTGAACCTTGTCATCTTTTTGTATGTCAGCCTTGTTTTTGAACGGTTTGTGTTTGGCCACTGTACACTGTGGTCTGCCGTTTAGTGTACCCTGTTACCGTTTTTGTATGTCTTCTTTCCTTAATAAATGTGTTTGTGGTGTAACCCTGCATGTAAATCCATCCTCCTTCTACTCCTTCATGCGCTGCGTAAAAGTGCACAGGGAGAATGTGACAATTATGGCAGTACCTTAGAATAGAGAGGTGGTGACGCCTCACCTCTGGGGGTGGCCTCACCTGGGGTATATAAGAACACAGCAGGAGCCATCTTGTCTCTTCGCTGTGGCTCCTGTGCTCGTGTTACAGTCTCCTGTGTTCCTGATCTCGTGTTCTTAATAAAAGTACAAAACGTCACCTCAACTCCTCCTTAATTAGAGACACAACATTTGGCGATGAGGATATACGGCATGGAGAGGGCAGCTACCGCTTTTCAACCATTTCTGGAGGCTCCGGGTGAGCCGCTGGTCCCATGGGCCAGATGGTATGCGGCCTTCAAGAATTATCTCGCAGCGCTGGACCTCAGCAATCTGGACAAATTACGCGAGAAGGCTATCCTGGTCCACAACCTTGGTATGGAGGGCCAAAGGATCCTGAGCACGCTAGGAGGAGGTGACACATTTGGAGACATCATGAGGCTCATGGTGGGCTACTTTCGCGCCCCTGAAAACATCATTATGAGGCACATACAGTTCAGGCAGTGACGCCAGCAACCCGGAGAATCCGTCCAGCAGTTTGTGGCAGACCTTCGGCAGCTGGCGGGTGAGTGCAGGTTCGGGGCCTTGGAGAAGTAGATGATTCGCAACCAGCTAGCTAAACACGTGGCGCACTCCTCTGCTAGGGTCCGTCTGCTAACTCACGCTGAAGAGCTAACATTGCTAGCAGCCATGGAGCTAGCGCAACAACACGAGGCAGCGGAAAGGATTTCAAAGAATCTCGGTGACATGGAGGCCCTGTCCAGGAATGATAAGCAGTGGAAGGCACTGGCCTTGGATCTGGACGACGGCAGCGACGACGAGTATGCAGCCATCGTAAAGATTTGGTCCGCCCCGGGGACGCAGAGATGTTACGACTGCGGATCCAGCAGGCACTGCTATAGAGTGAGGGAGTACACAGCGAAGGCGAAATGTTGTGGACGGTGCGGTTTGTCCCACCACTTCGCCAGGGTTTGCCGGAACTTTGAGAAGCAGGAACAGGGACCAGACACCCACGGGGGTCCATACGGTCTCACCCAATAGAGACAGACGAATTCTATGTAACATCGTGTTGGACGGGGTGCCTATTCCGTTGTTGGTGGACACAGGGTCGGCGACCTCCATCTTGAATCTGGCTATGGTAAAGAAGTTCTTCCCTCATTACACTGTGAGTAAAACAGACATTGCCTGTTACGGGTATGGCAACAACCAGCTGGACATTGTGGGCTCGGTGTGGCTATCTGTGAGGTACAAGGCGGCCTCAATGTGCGCAGCCGAGTTCATGATGGCCTGTGAAGGTAACAACTTAATGGGCTGTGATTTGTTTTACAGGCTTGGTTTCTCCATTGCCTGCGGAGATGTGGAGGAGTGGTCAGGTGGTGGACTGTAGGAACAGCCATTTTATGTGGGAAGTGGTGATGAAGTGTGGGACTTTGGCTGGCCCAGTCCACGTGAAGAGGGCCGCCACCAGCACCAGAGTACACCACCACGGACAGCACTCCGTGCCTGTGTTTACAGTTCCTTGGAAGAGGGACTCGAACATCATGGATTAGCACCCGTGTGGGTGGATGGTTCCAGAGAGCAGGCACAGCGAAGCTCCGGTGGCCGCCCGAGTACCACCTTTGAGCCGGGCGTCGTCAGTGACGCTCCGACGCAAGAAATGAAAATGATTGGGGCGAGACCGGATGGTACGAACCCTAGACGTGCCCAGAATGAAAACAAGGGACAAGGCTCGAGCAAAATCGGCAGGACGCTAAGGAGCCATGTGGGTACCGGTTCACCGACGCCGGAGAAGAAGGAAGCCAGTGAGCACTCCCCTGGGAGTGTGATAACGTGCGCCCTGGGGTTGAGTCTCAGCTAGGACGGGTTCGCAGGTCGAGGGAACAACGAGATTGACAGGGTGGCCTGCGTGTGGTATGGAATGGCGACGACGGTTACCTGGAACTGACGGATGGGTCGAAACGGCACCCGAACGAGCTGCGGCATTTGGAAGGGAAGAAACGCCAGTGCAGCCAGTCTCCGGTTAAGAAGAGGCGGAGACGCTTTGAGATCACGCCGCGGGACGGACGGTCCAGAGGGAGCCTACGGGAGACCCGGGTTAAGACTGTGTTTTATTTGGGGCTTACGGTGTGTCTAACTGTAGTGTATTCTGCTGTTTTATTGCTAAAGTTAATAGTTTAAAAAAAAGAGAAGTGACCACCGTTGTGTGTGTGTTGAATGCCATGTATGTGTGGAGGGTATTGAGTGCAATGTGTGTGTGTGGTGAGGTGCAGTAACACTGAAGTGTGAAAGTAAGATAATGACTGTGAGTGAAATGTAAATGTGCCCCATGTTGTATTGCTAAGTTTCCTCAAAATGTTGTGCCCATGTTATGGGGTCGGAATGCTAGTTTGGAGAGTCAGGTACCACAATTGTTTGCAGTGTTTTACAATTGTATATAGTTTTACTGTCTAGGATGTACATATTTATTTATTTCGGGATTAAGTTATTTTGATGTGTGGCCCTTTTTTACGTTCATTGACTGACAATTTACATTGCGGAGTGACCCGCTGGGCCGGTGTTGTATGAATGGATAGGCCTGTACATTTCTGTGTTTAGTGAGTGCATCGGGTATAAATTTTAAAGGGAGGCCGTTGGTGTGCTTGTGATTTTTCAAGGGGAGGGGAGAATGTTGGATAATATATTGTACATATTATTATTATTAGTATTATGGCAGTACTTTAGAGTAGAGAGGTGGTGACGCCCCGCCTCTGGGGGGTGGCGTCACCTGAGGTATATAAGACCACAGCGGGAGCCATCTTGTCTCTTCGTTGTGGCTCCTGTACTGGCGTTAGAGTCTCCTGTGTTCCTGATCTCATGTTCTTAATAAAACTATAAAACGTCACCTCGACTCCTCCTAAATTAGAGATACAACAACTACAAGTGCTGAAATTATCTACCACTTGACTGCAAAACAGGTATGTGGACTATACATTAAAACAAATTTAAAACACTTTTAAAAACACTATTTTAAATGCCCCACTACTCCACTCTTGCTGACTGATTTAACACTACTTTAACACTTTATTTAACCAAGTACAATCAACAATTACAATCTTCAGTAGAAAAAAAACAACAAAACAACAGTAGGGGGTATCACAAAAATTGTTACAGAATAATATTTAAATCTTTACAAATGTCCAATGTTTTTTGGGGTTTTTTTGGCTTTACTATTATTTAGTCCTTGGAGTGTTTCTAAATAATGTCCAATATGAATCTTAAATTGTTGTATGTGTGGGGCGGTGTTGATCCATTTACATTTGTGGGTGATAAATTTTCCAAATAAAATAAAAAGATTTAAAATAAATATTTTTTTTACAATCAATATCCTTTTTACCATAAAAAATAGAATATGTTTTTTGTTAAACAAAGAGAAAAAGCAGTCAACCCAGTGAATAAATGTTGCAGATCCATCCAAAACAGTTTAACATACATTTACAAAATAAATGATATACAGTTTCAATATCATTTTGACAAAATACACATATTAAGTCAGAGTTTTTCTTAAATTTTGAAATAACTTGCTCAACAGGGGAGATGAAATGAGTTATTTTAAAAGAAATTTCTCTAATTTTGATGGTAATGCAGTGTTTTCTATTTTAAGTCCAAATTAAATTCCAATTCAAATTGTCAAATTTGGCATGCCAATAAAATTTAGTAGGAACAGTGGAGGACTCATAACAGAGTTTTTGAATATTTTTATTTGTACATTTTTTGTCTGTGATAGAAATGCCATTTAATGTAATTTTACAGTTAAACAGGGGTTTTGAAGCCGTGTAATTTCCTTGAAATAATTTTAAAAAGCCAGATGGAATTAAATCAAAGACAACTGCACAATCTTTAGGTGTGACGGGAATTTTGAATTTATTCAAAAACTCTGTATAAGTACATAGCTTATTTCATTAAATAACTCTTTCACCAACAGAATGTCATTTTTAACCCAATTATCAATATATAGTGTCTTGTTCTTATATTTAATATCATTGTGGTGCCAAATTAAACATTTATGTGGGGAAAAATTGTGTTTAAAAACAATTACCCATGACAATAGAGCCTGTTTATGGAAGTTAGACAGCTTGACAGGGATCTTATCTATATCAAAATTACAATGCAGAAGAAGATTTATACCACCTACTTTTCCAAAAAATAAGTTCTGGGATAATATACCATAATTTATTTTTCCCTTTGATATAACTCTTAATCCAATTGGCCTTAAATGTAGTGTTAGAAGTTTTAAAATCGAAAACATTTAAACCACCCTTCTTATAAGAGTTACATAGAATGCTCTTCTTTAAATAATGGGGTTTGTTATGCCAAATAAAATCAAAAAGCCTTTTATCAGTTTCTTTGACTATCATTTGTGTAACATCCAGAGCCGCTGCAGTGTAAACTAGTCTTGATAACCCTTCGCCTTTTGATAATAATGCCCATCCACTTAATGACAAGTCTCTCAGTAACCAGGAGTTAAATTTCTTTTTAATCTGTTCAATAAGTGGATTGAAATTTAACTTGACCCTTTCATTTTGATCTTTACACATTTTAATCCCTCGGTAAGACACAATATCTTTTACTGGAATATTACAGATTTCAACCAAATCATTTGGCCTGTCCTTAAAGCAAAAAGTTCACATTTTTTAATGTTTAAACTCAGATCTGATACCAAAGAAAAGGCATAAAGACAGTTGATAGCTTTCTTAGTTTCTTTTTCCTTTTGCAGGAAGACTGTGGTATCATCTGCCAGCTGGCAGCATTTCAGTTCTTTTCCAGTTATTTGAATACCTTTGAAACTATCTTTTTTAATATGGAGGGAAATTATTTGCATGACCAGTAAAAATAAAAAAGGAGCAGCTGGATCCCCTTGTTTAATTCTTCGACCAATACTAAATCCAGGTGTGGTACCATCCAATAATTTGACAGAACTATTACAGCCTTCATATAAAGTTTGGCTTGCACGTTTAAAATAATTCCCAAAGCCAAAGAAATCTAAAGTATCAAATAAAAAACTATGTTCTACTGTATCAAAGGCCTTGTAGTAATCCACAAATAGTATGTAACTGTTATCTTCAATAAAATCACTTTAATCAATTAGGTCCAATATTAGGCGAAGATTATTACATATGTGCCTTCCTTTCATGAAACCAGACTGCCAGTCATCAATAATTGTGCTAAGACATAATTTAAGCCTTTCGGCAAATGTAAGTGCTAACAATTTGGCGTCATTGTAGAAGAACTTGGAATAACGAGGCGATGTGACTTATAAACCAAAGTTTATTATCAGCTTCGTTCCTCTAACAAGTCTCATCTCAGTGCAGAAGCAGAAGTAGAATAGAGGAAGAACACATTCAGCTCTACATACTTATACCTACACATAACAAAAGGCATGCATATCCCAGCTGACATCCCGCATTATCTTAATCCCCCTCCTTTGTCTTCGTATCCCTCCACCTGGCCCTGGGAGGTCAGGGCGATCGATCTGGTCTCCACCGCAGCGCCTCGGATGCTCTTTGATCTCCGCTGACGGTTGAGACCTCTTTGTCCTGTTCTGAGGTGTGAAGTCGCTTTACATATGTAATCACCAAACATTCTCACATGCTTATACATATGTAGGTTATGGGATATATGATTAATATAGACCACAGCCCCCCCCCCAAACGACTAAGAAAAGGACAATAGAAAAATTCACAGTTTAAGATAATTATTATGACATACTAACTGCTACACCTCTTGACAAGGAAGAAACTTTCCAGCAGCTATGCTCCTGTAGAGAATTCAGTGGTAATCATAACAGCGTAGTAATATCACAAGTCAGTCTTAAACTGTTACAGCACAATTAGTGAACAACTTTTGAGTAGTTTGCATCAGTCCCTGTGCCGTCTGGGTTTTAATCTTCTCCCGAATCTGCTGTGGGTCCGCTTGGGCGTCCTGGTGGGACCTTCCTGTAAGGAATCTGCAGCTTGGGGAGGAGAGTGATTATTTGTTCTCTGCAGGGGGGCTGAGTCTTTTCTCTTGGGGGTCTACCCCACCGAGGTGCTCTCGCCAACCGTGCAGGTTCGTCTCTCAACAAGAAGGCAGGTTTAAGTCTGTCAGTGCTGACTGTTTCTTTTCTGTCCCCAAAATCAAGCACAAAATGCTTATCACCAGGTTCCAGCACTCTGAAAGGTCCATCGTATGGTGGACAGAGGGTTGGTTTTAAAGCTTCATGCCTAACAAAAACGAATTCAGCGTTTTTTAAAGCTTGTGGGACAAAAACCCGTGGAAAAGAGTGATGTGCCGGTCCGGGGACAGTGTCAGGACCGTTGCTGCCTAAAAGCCTCAGGGCTGGAAGATGCCCTGGCTCTGGGTTCTCTGGTAAAAATTCACCTGGGAGCCTGAGAGGTTGTGCAAAAACTAATTCTGCTGGGGAGGCGTCTAGATCCTCTTTAGGCGCAGCACACAACCCCAATAAAACCCAGGGAAGTTTATTTACCCAATTTGTATCCGTTAGTGAGGCTCTGAGGGCGGCCTTTAAAGATCTGTGAAAACGCTCGCATAACCCATTAGCCTGAGGGTGATAAGCGGTGGTGCGGTGAATTGTTGCCCCTAAGCTGCTGGCCATGGCTGGCCAAAGCTCCGAGACGAATTGAGGCCCCCTATCGGACGTGATATCCGATGGGACGCCAAAACGTGCCACCCAGTTTGTCAAAAAAACGCGAGCGACTTCCTCCGCTGTGGTTGACGCCAGAGGGACCGCCTCAGGCCAGCGCGTAGTACGGTCTATCATTGTTAACAGGTGTGTGAAACCTTGGGAGGAAGGTAGTGGTCCCACGAGGTCGACATGAACGTGGTCGAACCTTCTAGCTGGGATTCGAAAAGGCTCTAGAGGGGCTTTTGTGTGTTTGTGTATTTTGGCGCGCTGACAAGACATGCAAGTTTTTTCCCCATTCTTTTACGTTTTTGCGCAGGCCGGGCCACACAAACTTTTCGGCGACCATTTTAACCGAGGCGCGCACACCCGGGTGCGCGAGGGCGTGAATTGAGTCAAAAATACGGCGGCGCCATGCAGCTGGGACTACCGGGCGAGGACGGCCGGTTGAGATGTCGCATATTAGGGGGGGTACACTGTCGTGTAAACCCCTTTCCTCCAGCCTTAACCCTGTTGGTCCAGACAGGAGTGCGCGCACGTCTGCGTCACTACTTTGCTCCTCCGCCATGGCTGCGTAATCTATCCCTACGTGGATTGGGGCCGCGTATGTGTCCGCGTTGGCGAAGAGTTCTGCGGCTGAGGTAGTATAATCTGTCTCCTCGCGCTCTGGCGATGTCACAGCGCGAGAGAGGCAGTCTGCTACCACGTTAAGTTTGCCTGCCACATGTCGAATGTCTGTGGTGAACTCTGAAATTGCAGCTAGCTGTCTTTGTTACCTGCCAGACCATGGTTCTGAAATTTTAGCCATCGCAAAGGTGAGCGGTTTGTGGTCTACAAAAGCCGTGAAACGCCGCCCCTCTAACCAGAACTGGAAGTGGCGGATGGATAAATGAAGCGCTAGCAGCTCCCTGTCAAAAGTGCTGTATTTACGCTCAGTTTGGTTTAACGATTTGCTGAAAAATGCCAAAGGTTGCCAGGTTCCGCCAGTGTGTTGTTCTACAACCGCCCCTATGGCCAGGTCTGAAGCGTCTGTGGTTAGCGCAATGCGGGCCGAGGGATCAGGATGAACCAACAATGTGGCGTTAGCTAGGGCACTTTTTACTTCCGCGAAGGCGCGTTCGCGCTCCGGGGTCCATTCGACCGCGTTGGAAGGCTTTTGTTTTCTGAGCGCGTCATATAGGGGCTGCATGAGTTGAGCTGCGCGGGGGAGGAAACGGTTGTAAAAATTAACCATTCCCAAAAATTCTTGCAGCGATTTGACCGTTTGTGGCCGTGGAAAACTTTTTACTGCGCGAACTTTGTCTGGCAGTGGGACTGCCCCCTTCGGTGAAACTCTGTGTCCCAAAAAATCAATTTGTGGCACGCCAAATTTGCATTTGGCTGGAATGATTATTAACCCGTGCTCTTCTAGTCTTTGAAAAACCATAGTGAGATGCTGTTCGTGTTCTTCCTCCGACGAGCTGGCTACCAGCATATCGTCGAGGTAGACGAACACGAAAGGGAGGTCGCGTAATACCGCGTCCATCATCCGCTGAAAGGTTTGAGCAGCGCCTTTGAGGCCAAAAGGCATCCGCAAAAATTCAAAAAGACCGAAGGGGGTTATTACAGCTGTTTTAGGAATGTCTTCCGCTCGAACGGGGACTTGGTGATAGCCACGGACCAGGTCTATTTTAGAAAAAATGCACGCACCCGCCAGATGTAGTGAAAAATCTTGGATGTGAGGAATTGGGTAGCGGTCACGCGCTGTCGCATTGTTTAATCTGCGGTAATCGCCGCACGGTCTCCAAGAACTGTCGGATTTCGGGACCATGTGTAGTGGTGATGCCCAGGGGCTTTTTGAGTGTCTGATAATGCCTAGTTTTTCAAGGGTGGTAAACTCGTCCCGAGCTATGGCAAGCTTGGTCGCGTCTAAGCGCCGGCCTTTGGCGAATACGGGTGGGCCCGTTGTGGGAATAAAGTGTTCAACCCCGAGCTTAGTCACTGTAGCTGAGAATTTGGGAATTGTGAGTGCTGGAAATTGGGTGAGGAGTTGATCAAACTTACCTCCTGCTGTAGTGACGCTGGCCTGCACGGGTGGTGGAGAAACTCGAGCTGAGCAGGGAATAGAAGCAAATGACAGTGCATTAACCAAGCGTCTATTTGCTAGATCGACTAATAGCCCATGTGCACACAAAAAATCCGCGCCCAACAAGTTAAAACTCACCGCCGCTACAACAAATGTCCATCTGTAGTTGCGGCCATGAATGCAGAGGGGCAGATTCCTTTCACCATAAGTGTCGATGATGGAGCCGTTGGCTGCCATCGCTCCATTGCCCCGGGGGCCCATGGCCCGGTCTGCGTGGGAGGGCATGATAAAACTCAGTTGAGCTTCAGTGTCAATTAGAAACTGTTTGCCGGTGTGTCCGTCAGTCACATAAAGAAGTTTATTTTTTTTGCCGAGAACCGCAGCCGTTAACGGTTCTTGGTTTGGGCGTTTTCCCGAACTTTTGAACTTGCAGGGGGGAACGCATTTGTACGCCCCCTCGGCGAAACGGTGGTGGTAATAGCAGATGTCGTTCCGCCTGCTGCATCTTGGTCGTGTTGCCGCCATGGTGGGCGGGCTCTGCTCGGTTGTCTGTGGTTCTCCGTTGCTCTGGGCATCTGCGGATGCTGCTGTGGCCACCTGTTCCCTGCAGGCGTTGGTGAGTCGCTGCGCTTCTCGGGCCAGCGCACGGAAGTCCTGCTGGGTGCTGCACCGCATGTTGATCAGCATCCCTCTCATGTGTGGCGGCAGAGTGCTGAGGAAGATGTGTTGGAAGAGGAAGTTGTCGTTGTCCTCCTCCTTGAGCTGCAGCATGTCCTCCATGAGGGCCTTGGGTCTGCATCCTCTGTGGCCGTAGATCGCCAGGATCTTCTCTGCTCTCTCCTCGGCTGAGGGGACGAAGTTCTCGACGATGGTCGCCTTCAGCTCTCTGTATTTGTCATAGGCGGGCGTCTGTCGGATTATGCTCCACGCGCATCTTGATGTGGCAGCGTCGAGTTTGGCGACGATGTGATAAAACTTCGTCTCTTCCGCCGTTATGCCCGCCAGTGCAAACTGAGCCTCAGCTTGCTGGAACCACGAGCTCGGGTCTTCTTGCCAGAATTCTGGCAGCTTGACGGTGACGGCGCTTGTGTGGGCCGTCCTTGATGTGTCCGCCAGGTGAGAGCGCCTTTCTTCTGCTCTCATAGCGGGGCTGGTGCTCGGTTGAGCCCTCTCTTCTGCCGTGGGGGAACGTCTTCCATCCGTTCCCCTGTCTGCATGGGCGCCGGCGTCTGCCTGGGTCGCCTCAGATGAGTCAATCGCGGGGGAACGCCTCTGGTCCATCCTCGCGTCAGGGTCACCAGTGTAGCAGAGCTTGGAATAACGAGGTGATGTGACTTATAAACCAAAGTTTATTATCAGCTTCGCTCCTCTAACAAGTCTCATCTCAGTGCAGAAGCAGAAGTAGAATAGAGGAAGAACACATTCAGCTCTACATACTTATACCTACACATAACAAAAGACATGCATATCCAAGCTGACATCCCGCATTATCTTAATCCCCCTCCTTTGTCTTCGTATCCCTCCACCTGGCTCTGGGAGGTCAGGGCGATCGATCTGGTCTCCACTACAGCGCCTCGGATGCTCTTTGATCTCCGCTGACGGTTGAGACCTCTTTGTCCTGTTCTGAGGTGTGAAGTCGCTTTACATATGTAATCACCAAACATTCTCACATGCTTATACATATGTAGGTTATGGGATATATGATTAATATAGAAAACAGTCATTATTAATTAATTGGTCTCCAATTTTCAATTAACAATGTCTTTATTTGGCTTAGGTATTAACAAAATAAGGCCTTGAGACATACAGACATGGACAAAATTGTTGGTACCCCTCTGTTAATGAAAGAAAAACCCACAATGGTCACAGAAATAACTTGAATCTGACAAAAGTGGTAATAAATAAAAATTCTATGAAAATTAACCAATGAAAATCAGACAATGCTTTTCAATTGTGGTTCAACAGAACTATTTTAAAAAACAAACTCATGAAACAGGCCTGGACAAAAATGATGGTATCCTTAACTTAATATTTTGTTGCACAACCTTTTGAGGCAATCACTGCAATCAAACCATTTCTGTAACTGTCAATGAGACTTCTGCACCTCTCAGCAGGTATTTTGGCCCACTCCTCATGAGCAAACTGCTCCAGTTGTCTCAGGTTTGAAGGGTGCCTTCTCCAGACGGCATGTTTCAGCTCCTTCCACAGATGTTCAGTAGGATTTAGATCAGGGCTCATAGAAGGCCACTTTAGAATACGCCAATGTTTCGCTCTTAGCTATTCTTGGGTGTTTTTAGCTGTGTGTTTTGGGTCATTATCCTGTTGCAAGACCCATGACCTGCGACTGAGACCAAGCTGTCTGACACTGGGCAGCACATTTCTCTCTAGAATACCTTGATAGTCTTGAGATTTCATTGTACCCTGCACAGATTCAAGACACCCTGTGCCAGATGCAGCAAAGCAGCCCCAGAACATAACAGAACCGCCTCCATGTTTCACAGTAGGATCAGTGTTCTTTTCTTGGTATGCTTCATTTTTGCATCTGTGAACATAAAGCTGACGTGCCTTGCCAGAAAGTTCCAGTTTTGTCTCGTCTGTCCATAGGACATTCTTCCAGAAGCTTTGTGGCTTGTCAACATGCAGTTTGGCAAATTCCAGCCTGGCTTTTTTATGATTTGTTTTCAACAGTGGCGTCCTCCTTGGTCGTCTCCCATGAAGTCCACTTTGGCTCAAACAATAACGGATGGTGCGATCTGACACTGATGTACCTTGACCTTGGAGTTCACCATGAATGTGTTTAGAGGTTGCTCTGGGCTCTTTTGTTATCATTCGTATTATCCATCTCCTCCTGCGGCCATGTCAAGGGAGGTTGACTACAGTCCCGTGGATCTTAAATTTCTGAATAATATGTGCAACTGTAGTCACAGGAACATCAGGCTGCTTGGAGATGGTCTTATAGCCTTTACCTTTAACATGTTTGTCTATAATTTTCTTTCTAATGTCCTGAGACAACTCTCTTCTTTGCTTCCTCTGGTCCATGTTTAGTGTGGTACACACCATGTCAACAAACATGTGACTACTTGTGACAAGTGACTACTTGCCACCCTTTAAATAGGCTGACTGACTGATTACAAGTTTGTAGACACCTGTGATGTTAATTAGAGGACACATCTTGGTTGAACATGTCCCTATGGTCACATTATTTTCAGTGTTTTCTAGGGGTACCATCATTTTTGTCCAGGCCTGTTTCATGAGTTGTTTTTTTTTTTTTAATAATTCTGTTGAACCACAATTGAAAAGCATTGTCTGATTTTTATTGGTTAATTTTCACAGAATTTTTATTTATTACCACTTTTGTCAGATTCAAGTTATTTCTGTGACCATTGTGGGTTTTTCTTTCATTAACAGAGGGGTACCAACAATTTTGTCCACGTCTGTAGATGGAGGCATCTTCCCATTTTCAATTGCTTCCTTAAAGACACACAGCATAAATTCTGACAGATCATCTTGGAATGCTTTATAAAATTCACCTGTTAAGCCGTCGTTACCAGGGGATTTATTGTCTTTTAGTTTCAATATGCAACTTTTTATTTCTTTTATTTTTTTAATGCACTGGGCCTCACTCCTTTCTTCACTCTCAATGAAATATTTTTTTTTGCTGGTCATTAACATCTGTTTGTTCTCTCCCACAGATTGAGTTCCCATCGTGCTGTTTGCTCTCTACATGTCTGTTCTTTTCATCTTCTCTATCCCCTCACCCCCCAGCCAGTCACAGCAGATGACTGCCCCTCCCTGAGCCTGGTTCTGATGGAGGTTTCTTCCTGTTAAAAGGGAGTTTTTCCTCTCCACCGTCGCCAAGCGCTTGCTCACAGGGGATCGCTTGATTGCTGGGGTCTTTCTGCAACTGTGGGGGTTTCCCCTACAGTTGAAAGTGCTGTGAGATGACTGTTGTTGTGAAATGGCACTATATAAATGAAGTTGAATTGAATTGAATTGAATTGAATTTCCTGTAATGTTATGATTTGGTCACACATTTTCTTTGATTCTACATTAATTGTTTTTGCATCTTCCTTTATAGAGGAAGAAAAGGATGCATCACTACTATGAATTCTTTTAGTGTATAATTTTTCAAAAAATGTTGAAACAAAACAAGAGATTTCCTTTGTATCTTCAGAAATTTTTCCATTAATGTTAAGTTTAGCTAAGGAAAAATATTCTGCATTTCTTTTTTCCATATTAAAAAAAAATATTTTTAATTTTTTTCCACTTCTTCCAGCCATTTTTTCCGAGATCTTACAAAAGCCCCTTTTGCCTTATATTCATAAATTTGGTCTAATTCTAAATGTAGTTTAGTGATCTTTTCCTTATCTTGTTCACTTAAAGATTCTTTTTCATATGTTGTTATTATTTCTTTAATTATATTTTCTTCTTTAATATGTTTGACTTTAGCCATTTCTTTTCCTTTTTGGATAGTTAATTTTCTTATGCTGTATTTCATGAATTCCCAATGACTGCAGTAAGATTTCAGCACTTTGGCCTTGCTCCTTGCCAGTTCTCATCAATAATCTGTTTTATGGCAGATATGAAGTTTTCATTCTCTAATAGGGTGTTATTTAATTTCCAATAACTAGAATTGAGCTTATTTCTCAGTCTTGAATTATTAAGACTGACTGAAATATATATAAATTTATGGTCTGAAAGAACAGCGGGACTGATATAAACATCTGTTACTTGATGTTGTAACTCCTTAGATATAAGCCAGAAATCTATTCTAGATTGTTTACTCATATCTTTATTGCACCAAGTAAAAAACATTTTATCAGGTTTCTGTGTCTCCATATGTCAAAGCATTTTAAATTTAAGCACAAATTATTTAATTCTGCATTATAATTTCCACTTAAATGTCTTGGATGCAATCCAATAATGGATCTTTAATGGAATTCCAGTCTCCTCCTAAAATTAAATTTGCATTAATAAAAGTTTTTCCAAAATTAAAGATTTCCTCCTCAAACTCTTGGAAGATAATTTTGTTTTCTGATGGGTTGTTAGCTGCAAATAGTATCTCACAAAAGTGAGTACACCCCTCACATTTTTGTAAATATTTTATAATATCTTTTCATAGGACAACACTTAAGATGTGACACTTTGCTACAATGTAAAGTAGTCAGTGTACAGCTTGTATAACAGTGTAAATTTGCTGTCCCCTCAAAATAACTCATCACACAGTCTAAACTGCTGGCAACAAAAGTGAGTACACCCCTAAGTGAAAATGTCCAAATTGTGCCCAATTAGCCATTTTCCCTCCCTGGTGTTATGTGACTTGTTAGACAAGGTCTCAGGTGTGAATGGGGAGCAGGTGTGTTAAATTTGGTGTTATCACTCTCACACTCTCTCATACTGGTCACTGGAAGTTCAACATGGCACTTCATGGCAAAGAACTCTAAGGATCTGAAAAAAGAATTGTTGCTCTACATAAAGATGGCCTAGGCTATAAGAAGATTGCCAACACCCTGAAACTGAGCTGCAGCACGGTGGCCAAGATCATACAGCAGTTTAACAGGACAAGATCCACTCAGAAACAAGCTTCGCCATGGTCGACCAAATGTGATGACTCGCTCTGGACCGTGATCATCCACAGCTGCGCGCAGACCGGCTCCTCATCAGGCCAGGGCTATATAACCTCACTCTGCCTGCAGGCCTGCACGGAGCCGTCTGTTTCCCTGGCTGAATGAAGCTCTTTCTACGACTTCCCAGCCAAACCTCTCCACGATCGTCCACCTCACCACCTTGGCATCAACGCTTGGAAGAAATCCTCTCCCAACCAAGTAAGCCTCACCTTTACTCACCTGTTCTTGCTACTCCCCTGTGCACAGGTGGAATCGTCCATCTCAGCGGCAGTCTCTGCTCTCTCCTCTCCGCCCTCTACACTGCTACAACGACGCTGGGACAGCGGGCGCTGTCTTCCTGTCCAACGGGTGCTCACCATCTGCCTGGAACAGTAAGCCACAATTATTATCTGAGTGATTATCCATCTCGCACCTAGCTAATTGTGTGCCTTTGCTCCGTCCATAGGGTTGCCAGGCTGCATGGCGCTCTGCTCTCTCCCAGCTGCTCGGAGTCTCCAGCCCGCACACACTTACACGACACAACACATTCACGCACTCACACACGAACACTGGCTCAATAAAGATAATTGTATCCATTTCTGAGTCCGTGTCTGTTCCCTGGGTCAGCCATTATGTCACCAAAGAAGTTGAGTGCATGTGCTCAGCGCCATATCCAGAGGTTGTCTTTTGAAATTAGGTATATGAGTGCTGCCAGCATTGCTGCAGAGGTTGAAGGAGTGGGGGGGTCAGCCTGTGAGTGCTCAGACCATACGCCGCACACTGCATCAAATTGGTCTGCATGGCTGTCGTCCCAGAAGGAAGCCCCTTTTAAAGATGATGCACAAGAAAGCCCGGAAACAGTTTGCTGAAGACAAGCAGACTAAGAACATGAATTACTGGAACCATGTCCTGTGGTCTGATGAGACTAAGATAAACTTTTTTGGTTCAGATAGTGTCAAGTGTGTGTGGCGGCAACCAGGTGAGGAGTACAAAGACGTGTATCTTGCCTACAGTCAAGCACGGCGGTGAGAGTGACATGGTTTGGGGCTGCATGAGTGCTGCTGGCACTGGGGAGCTACAGTTCATTGAGGGAACTATGAATGCCAACATGTACTGTGACATAATGAAGCAGAGCATGATCCGCAGGGCAGTATTCCAACATGATAGCGACCCCAAACACACCTCCAAGACGACCACTGCCTTGCTAAAGAAACTGAGAGTAGAGGTGATGGACTGGCCAAGCATGTCTCCAGACCTAAACCCTATTGAGCATCCGTGGGGCATCCTCAAACAGAAGGTGGAGGAGCGCAAGGTCTCTAACATCCACCAGCTCCATGATGTTGTCATGGAGGAGGGGAAGAGGATTCCAGTGGCAACCTGTGAAGCTCTCGTGAACTTCATGCCCAAGAGAGTTAAGGCAGTGCTGGAAAATAATGGTGGCCACACAAAATATTGACACTTTGGGCACAATTTAGACATTTTCACTTAGGGGTGTACTCACTTTTGTTGTCAGCGGTTTAGACATTAATGGCTGTGTGTTGAGTTATTTTGAGGGGACAGCATATTTACACTGTTATACAAGCTGTACACTGACTACTTTACATTGATTCAAAGTGTCATATCTTCAGTGTTGTCTCATGAAAAGATATATTAAAATATTTACAAAAATGTAAGGGGTGTACTCACTTTTGTGAGATACTGTATACTGTATAGTCCCCCAAATGAGCATTATGTCTTTTTGTCATGAATTGCCCCTTGTGGCAGGAACGGAGACTCGCGCGCTGAACTGTAGTTCGTGATATTTATTAACAGAAAAACACAACAAGACCAAACGGTGCACAACGCAAAAGTCCAAACTAAAAACAAAGCAAACTTATGAGTTGAGGAAATGGAGTTCACCAAAGCAGGAGAAGGGTTCTGGTGGAGATGAGTAACTCATAATCTCCTGCAAAGAGGAAGCGAAATAACAGCCCTTAAATAGGGTCAGAAACAAATGATACAAGTGACGGCAGGTGTGGATCACATGAGTGCGCAAGAGGTAACAATGATTGCAACAAGGATCAGCTGGGAGTAATGAGAGGGTTGAAGATGGGACTGCCAGCTGACAGGGACACTGCCCACAGCGGAGTAAAAACTCAGAAGTGCCACTGACAGCTGTCACTCCAGAGAGGGAAAAAGAGAGAGAGAAAACACAACAGTACAAGATAAAGAACTAAATACCAATAAATAAGGACTGAGGGATAAAGACAAACAAATACCAAAATAAGTAGCAAAACAATGATGACGTAAACTGGGGGATAAGAAACAATACAAGATATGTACGAAAATCAACCATGAACAAAATGACAGGAATCTGAACTCAAAAACACAACACCATACAAATATAGAAAAAAGGCAAGGAGACAGAGCATGGCGAGATCCCCCCGTGCTCAGATCGTGACAGAGACCCCTCCTCAAGGGGTGGACACCAGACACCCCGAGCAACATCGAAAGAAAAGCACCCACCCACACAAAGAACCCACCCCACCAAAAACAAGAAAACAACCCCACCCCGGGTGGGAGGAGGATGATCCAGGCTCGGAGGGACTGAAAGAAACCAGAGGAAATAAGAAAAACTCTCATAACTTACACCCCAGCAAAACCCAGACTAGGAGGACACAAAAGACAAAAACCTCACTCAGGACCCACACCCACGCAGAACCAGGTGCCTAAACCCCCTGGACCAGAGAGCTAGACAGTTCGGGAGGTTGGTTAAAGTCCCAGACCTGGCAGATGGAATGATGGAATGAATCGAGTGGCCTGCCGGAGAACGTGGGCCACCCAACCCAGTAGCACAGTTTGTCAGGCGGTCGGCCAGGGTTCTTCAGCCTTCTAAACAGAAGGGGTGGCCCAGGAGGCGGCTGCCCCACAGGGAAGCCCAATGAAGGAGGGGACAGAGGAGTTGGGGGAACCACGACGATGTCAGGTGGAGGAGAGGGAACACCGACGACCTCGGGCAGAGGAGAGGGAACTCCGATGGCATCTGGCAGAGGAGAGGGAACTCCAACAGTATCTGGCAGAAGAAAGGGGACCCCGATGGCGTCTGGCAGAGGAGAAGGGACCCCGAAGGCGTCTGGCAGAGGAGAGGGGACCATGATGGTGTCAGGCAGAGGACGGGGAACCCCGACGCTTTCAGACTGCAAAGCTGCACCCGCGGTGGCTCCGGGCTGGAGCAAGGCAGCACCTGCGGTGGCTCCAGGCTGGAGCAAGGCAGCACCTGCGGTGGCTCTGGGCTGGAGCAAGGCAGCGCCTGCGGTGGCTCCTGGCTGGAGCAAAGCAGCACCGGCAGTGCCTCCGGGCTGAAGCAGAATCGCACCCACAGCGGCCCACAGGCTGGAGTGTAACGCCCACGGCGGGCCCACACTGGAGTGCAGCACCCATGTTGGTTTCAGGCTGGGGCGCAGCACCCGCAACAACCTCGGCAGGAGGAGCTGGACCCACGGAGATTTCAGGTGGCAAGGCTGGACCCACGGAGACCCTGGGAAAAGGCTCAAACAGAAGAGGTAGAGAAACAGGATCAGGGCCACCAGCAGCAGTGGAGTCCAGAAAGGTGAGCTCAGGTGCAGCTGACGACTGCACTTGGCTCTCCCCACCAAGAACCAGACAAGATCTCTCCAACATAGAAACAACAAAAACAAAGGACAGCACTTGCCTGAGCTCAAGTTCCACCACCGTCCAGGACTCCGTCAATCCAAGCGGTGATATCTTGGGCCCGGCCCTCTGGAGGTCCAGCTCCGACTCTGCTGTGGCGGTCCCAGCAGCAGGCATAGTAGTCAATGCAGTCCTGGGACCCCCCGGTGAAGTGGCCCATGCAGGTGGCTCACCCGGCATGGCAACAGGTGGTCCGCTCCCTGCCGGCACTGGATCCTGCTCAGCTGAAGCCCTGGGACAATCAGTCATTGGTGCAGGCTCCAAATCACTGGCAGTGCTCTCCCACCATCCAGACCGTGGCTGCGGGACTGGAATCAAGTCCTCCAGGGCCGCAGGCTTCTCCATCGTCCAGCGGCTGGATTCTGGGACCGGTGGACACTCAGGGGGAATAGGAGGAGACACGGAGAAAGCAGGTGAGGTAGAGAAATCTGCAGCAGGTGGTGAGGACTCAGTGGACTGCAGTAACTGAGCCCCACCACCGGGAATCAGGCAAGGTAATTCATGTATTGGTAACGGGGTGGCGGTGGCACAGGTGTAGTATGACCGACTACTGATCGGAGGGTCATGGGTTCGATTCCCGCTCTGTCTGCTGTCCGCTTGTCGAAGTGTCCTTGAGCAAGACATTGAACCCCCAGTTGCTCCTGATGGCCTGGTTAGTGCCTGTGTGTATGGCAGCTCTGCCACCATCAGTGTGTGAATGTGTGTGTGAATGGGTGGATTGCAAGATCTGTAAAGCGCTTTGGTCATCCTAGATGAGAAGAAAAGTGCTATATAAGTGAACGCCATTTACCTTTTACCATTTAATAAGAAATGAAAAGACATTTGCCTGTGTTCCTGGGGCATGATGTTTCCTGCTGCAGCAGGTGTAGAGTCTGCCCTCTCCATGACTGCCGTTGTTGCGGACCCCTCTGAGGAAAGTAGAAGAGCCACCCAAGCCGACATGGTGATGGGCAGAGCCGGGAAGGATGCAACCAGTCCCTCAGCAGCGGGAGGAATCGCCAAGGAGGAGGGAGAGGCAGCAGCAGCAGAGGAAAAGGCTGACGAGACAGCCAGAGAAGAAAAACCAAGTGAGGAAACTGCTGGGGGAGTCTTCGGCCTCGACGAAGGGAGAACTGCTGACGAGGAGGTGGAGAGTGAGATTACTGAGAAGCCGGAGATTGCTGAGAAGCCGATAATGAATGAGAAGCCGATGATGCAGAGGCTCGGGAACGTCTCCCCTTCAGCGTGGGCCCTGGCCTTTTCGGGGAATTCCTCACCATCTCACCATTCTTGTGTTGCAGAGCCACCATCAGAGAAATCCTCTCCACTCCCTCAGCATGCTCCATAAGCTGAGGGCACCAGCGAGCAGCTGCTTCCGTGAGCCCCAGGTACCACAACACGTCTCTTGGGGTAGGACCAGAGCGAGCGACGGAGATTAATCCATCTATCTCCATGAGGGTTTTGGAGCACTCCCACCCCAGGCTCATTGGATACCAGTGCTCATCTGCAGAGTCCATGGGAGCTGGCGACATGATGACTGCTCCAGAAAAACAGGTGAGTGAAACAAAAAAAACACAACCTACAGCAGCTGGGTCCCCTACTGGCCCGAGTCTACTGTCATGAATGGCCCCTTGAAGCAGAAGCAGAGACCCACGCGCTGAACTGTAGTTTGTGATATTTATTAACAGAAAAACACAACAAGACCAAACGGTGCACAACACAAAAGTCCAAACCAAAAACAAAGCAAACTCACGAGTTGAAGAAATAGAGTTCACCAAAACAGGAGAAGGATTCTGATGGAGATGAGCAACTCTTAGACTCCGGCAAAGTGGGAGCGAAATAACAGCCCTTAAATAGGGTCAGAAACAAATGATACAAGTGATTTTTTTTTTTTTATTTAGCGAATGCAAAGTCCTTAAGCCAAGCAGTTGCCTCCTGGTTTGCTGTATGGAGGGTGTGTAATCCTCCTTCCAGTCTTTGGAGCGGGCAAGCCTCTATGATGTGTTCCATTGTTTGCTCCTCTCCACATGCGCACAGTGGGCTAGGGCTACTGCCCCATCTGTAAAGGCTGGCCAAGCAGGGGCCATGTCCAGTCCTGAAGCGATTGAGTGTAGACCACTGTCTCCTTGGGAGGTTGGTGCCCGGGACCTGTTGGTTGGGGTTTATCACCAGCTGTTTGTTTGGGACCTCCTTGGTCTCCCATTCCTCTTGCCAAGCTGTCTGGATGGTAAAGTCAGCTGGGGGAGGGTTTTCCAAATCGGCCGTCTGGATGAAAGTCGGGCAGTGGGTGGAGTGTAGATATCTGCATGGATTGGTAAGTGAGGAGAATCTTTAACTTTTTGGAGCATCCTTTGAGTTAATGCTGCTCGCCGGATGTGTGGAGGGGCTATGTTTGACAGTACAGATAGCCAGGGGAGTGGTGTTGAGCGGATTGTTCCAGTTATAGTTCTCATGGTTGTGTTGAGCTGGGTGTCTACATGGTGTGTGTAAGATGACCTGGACCAGACAGGGGCACAATATTCTGCTACAGAGTATGAAAGGGCCAGTGCTGAGGTGCGCAGGGTGGAGACTGCCGCCCCCCATTTTGCACCAGCGAGCTTGCAGAGCAGGTTGTTTCGTACCTTCACCTTAGCAGCCGTCCCCTTTAGATGTTCCTTGAAGGATAAGGTCCTATCAAGGGTCACTCCAAGATAAGTTGGATTTGGGGCATGCTTAAGCTTGAGTCCGCTCAGGTGGATGTTTAGTTCTCTGGCAGCTTTTGCATTGTGGAGATGGAATACACTGGAGACGGTTTTTGCTGGGCTTGGTTTTAGGCGCCAGATTTTGCAGAACTGGTCCAGTTTGGCAGGATCTTCCGTGAGCACCCGTTCCAGTGGTTCAAAGTCTGGTGCTTGGAATGCCAAACAGATGTCGTCTGCATAGGTGAATTTGCGGGATTTTGTAGTAGGCAGGTCGTTTATGTAGAGGTTGAACAGAGTTGGAGCTAGAACTGAGCCTTGTGGGAGTCCGTTTTTCTGCATTCTCCATGCACTTGTCTTCTGACTGAGGTGGACTCTGAACCTTCGGTTGGTCAGCAGGGTTTTTATAATTGCTGTTGCCCAAGCAGGGATCGCCTTTATAAGTTTCAGGAGGAGGCCTTTGTGCCAGACCGTATCATAGGCGGCTGTTAGGTCGAGAAACACAGCCCCTGTCTTCAGTCTGCTCTCGAAGCCATTTTCGATGAGGTGGTTAGGGCCAGTACTTGTTCTCCTGTACTGCGGTCCTTGCGGAAACCTGCTTGATCCACACTTAGAATATCCTCTACCTCTGGGGAAATGCGTTGCAGAATTAGGCGCTCCACGATTTTGTAAGGAACGCTGAGTAGGGAGATTGGGCGGTAGCTTGCTGGTAATTTGTGGTCTTTGCCAGGTTTTGGGATGGCAATGACCTTTGCTGTCCGCCATTTCTTTGGGATCGAGTTTGTGTGATCCTTGTGTAGAATTGTGTCAACCAGGTTAGGGCTCGGGGGCCAAGATTTTTCATGAATTCTGGGAAGATGTTATCGTATCCTGCTGCCTTTCCACATTTCAGGCTCTGTAGGACTTTCTCCAGTTCAGCAGCCTCGAAGGGTTCAGGGTTCGTTTCCTCTACAGGCATTTTTTGGTGTTTTTTTAGCTCAGTTGTAATTGCTCTTTTGGTGTCTTTGTCTTGGGGTGCTTTGGCGATAGTCAGTAGGTGGGATGCAACTTGGTTGGGTGTGACGGATGCTCGGCTTTGGCTAGGGGGCTTCTGTGCAGCTCCTAGGCGACGGATGAGGCTCCAACATTTCCTGCTAGAGTGGGTAAAGCTCCGGTCAGCAACTGTCTCCTCCCATTTCTTTCGCCGAGCTGTATTTAGCGATTCAATGAGATGGTCTGCTATCTCTGGGTCCCCTGATGTTTGATAGGATTGTAGGAGGGCAGCACTTTCTCCGTCCAAACATGGGACATAGAGGGGTCGGTAGCCTCGTGGGATTGCAGTATGGGCAGCCTTGAAGATTGCGCTGCAGAAGCGGTTGTATGCTTCATCTACAGTGATGGTGTGGAGTGGGATGGTAACAACGCTCCGGTCCAGAGTTTCACTGAATTTCTTCCAGTTGGCTTTGCGGAAGTTCCAGCGCATCTTCCTTGGGCTGTATATGACTGGAAGTTGTAGGCCAATGTGTACAAGCAGGGGCCAGTGTTGGCTGTGTGGAAAATCATCAGAATGAGGATCTGTGTAGGATATGGCTCCCCATTCAAAGAGCTGACCCAACACAGGTCAGGAGAATAGTCCTTCTTCCACCTAGCAGAGTGGAAGGTTCCTCTTTGTTTGGGGTCGTATATCAAAGCGAGGTCATTTCTGGATGCCCAGTCTGAAAGTGCCTTCCCATCACTGTCCACTGCTGGGTACCCCCAGTCAGGGTGATGGCTGTTAAAGTCCCCCACATAGATGGCAGGGTGGGGTAGGGTGGGTAAGACCTGCAGATCCCAGTTGGCATTAGGGGGCTTGTACACATTGACAATATGGAAGCCACCAATGATTATGGTGTCTGAGAAATGTGTTGTTATCAGGTGATTTGCTTCAACTATGTCAGAACGCACATAGGTGGCACGTCCATGTTTAGCATGTAGAACATAGCACAGGAGGTCAAAGCCTTTGATGGTGAAGCGGCCAGCTTCCTCTGTGCCAATATGAGTCTCTTGGAGGCAGATTACATCAATCGAATGTTGGAAGGCGAGGACTTCGATAAGGCTTCGCTTGGCTGCAGATAGGCCTTCAACGTTTAGTTGTAATATGCGAAGGGCCGATCCTACCACAAAGTGCTCTGGGGCTGTTTGCTTTCGGCTTTAGGACTGTGACTAGGATTCTTCTTTGACTTGGCACAGAGGCGTCGTCTCTTCGAATTTAGTCTGCTGGTAGGATCATTAGCTTCCCCAGGCGAGCCCGGGTACTGGCGGAGGGCGCGACGAGAACGCTGATCCATTGCCCCCCATACAAGTGATGGTAGGTGTGGATCACATGAGCGGGCAAGAGGTAACAATGATTGCAACAGGGATCAGCTGGGAGTAATGAGAGGGGAGAAGATGGGACTGCCGGCTGACAGGGACACCGCCCACAACGGAGCAAAAACCCGGAAGTGCCACTGACGGCTGTCACTCCGGAGAGGGGGAGAGAGAGAGAGAGAGAGAGAGAGAGAGAGACTTGACTTTGAAAGAAGCCTTTATTGCACACTTCAAAAAAATGTAAGCACACCAACATCATTCCTCCAAGTGTGTCACATTGGAAAAAGTGCAAACTGAAATGTCCCCCCACACACAACACAGAGCAGTCCCTGCAGTCCACCTATTCAAAGATCCAGTTCTGTGACAGTCAGTTACAGTCAATTAAATGTCATATACCAGTCTGTTCAAACAATATCTCAAAAATGGGTAAAACAGGCAGAGGAACGACCGCCATTCAGTCCTCCTGTCGGGCGCGCTTGACTGGCGTTCCCCCTGCTGCTTTACGCAGGCTGTCAGGTGTTTCTTGAGGCGAGAAGAGAGAGAGAGAGAGAGAGAGAGAGAGGGATTTCGATTTTTCAACACACCTTTATTGTCAACAAGTTCAGCAGAAAACACAACAACTAAAATAAAAACAACTAAAAGAAGCAATGGAAAAGTAAAATGACTCACTGACAAGAAATCAAAGACACAAGTAACCAAACAGGAAAACTAAAACAAAAAACTTGCTTCTTACATCAGGACCATAACATAGGTAATTTTCCCCTCCTTAACACAACACAGGATGTGCTTAAAGTACCACATAGCCTCAAAAGTTTCAACATTTTGCAACAGATGATAGTAATTGTAATCAATCATTATTCGAGTCTTGATCATGTCAACCAGCATGTCTTTTACATTACAATCCAGCATTTGTTCAATTTTTCTTTTCCTACTAATGTAGCGCCCATAATTGTAACCTTATGTAGCTCACATATTTGACTGCATAGGCTCAAACACAGAGAGACTTTAAGCTTGCAGTGTGTATTGACATCACGCCTCAGATGGACAATGGGTCTGGACCACCTGCGGACTTGGAAGGAAGACAGAGGATCGGGGGCGAGATCCTGAAAGGGTTGTCTGATCCCCTGGGGTCAGACGGAAGAGCAAGGAGGACTCTGAAGTGATTAATTGTAAATAGAAGGATTTGACTTGAGTGTGTGATTCTGTTTTTGATGTGCTGGTATAAAGGTGTGGGGTTTACCGCAGCTCTCCCTCTTTTTTCCTGACTGAGAGAGAGAGCTGGGGACGTGAGATGCAATAAACCAATACTGAGAAATAATCCAGTCTCATCATTTCATGATCCCCACATTGGTGACCAAGACGTAAGATGCTGGGGGAACGTTACCCTGACCCGGATTCACCGGAGACCGCCCGTACGAGTGCAGGCTCAATTAAGCTCCCCGAGTTCTGGCAAGACGACCCGCACTCATGGTTCCAACACGCAGAATCGCGGGTCCGTGCTTGGGGGAATATCAGCAGATGACACCAAGTTTCATAATGTCATCGCAAGACTCGACAGCCGCACAGCTCGATGTGTGCGGAGCCTGGTGCAGCAGCCACCTGCTGCTGGCAAGTACGACGTGCTGAAAGCCGCCCTCATCGAGTGTTTCGTGCCATCAGCCGAGGTGAGGGCCAGGCGGCTTCTGGACCTGCGCGACAGAGGAGGTCGCAGGCCGACCGACCTCATGGAGGACATGCTGCAGCTGATCGGGACAGACAACGATGCGTTTCTGTTCAAACACATCTTCTTGAGGACACTCCCAGCACACATGAGGGGTACCCTGTCCGGCATGAGGTGTGTGACCCAGCAAGACTTCCGCGCGCTGGCCAAGGAAGCGCAGCGGCTCCTCGACGCCTGCGACGAGCAGGAGCCTTCTGTGGCAGCAGCAGACCTCGGCGCGGCAGCCGGCGGCAGTGAGGAGCCGGAGGCAGCAGCAGCAACCCCAGCGACGACGGCAGTGGCGCGGTCCCGAAGCAGAGGAGGGGATGGCCTCTGTTTTTACCATCGACGCTTCGCTGAGAAGGCGTACAGATGCATCCCGCCGTGCAGTTTCAAGAAACAGGGAAACGCCCGGGCCGGGAGTCGTTAGCAGCTTCGACTCTCGGTGAACAGAACAAGCTGCTTTATCTGACAGATGCGGGCACCGGGCGGCAATTCCTCGTGGACACCGGAGCCCAGAGGAGTTTCATCACCGCGACCTATGCGGACCGTGTGGCTGGGCCCCGCGGAGACGGGGCAACAGCAGCGAACGGCTCG
The DNA here is from genome assembly GCA_020510985.1 of Pholidichthys leucotaenia. Taxonomy (NCBI): domain Eukaryota; kingdom Metazoa; phylum Chordata; class Actinopteri; order Cichliformes; family Pholidichthyidae; genus Pholidichthys; species Pholidichthys leucotaenia. The sequence continues at coordinate 212,783,981 of CM035848.1, forward strand.
TCTATCAAAACTTTCGGGGAAAGGACTCTGCGCCTGTCCTTGCACGGCCGCACCTATGAATGGACTTTCATAGTAGCGGCGGTGAGTTTCAACATGTTAGGCTCTGACTTTTTGTGCTCACATGGCTTGTTAGTGGATCTGGTTAATAGACGCCTGGTTAATGCACTCTCTTTTTGTTCTATCCCTTGTGCAGCTCGAGTGTCCCCGCCGCCAGTACAGACCAGCGTCGCCACAGCAGGTGGTAAGTTTCACACTCTTCTAACCCAGTTCCCAGCACTCACAGTTCCCACGTTTTCAGCTAAGGTTGCGAAGCACGGGGTGGAGCACTTTATCACCACAGTTGGCCCACCAGTTTTTGCGAAAGCTCGGCGCTTAGATGCAACTAAGCTCTCCATTGCGCGCGAGGAGTTCACCAACCTGGAAAGGTTGGGCATAATTCGCCGCTTGAAGAGCCCATGGGGCATCACCACTACATATGGTTCCTAAGGCTGACGGCTCGTGGAGACCTTGTGGTGATTACCGCAGGTTAAACAATGCCACAGCGCAGGACCGCTACCCAATTCCGCACATCCAGGATTTTTGGGTGCATTTAGCGAAAGCGAGCATTTTTTCTAAAATAGACCTGGTCCGCGGTTATCATCAGGTCCCAGTCCGACCAGAGGACATTCCCAAAACAGCGGTAATAACCCCGTTCGGACCTTTTTAAATTTTTACGCATGCCTTTTGGCCTTAAAGGCGCCGCGCAAACCTTCCAACGAATGATGGATGCCGTGTTGCGCGACCTCCCTTTTGTTTTTGTCTACTTGGATGACATTTTAGTCGCCAGTGCCTCCGAGGAGGAACACAAAAAACACCTCACGACGGTTTTTCAGAGGTTGGAGCGCACGGGTTGATAATTAACCCAGCCAAGTGCCATTTGGCGTAGCGCAAATCGATTTTTTGGGACACTGCGTCTCCCCAGAGGGAGCAGTCCCTCTACCGGCCAAAGTATGCGCAGTGGCAGAGTTTCCCCAGCCACAAACGGTCAAAGCGTTGCAAGAATTTTTAGGAATTTTAAATTTTTATAACCGTTTCATACCCCACGCAGCGCAGCTTATGCAACCGTTATACGCCGCGCTGAAAAAGCAGAAGCCCTCCAATGTGATCGAGTGGTCCCCGGAGCGGGAGCGCACATTCACGGAGGTTAAAAAAGCACTTGCAGACGCAGCACTGCTGACTCACCCAGACCCATCAGCCCGCATAGCGCTAACCACCGACGCGTCAGATGTGGCCATAGGGGCCATTGTAGAGCAGCAGGTCGCCGGGGTTTGGCAGCCGCTCGCTTTTTTCAGCAGATCTTTGCGCGATGCTGAGAGGAAATACAGCGCGTTTGACAGGGAGCTGCTAGCGCTCCACCTGGCCATTCGCCATTTCCAGTTCTGGCTGGAAGGGCGGCGTTTCACCGCATTTGTCGACCACAAACCGCTCACTTTTGCAATGTCCAAAATTTCAGAACCGTGGTCAGGACGGCGGCAGAGACAGCTGGCCGCAATTTCGGAATTTACCACTGATATTCAGCACGTAGCCGGTAAGCTCAATGTAGTAGCGGACTGCCTCTCACGCGCGGTAACAGCGCCTGTCCGCGCGGATGCGGATTGTACTACCGCAGCCGCGGGGCGGAGTAACAGCGTGGACGCGCACGCGGCCCCTGTTCACGTGGGGATAGATTATGCAGCCATGGCGGCAGAGCAGAGCGGAGACGCAGACGTGCGCGCGCTCCTGTCTGGACCAACAGGGTTAAGGCTGGAGAGCAGGAGTTTACAAACCGGTTCGCCCTCCCTAATCTGCGACGTATCCACCGGGCGGCCGCGCCCGGTGGTACCGGCCACGTGGCGCCGTCGCGTTTTTGACGCGGTGCACTCCCTGGCGCACCCGGGAGTACGCGCTTCTGTGAAAATGGTAGCGGAGAAGTTTGTTTGGCCGAGCCTGCGCAAGCACGTGAAAGAGTGGGCGAAAGCCTGCATGGCTTGCCAGCGGGCCAAAGTCCACAGGCACACGAAAGCCCCCTTAGAACCGTTCCACATTCCGGCTAAGAGGTTTGATCATGTGCACGTAGACCCAGTGGGCCCCCTACTGCCGTCACAAGGGTTCACACATCTCTTGACAATGGTGGACCGAACCACACGTTGGCCGGAAGTGGTCCCGTTAACATCGACCACAGCGGCAGAGGTGGCTCGCGCTTTTTTGACAGCCTGGGTAGTGCGGTTCGGGGTTCCGTCGGATATTACGTCCAATAGGGGACCTCAATTTGTGTCGGAACTGTGGTCAGCAATGGCCAGCAGCTTAGGAGTGGCAGTCCACCGCACTACCGCTTATCACCCCCAGGCCAACGGTTTATGCGAGCGTTTTCACAGGTCTTTGAAGGCAGCCCTCAGAGCGTCGCTCACGGATGCAGATTGGGTAAACAAACTGCCATGGGTTTTATTGGGGTTGTGTTCGGCGCCCAAAGAGGACTTAGATGCCTCACCCGCGGAATTAGTTTTTGCACAACCTCTCAGGCTACCCGGCGAGTTCCTACCAGCCCATGCGGCACCAGGGCCCCCCCCCCCCCGGCGCGGGGACCTCTGATTGGCACGAGAGCAGAAATGCTCCCGGGCCCCGCTCATCACACTTTTCCGCGTGTTTTTGTTCCCAAGGCTTTACAAAACGCTGAATTTGTTTTTGTCAGGCACGACGCTCAGCGACACAGTCTCCGCCCACCCTATGACGGTCCATTTCGAGTGCTGGAAACCGGGGATAAATATTTTGTGCTAGATTTGGGGGGCAGGGAAGAAACAATCAGTATTGATAGATTAAAGCCTGCCTTTGTGTTGCATGACGAGTCTGTACGACCGGCGAGGTTGCCTCGACGCGGCAGACCTCCCAGGGAACGGCCCCTGGAGCCCCCGCAGGGTACAAGTAACCTTTCTCCCCCTCATTCCACAGATTCGCCACAGGACGGCACAACACAGACTGTGAAACCTGCGTACAGCAGGTTCGGGAGGAGGTTGAAGCCCAGACTACGTGCAGAGTGATGTGTGTTTTGATCAAACTGTGTAGGTTGTGCTGTAGATTCTGCAGGTAGAGGGCGACATATGCTGTATTGCCTTTAGGATACGGTTATTGTGTGTCCATTCTTTGGCGTTTGGGGGGGGTGATGTTGCGCCCATAATTGTAACCTTATGTAGCTCACATATTTGACTGCATAGGCTCAAACACAGAGAGACTTTAAGCTTGCAGTGTGTATTGACATCACGCCTCAGATGGACAATGGGTCTGGACCACCTGCGGACTTGGAAGGAAGACGGAGGATCGGGGGCGAGATCCTGAAAGGGTTGTCTGACCCCCTGGGGTCAGACGGAAGAGCAAGGAGGACTCTGAAGTGATTAATTGTAAATAGAAGGATTTGACTTGAGTGTGTGATTCTGTTTTTGATGTGCTGGTATAAAGGTGTGGGGTTTACCACAGCTCTCCCTCTTTTTTCCTGACTGAGAGAGAGAGCTGGGGGCGTGAGATGCAATAAACCAATACTGAGAAATAATCCAGTCTCATCATTTCATGATCCCCACACTAACATAAATAGCCATTTTAGCCTGACCCAGGATGAAATTTAAAAGTTCACTCTTTTTCTTACTTCTCTGTCTATATGGAAAATCCAAGATAAAAATCTGCAGGGAAAAGACTTCTCCAAACAGATAAAACAGCTTCCCCCAAAAAACAAACAACAATTGCAGTCTGTTACAGTCCAGAAAACAATGGAACACAGTCTCTTTCTGAGGACAAAATGGACAAACTTCAACAACATTTGGGTTTAAAATGGAGAAAAAAGCATTTACAGCCACAGCACCATGTAAAACTCGCCATTGTAGGTCTCCAACCTTCTTAGTTAATGGTGGTTTATAGAGTGCTCTCCAGGCAGGCCTCACCTCTGAACCCAAACCCAAGTGTTTCCTCCATGGTGTATCAGCTCGACCTTTTAACTTATTCACATTTAGAACTTTCACCAAAAGTCCATACATTTTTTTACCAGGAGAGTCACAAATGTTAATGTGTTCAGAGTTTAAAAACACACCAGTGCCATCTTTAAAATCAGGAGATAAAACACTAAAAGGAAAAGGCTCATCAGCAGTTCGCACAGAGTTTTTGCAGTGTAAAACAATAGCAGAGTGTTCTTCTGCGGACAGGCAGTCTCTCCAATCTTTCAACAAGTTCATTATAATTCTGACTGAAGAAACGCCAAGAGCCGAGCACAGGGCAACAGCATTGCCCAAGTTAGGACCACATAAATTCACCAAATGTCCCAGCGTTGTAACCTTGGCAGAAATGAACTTTTTTAAAACAGAAGGTCCTAAAGCATTGCCCACATCAAAACAGGTCCCGAACACAAGTGGTTCCTTTAAAAGCCAAAAAGGTGACAAGGAAGCCTGGGGAGAGTTCTTTTTAAAAAGTCCCCAGATTTTAAAAGCACTTTGGTAAAACTGGGGAAGTTCTGGGAGTTTTTGGCTCCTTAAGTCCATTAAAAACAGCGACTCCTCTAGTCCAAGCCCTCCACAGCAAGCCAGGACAGCCCTGGCAATAGGTCTCCACACAAGGTCGAGGGGGCCACTCAGCAGTCGCTGAATGAACTGCAGGCGAAAGACAGCCCCCCTGCTGGCCAGATGGATAAGCCCTTGACCACCTTCTTCCCTCGGTAAAAACAGGATGCTCTGTGGAACCCAGTGAAGACAGTCTCAGAAAAAGTCCACGACTATAGATTGCACTCTGGCCAGCAAATTGGGTGGAGGGTCCAGACAAGACAGTCGATGCCACAGCATTGAAGCAATCAAGTTGTTGATGATTAAAACACGACCTCTGAAGGACAAGTTTGGCAGAATCCATTTCCAGTTTTTTAGTCTTCCTTCAACTTTTTCTAAAAAACACTCCCAATTTTTCCCAGTAAAAGTCTGATTTCCTAAAAACACACCAAGATATTTAAAACCACCTTGTGTCCACGAAAGGCCACCAGGTAGGCCATTTTTTTGTGGTCTCCCCCCCACCACAACAGCTTCACTCTTACCCCAATTCACTCTCGCTGAGGAGCACTCACCAAAAAGATTAACAGTTCTTAAAAGGTAGTCTACATCATTTTGATTTCTTGTAAAAACAACAACATCATCAGCATAGGCAGACACTTCAAAAACAGAGTCAGAGTTGGGGACTTTAAAACCAGTGAGGCCTTGCCTTAGTTTACAAAGGAGGGGCTCGATGGCAAGAGAGTACAGCACACCTGAGAGGGGGCAGCCCTGTCAGACACCCCTCTCAACTTTGAAAGGAGCACTCAAACCACCATTAATCTTAAGAATACTCTCAATGTCTCTATACAAAGCCTGGATCTTGGCGATGAACCCTGAGCTGAAACCAAAGGCCTCTAGTGTCTGCCAAAGGTATGGATGTTCAACTCGGTCAAACGCCTTTTCTTGGTCTATTGAAATAAGACCAAGTTCTTTGACCAATGAGCTGGAGAGGTCCAAAACATCACGAATTAAAAAAATGTTGTCTGTAACCAACCTACCAGGTACACAGTAGGTCTGGTCTACATGTATGACCTGCTCCATCACCTTCCTCAGTCTGGTAGCCAACACTTTGGAGAGAATTTTGTAGTCAGTACGGAGGAGGGCCACCGGACGCCAGTTTTTAATGTCTTTCAAGTCGCCTTTCTTGGGAAGGAGGGTGAGGACTGCTCTCCTACAACTTAGGGGCAGGTGACCCTTCCGCAGACTGTCAGACAGTACTTCCAGCAAGTCCTCACAGATCTCAGACCAGAAAGCCTTGTAGAACTCCAATGGTAGACCATCTATCCCTGGGGCTTTTCCACACTGAAGAGACTGGACAGCCACTGCTAGTTCTTGCAGAGTGATCCCGCTCTCCAGCTCCGCATTCATGCTAGCCATCACCTTTGGCAAGTCCGTCAAAAAATGACTCAGCGCATGTGGATTCTCAACAAATTCTTTCTTAAAGAGATCTTTGTAGAAAGCAGCTGCAAAGAGACGGATCTCCGCAGACTCATGGATCGGCCGCCCGTCCTCGGAGCTGAGAGAGTGGATCATCCTCTTCTGACCATTCTTCCTCTCCAACCCAAAGAAAAAATGAGATGGAGCGTCCATTAGTGCGATGTTCTGGAACCTACTGCGTACCACAGCGCCCCTGGCGGCCACACCCAGTAGGTCAGTTAAAACAGACTTTTTGCCATTGAGGGCCTCAAAATGTCCTTTTTCTCCTGTGGAGCCTGCCAAAGACTGCAGCTCCTCTACTTCTCTCTCCAGGTCCCTGACAGACCTGGCCAAGTCTCCAGAGACATTGCGAGTATACTGTAGGCACAAATTCTTTATTTGGCTCTTCCCTACATCCCACCACTGCTGCAAAGAACTAAAATTTGATTTTGTTAATTTAAAATTACTCCAAAAAAACATAAAAGCAGTTTTAAAACTGTTATCCGATAAAAGTGATGTGTTAAAATGCCAGTATGCACTACTGCACTTTATATTCTTGATAAAAACACAACACTGAACCAGAGAGTGATCTGTAAAGCCAACAGGGACTATAAAAGCACTTTTAAAAATGCTAAAATGGTGCTTAAAACTGTAAACCCTATCCAGTCTAGCTAAGGACAGAATATTGTCCTTTCTATGGTTCCACGTGTACTGTCTAGCCTTGCCATGAAAATTCCTCCACACATCACACAGATCAAGAGCTTCTATGAGACCTTTTAAACTTCTCTTGGATGCAGCATGTGGCTCTGGGTGATTCCTATCCATAAGAGGATTTTCTGTACAATTAAAATCACCTCCTACAAATAAAAAGTCATCATTACTGCAATTTTTGATCGTGTCATCTAAAATATTTAAAAAGGCCAATCTTTCTGTGCCTACGGTTGGAGCATACACATTTATAAAAACAACTTTCACATTCTCAAAAACAGCTCGAACTTTTAAAATGTGGCCTGCAATTATCTCATCAATGTCATAAGAAAGTGGAATAAAATCTCGAGAAAATAAAATACCCACTCCACCACTGCTGCTGTTTTTATGACTGAGAATAATTTCCCCTTGGAATTCCCTCCTCCAGTCAGCAGCATTGTCCTCAGAACTATGAGTCTCCTGAACAAACAGAACATTAATTTTCTTGCATTCTGCAAGAGTAAAAACACACGCTCGCTTGGACATTTCTCTTGCTCCATTGATGTTGAGTGTGCCAAAATTAAAACTGCACATGCATAATATGTATACTTATGTAAGGGATTGCCTAGACTAAACAGAGGAGCATTGTTGAAGACCTGCCTTTGTTAGTGGTTGTTGGTGTTTTTAGTACATTTTTTTTTAAATTACTTTAGTGTTAGTGTTTGATTGTTTGTGTTATGTTTGTAAAAAAAAAAGGTTCAATAAAAAATATTGTGGAAAAAAAAACTGAAAGGAGTCAGTTGAGGTGCTATGGGCATCTGATTAGGATGCCTCCTGGACGCCTCCCACTTGAGGTGTTTCAGGCACGTCCCACTGGGAGGAGACCCCGGGGCAGACCCAGGACTCGGTGGAGAGACTACGTCTCCCAGCTGGTCTGGGAATGCCTTGGTATCCCCTCTGAAGAGCTGGAGCAGGTGGCTGGGGAGAGGGAAGTCTGGGCTTCTCTGCTTGAACTGCTGCCTCCGCGACCCGGACCTCCGGAAAAGCAGTAGAAGATGGATGGATGGATGGAAAAAAAAACTGCACATGCATATAAGAGGGCAAAGCCAATACAAAACCAGAAAAGAAAGAATGAGCGATAAAAAACTAATCATCCTGGGCAATTTGGTTCTTAACTTTTAGTACAAGCTTTTTTAGTCTGTAGACCTCCTGATCAGTAAAACTTTCCTGCTCAAGCTCTCCCCTATTTTTCATGTAGGCCCGGGCAGAGTCAACAAAACGTTTTAGATCGAGGAAGAAGTTTTCAACTCTCACCATTCTGGATCCCTTTGTGTCCTGCAAAAATTTCTGTATTTTTGTGAAGGGGTAACCACCTCCACTGGCCACATCATCACTGCTTTCACCATCACTTTCTATCTCAGACCCAGCATAAGAATCTGGTTGAGATAGAGAAACCTCAGAACTTTCTTTGACAACCCTTTTTACTTTGCTCCTCTGCTGTTTGTTTTCCAAATTCTTCCGCTTGATTGAGATTTTAGATAACTCTTCATCTATTTCAATGTCATCCTCATCCTCCAAGACTGACTCAGCCACCCTGTCTCTTCTTGCTTTTCGCTCACCCTGTGCTGTGGTTTTATATTCATCTTTCTAGTCCCACCATCTACCTGTGCCTCATTTGGCTCATCTGTATGATCCTCAGCGTGACCCCTCTCGGTAATCTCACCCTTGTCCACAATGTTGGTCTGTGCAGCAGCCCTGCGATGTACTTTAACTTTTGTTGTTGTTCCATTTATGATCGACAGGCTGGCTGCGCCCCGCCTGCCCCGCCGCCAGACGGCCCCGCGGCCTCGGTCGAAGTGCCCGATGGCGTGGCAGCGCCAGCAGCCTCGGAGGACGGCGAAGCTGCTCCGTCGCCAGACGGCCCCGCGGCCGCGGCACCCAACTGCGAGGCCGCACTAGCGGCCTCCCCCGAGTGATCACCCCCCACTCCCTGAGGGCATGATCGAATCAAATGTCCCTCCATTCCGCAGCCGAAACACTTCATATTATCAGAGGTGACGTGGATGGTGTTGTGGAAGTTGCAGAAAAACAGACGGAACATGCGTAAGTCTGTCTGAAAAAACTTTATTTATATTTTTCCACTTCCTCCTTTTATCTCCGTCCAAAACGGAAAAACTCAGTTTACATTAAAAGATCAAATTTGTGTGTGAGACCAACAACTAATGTCACCACACAGGCCCCCCCAGAACACACAAATGACAACATAAATAAACATGCTGACAAAAAACAAACTAAAACAGCATGAACAAAATTTAAAAAAAAGAAAATAACTTAAGAGAACCTCTTAGGCAACCTAATTACTCTGCCCCGACGACTGCACTGCGCAGTCCTAGGGGGCGCAACTGTAACCGGAGCAGACACAACCTCAGGCACAGGGTTGGGAGGGCGCCCCCGCCGAGCCGGGCAGGCTAACTCAACCTCATCGTCACAATGAACATGAGCGGTCTTCAAACGATCCACTGAAATCTGATCCTGACAAGTCCCCAACTCAACCAAAAAATCCTTATGGCCTGTTTCTAACACCCGAAAAGGGCCATCATAAGGTGCCTGCAGGGGAGAACGATGGGCATCATGCCAGACAAAAACATATATAGCCGACATAAGGCTGTCAGGGACGTAAGACTGAGGAAGACAGTGGTGCGCAGCCACGGGAACAAAAGCCCTAGCTTCCTCTCGACACTTAGGCCTCTTAACCATACTGGGACCTAACCCTGGACTGGTAGGAAGGAACTCCCCTGGAACCCTCAAGGTCTGGCCGAGGACCAACTCAGCAGAAGAGGAGTGCAGGTCTTCTTTGGGGGCTGAACGCAAACCCAACAAAACCCACGGTAATCTGTCCACCCATCCACTGTCCACTAATCACGCGCGAAGAGCTGCTTTCATAGTCCGATGAAACCGCTCGCATAGCCCGTTAGCTTGTAGATGGTATGCTGTGGTCCGATGGAGTTTAACCCCCAAACTACCAGCTACTTCATTCCAAAGTGCGGAGGTAAATTGCGGGCCCCTGTCAGAGGTAACGTCCAAGGGGACACCAAAACGGGACACCCAAGAGGAGATAAATGCCCGGGCAACATCAGACACTGTAGTTGATGCCAGGGGAACTGCCTCCGGCCACCGCGTAGTCCGGTCCACCATAGTGAAGAGGTGAGTAAAACCACGAGACGGAGGAAGAGGTCCGACCAGGTCCACCTGAACATGATCAAAACGTCGCTCCGGAATCCAAAAAGGCCCCAGTGGAGCCTTTATGTGGCTCTGCACCTTAGCACGCTGGCATGCCACACAGGTTGTCGTCCAAGTCTTCACATCCTTTCTGAGACCCGGCCATACAAACTTGGCGCTCACCAACTTAACTGAAGCCTTAACCCCAGGATGCGACAAAGAGTGAACAGTGTCAAAAACACGATGACACCAAGCCGCAGGCACCAAAGGTCGTGGTTTTCCCAATGTAGTGTCACACAGAAGAGTGGCGCCACTGTCTTGAAAGCAGACATCCTCCAACTGCAAACTGGACTCAGTGGAACGAAGCACCTGCACCTCCGGGTCCAACAACTGATCGGCAGCCATCTCAGCATAGTCCATGCCCAAATGAACAGCAGCAACTGGGGCACGAGAAAGGCAGTCCGCCACCAAGTTGGTCTTACCAGCCACATGCTGAATGTCAGTAGTGAACTCGGAAATAGCCGAAAGCTGCCGTTGTTGCCAAGCTGACCAAGGTTCAGTGGACTTGGCCATGGCAAACGTGAGGGGTTTATCGTCCACAAAAGCGGTGAATTTACGGCCCTCCAAGAGAAACCTGAAATGCCTTGTCGCCAAGAAAAGGGCCAACAGCTCCTTATCAAAAGTGCTGTACTTCCTTTCTGACTCGCGTAACTTGTCTACTGAAAAAGGCTAGAGGTTCCCAGGAATTGCCCACCCACTGCTCACAAACTGCTCCGACAGCATAATCGGATGCATCGGTGGTAAGAGCAATGGCGGCCATGGGGTCTGGATGAGCCAACAAGGCAGCATCAGCCAGCGCAGCTTTAGCCCCGTCAAAAACACATAACCTCTCATGGGTCCATTCAATGTCCTGATTACCCCTCTTACCCTTCAAGGCCTCATACAGCAGGCGCATAATATGGGCAGCATGAGGTATAAAACGGTTGTAAAAATTGACCATGCCCAAAAACTCCTGCAGGGGCTTGACAGAGGAGGGGCGCAGAAAAGCTAAAACCGCTTCGACTTTAGCCGGGAGGGGTACGGCACCCTGCTGGGATACGTTGTGCCCCAAGAACTCAAGTTCTGAGAGCCCAAACTGACACTTCGCGGGATTCACTATCAGTCCATGGTCACAGAGGCGCCTGAAGAGCTGACGAAGGTGCGACACATGTTCCTCCACCGAAGCGCTCGCCACCAGTATATCGTCTAGGTATACAAACAGGAAAGACATGTCCCGTAACACAGAGTCCACAAGCCGTTGAAACGTCTGTGCAGCACCCTTAAGGCCGAATGGCATTCTCAAGAACTCGAACAGTCCAAATGGAGTGATCACCGCTGTCTTGGGGACGTCCTGGGGATGGACAGGCCCCTGATGATAACCACGCACTAAATCCACTTTAGAAAAAATGACCGTCCCTACCAGACGTGAAGAAAAATCTTGGATATGGGGGACTGGGTACCTGTCGTTGGTAGTAGCGTTGTTAAGGCGCCTAAAATCTCCACAAGGGCGCCAACCCCCATCTGACTTAGGGACCATGTGGAGGGGAGAGGCCCACGGACTGTCGGAACGGCGCACAATACCCAACCACTCCATATTGGCAAACTCATCTCTAGCGATGGCTAACTTAGCAGCATCCAGACGGCGTGCGCGGGCAAAAACAGGTGGACCCACAGTAGTAATATAATGCTCAACCCCATGTTTGGCTACTGCCGCAGAAAACGTGGGCACAGTAAGCGCAGGAAACTCAGAGAGAAGGCGCTGGTACCTGTCTCCTGAGCCGAGCATGTTAGCAAGCAGTGGACCAGCCTCACCCAGTGTACATGGATAGGAATCAAAAGACACAGCATCAATCAAACATCTGTTAGCTACATCAACCAACAGTCTGTAAGCACACAAAAAATCTGCACCAAGGATAGGGACTGCTACAGATGCTACCACAAAGTCCCAACTAAATTCACGGCCGTTAAAACATACAGTAATAAACCTGGTGCCAAAGGTGCGAATAGGAGTACCATTAGCAGCGTCCAGTGGAGGTCCATGTCCATATCCCATGACGTCAGCCGAAGAGGGGGGAACGATGCTCCGTTGCGCTCCTGAATCCACCAAAAAGCGTCATCCAGCAGCGCAGACCTCAATAAAAAGCAGCTTATTGTTGGTGCCGGTGCACACAGCTGCTAGCGAGCACCAGCCTTATCGTTTCCCTGTGGCTGGAAAGAGCACGGTGGAATACAGCGCCGAGCCTTCGGTCCAAAACGGCGGTGGTAGAAACACAGGCCGCTCTCTTTCTTACGGCGATCCGAAACTGTGGCCACATCCACCGAGACTTCTCCATCAGACTGCCCAGGCAGCAGTGCGTGCACAGACAAATGACGAGAAGCCGGCAAAAGCCTGTCCGCTTCTTCAGCTAAACCCTGGTAATCCTTAGTACAAATGAGGGGCGAGCTGGCCAGGACAGTGCGCACTGGAGGCGAAAGCTGACGCAGAAACAGGTGGGTGAACAGAAATGAGCTGTCTCCTGAACCAAGAAGTGCCAACATATTCTCCATCAGCTCAGAAGGTTTACTGTCCCCCAAACCAGTCATAGACAGAAGACAATCAGTGTGCTCTATATCAGAGAGCTGATACAGCTGCAGAAGAGCCCTCTTCAGAGTGACGTACCTGTCAGCGTGAGGCGGGTCCCGGAGCAGTCCCATCAAACGACGAGTAGTGGCAGAATCCAAAGCTGCAACAACATGGAAATACTTCGTGTCATCTGTGGCCACTCCGCACAGATGGAACTGAGCCCCGACATGCTGAAACCAGGGCTCCGGGTCGTGCTGCCAAAAGTCCGGTAGTTTAATGGTAGCCACAAAAACAGTCGGTGCGGGAGCCGCGGCAGATACAAATGCCGTGGCGGCGATAACAGAAGAGGTCGCCTGAACAGACATTCTTCAAACGTCGGGGTCACCAATGTGGAAGTTGCAGAAAAACAGACGGAACACGCATAAGTCTGTCTGAAAAAACTTTATTTATATTTTTCCACTTCCTCCTTTTATCTCCGTCCAAAACAGAAAAACTCTGCCTTCACATTAAAAGATCAAATTTGTGTGTGAGACCAACAACTAATGTCACCACAGTGTAATCAAAGCTGTCAATCCGGTACTTAAATATGAGGTTGAGGCTTTCCTCGCTATTCTTTAAAATCATGAGCACCTGTCGCCTAAAAGACATGACATGCTTTAAATGCGGGGACTTCCAACCGAGAGGGATGTGCTTAATGTGGGACAAAAGCTGCCCGTGTCTCGACAGCTCCTTCTCCAACAGCTCATTCTTTAAAAACGGTGGGACATTTGATATTGTAATTCTCTTCGCGGGATTTACCAGAGACAGAACAGGAACCAGTGTGTCTTTAATTACAACCTCGCTCTCCACTACCTGGTTAACTTTTTCAACACTATCTAGGAAGATTACCACGGCATTATTCATTCTAGAAGCTGACCTAACGCTTTCATAACTGACCAACTCCCCCACAGCCAGACTACATTCCTCCACTGAGCAGCTGACAGCCGGAGCCAGTTTGACAGCATGCCGGCGTGTCAGCTTCTCGAACCCGGAGCCTCGCTCCAAAACCATGCTGACCAGCAGAGCTGGCAGCAGAAATCCCCCTCCCAGAGCGCCTACCCCACCCCAGCTACAGAAAACAACAAAAATTAAGATTATTTAGCAAAAAAAACCACCTTAAACACAAAAAGATAGAGAAAGGTTTGAGACAATTCACTCCCGCTGTCACACGCTCCCAGCTCGCACTCACGACCACGCCCACTCAGAGAGAGAGAGAGAGAGAGAGAGAGACAGAGAACACAACAGTACAAAGATAAACTAGAAAAGCACTCGGAGAGCGCAGACCTCCACCAAGCGCCACAGTTCCCCCCATACAGTATTTGGGAGTACGTTTTCAGATTCCTTGACCATAAAAACATATGACTAGCAATTGGATTCACAATGATAGGATTAGTGGTTCAGTAGTTATTGACGAAAATGGCATTTTCCGTAATGGCGGTTTTCTTCTGGACAGTGATCCGAATCACCACCAAAATGTAATCATCTGTAGGATACCCCATTTCTGACAATCTGTGAAAATTTCATGAAAATCCATCCATAACTTTTTCAGTTATCTTGCTAACAAACAAACAAACAGACAGACAAACAGACAAACCAACGCCGATGATCACATAACCTCCTTGGCGGAGGTAATAACCAAATACCAATAAATAAGGACTGAGGGATAAAGACAAATACCAAAATTGTCATAAATGCCACTTTCAGGGCATAAATGAGGTGTCAGATGCCAACAGTGTCATGAGCTGAGCTGGTGGTTCCCAAACTCAGGCTCATGATGGTTTCCTGTTCCACATTATCTGTGTTTTATGCTACCTTTGGCTTTCCATATAGTTTTCTGTACACTTTTGCCTCTGGAGTCACTCCCCCCTCTCCTGTCCGTTTTTGACAGGTGATTCCAATCTGTCATCATCTGTTCCTCTCCCTGCTCAGATTCACATGCACTCATCAGAATCAGAATCAGAATCAGAATCAGCTTTATTGGCCAAGTATGCACAACACATACAAGGAATTTGACTTTGGCTAAAAACTTGCTCTCATTGTTCAGGTGGAGGATTTAAATAAGGATTCAATGACAACAGAGTATGTAATACACACACTCATACACACACTCTCACCCATACACACACACTATCCCTCACACCTGCTCCCCATCTACTCCTCAATCACTGATTCGCACCGGCAATCACGGTGATCATCAGGGCTGGTGTTACTTAAGCCCTGTCTGCCCTCCTGTGCATTGTCGGTACATTGGATTGTCTCCGCCCTGCACGTAGTAAGTTGTTCTGTTCAGCCTGCTCCTCGTGTTTGGACTTATTCCCTTGGACTACAGTTGTTGTTGTTATTTCCCAGAGCCCAGCTGCGCTCTGACACTTCTATGTAAGTCCCGCTTCCCGGTTTACATTTCTGGTTTCCCCCAGCAGCCAGTTTACCCTGGGGCTTATGTAAAAGGCTCTTCTCTAAGTCCAAACCTAACTCCGCTGAACTGTATTCACCTGTTGTGCAGCTAACCTTCATGAAATCCTATGTTGGACATTTGTTATATGTGTGACTCCATATTTATTAAAACATTCTCTTCACCTGCAAGTGGGCATGTCGTTTCCATTTCCAACATCGCCTGGGGGCCCCAAGATTGCAGTCACCATCCCGCCTGCTGCGTGAGCCATTGCAGCCGACCCACCCACCAAGCTGGGCCTTCTGGAGGCTGGACCTAGGACGTCAGCAACGGAGTCCGGGACGGCGGTGGAGTCTGAGTACAGGCAAGTGATATCATTTGTTTCTCTTCCTCCTAAATTTGAGCAAACTTGTCTGGCTCTTGGGGAGGAGAGTTGGGGGCAGCCCTCAGCTGCACCTGAACCCTCCTTGCCGGGCTCCGCCGCTGCCGGCGACCCTAACCCCTTTCTATCTGTTGCCATTCCTGAGCATCCTCCTAGGGTTGCCGAAGGAGACCCACAACCACCAGAGGTTTCCATTGATCCGGTCCAACCTGCCGGAGTTCACAACGGTCCAGTTTCCTCGGTGGAGGTCGACGCAGGGGTTCCGTCCCAAGTGGGGACCTCCGCGGGTGCAGCATCTTCCCAGCCTGAGGGGCCAGCGCTTCCTGGATCGCCGGAGTCCTGGACGGCGGTGGAGCCCGAGTTCAGGCAAGTGTGCTCCACTGTGTCAATACTGCACATGTCCATGTCACACTGCCCAACTCATGGCAAGGAGGGCCTGGGGCAGCTCGGAGCAGCCCTCGGGGTCGCCTCACCGGGCTCTGCCACTGCTGGTGACCCTGACCTGGTCTCTTTTTCTCTCCCCCCGGGTTCGGAGCCCCCTGCCAGGGTCACCGGGGAGCAGCTGACCTCGCTGGACACCGCCGAGGATAGTGGTCTGGCGCCAGGTGGTGTGAGGAGCACCACCTCCCTCGCTGGGGAGGCCGCCGCGGGAGCAATGAAGCCCCCGATGGGGGTCACCGCTGGTGCAACGGTGCTCCAACCGGAGCCCATCGTGGGTGCAGCAGAGTTTCAGCCGGAGGTCACCGCGGGTGCAGCAGAGCCTCAGCCAGAGGTCACCGCGGGTGCAGCAGAGCCTCAGCCGGAAGTCACCGCGGGTGCAGCTATGGCCCAGGCCGGGTCCACTGAGGGTGCCATCAGCCAGCTCCAGGAGGCCAGGGCCTTCACTTCTCTTCCGGATGTCGTTGGGGTCTTCCATCCTCCGCCACCAGTCACCGTGGGGGTTCCCCTCCTTCGGTCCGGCCACCGACCTTTAAGCCTTCCGGTGAGTAAGCCACCTCCTCGCTCTCCCTTCCGGGCCTGGTGGTTTAGCAACACTGGCCGGCCACCCGAAGGACTAAGTCTACAGGCCTGGTGGCCCCTTTGCTCCGGCAGGCCGCCTGACGCTGGTCAGCAGTCTGCTTGGGACTCGGGCAGATGACCCAATTGGTCCCGGCTCGTTGCCCACTGGACCTGGGATTTTGGTCGGCCCCCTGAACTCTGGGACTCTTTGGCCTGGGGGGCTTATTCTTTTGTCTCTGGGTTTTGGGGCAGTGTATGTTAGTGTGTTTCTGTTGCAGTCTTGTGCAGGGTTGTTTTTTGTTATTCCCTCCTAGCCTGTTTCCCCCCTCCACCCACCCTGGGTCGTTTGTTCCAGTTCTGGTTGGGGGAGGGCAGGTTGTCTCTGGTTTTGATGACACTTTGGGTGTCTTGTATCCACCCCTTGAGAGGGGGGCTCTGTCATGACTGAGCTAGTGGTTCCCAAGCTCAGGCTCATGATGGTTTTCTGTTCCATATTATCTGTGTTTTATGCTACCTTTGGCTTTCCATATAGTTTTCTGTGCCTTTTGCCTCTGGGAGCCACTCCCCAATCTCCTGTCAGTTTCTGACAGGTGATTCCAATCTGTCATCATCTGTTCCTCTCCCTGCTCAGATTCACATGCACTCATACACACACTCTCACCCATACACACACACTATCACTCACACCTGCTCCCTATCTACTCCTCAATCACTGATTCGCACCGGCAATCACGGTGATCATCAGGGCTGGTGTTACTTAAGCCCTGTCCGCCCTCCTGTGCATTGTCAGTGCATTGGATTGTCTTCACCCTGCACACAGTAAGTTGTTCTGTTCAGCCTGCTCCTCGTGTTTGGACTTATTCCCTTTGACTATGGTTGTTGTTATTTCCCAGAGCCCAGCTGTGCTCCGACACTTCTATGTAAGTCCTGCTTCTTGGTTTACGTTTCTGGTTTCCCCCAGCGGCCAGTTTAGCCTGGGGCTTATGTAAACAGCTTTTCTCTAAGTCCAAACCTGACTCCGCTGAACTGTATTCACCTGTTGTGCAGCTAACCTTCATGAAATCCTATGATGGACATTTGTTGTATGTGTGACTCCATATTTATTAAAACACTCTCTTCACCTGCAAGTGGGCTTGTCGTTTCCTTTTATGCGTGCGTAAAGCGCACGCTCATGACAAACAGTGAGTTTTGTTATTTTATTAAGTACAAAATAATGAGCCTCAAGGGGCAAAACACATACACTAGACACACGATCATAAAGGGTTAGAATAACTAATAATTACAAAGAGACAAAGAGACTTACACTGAACGGAACCAGATACTGGGTATGGAGCCGGACGTAGGGACTCCAGCCTGAATGGATGTGAGATCGCAACGAAGAATGAATCTCCACTGCAATCTTAAATAGAGTAAAGTCTAATGACTACCAGGTGAGGAAAACAACGTAATCACAGGATAGCGATCAGCTGTGGCAGCCCACGGGCCGGTTGACAGCCGGAAGTCTGGCTGCAGCACTGTCACAGTAAAAGCATCAGGAAAAGATATTACAAATATTAACCGGGACTAGGAATACAAAGAAAAAAGGAGAAATACTGAGCGACTTGAGCGCAGCTCTGCTCCGCGCTCGGATCACCACAGTACCCCCCGTTTAAGGGACGCATTCCAGGCGTCCCACTGTGACATCCAGGGAAAAAGACCCTTCCCCCCCCAAACCAGAAAAACTAGTAGCTCAACCACGGGAGGAGTGGAGGGGGAATGCAGGCCAAGAGGGCATGACACAAAAAACGGTAAATACCCAGAAAAGCTAAACAGCAAAAACTAAAAAAAAAAAAAAAAAAAAAACTTCCAAGAAATACATCAGGGGGTACCAATCACCAAAATAATACAATTACCTGATTATCAAAAGGAAATAGTTGACTACCCCACTTCAAGGTCAAAAAAAGACACAACAAACACCCAGAATGAAGAATAAAGAACAAAAAAAAAAGAAAAAAAAATTCATGGACTCCAGAATATCATCCAGATACATCCTCTTTTCTTCCTCCCCTTCTTACTGAAATGATAACAGCCAAAATCAAAAACGTTTAAACACAAGAATATGCGTAGTCCACACTATCAATACAGATGACTAAATACAATAGTATGTATAAAAAAATTAAACCTCCTCCCTCTTTTTTCTTTCTCCTCTACTTTTTACAGAAATGCCCAAGAGCAAAGTTATCAGACTGCAAATACAAAAATATAGACACAAGTGACCCTGCCACAAGGCAAACTGAGAGGGGGAAAAAAAACTTAAATCCAGAGGTATCTATACAAAAAAAATAATAATGATAATTAATAGGCAAGAAAAACACAGCAAATGAACAACAAAGAATACCGGCAGGTAGGGCAAAAAGACAGTTCTGGTGGCCTACCGGCATCCAGACTCCAAGTGAAGAGAAAATGTTCGGGCGGCTAACCAAAATCCCAGCTCCAGTAATGAAGTCTTTCGGGCGGACGGCCAGTGTCTTTAAGCCACCAGGACCAGAGGGATGAACCTGGAGGCGGCTTTCCCACTGGGAGGCTCAATGGTAAGAAGCCAGACCGGACAGAGGGGATCCCAATGGCGTCTGGTGGAGGGGAGAAGGGAGAGGAGGGAGGGACCACAATGGTGTCGGACCGTGGGGGATCAGCAGCTCCCACCCCAGCCTCAGACAGGAGCCTTAAAGCCCCCACGGCGGACTCAGATTGAGTCAGTGCTGCACTCACAAAGGACTCGGATTGAGCCAGCGCTGCACCCACGGTGGGCGGTGCTGGATCATCTCCGGTGACCCTGGAAGGAGGCTCCGAGACAGAGGAAAACACGGGGTCAGGATCACCAGCAGTGGCGGAGCCCGGCGAGGTGAGCTCGGATGCAGCGAGCGGCTGCACCAATCTCTCCTCCCCAAGAGACTGGCAAGAACACTCTAATACAGAAAATAGCACGACAAAATAGAGCACTTGCCTGAGCTCAAGCTCCGACGCCGTCCAGGACTCCGATGATCCAGGCTCAATCAGGAGGTCGGGCTCCGGCACCCACTCAGCTGCAGCGGCCTCCGCAACTGGCATGATAGTCTTCGCAGTCCTGGAATCCTCTGGCGCTGTAACCCACACCAACGGCTCACTTGGCGTGGCGGCAGGAGATTCGTTGCTTGCTGGAGCTGGGAGCTGCTCACTGGAGACCCGGGAATGCTTCCTTGTTGGCTCAGGTTCCAATTGAGTGACAGCCCTCCTCCTCTGTCCATGATGCGGCTGTGGGACTGGAACCAGGTTCTCCAGGACTGCAGGTTCCCCCTCCGTCCTGCGGTCTAACCCTGGCACCGGTGGACACTCATGGGGAATAGGAGGAGACACAGAGGCAGCAAGTTCGATTTCAACGGCTGCAGTATGTGGTGGGGGCTCAGTGGACTGCATGACCTGAGCCCTACCTGCAGGAATCAGACAAGATACTTCATCAAATTGAGAGAATGAATGAAAAAGCACTTGCCTGTCTCCCCGGCGTTCGGTGGTTCCTGTTGCAGTGGGCTTAATTCTTCCCTCTCCCATAGACAAGGTGATGGCGGATCCTTCGGGGAGACACAGAGGAACCACCCCTCCAGGATCAGTGACGGGTTGGACTGGAGATGACAGCACAGATCTCGCAGCAGCTGGAGTTGACACCATGGAGGAGGGAGGAGCAGCTGAGGCAGTCCGGGGGGTGGGGGGGTTGGCTGGCGGAACAGCTGAAAATGAAGACCCGGAGGCTGAAGATGCCGTCACACCTCTCTGCCGTGGTGAGGAGAAAACAGCAGGCTGGGAGACAGTGTCTTTCCGGCGGCCCGTAGCTGGGCCCAAACAGGAACTTCAGAGAATTGACCTGGTCGTCATACCCCCTCCCCTTCGGAACGGCCGTGTCCTGGGGAGGAGATGAATTCTATGCGGGGCGATGACGTCTTCTGGCTGGAGGCAAAGCTAAATTCAAGTCAGGAAAACGCCGCTGCTGCGCTGAAACAGAAGCCAGCAGCTCGGCGTACTCAGGATAATTATTCAGCCAAGGATTAGCCTCCACCAGTCTAATAGCCGCCACACTCTTCAGAATCTTACTGGGATGGAAGGAAGAGTGTGCTTTAGCCACACGGCCCCTGATGAGTTCAGCTGCCCGCTGCTTATCATCGCTGGGACCCCCGGCTGCCCTTTTCCTCCGCTGTGCTGGAAGACGGCTCTTCGGCGAAGCAGAAATTGGGGCTGGAAGAGTAGCAGGAACCTGATCCCGGGGCAAGGAGTGGGAATGCCTCACCGTCTGCTCCATCTTCGGCCTCCTGCTGGGATTCTTCACCAGCCCACGATATTCCTGTTGAAGAGCCGCAAGTTCAGCCATCCTTTCCCTGCCCTCAGCATGCTCGGCCAGGTGAGGATGGCGCTTTACTGCCGCCTCTGCGAGGTCCAGGTACCAGCATGCATTTCTGGAGGTGGCAAACAAACGAGCATTGGCCAGGAGGCCATCTATCTCCATCAGATACTGGACAAGCTTGAAACCCAGGCTCATCAGATACCATGTCCTAAATGACGCCATAACCTCCAAACAAAACTGGTACCCGGGGAAAGGAAAAATCAAGACCAAAAACAAACTCACTGAGTCTGGCACCTCGCTTAGCTGCGATCTACTGTCATAAATGCCCCTTTCAGGGCATAAATGAGGCACCAGATGCCAACAGTGAGTTTTGTTATTTTATTAAGTACAAAATAATGAGCCTCGAGGGGCAAAACACATACACTAGACACACGACCATAAAGGGTCAGAATAACTAATAATTACAAAGAGACAAAGAGACTTACACTGAATACAGCGGGACGGAACCAGATACTGAGATTGGAGCCGGACGTGGGGACTCCAGCTTGAATGAGTGTGAGATCGCAGTGAAGAATGAATCTCCACTGAGACCTTAAATAGAGCAAAGTCTAATGACTATCAGGTGAGGAAAACAACGTAATCACAGGATAGCGATCAGCTGTGGCAGCCCGTGGGCCGGTTGACAGCCGGAAGTCTGGCCGCGGTGCTGTCACAGTAAAAGCATCAGGAAAGGATATTACAAATATTAACCGGGACTAGGAATACAAAGAAAAAAGGAGAAATACTGAGTGATTCGAGCGCGGACCAGATCCGCGCTCGGATCACCACGAAAATAAGTAGCAAAACAATGATGACATAAACTGGGGGATAAGAAACAATACAAGATATATGAAAATCAACCATGGATAAAATGACAGGAATCAGAACTCAAAAATACAACACCATACAAATATAGAAAAAAGGCAAGACAATAGAGCATGGTGGGATCCCCCCGTGCTCAGATCGTGACACTTTTACTTCCACAACTAAAATTAACCATCTACCTGAGACATCAGATTTACTCTTAAAGATTTTACCCTTAAAGTTCCCTTCAAGAATGGCAACATCTGCTGATTTATTGTTAGCATATGAAATCCAAATGTTGTTTCCCCTCTGATTTTTCTAGAAACCATAGTCTGACGCTGATGGATGTGTTTCCTGTATAAAATAAAAGTCAGCTTTAAATGTTTTACAAAATAAAAATGTAGCCTTTCGTTTTAATAGATCTCTGATACCCCTAACATTAACTGAACAAACAGATAATGACACTTTGTTGCAGTAGGTAGAACAAAATAAAACAAGATTTCCAGCACGTGAGAATATTAGAACTGTATGAACAAATACCTGACCATAGTAAGCAGTTCCAAGTCTTTTGCTTAGTTTCCTGAAGGTCTGTTTCACTGGGTCACGCTGCTGTTTGCCATCTTTAAAATCGCAGCTCTTTTCCATCGATGATCGCTCTGATCCCAACCAAGAATGCTCTCTTGCCCTCTTTACGTGCTGCCTCCACCTGGGGCCACAGCCTGTTGCGGGTTTCTTTGTCTTTTGCCGTCAGGTCTTCTTTGAAGATTATCTTCCTGGATTTCAGGTATTCTGATCCCTTGGCATTTTTCCAAACCAAGTCTTTGGCTGATCTTGATGTAAATCGGATGATCACGGGGCAATTTTTCTCTCCATTTCACCTTCCAACATGGTGGCAGAGATCAATATGGAAACGCAGATCATTTCCGACCTCTGGAATGATGGCACTGCAAATATCTATCATTCTCTGTTTGACATCTTCTCCCTCCTGTTCCTGTAGCCCAAATAACCTCAGGTTCCACCTCCTCTGGTATCGCTCTGCCTCATTCACCTTGTCTTCCAGCTCAGACCCTTTTCTGGTGGTTCACAGTTATCTTCCTAATGGTTGTAATCTCTTTTCTCATATCTTGAATTTTTTTAAAAAGAAACTGAGTTTTCTTTCAAGGCATAGATACTTTCTACATTTTGTCTTTTCCAGGTTGCCAGCCTTTCTTTCAATGACATCAGCCCTTCTTTCAATGCCGTCAGCCCTCTCATTTAATTTATTCATGAGTAGCCTCACAATATTGTCTTGCATGTCAGCCAGGGTTGATTCAGCTTTCCCTTTCTTTGCATTAGGTGTACCTGTTACATCCAAACCTGGGTCAATAATGATGAGACAGGGGTCTCAGCAGAACACTCTATTAGCACACTCAGAACCATAGGCTGCCTTCTCTCTTGGGGTCCGCACCTCCTTCTTATACCTGCCGTGACGCACCACCAGACAGGCTAGAGCGTCAACCCCCTCTAAACCCTGTCTGCCCCAGCCACCACCTTACTAATATTAACTATATACAATATTAATACATATCACCCCCCCCCTTGAAAATTCTCAAGCACACTGATTAGGTCCACCCCACTTTGGAACCAGACTCACGTGCTAATCTCAAAACAGTATGCACAGAAATTAATGAAACAGGCCTATCCATTCAAACAGCACAGCCTGGGGGGCTGGGTAGACTACCAGCACCTCCTACGCGGCCAGGCGGATTACTCTGCCACCTAATTCCTATAATGTCCAAAATAAAATAAGCCATGTATCTAAAACTAAAACAATCCCCACACGTTTCACAACACATATACAATTACAACAGACAAACCACTAAATACACCTGAGGCGGCCTCCTCCCTCAATACACCCACTCCACAAACATACAATACACAGCAGTGGTGAGACAAAAAAAACGGGCGGTGTTGTGAACTCCAACTTCTTTCTTTTTTTTTTTTTATAAACAACACGCCACCTAAAGAACAGAAATATACACAATGACGGGTTAGCAAATAACTTTTTAACACCACACTCATGTTATTAACATTTCAACTCAAAACTAACAGTTAACAGCGGCCCAACGAGGAGAGCTGCCCACTGAGAAACTCCCCGGTGGGTCCCGCTCCAGACGTCTCCGCCTTCCAGCCTTTGCAGATCTGTTGTGCCGGCGTCCCTTACTCTGCACTCTACGCAGCTTGTTGGGGTGCCGCCATGATAGGTCCGACAAACCAAGGTACCCATCTTCTCTGGTGGCCAACACCCAGACACGCCCCTGGTCATCACACCGTCTGCGCCTCTCGTGAATGCCTCTGGTCCGCGCTTCGTTCCTAGCCTGAACCTCATCCCCGATTCACAGAGCCGTTTGGGTCGACCTCCCATGCCCAGTTCACTTTGACTGCATCTTCTCACGACGATGAGTCTTTGCGCTCCGAAGAACCGCCTCCTTCGGTTCCAATCTATCTGTCGTGCCCCCGGCCCCAGCAATTGACTTTCCGGGGGTCCCGCTGTGCCATCCGGTTCCCACAGCAAGGGTAACTCGGACACTGGCATCAGGACCCGCTGTTGTAGGGCCGGCGCGGTGTCGGTCCACTCCACTCTCTAGTTCACCCGGCCAGTCCACATCCGAAGTGTTGTTGTCCTCCTCTGCCCGGTCCGCTGGTTGCGTCCACAGACTAAAACCCGACCAAACTTCTCCCGAAGCACTGGTGATCTTAAATCCCAGTTCATAGAAAAGGTCACATCCCATGTGTTTTCCCCTCTGGCCATCACCACTATGCGGGCATTCACCATAATGACCGACCGTGAATTCCAGCGACCCTGCGATGTCCAGCTTGTCGCCACAGTACGAAGCCTCCATCTTCTTTACTCGGTAGAACGGGAAGAATCTCGTAACGGTGGCCAAATTCAATGCCGATGCCACCACTCCCGTGTCAACCAGCAACGATACTTCAACTCCATCAAACAGCACGTTGCAAAAAATATACCCGCTAGTGGCTGGGAAGACTGTATGGATGACTGTGGGGACCACAGCGGAGGAGTCCACTCCACCTTTCCGATCCAGCTTCTCAAAATTTTTTACACATTCTGGCAAAGTGGTGTAAAAGTCCGCACCATCCACGCCGTTTATTTTTTGCTGGGCACTCCCTCGACTTATATTTGTGTTTCACAGACCCGCAGCCAAAACACTTAAACGTTCCTAGGGGCGACTTCATCTCCACAGCCGTGGCATACTCTCCTGTGTCCAAGTCCTCTTCTGAGTCCGAACCCACAGCCAGTGCCACCCTGCCCGGTTCTCCACGCCTCGACGTGCCTTTGTCATGAAGGTCTTGTGATAATTGCTCCTCTGCCTCACACTGCATAGCTATTTGCGTGGCCGTCCTCAGTGTCAACTCGCCCGTGTACATCAGCAGTCTCGTTCTTGCTGAAGAACAGCAGACGTGTTCTGCTAACTGATCCTGGACCATTTCCTCCTCTGTGGCTCCAAA
The DNA here is from genome assembly GCA_020510985.1 of Pholidichthys leucotaenia. NCBI lineage: Eukaryota > Metazoa > Chordata > Actinopteri > Cichliformes > Pholidichthyidae > Pholidichthys > Pholidichthys leucotaenia. Next base: position 212,808,989 of record CM035848.1, read on the forward strand.
CTGACACTCACCCGCCAGATGACGAAGGTCTGCGATGAAGGACTGCACAGACTCTCCTGATCGTTGGCGACGCTGTCTGAATCTGATTGTCCGCACGATGATGTTCTCCATGGCACGAAAGTGGCGCGCCATAACTTCAACCATCTTATCATAGCTATCAGTGACCCCTAATGTGCTCAGGATTCTCTGTCCCTCCAACCCAAGGTGATGGACCAGTATTGCCCTAGCACAAGCTTTGCTAATTTCACTGAGGTCCAGAGCCATGACATAATTTTGGAAGCCCAAGTATCACCTACTCCATGGCACCAGCGGCTCGCCCAGGGCCTCCAGAAACGGCCGAACTGTAGCCATAGCACGCTCCATACTTAAAAATATCACCAATTTACCTCGTCGCCAAATGTTACATCCAAACCGGGGTCGATAATGATGAGGCAGGGGTCTCAGCAGAACACTCTCTTTATTAGTACACTCAGAACCATAGGCTGCCTTCTCTCTTGGGGTCTAACGCAGGATAAGACAGAGTCTCTTCCACACCTCCTTCTTATACCTCCCATGACACACCACCAGACAGGCTAGAGCATCAACCCACTCTAAACCCTGTCTGACCCGGCCGCCATCTTACTAATACTAACTATGGTAAATGGTAAATGGCATTCACTTTTTAGCGCTTTTATTCTCATCTCTTGATGACCAAAGCGCTTTACAGATCCTGCTATCCACCCATTCACACACACATTCACACGCTATATACAATATTAATACATAGTATCAGTACCGGGTAGAGAGTCCAATAATGGATCAGACACCGGGCTTCTTGGACGAGCATAAGCGCGTATGTCTGCAGCAGTAACTTCCATTTCATTACCAACAGGGACCTCATGGTTTAAGACTGAGAAAAGATTCTTATCCATTTTGTTCATTTTTTCCTTTCCTTTGTCTCTTGCCTTTTTTCAGCCATTGTTTTTTTTTTCCCATTTTGAGCGCGAGATGTTAAGTTAGCGTTAATCAATGAGAAGGAGGCTAGCCTTCAAAGTTCTTTAAGTCCAAAGCAAAACTCAAATGTGACTAGCTCCTGTATTTTTTGTATCCATATAGCATTATCTTACTGTTCACAGCAAGGTATTTCACCACTGTTTTTCTTTCAGGTGTGAAAATCAAAAAGTGTTTTCAGCCACGGATGAATACGACTGCCTCGACTGCCATCTTGCCCAGTCCCCCATCACCCATAATCGTTTCTACAGCATGCTCCCTCTACTATCACATATGGGACCTTAAATTGAAAAAATTCTCTATGGAAAGGAATGGCAAGAGTGCAATTATCTTTTGATCCTAATCAAATTTTGCCACAAGTTACGCATATGTTTGTCAATTTAAAAGATCATTTTCCACATAAATAACAGTGTAGGCTGTTGTCTAACTGTTAAGATATAAGGTTATGAAAGTAATGTACGTAAATTAATCAAAAGTTAAGTTAAAATTATTAAGACTTCAATAATGAGACCAAAGGAGCAGTAGAATGGAACTTTATTATGCAAACTCACTGAACACAAAGGCACTCCCGTCAAGGCAGAGGTGCTGGTCGAAACAAGACCGTGCCTCTTCCGGGTCAGCCTTTTATACCTTTTACACCCATAAAACACAATATAATAATAACCATATTTAATACATTACAGCTCCCCCTAGAAAAGTCCAAAACACACACCATTTAGACCCACCCAAATTTGCAACCCGAATCACACACTAACAGTAATAACAATAACTGGGCCTATCCATGCACACAAATAACTAAAACTACAAGGGGACAGGTGGACTACTGTCCCACCCCCACACGGCCAGAAAGGCTATTCTGCCATCTCTATCATAATACAGTCTGTAGGACAAAGAAAGCTGCCGTGTTCCTAATATAATATCTAAAGTAATCCCAAAACATGTACAACCAAAACATTTCAATTCACTTAATCAATCAGTTAATATGTATATCCACACACCGCTGTGCCAGCCCCCCAGCCCAACACACTCACCCCATAACCCGGGCAGATCACACATCAGTCATGCAATTAAATGCAGTAATACAAACAGTGTTGGGCTTTTTTTTTTTTTTTTTTTTTAATAAAAATTGGGCAATCACATAGCAAGTACATGTGAAACATATCAACTACGTGGCTAGGGCAATTCATACATAATTGTCAGGAACTGAGCCGGCTTGGCTTCCCTCGGCTCGGTCCTGGCCGCTCTATGGGTACGTGCCACATTGTATGTATGTTAGTATGTATTTCTGTGTGCTTTGCCGTGCCCATAGCCACTGCCTTCTGGCCGGCAGCAAGGAGGTTGCCTCTTGCGCTCACGCTGGAGTGAGCGCTGTCTAACTGTCTGCCGGTCGGACCACGCCCCCTCTCTATTGCTACCAGCTGTTCCCACTCCTGTCTGCCATCTTCCCGCTCCTTGCCCAGGTGGATCTAATTTGGGAGGCCAGCAATGCATGTTTTTAAGGAGCCTGTCTCCAGTCGTGCATTGCTGGGTCATTGTACTCCATCAATAGTTCTCGGATGGAGGCACGTCAGCTAAGGACTGTGTTTCACTGTGACCTTTCGGACTTACTCAGACAGCTCCAGCCTCGTGAGTACTATCTGTATGTGGTCTTTCCCCAGTCTTCTTACCTAGACTGTTGAGCATCCTGGAGGACTCCATAGCCAGTGTAACTTATAGAAACTGTGACTGTTTTTGTGCTCGCCAAATTAATAAATGTGTGTGGTGTTAACCTGCGCTTAAATCCTCGGCCTTTCTCCTCTCGCTGTGTGCGTTAGAAAAGTGCATGGGGGGGGGAGTTCATGACAGAATGACCCAGCCCACAAAAAGGATTTAGCTGGTTCACCCACACATCATTCTTGTCTTTTCATTGTAAACTGCTTTTTGTTTCTGGACTAACCTGTGTTGAAGAACGTCATGCCTCGGTCTCGCCGAAGAAGAGGAACGGCAGCGGGGTTCCCCACAGTGGAGGAGGAATGGGCTGCGGAGTTCATGCAGGGCTTCGTTGACGGCACCCTTGCCACCCACAGTCTTAAGGAGATGCTAGAAAATGTGGACGCCGCAGTAGGTATTTTGGAAGCACATCCTGGGTTACGTTGCTACCCACAGTATGCCAATCTGCTCTCCATAGTCTGCTCGTTCCAGCGTTCCCTTCCAGGTCTGGCATTTCCAGCAACGCCGAGACGGAGGTCCGTTTTCCCGCAAACCAGCAGCCTCCGTGGCACTCTGCTTGACCCTCCACTCGCTCCAGCACGGTCTATCCTGGAACACAAGGGACAGTGTCGTCCCGCAAGGGGACGCCGGGAGAAGCCGGGAGAAGCCCACCTCGGTAGCAGCGGCCATCGTTGTTTCAGCCGCCGAGAGGTCCGCTGGATTCACCCCCGCCACGCCCACATCCATCGTCAGGGAGACGGCTCCTCCAATAGTCTGCGGAGGAGCCTACATCATCGCTGGCACGGAGGGGGACGAGTTTCCACCCTGTACAGCTGTGGATGTCATCAACCAGGATGACAGGCAAGTATATTTTCATTCTAAATCATTCATTAACACCAAATTTTGCCTGTCTCCCGAGGGAGGGGCCCAGTATCAGCAGTCCACTGGGTCATCTCCTCCAGCTGCAATTAATGATTGTTTCCTTCCCCTCTCCATGTCTCCTCCGTTAATTTCTGAGGGCCCACCGGTCCAAGAACCGGCCCACCTGATGATGGAGGTTGGGGCCCTGGATGGTCCTGCCCAGGAACCCACACAGAGGTGTTCCCCCGCAATCCCACCGGCGGACGAGGAGTGGGCGAATCTGCTTGCCTTCATCAACCGCCGGATCGAGGAGGAGTGCCGTGAGAGGGAGGACCGAGGACACGCTTTTCCAGCTGTGAGGGCTCCACCTCCTACGCCTGCTCTACCCCTGGATTCGCGTTCTGGCGAGGAGTGGTCGAGCCTCCTCACCGCGCACAATTGCCGGGTCTTGGAGGAGCACCACGAGAGGGAGGCCAAAGGACGCGCTTCCCCAGCTGTGAGGGCTTTACCCCCGGCGCCTGCCCAACCCACAGGATTGCCGACGGACAAGGAGTGGTCGAACCTGCTCGTCGCGCTCAACTGCCGGGTCAAGGAGGAGCATCGCGAGAGGGAGGCCTGAGGACGCCCCTTCTTGGCTGTGAAGGTTCCATCTCCGGACCTGTCGACGAACAAGGAATGGTCGGACCTGCTTGCTGCACTCAACTGCCGGGTTGAGGAGAGGTCGGGTGAGGGTTCCCCAGTGCTCAAACTCCTTGCAACCACTCCCCTTCCCACCCCTCAGAGGAGACGGAGCTGTCCAGCACAGTGCTTCGTGTCCCGGACAACCTGGTTCCTGAGTCGTCCAGGAGGGAAAAGAGGAGGAACCCCCACCAGAGGAGGTCTCCGGTCTAGCCGGCACTGCACGAGGAGGAACGCCTGGAGGGGGGAGATGTCTCTAAGGCCGTGGAGGACGTCTCGTGTCAGGAGGACAGGCAAGTTACTTCTCGTTTAACTGTAATGCTTGATGAACAAGTTTGCCTGCCTCCTGGCAAGGAGGCTCAGGGTGAGCAACCCTCTGAGTGCTCTGCCCCAGCAGCATGCAATACGCTCATGCCTAACCTCACCCAACCCCTTCTATGTACCCCCACGAGCTCGCTGGCACCTGATCCAAGTCACTTGAGGGGAGAGGGACCGGAGGCCTGGGAGGTTCCATTCCACGACGACACAGGTCCAATGTTTCCTGAGGAGGTTGACGGGGGCACAGCACCGGGCGCGACGACCGAGGCTATGCACCCAAAATTGCTGGAGTCCTGGACGGTGGTGGAGCCCGAGTTCAGGCAAATAGAACTCAGAACTCAGAAAAGATTTATTGCCAAGTACATTAACAGATCACTGATAACATACGAGGGATTTGACTTGACACAGAAAACGACCTGCATTTCCGGTGACACGGCTGCATCTGTGAACGCGCCTGTCAACAGAAGGGTACAGGAAGCATGGGAAGAAAGGATAATACAATAGGAAGGAGCAAAAAAATCATTGATTGTCAGAATAGTGGTCATATATGATCAATATTATGATTACAAGAAAAAAAAGCCCTCAATGCACAGTCAGCAGACAAAAAAAATTCACAAAGACACAGAGAGAGCAGTGAGTGAATCATCTTTATCATCAGTTTTGTGAATCAGTATGAGTGTAATGTTGAATGTAGGTGTTTGTATCAGTTAAGAACAATAAGGACTCTTTGGCAGGAGATGTTTTGTCTAACTGCTGGCATTGTCCTTGAGCCATGCAGCTGCCTGTCCGAAGGCCATGAGCTCAATGTTTTGAAAACAAAAAGCTGCAGAAGATCAGGAGGATTTTTGTGAGGGAGTCAGATTTCGTCGAATAGTACTGATCACAGAGAGAAAAAACTTTATATTCTCTTACAGATTCAGTACTTAATCCTTCAGTGCTGGACGTTGAATCCTTCATGGATGGCTCTAAGCGTAATCATGATGTAATCCACCTTCCGAGACAGTTCTGCATTTGCCGCTATCAGAGTCCTCTCCATTTTTTCAATTTGATGGTTGAACCTCGCCTGGCCAGCATTTTGATAGGTTGTGTCCATCTTCATCAATTTGCGGTACACCAGGACAATCCCAGATCCAATCAGAACGATCCCAATCACCATTACTACGAAGACGTACAAATCTTCTACATCTTCGATGGAAAGATCAGTCAGGCACAAGAGTTTCCAATTACTTGTTTCCCGTAAATAGCCCGCAGCAGCCATTCCTGCGGGGCAAACAACCTCCCCCGGGGCACTTTTCCTCGTTGAAAAGATAGTGTCAATTGCGTTCAAAGCCCAGCTTATTAATTCCATAATTTCTTTCGATAATCAGCAGTAAAGACACGCAGACAGACGACAGCAAGCTGGGATCCAGTTAGTTAGGGGAGGAAGAGATAAGTCAGAGCAGGAGTGAAGAAAAAAGGCGTCTGCTGTGTGCTCCATTGTGGCAATACCTCAGATGTCAATGTCACACTGCCCGACTCATGGCGAGGAGGGTCCAGGGCAGCTCATAGCAGCCCTCGGGGCCGCCTCACCGGGCTCTGCCGCTGCCGGTGACCCTGACCCGGTCTCTTTTTCTCTCCCTCTGGGGTCGGAGCCCCCTGCCAGGGTCTCCACAGAGCAGCTGACCTCGCCGGAGGCCTCCGAGGATCGGGATGCAGCATAAGGTGATGTTGGGAGCACCACCTCCCTCGCTGGGGAGGCCACTGTGGGAGCAATGAGGCCCCTGATGCAGGTCACCGCTGGTGCAATGGTGCTCCAACCGGAGCGCATCATGGGTGCAGCGGAGCCAGCCCGGCCTTGGTCCACCGCGGGTGTAGCTGAGCCTCAGCCAGAGATCACCATGGGTGCAGCTGAGCCTCAGCCAGAGGTCACCATGGTTGCAGCTGAGCCTCAGCCAGAGGTCACTTTGGGTGCAGCTGAGCCTCAGCCAGAGGTCACCACGGGTTCAGCCAAGCTCCCGCTGGAGTCCATCATGGGTGCAGCGGAGCCGGCCCAGTCAGGGTCCACTGCGGGTGCAGATGAGCCTCAGCCAGAGGTCACCATGGGTGCATCCAGGCTCCTGCTGGAGTCCATCGTGGGTGCAGCAGAGCCGGCCCGGTCTGGGGCCATCGTGGGTGCAGCGGAGCCAGCCCGGTCAGGGTCCACCGCGGGTGCCGTTATGGACCACCCTGAGGACGCCATGGAGATCCCCTCTCCCTGGTCCGGTTACTCACCAGGGAGCCTTTCGGTGCGTAGGCCACCTCCTGCTCCACCCCTTCAGTCCTGGTGGCTGAGCAATGCTGGCCGGCCGCCAGAAGAATTGACTCTCCGGGTCAGGTGGCTCATGTTTTCCGGCAGGCCGCTGGACTCCGTCCACCGGACCTTCTGCTAGGCTTGGGACTCTGGGTGGCCTCCTGAGCCCCAATGCCCATGGACTTGGGGGGATTAATTGAAGTCCCTGGGCGGGGTGTGTGTTCCCACCTTTCCTGTTCCCCCTACCTCCCACCCGGGTTTGGATTGTTTGTTCTTGTTGGGGGATGGGGGATGTCTCTTTGGGTGTCTGGGAATTCACCTCTTAAAGGGGGGGGCTCTGTCAGGAACTGAGCCAGCTTAGCTTCCCCCGGCTCGGTCCTGGCCGCTCTATGGGTACGTGCCACATTGTATGTATGTTAGTATGTATTTCTGTGTGCTTTGCCGTGCCCATAGCCACTGTCTTCTGGCCGGCAGTAGGGAGGCCGCCTCTTGCGCTCACACTGGAGTGAGCGCTGTCTAACTGTCTGCCGGTCGGACCACGCTCCCTCTCTATTGCTACCAGCTGTTCCCACTCCCGTCTGCCATCTTCCCGCTCCTCGCCCAGGTGGATCTAATTTGGGAGACCAGCAATGCATGCTTTTAAGGAACCTGTCTCCAGTTGTGCATTGCTGGGTCGTTGTACTTCATCGATGGTTCTCGGATGGAGGCACGTCAGCTAAGGACAGTGTTTCACTGTGTGCTTTCGGACTTACTCAGACATCTCCAGCCTCGTGAGTACTATCTGTGTGTGGTCTTTCCCCAGTCTTCCCACCTAGACTGTTGAGCGTCCTGGAGGGCTCCATAGCCAGTGTAACTTATTACCTCCCCCAGGCCGAAAAGGCCAGGAGGAGGTTATGTTTTTGCCGGGGTTTGTCTGTGTGTTTGTTTGTCTGTCTGTCTGTCTGTCTGTCTGTCTGTTGGTTAGCAAGATAACTCAAAAAATCTTGGACGGATTTCCATGAAACTTTCAGGCGTTGTTGGAAATGGTACAAGGAAGAACTGATTAAATTTTGGGGGTGATCCGGTTCACCGTCTGGATACAGGAATTTTTTAAAGCATTTTTCATTCAACACTGTGACATACAGCCATTTTCAACATGTGCGCAGGCACAATGGAGGGCGCTGGTCGTCGTGTCTGCAACACAAACTCTGCGTTCTTCAACGTTTTAGGCACAAAAGGACGCGGAAAACACTGCTGGCCTGGGCCCGCCAGCGTGCCTGTGTTTGCGCGCAACTGCAAAACCTCACACGGGCAGCTGTCCGCCGACGGATTCTTTGGCAGAAATTCCCCGGCCAGCCATAGGAGCTGCGCATTTGGCAGAAATTCACCGGCCAGCCATAGGCGCTGCGCAAAAACAAGCTCTCTGCCGGCGAAGCTTCTAAATTCTCGTTTGCCGCGGAGCGCAACCCCCAAAAAAATAATATTGTAGCGAACTCAATATGAGCACCCTACTTGGCTTGCCAAGTGGGTTGACCCTATTGGCGACACAGGTACAGTGCGGGACTCCGGAGCGGGAGGCGTGAGTTCGAACCTCCCAGTGGGACGTCGCCATGTCGAGCAGCACGTTACAATATAATATAAAACCCATGGCAACCTGTCTACCCAATTTGCATCCGTCAGTGGAGGAGATGGACACAACAGCAACACTTTAGTTTATTACCTCCGCCAAGGAGGCAATGCTTTTACTACTGAACCACTAATCCTATCACTATCAGATTGATTGTCATTGATTAATTGTGTGTTTATTGCACTGTCCCTGTCAAATAAACAAATAATCATTGTGAATCCAATTGCTAGTCATATGTTTACATGCTCAAGGAATCTGAAAACGTACACACAAACACTGTATGGGGGGAATTGTGGTGCTTGGCGGAGGTCTGCACTCTCCGAGTGCTTTTCTAGTTGAAACTGTGACTGTTTGTGTGCTCACCATATTAAAAAATGTGTGGTGTTAACCTGCGCTTAAATCCTCGTCCTTTCTCCCCTCGCCATGCACGTTAGAAAAGCGCACGGGGGTTCATGACACATATTAACATTTCTGCACCCCCCCCCCGATAAAAGTGGCTCTCACTCCCCTTTTTTTTTTTAACACGAGCACTTAACCCAGCCACTTTTATGCATCTACCACATTGACAAAACAACAACACAGCCCTGGCAGTGCACACATCACCATTTCAGTCATTAACATGTTAATACATTAACCCCAAAACGCATCGTCCCCTTGCCACCATACAGTCTCGATGGGGAAGACCACCACCCCTGGAGACCCGTCCGGCGGGTCCCAACCAGAGCTTCTTCTTCGCTTCACCCCCGGAGATGAACCACATCGGAGCCCCGACACCTCCTTCTCCTCAACAGCATGCCTCAGCTCGTTGGGGTGTCTCCATGAGCCATCGGACATTTAAAAATAACCACCACCTGCAGCCGTCACTGGTCCTCTCGTCGTTTTTGCTTGCCGTGAACCCCTCCTAGCCGAGCCTCCTCCCTGGGTCAAACCACATCAGTGACCCCCAGGGGAGCTCGATTCGGCTTCAAATGTTCACGACGTCTAGACCGGGCTTCCTCTCTGGGTCGAACCCCTCCAGCGACCCCTTGAGAAGCCCGACTCAGCCTCCAGTGCTCCTGTGTGGCACGTCTGTCCACCGTGCCAGCCAGTCCTGTCCCGCTCTCTTTCAATTTGAATGCCGGCAAAGCCATTGCAGCTCCTTGCTTCTCAGTACCTCCCTGCCGAACTCCGGAAGCAGAGGGGGCCGTCCTCACAGCTCCACCCACCATCACGGGCGTTCCACCGTGCCACCCAGTTCCCACATCCAGGGTAACTCGGGCCCTGGCACCAGAACCCTCCCGCGATGGCCCTGGGTGAGATTGGTCCCGTCCATCTCCCAGAATACTAGGCCAATCTTCGTCCCATACCGCATCGTCCACCACTCTCGGAACCGGCCGGTCCCACAAACCACAACCCGACCACTCCTCTCCGATACCGCTGATGATTGTGAAGCCCAATCCGTAAAATAGGTCGCAGCCCATCACGTTCGACCCCTTGACAGTCACCATGAATTGGATATTGGACACCACAGCCAACTTGTATCTTGCCATCAGCTTCAGCGAACCCACGATGGCTAACCTGTTACCCTCATAGCCACAATACGGCATCGACAGTCCTCTCACATGGTAATGCGGGAACAAACTCCTCACAGTAGGCCAGTTCAACGTGGACACTGCTGCGCCCGTGTCCACCAACAATGGCACTTCCACACCGTCCAGAATCACGTCACAATAAATACGGCCATCTGTGCTCGGGGAGACGTTGTGAATAACCGTAGGAGTCGTGGCGGGGGAGTCCGTTCTGCATCGTCGTTCCCCTTGCTCAAACTTTTTGCAGGCCCTGGCAAAATGATGTAGGAGTCCACACTTGCCGCAGCGTTTACCCCTCGCTGGACACTCTCTTGCCTTATATCGGTGCTTGGTGGACCCGCAGCCCAAACGTCTGGGCAATCCCGGGGCGAACCTAATCTTAATAGCGGTAGTGTAGTCTTCTTTGTCTTCTGTGCTGTCATCGCTACCCGGGTCCACAGCCTGCGCTGCTGATTGTGCCTCAACGTTGTTCTCTCACCAAGGTCCTTTGATAGTTTATCCGCTGCTTCATACTGATGAGCTATTTCCACAGCCGCATTCAACATCAGTTCACCGGAGTGCATGAGGAGTCTTGACCGTGCCACAGAACATAGAGTGTGCTCCGCTAACTGATTGCTGACCATTTCTTCCTCAAAAGCCCCAAATTGGCACTCTCCAGCCAGCTGGCGAATGTCTGCAACATACCGTTGCACCGATTCTCCCGGCAGCTGGCGTCGCTGTCAGAACTGGATCCGCCAGACGATGACGTTCTCAGGAGCGCGTAAGTAGCGCACCATTAGCTCAACCATGTCCTCAAAACTATCACTCTCACTCAATGTGCTGAAAATACGTTCCACGTGCACTCATGCACATAGTTTCTCCAATTCGCCGAGGTTCAGTGCCACCAAATAGTTTTGGAATGCTGCAAACCACCTCGCCCAGGGAACTGGCGGCTCGCCTGGGAGCTCCAAAAATGGCTGAATACTAGAATCTCCTTTATCCATAACTTTATCCTCGTCACCAAATGTTATGTCCATACCCGGGACTTCAGTAATGAGACCAAAGGTGCAGTAGAACGGAACTTTGTTATGTAAACTCACTGAACACAAAGGCACTCCCGTCGAGGCAGAGGTGCTGGTCGAAAAGAGACTGTGCCCCTTTCGGGTCGGCCTTTTATACCCTGGGTGGCTGCGGAACCAGAAAGGTGTAGCCATCACCGATAACACACAATATAATAATAATCATATTTAATATATTACAGTCTCCATATGCATGGTGAGGCTCAGCGGCTCTGTGGATACCAGCCACTGTCGGATGTGATGCATACAATTGACAACATAATAAATAGTTTAAAATATATTTTACATTCATAAAAGCATGCGGTTCAGTTGAAAAATGTATTCAATAAACAAAGGGACTCCTCTTCTTCAGTGGGGCAGTCACAGTCCCCGATGCCTTTGTTCTTCTCTGGAATATACTCAGGAGCTGCTGTTCTGTGATGAGAAGATGAGTCCGGCACAAAGTTACAGTCTCAAAAGGTTCATAAATTGAGCAACAAAGTTTATGAGGGGGATTTTCAGAATTTGATCCTGCTTGAGACCGCTACAGTGGGATCTGAGAGTAGCAGATAGACAGATGTCACTTTCCTCCATCTCCAACATACAGTACAGTAAAAAGGACTCCCAGGTCTCTGTGCATTCCTCTTTTATACCTTTACTTCTATGCATTGAGACCCGGAACTTCCGACCATAATACACTGTTTGGAACAACGACCTGTGTGGTGCATTAACATAACATAACACCAGCCCTGCTGCTCACACCCTTCTCTCTTCCAGCAGTTCCGGTGGTTCCTCCTCTCCCGGGGGGGGGGGCGGCATAGTCCATACTGTCCCATTTGAGACCCCCTGGAGGCACTTCCTCCTCCAGCCCATTGTTCCCCCTTATCCCAGCTGCCTTCTCTGGGTGGAGAATCCCCCACCTGTGGCACCATGCCATTGTGGAGTGTGTGAAATAAGAGTCGGGCTCATGGCACACAGTTTATTACACACTTCACATCTCTCTAGCACAGAACAGACTGAACATTTCAGCAGGCACTCTCCTCTTAAGTGTCATGGCATTTCTCCACACACAACATGACATTTGCATCACACTGCTTTCAACCCCCTACGTCCTTGACTCCTTCCTGCTATCTCACCAGGAACCTCCTGATCATTGTTCTCCCATGTTTATCCACTGTCTCTTGTCTGAGATGCTAAATAATCTGGCTCCCCCAAGGTGCTAAACTCCCCCCCCCAGCATCTTAGATAGAACAATAGAATAACAGTCCACATGCTGTGATAGAACAATAGAACATCAGTCCACATGCTGTTTGGGCTTCCGTCTCCTCCCGTATCTGCTTTAACTGGGGTTTACCGCCTCCATGGCGCTGCTGTGCCGGTGGGGGGCTACTGGGAGTGTGTCTGACTGCGGGTGGGCTGTGACTAGGGGGGGCCACTTCGGTCTGTCCGTGTGGCTGCTCTGGTGAATCGTTTCCCTGGGGAGCTCTCCGTGGGGGTCTTCCACGCCGAGGGGCCCTAGCCAACAGCACTTGCTCGTCCGCCACAACGAACGCGGGTTTGAGTCTGTCTATGCCAATTTTTTCCCGCCTACCCCCCAAGTCTAGCAAAAAATGCTTATCCCCTGTTTCCAACACTCTGAACGGTCCATCATAGGATGGGCACAATGGAGGGCGGTGGGCGTCGTGTCTGACAAACACGAACTCCGCGCTCTTCAAAGTTTTAGGCATGAAAACACGCGGAAAACAGTGGTGGGCAGGGCCCGGCAGCGTGCCTGTATTTGCGCTACGCTGCAAAAGCTGAGACGGGGAGCTGCCCGGCGCGGGATTATCTGGCAGAAATTCCCCGGGCAGTCGTAGGAGCTGCGCAAAAACGAGCTATGCCAGGGAAGCTTCCAGATCCTCTTTCGGCGCGGAGCGCAACCCCAATAAAACCCACGGCAGCCTGTCTACCCAATTTGCATCCGTCAATGAAGCCCTGAGTGCTGCTTTCAGTGATCTATGAAAACGCTCGCATAACCCATTGGCCTGAGGGTTGTACGCGGTTGTGCGGTGAATTGTAACACCCAGGTTTCAGGCCATCGCGGACCAGAGTTCGGAAACAAATTGAGGGCCCCTGTCGGACGTAATGTCTGACTGGACTCCAAAACACGCCACCCATGCTGTTAAAAAAAGCGCGCGCTACGTCTGCGGACGTGGTTGCCGCCAGCGGCACTGCATCTGGCCAGCGCGTGGTGCAGTCCACCACTGTCAGGAGGTGCGTGCACCCCTGTGACAGCGGGAGGGAGCCCACGAGGTCCACGTGAACATGGTCGAACCTCTTAGCCGGGATACGAAACGGCTCCAAGGGAGCCTTCATGTGTCTGTGTACCTTGGCTCGTTGGTACACCACGCAGGCTGCAGCCCACTCTTTCACTTGTTTGCGTAGGCTCGGCCACACAAACTTCTCTCCCACCATTTTGACCGACGCGCGCACTCCTGGGTGTGCCAGAGTGTGAACTGACTCAAACACGCGACCCGTGGAGACATCGCAGATTAGGGGGGGGACCTCCATCTTGCAGCACCCTGCTCTCCAGCCTTAACCCTGTTGGTCCAGACTGGAGCGCGCGCACGTCTGCATCGCTAATCTGCTCCGCGGCCATGGCTGCATAATCTATCCCCACGCAGACCGGGGCCACCACGGCGCGCGAGAGGCAGTCCGCCACCACATTCAGTTGACCTGACACATGTTGAATATTGGTAGTAAACTCTGAGATCGCGGCCAGCTGTCTCTGCTGCCAGCCCGACCACGGTTCCGAAACCTTGGCTATCGTGAATGTTAACGGCTTGTGGTCCACGAATGCGATGAAGCTGCGCCCTTCCAGCCAGAACTGGAAGTGGCGTATGGCCGGGTGGAGAGCCAGCAACTCTCTGTCGAACGCACTGTATTTACGTTCGCTGTCACGCAAAGTTCTGCTGAAAAAGGCGAGCGGCTGCCAAGCCCCGGCGACGCGCTGCTCCACGACAGCCCCTATGGCCACGTCTGAAGCGTCGGTGGTGAGCGCTATGCGGGCCGCCGGGTCCGGATGCGCCAGCAGTGCGGCGTTTGCCAGGGCTGCTTTAACTTCCGAGAACGCCCGCTCTCGCTCCGGGGTCCATTCGACACTATCCGCGGGTTTCTGTTTCTTGAGCGCAGCGTACAATGGTTGCATGAGCTGCGTCGCGCGGGGAAGGAAACGGTTATAAAAGTTCACCATCCCCAAACATTTCTGCAGCGCCCTGACCGTCTGAGGCCGGGGAAAATCCGCCACGGCGCGCACTTTGTCGGGCAGCGGGATCGCTCCTTCCGGAGAGACGCGGTGCCCCAAAAAATCAATCTCTGTCACGCCGAACTGGCATTTCACCAGGTTGATTATTAACTCGTGCTCCCCCAACCTCCGGAAAACTGTCGTGAGGTGGATTTCGTGTTCGTCTTCGGACGCACTGGCTACCAGGATATCGTCCAGATAGACGAACACGAACGGGAGATCGCGCAGTACTGCATCCATCATGCGCTGGAACGTCTGTGCCGCTCCTTTTAACCCGAATGGCATATGCAGGAACTTGAATAGACCGAACGGAGTTATTACCGCTGTTTTGGGTATGTCCTCAGCGCGCACTGGGACTTGGTGGTAACCACGGACCAGGTCTATTTTGGAAAAAATGCGTCCTCCGGCAAGGTGAACGGAAAAATCCTGTATGTGGGGAATTGGGTAGCGGTCGTGCGCTGTGGCGTTGTTCAACCTGCGGAAATCCCCGCACGGTCGCCACGAGCCCTCAGCCTTAGGGACCATGTGTAGCGGGGATGCCCATGGGCTGTTCGAGTGCCTGATGATGCCCAACCTTTCCAGGTTGGCGAACTCCTCGCGCGCTATGGCCAGTTTAGCTGCGTCCAAGCGCCAAGGTCTTGCAAAAACGGGCGGCCCGGTGGTGGTGATAAAGTGCTCCACCCCGTGTTTAGCGATGGCCGCGGAAAACGTTGGGACCATGAGTGCTGGGAACTGAGTGAGCAGTGTGTGGAACTTATCGCCTGTAGCTGTGACGTTGGCTTGTGCTGTTGGCCGGGTCACTCGAGCTATACAGGGGAGAGAGTCAAAGGACAGTGCATTAACCAGGCGCCTGTTAGCAACATCAACCAGTAAACCATGTGCACACAGAAAATCAGCCCCCAGTATATGGTAATTCAGTGCTGCTACGACAAAAGTCCACTCATATGTACGGCCGTGTAGAGATAAGAGCAGAGTCCTCTCACCAAAGGTCTTAATATCTGAGCCGTTTGCTGCCAACATCTCGGGGCCGCTAGGTCCTGCCAGCCGGTCAGCGTAGGTCGGCAGGATGAAACTCTTCTGGGCTCCGGTGTCCACCAGGAAACGCCTCCCCGAGCATGCATCCGTCAAGTAGAGCAGCTTGTTCTCTTCACCGAGGGTCACAGCTGCTACCGACCCCCGGCCTTGGCATTTCCCGAGCGGTTGAATTGGCATGGGGGCGCACATCTGCGTGCCTTCTCTCCAAAGCGGCGGTGGTAGAAACAGAGCATGTCTCTCTGGCGCTCCTTGGCCCCCGCTGCTGCTACCCTCGGTGGCTCCTCACCTCCTCTGGTCGTCTCGCTGGGCTCCGCCACTGCCGTGTTGACTGTGATCGCCCTGGTGGTGAGGATGATCCGGTCTGCCTCCTGGGCTAGCGCACGGTAGTCGCGCGCGGCCAGCAACGGCGAATTGGCCAGAACCGCTCTCGCCACTGTCGGAAGGTTCCGGAGGAAGAGGTGGGCAAACAGAAAGTGCCCGTCGTCCGTGCCCATTAACGCCAGCATCTTCTCAATCAGGTCTACGGCCGAACCATCTCCTCACTCGGTCCGCGTCAGGAGCCTCTCCGCTCTCTCACAGTCCGAGAGTGTGTAGCGCTGGATTTAGCGCAGCCTTGAGCGCCTCATATTTGCTGCTGGCTGGTGGCTGATCAAGCAGGCTCGCTACCTGCTGAGCTGTGCGGGCATCCAGCGCTGCGACCACATGGTAGAATCTGGTGTCGTCTGCCGTTACTCCCCGGAGGGCGAACTGGGCTGGGCCTCGGTGAGGTGGAACCAAGAGCGTGGGTTGTGCTGCCAGAAATCCGGTAGCTTGACTGAAACCGCATACGCGTGGCTGGAGGTTCCAGTCCGGGCTGTCTGTGAGATGGCTGCCGCTTCGCTGTAGCTTCCTGACCGGGCCGGCTCCGGGGATCTTGCCTTGTGTTCCATAATCTTGGGTCACCAGTGTGGAGTGTGTGAAATAAGAGTCGGGCTCATGGCACACAGTTTATTACACACTTCACATCTCTCTAGCACAGAACAGACTGAACATTTCAGCAGGCACTCTCCTCTTAAGTTTCATGGCATTTCTCCACACACAACATGACATTTGCATCACACTGCATTCAACTCCCTACGTCCTTGACTCCTTCCTGCTATCTCGCCAGGAACCTCCTGATCATTGTTCTCCCATGTTTATCCACTGTCTCTTGTCTGAGATGCTAAATAATCTGGCTCCCCCAAGGTGCTAAACCATCACTTTTTTCCTCTTTTTTTGTGAAAATGCCACAGAGAAAGAAGCTACGTAGAAGCTGTGTGAAGTTTGGATGTACAGACAAAGATGCTGGGATAGGCTCCAGCACCCCCGCGACCCGAAAAGGATTAAGCGGAAGAAGATGAATGAATGATGAATGTTATTTCACATTTAGTTTGTTTGGTTAAGTGACTTGACTTGTATTGGCTTTACCTTACAATTCAAAGCAATATGTTACAACAGATGTGGTTAACCGATGGTATGTAGTAAATTAAATTGAACTGAACTGATAGAACGTATAACATATTACAGGATGAATCTTTTAAAGACACTCAGTGCTCCTGTGTGACTTTCTTTGACTAAATCCTGTGTGTGCTGCTGTTCCTGAACAAGAACATAAGTGGTGAACTGAACTGAACACTCTCTGTGAGACTGAACATTTCCTGACATGGAGCCCTATGGCAGAGGATTAGGATGAATAAGTCATTGTTGAACAACGGCAGTCTTACGTATTTCTTTCACTGAGGAGGTGCACTTTGGCTGATGTATTATATCTCAGCATCCAGACAGTATGTCTCCTCCTTTGCTCTGCATCGATTATTATTATTACTCAGACCCATACATTCTGTTTATCCTGTTATGCTTTTCCTACAAGGCACGTGTTGTATGAGGGTCCCTACAGTTACAGCGGTGATCTACTGCAACTTGATGGACGCTCCATCTTTTATGCTCACATATGTTTTTGGGACTGATCAAGCACATGTGTTTATCTATCCTGCCCATACATGGCTCTGCCCTGTATGCCACTTTGCATGGCAATCCCTCCAAGCGATCCACCATGGCACTCGCTTGCACGACTTGTGGCAAAGGCCATCTCTAATTCATAAAAGCCAAAAGGATGGATTCAAAATTCATGAACAATCTGTCCTGCAACAACCAGTGATTTCTGTGACTGTGGGGCAGTGGGGACGTGGTGCGACAGCAGGGAAGGTTCTGCCTCCCCTCATTTCACAGAAACACACACTTGAGCGTCTGCGTGTAAACACAGGAGAGGAAAAAAAAAAGCTGGGACTTATGGCGCTTTTTAAAGTTAACTTTTAAACATCACATAGGGAAATTACTGCAAGAAAATTCTCCAAAGATCAACAATTGTTTTCAGTTACAGTATACTTTATCATGTTTTTCAATATACTGTACGTAGGCCTCAAATGTTGACCTTAAAGGGCCTGCTGACTGAAAAATGGTGTTTTTGCAGGGTTTAACCTTCTGAAATGTGTCTATTGGTCGCATGGTTATAAAAAAAAATCAAAATACTCATTTAAAAAAAAAAACACAGCCTTTATGTCATTTTTCTCTCCAAGAAGCTGTTTAAACTCTTCTGGGTATTTTCCTGTAGGCCGAGAAATGGGAAACGTCCAGGAGCACTTCCAGAATTTTTTCACGGGGGGGGGGGGGGGGGGGGGGACATGGGGGCCACTGAAAATCTTGGGGTGGCACATCAAAATCAATTTAAAATGGAATCATGCTGCGCGCCCGTTCGTGTTATTACCTCCGCCAAAGGGGGAGGTTATGTGATCATCGGCGTTGGTTTGTCTGTTTGTTTGTCTGTTAGCAAGATAACTCAAGAAGTTATGGACGGATTTTCATGAAATTTTCACAGATTGTCAGATATGGGGTATCCTACAGATGATTAGATTTTGGTGGTGATCTGGATCACCGTCCACAAGAAAACCGCCATTATGCAAAATGCCATTTTCGTGAATAACTACTGAACCACTAATCCTATCATTGTGAATCCAATTGCTACTCATATGTTTTCATGGTCAAGGAATCTGAAAACGTACACACAAACACTGTATGGGGGGAACTGTAGCGCTAAACCGCCATTACGGAAAATGCCATTTTCCTCAATAACTACTCAACCACTAATCCTATCACTGTGAATCCAATTGCTTGTCATATGTTTTCATGGCCAAGGAATCTAAAAACGTACACACAAACACTGTATGGGGGGAACTGTGGCCGCCATTACGGAAAATGCCATTTTCGTGAATAACTACTGAACCACTAATCCTATCATTGTCAATCCAATTGCTACTCATATGTTTTCATGGTCAAGGAATCTGAAAACGTACACACAAACACTGTATGGGAGGAACTGTGGCCGCCATTACGGAAAATGCCATTTGCATGAATAACTACTGAACCACTAATCCTATTGTGATATCCTACCGTGTAGCAATGATCACACTGGAGTTATTTCTTTGGCTAACTCTGCCATTTATTCTGCAACACACATAACAAGACTGAACATGGATTCTGCGCGGGGTTTTCACACTCTTGCTCTAATGTGTCCCCTTAATAGTAGTGCTGAACAATAAAGGTAGTTCCCCCTAGAGGCATGTGCCAGTAATGTTTCAAGTTAGACTTGCAGTCTACCACATCCCTCCCCTCTAGATTAAACTATTCTTAAACACATGTGCCATACACATAATGTCTCTCTTTTTTTTTTTTTTTTTATATGTATAACACACATAACAGTCTAACTGGGGAATTGGTTTGACTACCGCATCCCAGTGAGGTTCCAGGACGCATTCTTGTCCTGTGGCTGGGGAACTCACTACTGACTAAGTATAGTCCTTCAAGTAGTCTGGAGCTCTCCTAGCTCGCTGAGATCTTCTCACGGCGGGTGAGCCAACTGCAGGTGAAGACTCAGACTGCTCCACTGTTTCGGCTGCTGCAGTGCTGCCCGTAGAATCTGCAGAGACGGTTACCTCAGGTTTCACCTGAAGTGGTGGTTCGTTGATGCTCTCCTCAGGATGGGTGTCAGACAACACCTCTGGTGCCATCGGCAGGGGAATGGAGCTCCTACCACGAACTTGGTCGATGTGTCGCCTCACCACTTGTCCATGACCTAATGTCACCTTGAATGACACAGGGCCTGTCTTCTCTGTTATTTCTCCTGGTACCCAGGCTGGTCCTGAGCCAAAGTTGCGGGTGTAGACCACGTCTCCTTCTCTCAGTATTCTCTCTCTAGCATGCATGTCATGATAACCTTTTTGTTTCTCTTGTTTATCATGCACTTTGTTTCTGAAGTCTGGATGTATTAAGTCAAATGTTGACCTCAACTTTCTTCCACACAACAGCTCAGCTGGTGACTTGCCAGTTGTAGATTGGGGTGTTATTCGATAGCTGAACAGAGCTCTCGACATTCGGGTTTCAATAGAGTCTCCTGTCATCTTTTTCATGAGTGACTTGAACGTCTGCACGGCCCTCTCGGCTAAGCCGTTAGAAGAAGGATGGTATGGCGCAGTCGTGATGTGACGTATGCCATTCTTTTCAGAAAACTCTTGGAACTGTTCACTCGTAAAACATGTACCGTTATCTGATACTATGATTTCAGGTAGCCCATGTTGGCTGAAACTCTTTCTAAGACATTCAATGGTAACAGTAGAAGTAGAGCTACTCACAGAATATGCATCGATCCACTTTGAGTATGCGTCAACTATGATCAGGAACATTCTTCCCATCCATGGACCTGCGTAGTCAATGTGAATTCTTCTCCATGGTTTATCTGGAACTTCCCAGGGATGTAGTGGGGCTGCTGGAGGACTGTTCCTGTTCTCCTGGCATGCCGCACATGACTTCACAAGCGCCTCCACCTCTGCATCCATGTTGGGCCACCACATGTAGCTCCTCGCCAACGCTTTCATGCGAGTGATGCCAGGGTGTGCTTGGTGTAGTTGTTGCAGTAAGGCATTCCTACCAGGTGGTGGAACAACCACGCGTCCTCCCCACAGGATACAACCTTCCTGGGTGCTGAGCTCATCCTGTCGTCGGGCATAGGGAATGAACTCAGGACTGTTCATCTTCGGCCATCCTCGCAAGATGTATTCTCGCACTCTTGCTAGAACAGGGTCTTTGTCTGTCCACTTCTTTATTTGTTGTGCGTTCACCAGGGGCACGCCGATATCTTCAAACAATAGCACTCTCTCCTCCTCCTCAGGCGTGCTGTCTCTTCCTCCATCCAAGGGTAGCCTACTCATCGCGTCAGCATTCGTATGGTCCCGTCCGGCTTTGTAAACGATGGTGTACTCATACGCTGCTAATGTAACGGCCCATCTCTGAATTCTCTGAGATGTCATCTGGGGTATGGCTCTCATTTCACTGAACAGTGAAATTAGTGGCTTGTGGTCAGTCACTATAGCGAACTGTCTCCCGTACAGGTATTTGTGGAATTTTTTTACACCAAATACTACTGCAAGGCCCTCCTTGTCTAGCTGGGAGTAGTTTTTCTCAGCTGCACTAAGAGTTCTTGAGACGAACCCTATGGGTCTCTCTGAGCCCTCCTCCATACGATGAGAGAGTACAGCACCCACACCGTAGGGTGATGCGTCACACGCCAGGATGAGTGGTTTGTTTGAATCATAGTGCACTAACACACTACAGGACTGAAGTAGCACTTTGGACTCTTCAAACGCCTTCTGCTGCTTGACCCCCCATGACCATTTTTCTTCCTTCTTAAGTAAGGTATGTAGTGGTGCCAGCAGCGTGGAGAGCTTTGGGAGGAACCTATGGTAATAGTTCAACAAGCCCAGGTAGGCTTTTAACTCAGTAACATTTTGTGGCTCAGGCGCCTCCGCAATGGCTTCCACTTTGTCTGTTAGAGGGTGTAGACCACTGGCGTTGATCTTGTGGCCTAGGAACACCACCTCTTTTCCCATGAACTCGCACTTGCTTCTTTTCAACCTCAGACCGCTTTTCTCCAACCGATGAAGCACTTCCTCCAGCGTTTTCAGATGTTCTTGTTCATTTGGTCCTGTACAAAGGATGTCATCCAAATAAATGGCAACATTTGGAATTCCACCTAGGATGCCCTCCATAGTTCTCTGGAATATAGCAGGACTGGAAGCTACTCCAAATGGTAAGCGTGTGTAGGTATATAAGCCTTTGTGTGTATTGATGGTTACATACTTTCTTGATTCTTCTTCCAGGACTACTTGTTGGTAGGCGTGACTCATGTCTAATTTCGTGAAGTGTCGGCCGCCATTCAGCTGTGCGAAGAGGTCCTCCACTTTAGGAATTGGATACTGATCCACCCGTGATGCTCGATTGACAGTGAGTTTGTAATCTCCACATATTCTAATGGAGCCATCCGGCTTTCTCACTGGGACTATGGGCGCCGCCCATTCTGCAACCTGCACTGGCTCAATGATCTTGTCATCCAGCAGCCTCTGTAGCTCGCTTTCGACCAGTGGCTTGACTGCATAGGGTACCGGTCGGGGTTTACAGAATCGTGGTTGGGCCTCCTTGTCCACATTAATCTTTGCAGTGACACCTTTTAGCTGTCCTACGCCTTCTTTGAACACCTCAGCGTGTCTTTCGAGGATCTCCTCCAGCTGCAATTTGGGCTGAGATTCCACTTTATTCACCAACTGATCCATCATGGCCAGTTCTTGTAGCCAACTTCGCCCTAGTAGATTTGGTCCTTCGCTCCCAACTACTACTACAGGTAAGTCCTTTTCTTTGTTTTCGTGCTGCACCTTCACTTGTGCCATGCCTAGCACGTCTAGCTTCTCTCCTGTGTATGTTTTTAATTTTAATGAACAGGGATTTAATTCTGCTGTGTCTGTTTTCTTCCACAGTTGTGTATATTGCTGTTTACTTAATATGGTTACTCCACAGCCTGTATCAACTTCAAATGTTACTTTCATTCCATTAACATTCATGGTACGCGTGATGGGTGCTACCTTGGTCAGCTCCTCTGACGTGTTGTAAATTGTGTGAAAATCCATGTCTTCTGTATCACTTTCTCCCTCCCCTCTCAGTTGATTTGCTCGCTGTTCCTTTCCTGGGCCCTTGTTTTCATACTTTTGCCCATTAACTGTCGCTTTCAGCACCTGTGCGCTGTCCACCTTTATTCTACATGCTTTCTTAATGTGCCCTCGCTTGCCACAATTATGACACAGCTCAGTGGCAAATTTGCACTCGGCAGCATTGTGCTGGCCTTTGCAGCGATAACAACTGGGGAATTTGTGATGATTTTTATCAGTTGACACTTTGTGGACACCTACTTGGGTCTTAGGCACACGAACATGCGTTGCTGTGTCCTCTGTTAGTTTCCACTGCATTTCTCTCACATCTTTAGCTGCTGTTTCCATCGCTTGGCATAATTCCAAAGCCTTCACAAAAGTGAGTTTTGTTTCAGATAAAAGTCGCCGTTGCATTCGGTCATCATTCACTCCACACACAAGTCTGTCTCTTAACATTTCTTCCATTGAGTCTTTGTAATCACAGTGCAGTGTTAATTTCTTCAATTCTGCCACATACTCTGCTATGGACTCAGTGTTCCTCCTTATGCGTGAATTAAATTTGAATCGTTGCACGATTTCACTCGGTTTGGGGCTGAAGTGCTTCTGAAGCTCAGCAGTAAGCTGGTCGTACGTTTTATCTTTCGGTAATGCAGGGCTTATTAAATTTCTCAACAAGCTGTAAGTAGTTGCACCAACTCCACTCAACAGTACAGCCTTCCTTTTGTCTGGCTCCTCAATCTCATTAGCTTGGAAGAAAAAGTCCAACATTTCCCTATATTCTTCCCATGACTGAGTCGAGTTATCAAAAGGGGTTACCGTTCCGATTACAGCCGCCATTGCTCGTCGTGGTGGGGAAACCTCGTTTTTCCTCCTCTGAACTTGCACTCGAACTACTGGAGTCACTTGAGTTCGCCACACTTACAATGTTCTCTGTTTCTCGCCGCTGATTTTTTTTTTTTAATCCTCGTCGCCAATTGTGTGATATCCTACCGTGTAGCAATGATCACACTGGAGTTATTTCTTTGGCTAACTCTGCCATTTATTCTGCAACACACATAACAAGACTGAACATGGATTCTGCGCGGGGTTTTCACACTCTTGCTCTAATGTGTCCCCTTAATAGTAGTGCTGAACAATAAAGGTAGTTCCCCCTAGAGGCATGTGCCAGTAATGTTTCAAGTTAGACTTGCAGTCTACCACACCTATCATTGTCAATCCAATTGCTACTCATATGTTTTCATGGTCAAGGAATCTGAAAACGTACACACAAACACTGTATGGGAGGAACTGTGGCCGCCATTACGGAAAATGCCATTTTCGTGAATAACTACTGAACCACTGCTTCTCATATGTTTTCATGATCAAGGAATCTCAACACTATATGGGCGGAACTGCGGCGCTTGGCGGAGGTCTGCGCTCTCCGAGTGCTTTTCTAGTGTCTGAAGGCACCTTGACAGTGTGATCTGTCCTATTTTGCTGTATTTTGTTAATATTTGTTAATAATATACAGCACACATCAATTATTCTTAAACATCTACTATACGTAAAATATGACATAGAAAAACAAGTTATAAAATTATGTTAGAATGTCCAGTGGCAGAGACCAAGGGTGGCCACTGGGGGGGCCTAAGTGGTGGCAGGGGGGGTCATGCCCCCCCCGGGCACCCCCTGGGGGCACCCTCGGAAACGTCACTAAAAAGTAAATGTCACTAGCCTTGATACCTGCCCGCTGTTCTATTACTAGCCAGCCTCAATGTTTGTCATACAAAACAGTGGGGAGCCAAAGGCATTAGCTTAAGAGCTAACAGTGGTAGTAGGAAGGTCAGCTTAATATTGCTATTTTCTTCAGATTTCAGTCATCCTAATAGGCATCACTGTTTCCACCTGGTTCATTAATCCACAGTCGATAATATATCTCACCTGATTCTGGCTTATTTTGTAATATTTTCACCGTGATGCTACATGGTTAGCATCACCAAGGCAGCTAGCTGAACTTAGCGGTCTAGAAACTAATTTTGGCTCATTCACGAATGTTTCTGTGCTCATTGTACTCCAGGGAGCTGTCATATCGTATTGACCACTGAAACTATACACCCCTGCCCACCAGTGATGCATTATTTCATTAATTCTTTGAGACAAATTTATATTAGTTGGCTCAGGCTAGATCCAAGCTAGCCAGCTAATGTCAGAAACAGTGATGTATGAGGGAGGGCGAAGATGAATGCAGTCTGAGATATTTAAAGAGACAAGCACTGAAATCAGGCATTCTCAGAAAAGCTGCAATATATGATTCACAAATTATGCTACTATGGTGCATGTTTAGGGCGCATATATTGTATCCATATTTCCCACATATACCTAGCAGGCATGATGGTGCATATTTTGGAGGCTTCACGTCTTAATGGACAAAGAGGACCTGACCCTGCAGAGACCTACGGGAGGTGTGAATTTGGTCTGGCAGGAGATGGGAAGTTGGAGAGAATGTCCCAGCAGGAGCCCCGGAGGCTAGAAGGATAAGAGACAATGGGGACGCCAAGGAGTCTCGGGGGCTGTATGTTTGCTAAAGGACTGTAGGTTGGGGGTGTGTGACTTGGGGAGAGTATAAGAACTGTGAAGGACGATTGTTCTGCATCTTTTCGAGATTCTGTGATTGATAGAGGATGTAACCCTTCAATAAACCTATCCTGAGAAATAAACTCAGTCTCGTCTGTGAAAGGCATCCTCTACACTGGTGACCTACGACAAATTATGGCCGGTGGCGACGATCTTCCCACACCGGACTCTTCAGGAGCCAACCGGGTTAACGCAGCTACCACACTACAGCTGCCCAATTTCTGGCAACATAACCCGCGCTCCTGGTTTACCACTGTGGAGGCGCAGTTCCACCTTCGGGGAATTTCAGCGGACGCAACGAGGTTCTACCATGTCATCGCGAAGCTGGACAGCCTCACAGTGCAGCAGGTGGAGAGCCTGACCAACCACCCGCCCCAGGACGACAAGTATGGTGCACTGAAAGCCGCCCTCATTCGTGCCTTCACCCCCTCGCAGGGAGAGCGAGCAGAGAAGCTTCTGGCGCTAACAGAAGGCGAAGCAGACAGGCCGGCAGATCTGATGGCGAGGATGATGAACATGAGAGGCGAAGACGACGACAATTTTATCTTCGCCCACCTCTTCCTCAGAACACTACCGCCAGCAGTGAGAGTCACCCTGGCCAGCTCACAGCTGCTCAACAACCGTGACTACCACGGGCTGGGCCAGGAAGCACAGCGGCTCGTCGACGCCCATAGACGACACGCAGCCACGACGGCGGCAAAGGAGCTGAATGCATCCCCGCGAGATGAGGGGAGACCAGAGGCCGCAGCACCGGACCCACTGACGTCAGCAGCGGCAGAGACCAGGAGAAGCGGAGCGGACGGCACCCTCTGCTTTTACCATCGACGTTTCGCCGAGAGGGCGCGCAGATGCATCCCACCGTGCCGATACAAGTGCCAGGGAAACGCCAAGACTG
This sequence comes from Pholidichthys leucotaenia, assembly GCA_020510985.1. Lineage (NCBI taxonomy): Eukaryota > Metazoa > Chordata > Actinopteri > Cichliformes > Pholidichthyidae > Pholidichthys > Pholidichthys leucotaenia. The sequence goes on from CM035848.1 coordinate 212,834,877, forward strand.
AGAGTCGGTAGCAGCTGCTGCTCTCGGCGCGAAGAACAAGCTGCTTTTCATGACGGACGCGAATTCAGGGAAGGATTTCCTGGTGGACACAGGCTCCCAGCTGAGTTTCGTCAAGCCTTCCTACGCGGACCTGCTGGCGCCTTCCAGCGGACCCCTGGTGCTAGCGGCAAACGGCTCGACGATCAAAACCTATGGGGAGAAGACGCTCTTCCTATCCTTCCACGGTCGCACCTTCGAGTGGACTTTCGTCGTAGCTGCAGTTAGCAATAACATGCTAGGTGCTTATTTTTTGTGCTCAAATGGTTTATTAGTTGATCTTACTAACAGACGTATGGTAAATGCACTGTCTTTCCACTCTATCTCCTGTACAGCTCAGGTGGCCCCGCCTTCTGCACATCCCAATGTCACAGCTGCGGGTGGTAAGTTTCATGCACTACTCAATCAGTTCCCAGCACTCACGGTCCCAACATTTTCAGCGTCAGTAGCCAAACACGGGGTCGAGCAGTTCATAACTACCTCTGGCCCCCCTGTTTTTGCAAAAGCTCGGCGCTTGGACCCAGCTAAACTGGCCATCGCGCGTGAGGAATTCGCCAACTTGGAAAAACTGGGCATTATTAGGCGCTCTAACAGCCCTTGGTCTTCACCGCTGCACATGGTTCCTAAGGCCGACGGCTCGTGGCAGCCTTGCGGTGATTTCCGCAGGTTAAATAATGCTTCAGCACACAACCGCTACCCGATTCCACACATCCAGGATTTTTCGGCACATTTGGCGGGGGCGTGCATCTTTTCCAAAATAGATTTGGTGCGCGGTTATCACCAAGTCCCAGTCCGCACTCAAGACATACCCAAAACGGCAGTAATAACCCCCTTTGGGCTTTTCGAATTTTTGCGCATGCCTTTTGGCCTCAAGGGCGCCGCACAGACGTTCCAACGTATGATGGATGCGGTGTTGCGCGGCCTCCCTTTCGTGTTCGTCTATTTGGATGATATTTTAGTAGCCAGTACATCCGAAGACGAACACGAACGCCACCTCACAGCGGTTTTTCAGAGGCTGACAGAGCATGGGTTAATAATTAACCCAGCGAAATGCCAGTTCGGAGTAGTGCAAATCGATTTTTTGGGCCACCGCGTTTCTCCAGAAGGAGCGGTCCCGCTGCCCGATAAAGTACGCGTGATAACGGAGTTTCCCCAACCGCAGACAGTTAAAGCATTGCAAGAATTTTTGGGGATGGTCAATTTCTATAACCGTTTCCTCCCCAGCGCGGCACAGCTCATGCACCCACTGTACGCGGCACTAAAGAAGCAAAAACCTGCAAATAAGGTCGAGTGGTCCCTGGAACGGGAGCGCGCTTTCTCCCAGGTCAAGTCGGCCCTGGCGAACGCTGTGTTATTGGCACACCCGGTGCCAACAGCTCGCATGGCACTAACCACGGACGCTTCCGACGTAGCAGTTGGGGCAGTTGTCGAGCAACTGGTAGCAGGGAGCTGGCAACCGCTTGCATTTTTCAGCAAAACATCGCGCGATAACGAGCGGAAATACAACGCGTTCGATAGGGAACTTTTAGCCCTGCATTTGGCCATCCGCCACTTCCAGTTCTGGCTGGAAGGGCGCCGTTTCACCGCGTTTGTAACCACAAACCATTAACATTTGCAATGGCCAAGATTTCAGAGCCTTGGTCGGGCCGACAGCAGAGACAGCTGGCCGAGATTTCGGAGTTTACCACCGACATTCAACACGTAGCGGGTAAACACAATGTAGTGGCAGATTGCAACACCAGGCCCCCAGGGGGCAAACACGGTGGCCGTGGACACGGGCCAGGCTTGCGGCGCGGAAGCGCTCGCAGCCCCGGTCTGCGTGGGCTTAGATTATGCAGCCATGGCCGCCGAGCAGGTTAGCGATGCGGATGTGCGCACGCTCCAGTCTGGGCCAACAGGGCTAAGGCTGGAGCACAGGGTGCAGCAGATAGGTGTGCCCCCTCTAATCTGCGATGTCTCCACGGGGCGCCCCCGCCCCATGGTCCCAGCTGCGTGGCGCTGCCGCGTTTTTGATTTAATCCATTTGCTGGCACATCCGGGGGTTCGCGCATCGATCAAAATGGTGGGAGAAAAATTCGTTTGGCCGGGGCTGCGTAAACAGGTCAAAGAATGGGCCGCAGCCTGCGCAGCGTGTCAAAGAGCAAAGATACACAAGCACACGCGGGCCCCCTTAGAACCTTTTCACATCCCGGCCAAACGCTTCGACCACGTGCATATCGACTTGGTGGAACCCGTCCCGCTGTCGCAGGGGTTCACACACCTTCTAACCATGGTGGACTGCACCACGCGCTGGCCAGAAGCGGTCCCCCTGGCGTCAACTACAGCAGCAGACGTTGCGCGCGCGTTTTTAACGGCTTGGGTCGTGCGTTTTGGAGTCCCGTCAGACATAACGGTCTGACAGGGGTCCCCAATTCGTTTCTGAGCTCTGGTCATCCATGGCACTCAGTCTGGGGGTGAAAATTCACCACACTACCGCTTTTAACCCCCAGACCAACGGTTTGTGCGAACGCTTTCTCCGGTCATTGAAAGCAGCCCTCAGAGCGGCTCTCACGGACACAAATTGGGTTGATAAACTTCCATGGGTTTTATTAGGGTTGCGTTCAGCACCTAAGGAAGATTTGCAAGCCTCTCCAGCTGAGCTAGTTTTTGCCCAACCCCTCCGGTTACCAGGCGAATTCCTTCCAGAGAACCCTGCACCAAATCGCCCACCCGCTCAGCTGCTGCAGAGCGACACGGGATCAAACACCCTCCCCGGCCCAGTTCATCACAGTTTCCCACGCGTTTTTGTGCCTAAGACCTTAAAGAACGCAGAATTTGTCTTTGTCAGACACGACGCTCAGAGGCCAGGTTTAAGACCGCCTTATGATGGACCATTCAGAGTGTTGGAAACTGGGGAAAAACATTTTTTGCTCGATTTGGGTGACAGGAGGGAATTAGTCTGCATTAACAGACTCAAACCCGCTTTTGTTTTGGCTGATGAACAAGTGCAGTTAGCCAGGGCCTCCCGTCGCGGCAGGCCGCCCGGGAGACACTGTTCTAAGCCTTCACAAGGATGTACTAACGACTCTAATCCACAGATGCAAGAAACGGCTACAGTCTGTCACGCCGCGCCATTCATCAGCGGCGCCACCTGCTCACGCACCTGCCAATCATCAGCGGCGAGGGATAAAGGCCGTCTCGCCCGGAGGCTCGGCCTGAAGCCGTCAGACTTCGTCCCTCACCGTTGTGAGCATACTTCCCTTCAGCGTAACCATTTTGGTAAGAAGATCGCTTACCTTTTCTCTTCAGTCTTCTCCCCTGTGCACAGGTGGATTTCCCAGCGGCGGACTTCTCCTCTCCATCGCCCAATCCTCGCTGCTGCACGGAGCTCTCCAGGTGGCTGTCTTCCGGGCTTCACCCCCTTGTTGTGCCAGCTGTCCTGACCCACCAAGTAAGTCCTTCTCTCGCCATAAATTCCTCCTGTGTTGGTGTATGCCCGTCACCCTCTCCCTGTGCTCTCTCCATAGGGTTGCTCGGCTGTACGGTCACCTGCCTCTGTGCCTGGAGCAGACACCATCACCAACACATTTACATCCCGCAGACACGCACTCATTCACTCCTGTTGTTAATAAACTCTTTGAACTACTCTAAGCCTGTGTGTGTGCGTCTCCTGAGCCGTGCGTTATGTCAGTACGGCTTCAGCAGAGCGGCTCGGCGGACGGCGGGCTCGCACACCGGTTTTCCACTCTCGAGGCTAGAGTGGATCAAATAGCTTATCAACAACAGGTGATCTTTAATCAATTATTGAATTTAACTAACCGGTTGGGCCGCTTGGATCCTCAACAGCCGTTCCCCCCGGCTCGCCAGGGTGGCGCGGCTCCTGCTGTTCCAGCGGCCGTCCAGCCGGCTCCAGTGGCACCGGTTCGGCTCACACCGATTCCGACCCCCGCCCGCTTTAGCGGTAAGCTCGGCGGAGCGCGGGGGTTCATTATGCAGTGTGAGTCCGTGTTCCACCGTGTGCCCGGAGATTTTCCCTCGGATCACAGTCGGATTGGTTACATAGGGAATCTTCTGGAGGGGCGTGCGTTAACTTGGACCTACGCCGTAATGGCGAGGCCCAGTTATGCCACCCTCACCTATGACCAGTTCGTGAGGCGCTTCCTGGAGGTCTTTGACCATTCTCAAACCGAGACGGTCCAGGTCGATCGGCTCCTCGCTCTCCAGCAGGGAGGCCGGTCGGCAGCGGACTACTCGGTCGACTTCCGGGTAGCGGCGGAGGAATTGGGCTGGGAGGATCGCTCCCTCTGTGGCCTGTTCCTCCGCAGCCTCAATAGTGATCTGAGGGATGAACTGGCTGGACGGGATATCCCTGGGACGCTAGCGGAGCTGACATCCTTAGCGATAAGTTTGGATAACAGGCTGCGCGAGCGCTCCTCGGGGCGGAAGTCTTCTTCTTCTCGCCCTCGTGGAGTCTCGCCGCACCTGTTCCAAGCTCGCCCCCTGGCGGCGCCGCCAGCATTGTGCCCCGAGGAGTCGGAGCCGATGGTGACGGGCTGGACCAAGCTTTCCCCTGCGGAGAAACAACGCCGCCGTGAGTTGGGCCTCTGCATGTATTGCGGAGGTGACCAACACACTGTGGAGCGTTGCCCGCGGAAAGCCAGTCGGCGGGGTCCGCGAATCGCTGTAGGGAGCCTCGCGGATCCCAACCGGTTAGACTCTCTCACCCAATTAAAGCTGCCCATCCGTTTTTGCCACAATCCCACTGGGCACCTCACCCACGCACTGGTGGATTCGGGCGCAGAGGGCAGCTTCATTTCACAAGGCCTGGCAACCCGATTGGGCATTCGCTGTCAGGCATTAAAACACCCCATCTCCCTGGTCCATCTCTCCCGTGCCTCCCTTGGGAGAGTTTCTCACCAGACCATGCCTGTCCCAGTCATCATCTCAGGGAACCACCGGGAGGAGATGGTATTTTACGTCCTGCCCAACTCTGTGTCGCCCGTCATCCTGGGGTATCCCTGGCTACGCCTCCACAACCCTGTCCTGGACTGGAGGTCCGCTGGGGTATCGGCATGGAGTACCTTCTGTATGGGCACCTGCCTTCAGTCCGCTGCCTGCTCCCCATCCGCGGCTCCCCCTGTGGCGGATACAGCACCTCCGGACCTGTCACTGGTGCCTCCAGAATTTCACGACCTGGGTATGGTATTTAGCAAATCGAAAGCTATGTCTCTTCCCCCGCATCGACCATATGACTGTGCCATCAACCTCCGCCAGGGGGCTCCCCTGCCATCTGGTCGGCTCTACAGCCTGTCGGCGCCGGAGAAGGAGACCATGAATACATACCTAAAGGAATCTCTGAGCGCTGGGATTATTCGCCCATCGTCGTCACCCGTGGGGGCAGGGTTTTTCTTTGTCGGGAAAAAGGACGGATCCCTCCGCCCCTGCATAGACTACCGAGCGCTGAATGACATCACTGAGAGGGACCGTTACACCCTGCCCCTCATGGACACTGCCTTTCACTCCCTCCAGGGGGCGACCTGGTTTACCAAGCTGGATTTACGCAGCGCTTACCACCTCGTCCGGATCCGGGAGGGAGATGAATGGAAGACAGCCTTCCGTACCCCGAACGGCCACTTTGAGTATCTCGTCATGCCGTTCGGGCTGACCAACGCTCCTGCCGTCTTTCAGCGCCTCATTAATGACGTCCTCCGGGATTTCATCGGCCTTTTTGTGTTCGTCTACCTGGATGACATCCTTATCTTCTCCAGGTCCAGGGACGAGCACCAGGTCCATGTGAGGCGGGTCCTCCAAAGACTGCTGGAGAATCGTCTGTACGTGAAGGCTGAGAAATGCGAATTCTACGCTAGGACCACATCCTTCCTGGGATTCATCATCGCTCAAGATCAGGTGCTCCCAGACCCAGAGAAGGTGAAGGCGGTGGTGGAGTGGCCTACTCCCGCATCCCGGAAGCAGGTGCAACAGTTTGTTGGCTTCGCCAATTTTTACCGCCGCTTTGTCCCAAATTTCAGCTCGATCGTCGGACCGCTGACCCGCCTCACGTCCCCGAAGGTCCCGTTCCGGTGGACTGAAGAGGTCGCTGCTGCCTTTAGGGCGCTGAAGGCGGAGTTCTCCTCCTCCCGGGTCCTTCGCCAGGTCGATCCCGCGCTGCAGTGCATTGTGGAGGTGGACGCATCGGACACGGGAGTGGGAGCAGTGTTATCCCAGCGGTCACCTGACGATGGCGCCAAGCGGCCGTGCGCCTTCTTCTCCCGGCGCCTGTCCCCGGCGGAGAGGAACTACGATGTGGGGGACAGAGAGCTCCTGGCCATTAAGCTCGCCTTACAGGAGTGGCGCCACTGGCTAGAGGGGGCGGACCTGCCGTTTGTGGTCCTGACGGACCACAAGAACTTAGAGTATTTACGATCTGCCAAGCGCCTGAATGCCCGCCAGGCGCGCTGGTCTTTGTTCTTCGCCAGGTTCCGCTTCTCGATCACCTTCAGGCCGGGCTCCAAAAACGGCCTGCCTGACGCCCTCTCTAGGCAGTTCACCCCCGTGGAGGCTGAGGAGACGCCCCACACTATCCTGCCCAGGTCGTGCGTCCTCGGTGCCATCTCTTGGGACATTGAAGACAAGATCCGGAAGGCGCAGGAGGTGGAACCTGATCCTGGCGGCGGACCGGAGGGAAGACTGTTCGTCCCATCTGCGGTCCGAGGAGAGGTCATCCACTGGCTCCACACCTCCCGGCTCACCTGTCATCCCGGCACCTCTCGGATGATCAGCCTCCTCCAGCGGTCCTTTTGGTGGCCAGGCCTGCGGAGGGATGCAGCCCGCTACGCCCGGGCTTGCCCAATCTGTGCCACCAGCAAGTCGGGAAATGCCCCCCCAGCGGGTCTGCTCCAGCCTCTGCCCGTCCCCGGCGGGCCCTGGTCGCACATCGCACTGGACTTCGTCACCGGACTCCCCGTTTCCAACTCCTTTGACACCGTCCTGACCATTGTGGACCGTTTCTCCAAGGCGGCGCACTTCATTCCCCTGCGGGGTCTCCCTACTGCCCTGGAGACGGCGGGCCTCCTCGTCCAACACGTGGTCAGGCTGCACGGGATTCCGGTGGACGTGGTCTCGGACCGGGGCCCCCAATTTTCGTCCGAGGTTTGGAGATCCTTCTGTAACGCCATCGGAGCCAAGGTGAGCCTCTCCTCCGGCCATCACCCCCAGTCTAACGGGCAGTGTGAGAGGACCAATCAGGAGCTGGAGGCTGCGCTCCGCTGTGTTACCAGATCCAAGCCGACGTCCTGGAGCAACCATCTCGCCTGGGTGGAGTATGCCCACAACACCGCCCGCTCTTCTGCAACGGGGATGTCCCCCTTCAAGGCGTCCCTGGGTTACGACCCCCCGCTGTTTCCAGCGCAGGAGAACGAGGTGACTGTCCCCTCCGTTAGGGCGCACCTTAGGCAGTTCCGCTCCACCTGGGCTGCCGCGCGTCATGCGCTTTTACGCACAGCGGAGCGCAACAGGACCGTGGCGGACCGGCACAGAAGACCTGCCCCGGCGTACAGAGTTGGGCAACTCGTGTATGTGTCTACCCAGGACGTCACATTAAAAGGCGAGAGGAGGAAGCTGGCACAGCGATTCATGGGTCCCTTTCCCGTCACCCGGATCATCAACCCGGTGGCTGTGCGCGTGGCTATCCCCCCCTCCCTCCGCATCCATCCCACTTTCCATGTGTCGAGGGTGAAACTGGCAGTCACTGACCCCCTTTGCCCTCCTCCTGCAGCGCAACCCGCGCCCCGGATGGTTGGTGGCCATCCGGCCTGGTCCGTCTCCTCCATCCTGGACTCCCGGCGCCGAGGCCGTGGGTTGCAATACCTGGTGGACTGGGAGGGCTATGGGCCCGAGCATCGGCAATGGGTGCCCCCGTCGTTTGTGTTGGACCCATCGCTCATCGCGGACTTCCACCGAGCGCACCCGGATAAGCCATCGCCAGGAGGCGCTGCTAGAGGGGGGAGTACTGTCACGCCGCGCCATTCATCAGCGGCGCCACCTGCTCACGCACCTGCCAATCATCAGCGGCGAGGGATAAAGGCCGTCTCGCCCGGAGGCTCGGCCTGAAGCCGTCAGACTTCGTCCCTCACCGTTGTGAGCATACTTCCCTTCAGCGTAACCATTTTGGTAAGAAGATCGCTTACCTTTTCTCTTCAGTCTTCTCCCCTGTGCACAGGTGGATTTCCCAGCGGCGGACATCTCCTCTCCATCGCCCAATCCTCGCTGCTGCACGGAGCTCTCCAGGTGGCTGTCTTCCGGGCTTCACCCCCTTGTTGTGCCAGCTGTCCTGACCCACCAAGTAAGTCCTTCTCTCGCCATAAATTCCTCCTGTGTTGGTGTATGCCCGTCACCCTCTCCCTGTGCTCTCTCCATAGGGTTGCTCGGCTGTACGGTCACCTGCCTCTGTGCCTGGAGCAGACACCATCACCAACACATTTACATCCCGCAGACACGCACTCATTCACTCCTGTTGTTAATAAACTCTTTGAACTACTCTAAGCCTGTGTGTGTGCGTCTCCTGAGCCGTGCGTTATGTCACAGTCAGATCGAAACCTGCTTACAGCAGATATGGCAGGAGGTTGAAGCCCAAGCAGTCGGAAGTGTGATATGTTGTGCCATTTTCTGTTCTGTGTGATATGAGATGATTCTATGCATATTGGGGTGTACTTTGTCCTTATTTAGATGTTTGGGGGGGTTATATGGCGCATGTTTAGGGCGCATATATTGTATCCATATTTCCCACATATACCTAGCAGGCATGACGGTGCATATTTTGGAGGCTTCACGTCTTAATGGACAAAGAGGACCTGACCCTGCAGAGACCTACGGGAGGTGTGAAGTTGGTCTGGCAGGAGGTGGGAAGTTGGAGAGAATGTCCCAGCAGGAGCCCCAGAGGCTAGAAGGATAATTGACAATGGGGACACCAAGGAGTCTCGGGGGCTGTATGTTTGCTAAAGGACTGCAGGTTGGGGGTGTGTGACTTGGGGAGAGTATAAGAACTGTGAAGGACGATTGTTCTGCATCTTTTCGAGATTCTGTGATTGATAGAGGATGTAACCCTTCAATAAACCTATCCTGAGAAATAAACTCAGTCTCGTCTGTGAAAGGCATCCTCTACACTACAATAATTAAGTAATTAAATAAAATTTAATCAAAATATGTCTCAAATATTTCATCAAGACATGTGTGAGTTGTTAAAATGACCCCTTAAAGTTTGGCCTCGAAAGATTAATGAAACCAAACACAAATCTGAGGACATTTGGACTGTTAAGACACATGATGTAGCTCATATATAAAAAGACAGAAATCTTTTGAAATTATATAAAAAAATAGAGCAACAGTTGTGTAAATACTATCTTAATAGGTCGAGATTGTTTCTGCACAAGTGTTAAGAAAGAAATGGGATACATCTTTAGATACTTTCTGTTTTACATATCTGATGCATCTGTAATTAGCAGAAACTGGTGTAAAACTATTTGGTATTATAATAAATGTGTAATCAATATAGACCAACAAAAATGCAATATCTACACAACTGCACAGGCTGTGTATTGAACAGATATAATCTGCTTTTTTGGAGCATCCCTGACCTTTGCCATTATTTTTAAAAAATTAACTTAGTAGTCTTCTACTACTTCAGCTCATTTTTAGGATTTATATTGTACTAAGTGGTAGCTAAAGAAACACCTAAAGTTTGAAATGTAAAATTCAAATTTGGTTTGTTTGTGAAGCAGGACCCACTGAGCCCCGCAGAACCCAAAATTTAGTGCTACACTGTGGGGGCATGGTGTTAGACTTCTCCACCCAGAGAACAATGGCCTGAAAGAGGAGGTGTCACCGGGGGGTATCAGATGGAACAGTAAGGACTATGCACCCACAGGGATAGGAGTAAATGCCGGAGCCGCTGGAAGAAGAAGGGTGTGAGAGCGGTGTTATGTCATGTTAATGTGCTACACAGGCTTGGTTCTAAATATAATATACAGTGGGGAAAAAAAGTATTTAGTCAGCTACCAATTGTGCAAGTTCTCCCACTTAAAAGATGAGAGAGGTCTCCAATTTTCATCATAGGTATACCTCAACTATGAGAGACAAAATGAGAAAAAAAAAATCCAGAAAATCACATTGAAGGATTTTTAACGAATTAATTGGTAAATTCCTCGGTAAAATAAGTATTTGGTCAATAACAAAAGTTCATCTCAATACTTTGTTATATACCCTTTGTTGGCAATGACAGAGGTTGTGGGGAGACTTGAATAACGAAACCGAATTGTCTTTCATTCCAGTTTATTCAAGAAATCATTCCACTGTCTGCTCTTATTCTTGAGCAGCGAACAAAGAGCGTGAACACACCAAAGTTCTCTCCTTTAAACATTCTGACATCAAACCATTTCCCTCGCGGGGGAAATCACACATCTCTCTCAAAATCTCTTTATTCACATTCATTAGCCTTTTATTTACATAACTCCCCCTTCTCTCTTCCCGAGCCTCAGTGGTCAGGAAGTCTTCTGTCCCCTGTCCTCCGCAGGGGGTCCAGGCTCTGTGGCTCCGCACCGCAGGGGGCTGGCTCTCCTTCATCGTGGTTAAATCACATATGCAGTGTCCAACATATACATGTCTCACAACACAGCCATATAACCCCCCCCAAACGATGAAGAACAGACTAATTCCTAAAATTAAATAGCACCTTACTCACTACTGAATAATCAACACCAACATTCAGTCTGTGCGCCGCTTGGGCTTCAGCCGTCTGCCGAATCTGCTGTGCGTTGGCCCCGCCTTGCCTGCGGTGCGTTTCTGCTTCGGGTCTGTTGACTGAGGAAGAGAGTGGTTAATTGCCTTCTGCGGGGGCCTGCCTCGTCGAGGCGCCACCGCGACCGGTACAGACACGTCCTTCATGACAAAAGCAGGTTTTAGTCTGTCAATACTGACTGTCTCTTTTCTGTCTCCAAAATCTAGCACAAATTGCTTATCACCTGCCTCCAGCACTCGAAATGGCCCTTCGTAAGGCGGTTTGAGCGTTGCTTTTAGGGCTTCGCGCCTGACAAAAACGAAATCGGCATTTTTCAAAGCCTTGGGGACGAAAACTCGTGGAAAAGCGTGATGAACTGGACCCGGGAGCGTGTCTGCCCCCGTGCCGACTAACGGTCCCAGAGCCGAGAGAGGTGGGGGCTCTGGGTGCTCTGGTAAAAACTCGCCCGGCAGCCTCAGAGTTTGTGCGAATACCAGCTCCGCTGGGGAGGCGTCTAAGTCCTCTTTAGGCGCAGAACGCAACCCTAATAAAACCCATGGAAGTTTATTCACCCAATCTGCATCCGTGAGCGACGCTCTGAGTGCTGCCTTCAAAGACCTATGAAAACGCTCGCATAAACCATTGGCCTGAGGGTGGTAAGCCGTAGTGCGGTGAATTTTGGCTCCTAAGCCGTTGGCCATTGCTGACCACAGCTCAGAGATGAATTGCGGTCCTCTATCGGACGTAATGTCCGACGGAACCCCGAAACGCGCCACCCAAGCCGTTAAAAAAACGCGAGCCACCTCCGCGGCCGTGGTCGTCACAAGTGGGACCACTTCCGGCCAACGTGTGGTGCGGTCCACCATTGTCAAAAGATACGTGAACCCCTGTGATGCCGGTAGGGGGCCCACAAGGTCGACGTGCACATGGTCGAACCTTCTGGCCGGAATGCGGAACGGTTCTAACGGGGCTCTTGTGTGCCTGTGAATTTTGGCCCGTTGACAGGAAATGCAGGTTTTTGCCCATTCCTTCACGTGCTTGCGCAGGCACGGCCAAACAAACTTTTCCGCCACTAGTTTCACCGACGCGCGCACCCCCGGGTGCGCCAGTGAGTGGACCGAGTCAAAAACACGGCGGCGCCACGTGGCCGGAACCACCGGACGCGGGCGCCCCGTCGACACGTCGCAGATCAGGGGGGGCATACCGGTTTGTAAACACTTGCTCTCCAGCCTCAACCCTGTTGGTCCAGACTGGAGCGCGCGCACGTCTGCGTCCGCCCCCTGGTCCGCTGCCATGGCTGCGTAATCTATACCCACGTGCACCGGGGCTGCGCGCGCCACCGTGCCGCTCTCCTGCGGCGCGGTCACGGTGGCCCGTTCTGCCTCTGCGCGTGTTGGGGTCGTGAACGCGCGTGAGAGACAATCCGCTACTACATTGAATTTGCCCGCAACGTGCCTAATGTCTGTGGTAAATTCCGAGATTGCGGCCAGCTGCCTCTGCTGCCTGCCGGACCACGGGTCTGAAATTTTGGCCATGGCGTATGTGAGCGGCTTGTGGTCCACATAAGCGGTGAAGCACCGTCCTTCCAGCCAGAACTGGAAATGACGAATAGCCAAATGCAGCGCCAACAGTTCTCTGTCAAACGCGCTGTATTTTCGTTCAGCCGCGCTTAAAGATTTGCTAAAGAAAGCCAAAGGCTGCCAAACTCCGGCTACCTGTTGCTCAATAACGGCCCCTATGGCTAAATCTGAAGCGTCTGTCGTCAGCGCGATACGTGCTGCAGGGTCTGGGTGGGCCAGGAGCGCAGCGTCAGCCAAGGCTTTTTTAACCTCTGTGAACGCGCGCTCCCGCTCCGGGGACCATTCGACCGCCTGGGTCGGTTTTTGTTTTTTGAGCGCGGCATATAACGGTTGCATGATTTGAGCTGCGTGGGGCAGGAATCGGTTATAAAAATTCACCATCCCCAAGAATTCCTGTAGTGATTTGACCGTTTGTGGACGGGGAAAATCCGCTACCGCGCGTACTTTCTCTGGTAATGGAACCGCTCCCTCCGGGGAGACGCGGTGACCCAAAAAATCGATCCGCTCGACGCCGAACTGGCACTTGGCTGGGTTAACTATTAAGCCGTGCTCTCCCAGCCTCCTAAAAACTGCTGTGAGGTGCGTTTCGTGTTCGTCCTCTGAAGTACTCGCGACCAAAATGTCGTTGAGGTACACAAACACGAAAGGGAGATCGCGTAACACGGCATCCATCATCCGCTGAAATGTTTGCGCCGCCCCTTTAAGACCAAACGGCATGCGTAAAAATTCGAAAAGTCCGAACGGGGTTATTACCGCTGTTTTAGGAATGTCCTCCGGTTGGACCGGGACTTGGTGATAGCCGCGAACTAGATCAATCTTTGAAAAAATGCGCGCCCCCGCCAGGTGCACCGAAAAATCCTGAATGTGCGGGATGGGATAACGATCGTGCGCCGTAGCGTTGTTTAGCCTGCGGTAATCCCCGCACGGTCTCCAGGAGCCATCGGCTTTCGGTACCATGTGCAGCGGCGAAGCCCACGGGCTCTTCGACCTACGAACGATGCCCAGCCTCTCCAGGCTGGCAAACTCCTCGCGCGCAATGGCGAGCTTAACTGCATCCAAGCGCCGAGCTTTTGCAAACACGGGAGGACCAGAAGTGGGGATAAAGTGTTTCACCCCGTGCTTCGCGACCGTCGCTGAAAAAGTGGGCACAGTGAGCGCTGGAAATTGGGTGAGGAGTGTGTGAAACTTACCACCTGCTGTAGCGACGTGGGTCTGTACTGGTGGCGGGGACACTCGAGCTGAACAGGGGAGAGAGTAAAAAGAGAGTGCATTTACCAGCCGTCTATTAGCAAGATCAACTAACAGATTGTGTGAACACAAAAAATCCGCGCCCAACATGTTGAAACTCACCGCCGCTATTACAAAAGTCCATTCATATGTGCGGCCATGTAAGCATAAAGGCAAGGTCCTTCTCCCGTAGGTGTTGATGTTCGAGCCATTTGCCGCTGTAGCTCCGTTACCGTGGGGTCCAGCCACCCGGTCCGCGTATGTTGGGGTGATGAAGCTCACTTGTGCTCCGGTGTCAATGAGGAACACTCGTCCGGAGCGCGCATCCGTGATGTAGAGCAGCTTGTTGCGTTCTCCGAGGGTCGAAGCTGCTAGTGACCCCCGGTCTTGCCGTTTCCCGAACTCCTGAAGATGCAGGGCGGCACACACCTGCGTGCCTTCTCTGCGAACCTCCGATGGTAAAAGCAGAGATCTTCTCCTCCGCTGTGTCGTGCCCGCGCTTCTGCCACCGGGCTATTGGCTCCCCCTCGTCGCGGTCGTGTTGCCGCCGTCGTCGGCCAATCTGGTTCTGCCGCCTCTGGCTCCCCGCTGTCTCGGGTCGCTGCTGTGGTTGCTTGCCCGCCGCAGGCGTCCAGGATCCCATCTGCCTCCTGGGCCAGCTCCCGGAACTCCTCCAGGGTGTGACACTTTTTGCCGGCCAGCGTGCTTCTCGCATGCGCCGGGAGGTTGGAGAGGAAGATGAACTGAAAAATGAAATCATCGTTGTCCAAACCTCTCAGCTGTATCATCTCCTCCATCAGGGCGCTCGGCCTGTGTCCACCTTGGTCTAGCAAAGACAGGATCCTCCTCGCCCTCACTTCAGCCGAGGGGGTGAAAAACTTGATGAGGGTGGATTTCAGCTTGCCGTACCTGTCGGTCGCGGGTGGCTGCTCCACCAAGCTTTGCACGCACCGAGCTGTGCTGTTGTCCAGTTTAGCGATGACATGGTGGAACTTAGTGTCATCCACCGTTACTCCTGCGAGCGCGAACTGCGACTCTGCTTGCAGAAACCACGACCGTGGGTTATCCTGCCAGAAATCAGGCAGCTTAACGGCCACTGCGCTCGCCAGCTCTGAGCGCTGTGAGTCCGGGACCCTGAGAATTTCTTCGTTCATTCTCAACGTCGTCAGTCACCAATGTGGGGAGACTTGAATAACGAAACCGAATTGTCTTTCATTCCAGTTTATTCAAGAAATCATTCCACTGTCTGCTCTTATTCTTGAGCAGCGAACAAAGAGCGTGAACACACCAAAGTTCTCTCCTTTAAACATTCTGACATCAAACCATTTCCCTCGCGGGGGAAATCACACATCTCTCTCAAAATCTCTTTATTCACATTCATTAGCCTTTTATTTACATAACTCCCCCTTCTCTCTTCCCGAGCCTCAGTGGTCAGGAAGTCTTCTGTCCCCTGTCCTCCGCAGGGGGTCCAGGCTCTGTGGCTCCGCACCGCAGGGGGCTGGCTCTCCTTCATCGTGGTTAAATCACATATGCAGTGTCCAACATATACATGTCTCACAACACAGCCATAGAGGTAAAACATTTTCTGTAAGTCTTCACAAGGTTTTCACACACTGTTGCTGGTATTTTGGCCCATTCCTCCATGCAGATCTCCTCTAGAGCAGTGATGTTTTGGGGCTGTCGCTGGGCAACACGGACTTTCAACTCCCTCCAAAGATTTTTTATGGGGTTGAGATCTGGAGACTGGCTAGGCCACTCCAGGACCTTGAAATCCTTCTTACGAAGCCACTCCTTCGTTGCCCGGGCGGTGTGTTTGGGATCATTGTCATGCTGAAAGACCCAGCCACGTTTCATCTTCAATGCCCTTGCTGGTGGAAGGAGGTTTTCACTCAAAATCTCACGATAAATGGCCCCATTCATTCTTTCCTTTACACGGATCAGTCGTCCTGGTCCCTTTGCAGAAAAACAGCCCCAAAGTATGATGTTTTCACCCCCATGCTTCACAGTAGATATGGTGTTCTTTCTCCTCCAAACACGACAAGTTGAGTTTTTACCAGAAAGTTCTATTTTGGTTTCATCTGACCATATGACATTCTCCCAATCCTCTTCTGGATCATCCAAATGCTCTCTAGCAAACTTCAGACGGGCCTGGACATGTACTGGCTTAAGCAGGGGGACATGTCTGGCACTGCAGGATTTGAGTCCCTGGCGGTGTAATGTGTTACTGATGTAGCCTTTGTTACTTCGGTCCCAGCTCTCTGCAGGTCATTCACTAGGTCCCCCCGTGTGGTTGTGGGATTTCTGCTCACCGTTCTCATGATCATTTTGACCTCACGGGGTGAGATCTTGCATGGAGCCCCAGATCGAGGGAGATTATCAATGGTCTTGTATGTCTTCCATTTTTTAATAATTGCTCCCACAGTTGATTTCTTCACACCAAGCTGCTTACCTATTGCAGATTCAGTCTTCCCAGCCTGGTGCAGGTCTACGGTTTTGTTTCTGGTGTCCTTTGACAGCTCTTTGGTCTTGGCCATAGTGGAGTTTGGAGTCTGACTGTTTGAGGTTGTGGACAGGTGTCTTTTATACTGATAATGAGTTCAAACAGGTGCCATTAATACAGGTAATGAGTAGAGGACAGAGGAGCCTCTTAAAGAAGTTGTTACAGGTCTGTGAGAGCCAGAAATCTTGCTTGTTTGTAGGTGACCAAATACTTACTTTACCAAGGAATTTACCAATTAATTCATTAAAAATCCTTCAATGTGATTTTCTGGATTTTTTTTTTCTCATTTTGTCTCTCATAGTTGAGGTATACCTATGATGAAAATTGGAGACCTCTCATCTTTTAAGTGGGAGAACTTGCACAATTGGTAGCTGACTAAATACTTTTTTACCCCACTGTATGATGGTCGGAAGTTTCGGGTATCGATGCATGGTATTAAAGATATAAAAGATGAATGCACAGAGACCCAGGATCTTTTTTTGCTGCAAGTTATGTTGGAGAAAGAATAAAGTTTGTGTGTCATCCAGCTTGTTGCCTTGCCTGCCTCCTTTCTCCATATTGATGACCTTAAGACATGCCATGGAAAGCTAGCCAAGCACCGCACTGGAGACTGCCTGGAGGGAGAGCACCAGCGCCGTGTGCATGGTCTCAGTCGAGCTTCCAGACTTCTGGCTTCACAACCCGACTGCGTGGTTTTTGCACATAGAAGCCCAGTTTGCACTCTGTGGGATAACAAAGGACGATACCAAGTATTACTATGTGGCTGCTGTGCTGAATGCACGTGCCACGCAACAGATGACGAGCCTGCTCCAGCAGTCGCCGGCCCAAGGAAAATATGAAGCGCTCAAGAAGATGCTTCTCCAGCGCTATACCCTTTCTGACAGTGAGAGGGCAGAGACTCCTAACGTGTTCAGAGTTAGGGGACAGATGAGCAGTGGAGCTCATGAAGAGCATGTTGGCGCTGAGGGGGAAGGATGATGAATCTTTCCTGTTCACCCACTTGTTCCTCAGGAACCTACCAGCTACAGCAAGGGCGATCCTGGCCAGCTCGCCCCGGCTGGTGACTAAGGACTACTGCACCCTGGCGCAGGAAGCAGACCACATCATTTTGGCAACCAGAACTCTCAGCATGCAGACAGTGGTACCGGCATCCATGAGGGACTCCAACGAGGTCAAGGAGCCATTTGTGGTAGCTGGAACGGACACCAGGAGACAAAGGAACGGGGCGATCTGTTTTTATCATCGCCGTTTCGGTTCGAATGCCCAACGCTGCCTGTCGCCATGCCAATTCAAGAAGCTGGGAAGATGGCACATTCGGAATTCAGTGGCAGCTGCAACCGATGGCAACAGGAACAGACTGCTTTATGTCACGGACACATGTTCAGGGAGACGATTTATGGTGGACTCCAGCTCCCAGAAGAGCCTCATCCTGCTGGTCAATGCAGACAGGGTGGCAGGAGGCAGTGGTCCCGAGCTCATGACCGCCAACGGATTCACCACCAGGACATTTGGTGAGCGGACACTGACGATATGCTTACACAGACACAACTTTCAGTGAGACTTTGTGATAGCTGCATGTTCCGCCCCCATTTTAGGTGCAGATTTTTATGTGCTTATGGGTTGTTAGTCGATGTTGCTAATAGGAGATTAGTGGACGCTGTCTCTTTTACCTCACTGCCCTGCACAGCTCGGGGAGCTGGGTCGACAACACTGGCTAACGGTATAGCTCCAGGGGGTAAGTACCAACATTTGCTCACACAGTTCCCAGCACTCACGGTCCCAACTTTTTCGGCTATGGTAATGAAACACAGGGTCGAGCACTTTATAACGACAAAAGGCCCACCGGGTTTTTGCGCGACCTCGGCACTTGGGCGCAGCTAAACTGGCCAGCGCATGAGAGGAGTTTGCCAACTTAGAGCAGTTAGGCATCGTCAGGCGCTCCAACAGCCATGTGTAGCGGCATCCCCGCTACACATGGTGCCTAAAACCAACGGGTTGTGGTGACCATGCGGCGATTTCCGGCACTTGGATAATGGCACGGAACACGATCGTTATTCCATTCCACACATCCAAGATTTTTCCATACACCTGGCCGGGGCGGGTGTTTTTTCGAAAGTGGATCTGGTCCATGGATACCATCAGGCCCCGGTGCGCGCGGAAGACGTTACAAAAACAGCGGTAATAACTCCTTTTGGCCTTTTCGAGTTTTTACACATGCCATTCGGCTTAAAAGGCGCAGCCCAGACTGTCCAGAGGATGACGGACGCAGTGCTTCGCGTCTTATCCTTCGTTTTTGTCTACTTAGACGACATTCTGGTAGCTAGCGCGTCCAAGGAGGAGCACATCACCCATCTCAAGACGGTGTTCCAGAGGTTGGAGGGGCACGGGCTGATAGTTAACCCGGCCAAGTGCCAGTTCAATGTGTCAGAGATTGATTTTGGGGGGGGCCGCCACATTTCGCCAGAGGGCGCAATTCCGTTACCCGGATACGGTGCACGCTGTCGGACCTTCCGTGCCCGCAGACCGTGAGAGCACTACTGGAATTTTTGGGAATGGTTAATTTTTATAACAGTTTCCTTCCCCGGGCAGCCCAGCTGATGCAGCCATTGTATGCCACACTTAAAGAAAAGAAGCCCGCAGAAGCCATCAACTGGACCCCCGAGCGAGTCCAGGCTTTTACTAATGCCAAAACAGTGCTTGCGGATGCTGCATTGTTAGCCCACCCAGATCTGTCTGCACAGATAGCGCTCACTACGGACGCGTCTGATGTTGCCATAGGGGCAGTGGTGGAGCAGTACGTCTCAGGTTTGTGGCAGCCGCTCGCATTTTTCAGCCGAACTTTGCGCGACAACGAACACAAATACAGCATGTTCAATAGGGAATTGCTGGCTCGCCACCTGGCGATGCGCCATTTCCAATTTTGGTTAGAGGGGCGCGAGTTCACCGCGTTTGTGGACCATAAGCCGCTGATGTACACGATGGCCAAGGTCTCGGAACCATGGTCGGCCCGGCAGCAATGGAATTTGGTCACGATTTTGGAGTTTACGACCGACATTCAACACGTCGCCAATCAGCTCAACGTCATGGCCGATTGTCTGTTGCGCACGTTAGTCTCCCTGGTCTATATGGGAATAGATTGCCCCGTGATGGCCGCGGAGCAAGCCGGGGACGCTGACATTTGCGCACTCCAGTCTGCCCTGACTGGGTTAAAGCTGGAGAGCAGGGTGGTGTAAGAAGGGTGCCCTCCCTTGCTCTGCGGTGTCTCCACCGGCCACCCGTGCCCAGTGGTTCCGAGCTCTTAGCGCCGTCACATTTTTGAGTTGGTCCACTCCCTTTCACATCCAGGAGTGCACCCTTCACTGAAGCTACTGGGTGCAAAATTCATCTGGCCGCACTTGCGCAAGGACGTGAAAGAGTGGGCTGCAGCTTGCGTCGCGTGCCAGCAGGCCAAAGTGCACAAGCACACCAGAGCCCCCCTTGAGCCATTCCAAATCCCGGCCAGGAGGTTCGACCACGTCCACGTGGATTTGGTGGGACCCCACCCCCCCGCCCCCCGCCATCGCAAGGTTTTAAGCACCTCTTAACAATCATGGACTGCACCACATGCTGGCCTGAAGTGGTCCCACTGGCTTCTACCACGTTGCAGAGGTGGCTCGTGCTTTTTGGTCGGCGTGGGTCGCACAGTTCGGATCCCCGTCAGACATCACTTCCGACAGGGGTCCACAATTCGTTTTGGAACTCTGGTCCATGATGGCCCAGAGCCTGGGGATCAAAATTCACCGCACTACCGCATACAACCCCCAGGCTAACGGGTTATGTGAGCGTTTTCATAGGTTGCTTAAAGCAGCGCTCAGAGCTTCGCTCACAGATGCAAATTAGGTCGACTGCCTGCCCTGGGTTCTTGTAGGGTTGCGCTCCGCACCGAAGGAGGATTTGGCAGCCTCTCTGGCAGAACTCGTTTTCTCTCAGCCACTGCAGATCCCCGGAGACTTTTTACTGGAAAACCCCGCACCTGAGGCTGATCTGCCCACACATTTTTTGCACAGTATAGAGTCTTTTAACGTCTTTTAACTTTTATTGTTTTCCCCGCACCTTCGTCCCAAAAAGCTTGCAGAGTGCCAGTTTTGTTTTTGTCAGGCACGATGCGCACTGGACCCCGCTGCGCCCACCGTACAACGGACCGTTCAGGGTGTTGGAACCTGGGGCGAAGCATTTTGTGTTACACTTGGGGTGGGGGTGGGGGGCATAGGGAGACCGTCTGCATCGACAGGCTGAAGCCCGCTTTTGTGTTGGCAGACGAGCAGGTGGTGTTGGCGCATGCGCACGCAGCGACCAGCAGCTTGGTGATATAGTGCATGTGTGCGTGTGTGTGTTTTTTGTACTTTTTTACATTTTTAGAAAATCCTCTGTGTCGTTTCTGCTCTGGAGCGTTTGTGGAATATATGGCGAACAGCTCCCTAGTATCTGCAACATGGATTTCCTCTCATATCTCGCACTGCTGCTTTCTGTGTTCTGGCTCTTTGTCTCTGAGGTAAACGCGTTCGGCTCCATGACGAGCAGAATAGCGGGCAGAATACAATATTCCAGGGACGTGTTGCTGCGCTTTAACACAGCTGGTGCAGAGTCTCTGATTGCGCCCAAATTTCATCTGCCGGACTTTATTTTGAGAGACGGTCACAGCGGTGAAAAAAGAAGCGGCAGGAGGAAGCGTGGAAGACGTGGAGGTGTGAAATTGCGCCTTAGGAGACGTCAGTTTGGTAACATTCCTCTTCCTTCGATCATTTTTGGGAATGCACAGTCTGTGAGAAACAAGGTGGAGGAAATTCAAGGCAATGTACGTTACCAGAAGGATTTTAAGAACTGCTGCGTCATGGCTTTCACTGAATCTTGGCTTACTGCGCATGATCGAGATGCAGACCTGTGGATTGACGGCTTTGGAGCCCCGCTGCGCTCGGATCGGCAGGAAGAGGTAACTGGGAAGCGTCAGGGGGGCGGAGTATGTTTATACATTAATAAGCAGTACTGCACATCTGTCACGGTCAGAGAGCGCATCTGTACACCCCATGTGGAGCTGCTGTCTGTGTCACTACGCCCCTTTTATTTGCCTCGAGAGTTTCCCCAACTTTTCATCACAGTTGTGTACATTCACCCGAGGGCAGACGCTGACTCCGCCTCCAGCACCATCTCTGATGTGGTGCAGCGGCTGCAGTCAATTTCTCCAGAGGCGCCAAACTTCATTCTTGGGGATTTTAACCATGTTTCTTTAAAGAAGACACTTAAAAACGTTCATCAGTATGTCTCCTGCCCAACCAGGCGAAAAAAGACATTGGACCTGTGCTATGGATCCATAGAGAGGGCCTATAAATCACTCCCCCTTCCTCCTTTAGGATCATCAGATCACAACTGTGTTCATTTGCTGCCCACATATAAAACTGCTCTCAGAAGAGGCAAGGTGGAGACCAGAGACACTGATGTGTGGACAGAAGATTCAGAGCACAGCCTCCAGGAATGCTTTGACTGTACAGACTGGAAGATGTTCATAATGGCCTGCGGGGATGATTTGGACTCTCTGGCTGAGCTCACATGCTCATACATGGCTCACTGTCAAAATAAGTTTGTTCCACGTAAACGTGTCAAAATATATCCCAACAACAAACCATGGGTTACTAAATCAGTTAAATCCTGCTTACAGAGGAAAGCTCTTGCCTTTAAACAGGGGTCTGTTTCTGAGCTACAGGTTGCCACCAAGGAGCTGAAGGCCGAAATTTTAAGAGCAAAACAGAATTATAAATCAGAGTTGGAAAGCAAGATGGCAGCAAATAAACTTGGTTCGGCCTGGGCCAGTATGAAAACTATTGCAGGCCTTCAGAGCACAGAGCGCAGTAATCGTGTGTTTTTAGATGGTTTTAGTTCAGACACAGAGCTGGCTAATGCTCTTAATTGTTTTTATGGTCGTTTTGACTCCTTTGATTTTAGCACAGAAATCCAAGATTTGAAACAGAAACTCAAAGACAATCAGCACTTTAATATTGAGATGCAGGATGTTAAAAGGGAGTTCCGCGCTGTAAAAATGAACAAAAGTCAGGGCCCTGATAATATATGTGGACGCCTGGTAAAGTCCTGTGCACATGAACTGAGTCCTATATTTCATTACATTTTCAACAAGTCCTTACAGACACAACATGTGCCTAAGATCTGGAAAGATGCCGTGGTTGTTCCCGTTCCAAAATCCAGCTGTCCTAAAACGGTAAACGACTTTAGACCAGTTGCTTTGACTTCAATTTTAATGAAAATTTTTGAAAAACTGGTCAGATGTGAGGTCCTAAGGCAGACTGAACATGCATTGGATCCTCTGCAGTTTGCCTATAGGCCTCACAGAGGAGTGGAGGATGCCACTGTCACTCTGTTTAACATGCTTTTTAAACATCTGGATTTTAATGGGACACACGCCAGGCTTTTATTTGTGGACTTTTCTTCTGCCTTTAATACAATCCAACCTCATATTTTAGTTGAAAGGCTCCTGCAACAATTTGATTTAAGCAATAATCTGGTGGGTTGGATTCTGGATTTCTTAACCAACAGGACGCAGAGAGTAAGGGTCAATGGCACATTGTCTGACCTAAAGTGCTCTTCTACTGGCTCTCCTCAGGGGGGGGTGTTGTCACCACTACTCTTCATCCTGTACACAAACATGTGTCGGAGCAGACATGACAACAGACACATTATAAAGTATGCTGATGACTCAGTCATTGTCAGTCTCCTCCAGGATGGTGAGAGTGGCCACGGCCCAGTAGTTGATGACTTTGTTCACTGGTGTGAGGATTCCTACCTGCAGCTGAATACAACAAAAACGAAAGATATGATTATTGACTTTAGGAGGAAAACTCCCAGGCACAAAGTCACCATACTAAAAGGCCAGACCACCGAATGTGTACAGTCGTACAAATATCTTGGGACAATTATTGATAGTGGATTGAACTTTGAGGTGAACTGTGAAAGGGTGTGCAAAAAGGGTCAGCAAAATTTGCATTGTTTGAGGAAACTTGCACGCTTCCAAATTGACCGAACCATAATGACTATGTTCTATCGGGCTTTTATTGAATCTGTTTTATCCTTTTCTTTAATGTCATGGTTTGGTCAGATAAAACTGAAACAGAGGAAATCCTTGGATCAGGTAGTCAGATGGTCCAGTCGTTTGCTTGGTGAGTCACAGCTGAGCCTGACATCCCTGTACACCAGACAAGTACAGAGGATGGCCGACTCGATTTTAAATGATGACTCCCACCCTTTGCACTGCAACTTTCAGCTTCTTCCCTCCAGACGGAGGTTTGCTGTCCCAAAAAGTAGAACCCAGCGCTACAAAAACAGCTTTGTCCCTGCTGCTGTCAAAGAGTTGAACAAGCTATAAAAATTATATTGTACATATTTTATATTTACCTATTTTGTAAGATGTGTGCCTGTGTTTGTGTCTATGTTGAATGTCATTAGTGGCTTGTAAATATGGATGTCACCAACTGCAAAACAAATCTACCTACGGGTACAAATAAAGTAACCTGAACCTGAACCCAAGCTCCACGGCACAGACGCCCACCGTTGGTGGCCCCGCAGGTTGGTGTTCCCTCAGCAGGGACCTGCGCTCACAAAGCTCATGTGCTTTCTCCCCCTCCCTTTTTCTCTCCACAGACTGATGTGCCCTCCTGTACACCCCGCCAGCAGGGCGGTTCAACTGGATCGGTGACCCCCTGCTACAGCTGCTACGGGCGCCAGCTCTAGCCCAAAGGATGGGGGGGTTAGTGCCCTTTCTGGGTGTTCGGGGAGGGGGCGGTATGGGGGCTTGGTGTTGGGCTTCTCCACCCAGGGAACAATGAACCGAAAGAGAAGGTGTCACCAGGAGTATCAGACGGGACGGTAAGGACTATGTGCCACCGGGGAGAGGAGTAAATGCTGGAGCTGCTGGAAGAAGGGTGTGAGGGCGGCGCTGGTGTTATGTCATGTTAGTGTGCCGCCCAGGCTTGGTTCTAAACATAATGTATGATGGTCGAAAATTCCGGGTCTCGATGCATGGTATTAAAGATATAAAAGAGGAATGCACAGAGACCTGGGATCTTTTTTTGCTGCAAGTTATGTTGGAGAAAGAACAAAGTTTCTGTGTCGTCCAGCTCGTTGCTTTGCCTGCCTCCTTTCTCCACAAAACACCTCTATCTTTCTTCAGGATATTTCTTAAAACTCAAATATTTCCTTTGATATTGTACAAACAGGAGGAGCATGGGTATCTGAAAATAGAATAAAAGTAAATGTGAAATATTTGGGATCGATTCAAATAGAAATCTACAATCTAGGACTGATTTTAGATTTATCTCTGGCCCGCCAGGAAATAAAAGAAAATTTTAAAAGTATATAACGCTTATAGGAAAATGGTATCAGTATAGTAGAAGATTTGAGCATGTTGATGCTAAAGATATTTTTCAGAAGAAGAACATTTAAAAATAAGTAATAAATATATACAGGCTACATAAACAGAAGCACACATAACTTTAGCACTTGGCCCATCTGCAGTGGTCATGTTCCTGACTGGCTGATTGTTAGCAGATTCTGTAGTCTTAAGTGAAGGACAGAACTGCGTGGAAGAATTTGATCAGACCTAAATGAAACAGTCATTGTCGCCCCCGACAGACTGCTGTGATGATGATGATGAATAAAAGACAATATGACTCCTTCCCTTTACTAACGAACACAAGCAAGACACAAACTGAAGAGGGAAAAAACACCAAATTTGCAAGAATAAAGTTGCAAATTTTCAAAAAGTATAAGGTAAATTTAGGAGAAAATTTAGGAGCTAGAACACCACACAAATTACTACTAGGTTAAGATGTTATATACTGTAGCCATATTTAAGAAAGCCACAGATGTCATATTTAAAAAAAATGCAAAATTATGACCAAAATATAAATTTCCACAAATACATTTAAATACACATACAAAAGTTGCACATTTATGAGAAAAAAATGCAACTTGAAAAGGGAAAAAATGTAAATTTAAGAGGAAAAATTCACTATTACTAATGTTGTGATGTCTTTATTGCCTTTGTACAGAGTACAAAAATTAGGTGATTTACCTTTGTGCTAGGGCTAAAAAAAAAAAAACTCAAAATGACCCTTTCCATATAGAGATACTGGGAGGCTGGTGAGTGAAAAATGCTGAGTGGCTACTAATTCATGAATGGCTGATGCGGACGGGCACAAAAATTCACATGAAGCCCTGCACAGACGCAAACAGCAAAGTCTCTGAAGTCTTTCATTTATGAGCAAAAATTTTCTCCTCCCAGATATTACACGTGGAACAAGAGAGACACACAACACAAACACAAATATTTATTCCTAAATAACTGGTTCTGGTCGGTTTGCTACAGTAACTTTTTAATCCAAATGGTACTTTGCAATATTACTCTGAATTTACATAAGTAGGCCTACAATATGCCAATATCCATCCATCCATCTTCTTCCGCTTAATCCTTTTCGGGTCACGGGGGTCTGGAGCCTATCCCAGCATCTTTGGGCGAGAGGCAGGGTCCACCCTGGACAGATCGCCAGTCCATCACAGGGCCAACACAGAGAGACAGACAACCATCACCAGAGGCATATGCTGTTGGTGAGTCATTATGCAGGAGTCAGACAAATCTGTTTCTCCTTTAAAAGGATCAGTAAAAGTCTTCATATAGAACTCTGTTTCAAAAAGAAACGGTCTGTGTTCCAGATGTCATTTCTTACTGAAACAATCGTAACAATAGGACTGTAAACATGTCAAGTCTATATCCTCTATTTTATTGCAATGGTATAAAAAGAACATTGATGTAAACTGTTTTCTTTGTTCTAATCTATTTTGGTTTTGTTCTCACTACTCTTTTTTTCCAAGACACTATTAACTTTGTTTCTCACTTTACTAAATCTGACTTCATTTTGTCATATACAAAAAACATCAATATTGTTTAGTCCCGAGGTTTTGCTGTGAGCTGCAACCGATTAATTAAAAAGCGCTGAAACAGTGTGACTGTTTTTTGTTAATTCACAGCGCCGCCTGGTGGTGCTGGTGTAAACGACGCATTCAACGAAGAGGCCACGCAATCAAACCACCCTCGATTCACCAATCAAATTATAGACAGTAGGCGGGACTTCACGTGATACTAAAAAGCAGGAAGTACTGACACAACGACCGTTTAAAAACTTTTTCCGTCCAACGGTGGCCGATTATGAGGACTGCCATGTGTATATTTATATAATGGAACTCTAATGTATTGGTGCGAGGTTTAGTTTTCCGTTCTTATTCGGAGCCTTTGAGGCAGCAGACATGGATCTGTACGTTGTCACCGTCAATCAGCTGTTTGGCTAACGTTAGCAGCCTTAGCAGAGCTGGATGGCATGGTTGCCTGTGGCAACCAAAACTGTGAAATTCAGTGGCTCCATTTAGGATGTGTGGGACTCAGCGAAGCACCAGCGCCACTGCAGCCGTGGTTTTGCGACATGCGCACATTAGAGTAGTGCTGTAGCACGAGACAAGTTATGCGCTATAACGTTGTGTGAACAATGATACATATTGATCATGCATGTCAATTTATATTCTTGCATTGTGTTACGGTTATGGTTACAGTTTTGCATCTTTGAAATAAAGAGCTGGAGTTTGTAAGCCATTGTGTACTTTATTCCAAAAATTGTTACAAAGCAAGTAAGTGTATTTATATAGCACATTTCATACACAAGGGCAACTCAGTGTGATTTACATATATAAAAATAAGAGGAAAGAAAGCAAAATGCTTGAGCAATAAGAAAAATTGAAGAGGTGCTGCTTTAACTGCTTCAATATTATTGACGTAGTCTATACGTCGTCTGTTATCTGTTTGTCACTGGCACGCCACCCCCCAGCCTTTGGAAATAAAAGATATGGACCCTTGTGGGGTAATGCCTATCAGATATTTCATAGTGTGCCTGCTTTTGTAGTTTGAATACGTCTGTGCCTTTGCACTTAGATTTTGCGCTTTCCTCAATGAAAAGTTCAAAGCAGTCAATAATAACTGCGACCTTATTGCCAAACATTTCAACGTACTGATGTGGCATGCTAGCCTGCAAACACTGTCTCTTTGGCCCAGTACACCAAAGGGCTGAGGTGTGCATGGAGCACATTTATGGTGTCGCAGAATAGGATGGATGCGGTTTGTCTGCTTATGTCAAAAAGGTGTGCAATATGTTCAAGAGGCAAATTAAGCCGCAAACGCGTCATAGTTAAAAGGAGAATTTGAAAATGGGAATTTTTTTCTGTCTTTGGTAGGCTGGGAAAAATTTGCATCAGCAGAGCCATTAACAAACTGAAAGATGGAAGCCCAGCGTAGTATTTCACCTCTGAGTCATTAAGAGTCAAATTTCTTTAAGCCTAAGGTGACACGTGCTGCAGTTCTGTAGTTCTTGTGCATTTTCCACTGGAGCAGCCTGGCAGATCTGTGCTGCTTCATCAGATGTTGCCTCCTCCATCTCAGCCAGAGGTGTGGTGTTGTCTGCTGCTGATCAGGACAATAAACCTGTAAATAAACTGTAGTTAATATATTTTGTAATCAAAAGGAATTCCAAGACGCATTTTAGAAAGAAAAACAGGTTAAAAAAAAAAAAAAAAAAAAGACTACCTGAAGGAGCTACATTATCCATCTCAGTCACGGGGCCAGTGGTGTTGGGGGTCTGTGCTGGGGGGTCACTTGCATGTCCTGCCCATTCTTTTTGCCGTTATCTCGCCCGTCTGCATAAGCGGTTAAACCTGTCAGGAGTGGCAGCTGGAAGCTCTGC
This sequence comes from Pholidichthys leucotaenia, assembly GCA_020510985.1. Taxonomy (NCBI): domain Eukaryota; kingdom Metazoa; phylum Chordata; class Actinopteri; order Cichliformes; family Pholidichthyidae; genus Pholidichthys; species Pholidichthys leucotaenia. The sequence continues at coordinate 212,862,795 of CM035848.1, forward strand.
ACGCCCAAGGTTTAGAGAAGGTGCCCAGTCAGGATCACAGTCTAGCATCTCATAAGCTGCTCTGCTGTTAAAAGCAAAGGAAACGGTAAGAAAATACTCTGGTGTAGAACAAATTAAACTCGCTCACACAGGTGTGCGAGTGGGAACTTTTCTTGCTACTCGGATATCGGAGTCTCTCTTTAGCTTAGCTGTGTTTAGCTTAGCGCTACTAACGCAGGGTAAAAGCTATGACCAGGCAAGTCTCAACCACAACACAAGCAAGTTTTAACAACAACAGACACACAATAAATCATAACGTACCTTTATGAAAATGCTTCGAGCGCACCACCATCGATACAGGTGTGCGTCTGGAAGTTATGTTGGGTCTTCTGACCGCTGCAGTCCAGGCCAGGCAAGTTCGCTGTGCTGCTCTTCCTCCATGCTGGAAAACGATGAAAGCCTGTTCCGTGGTTTACCTTCCCTCCACGGCGGTTGTGACAACAACTATTACAGTTTACAACACAGCAACACTTCCCCATGTCTGCTTTGTGACGATGTTTCCTACGTTGACGTGACCTCGGCGAACGAGCGGATCCTACCCTTCCCTACCCAGAATGCACTTTGGTCAACTCTGCAGACGCAACGTGACGCTGGCGGAATCAATTGGAGTCATATGAGCTTTTTAATTAGCAGCGGGGTTGTGTTCGTGAACGGAACTTCACAGCGGGTAAGGTATGTGAAGATGTCCGAGGAGGGTTCCAGCGAAGCAGATAAAAGTGCCGCCATGAGAAGCTAACGTCAAAGTGTTTACGTCCTAGTTTAAACGAGTTTTGGTCTCCGGAGGGACTCGGTTCGGTTTGGAGGCCGTCAGGAGAAGATGCCCTGCTCCTGTGGGGACTGGAGGAGGTGGATCCGGCCCCTGGTCGTCCTCTTGTACATTCTGCTGCTGTTAGTCGTCCTGCCGTTGGTCGTCTGGGAGCTGCAAAAGTCCGGGGTCAGTTCGTCTGGTTTTGTGTGCGGCGTGTTGGTTTGACACAGTGGGGCCCTCTGATGATCCAAACACCGGATTTAAAATAAATTCCTATAATATTTAAGTGAAACATTATGTTTTGACGTCACTGGTCATTTATAGATTCAAACCCAACCGTTGATTTAATGAGCAGGCTTAAAGCACAGGTGTATTGACGATGGCTGCGTTCCGCCAAAGGGCGTTCAGGTGTCCTGGGGCAGCGACTGGAAATTTACCACCATTGATTTAATTTGCGCCTTCTCCACTCTGACAGCCTAACGTCTGTTGTGAAAAGTCTATCATAAACCTTTTTTAGACTGTCAGTGACACGTTGAAGTCTTGTTTTACTTTTTACGCAGTCAGAAAGAACTTGGGTGATTTTGCTGGCTTTTGCCTTGTGTGTAATTGCAGGTTGGTGTTCATAACAAAGCTTGGTTCATCGCCGGGGTTTTTGTCTTCATGACCATACCCATATCATTATGGGGCATCCTTCAGCATCTGGTGCACTACACTCAGCCCGAGCTCCAGAAACCTATAATCAGGTGAAGGTGGCCACAGTCATGCCGTCTACAAATAATGGTCTAATAAGCTGTTCTAATATTTTGTTGTTTGTGTGATTTCAGAATATTATGGATGGTCCCAATCTACAGCTTGGACAGTGTAAGTTGTGTTTTTTTTTGATGAAAGCAAATATGTTAATACACATTTTCTTAAGCAGCACATTTTTACATTTTAATTTTCTTTTTCAGTGGATTGCTCTGAAATACCCCAGTATAGCAATTTATGTGGACACGTGCAGAGAATGCTACGAGGCGTACGTCATCTACAACTTCATGACCTTCCTGCTTAACTACCTGGAGAATCAGTACCCCAGCCTGGTGTTGATGCTGGAGGTCCAGGAGCAGCAGAAGCACCTCCCGCCTCTCTGCTGCTGTCCACCCTGGCCAATGGGAGAGTGAGTTTCCTTGAGAGGAGCACAACTCATTTCACCTACAGTGGGGTAAAAAAAAGTATTTAGTCAGCCACCAGTTGTGCAAGTTCTCCCACTTAAAAGATGAGGTCTCCAATTTTCATCATAGGTATACCTCAACTATGAGAGACAAAATAAGGAAAAAAAAAAAAAATAATCCAGAAAATCACATTGAAGGATTTTTAATGAATTAATTGGTAAATTCCTCGGTAAAATAAGTATTTGGTCAATAACAGAAGTTAATCTCAATACTTTGTTATATACCCTTTGTTGGCAATGACAGAGGTCAAACGTTTTCTGTAAGTCTTCACAAGGTTTTCACACACTGTTGCTGGTATTTTGGCCCATTCCTCCATGCAGATCTCCTCTAGAGCAATGATGTTTTGGGGCTGTTGCTGGGCAACACAGACTTTCAACTCCCTCCAAAGATTTTCTATGGGGTTGAGATCTGGAGACTGGCTAGGCCACTCCAGGACCTTGAAATGCTTCTTACGAAGCCACTCCTTCGTTACCCGGGTGGTGTGTTTGGGATCATTGTCATGCTGAAAGACCCAACCACGTTTCATCTTCAATGCCCTGGCTGGTGGAAGGAGGTTTTCACACAAAATCTCATGATACGTGGCCCCATTCATTCTTTCCTTTACACGGATCAGTTGTCCTGGTCCCTTTGCAGAAAAACAGCCCCAAAGTAGATGTTTCCACCCCCCATCCTTCACAGTAGGTATGGTGTTCTTTCTCCTCCAAACACGACAAGTTGAGTTTTTACCAAAAAGTTCTATTTAGGTTTCATCTGACCATATGACATTCTCCCAATCCTCTTCTGGATCATCCAAATGCTCTCTAGCAAACTTCAGACAGGCCTGGACATGTACTGGCTTAAGCAGGGGGATGCGTCTGGCACAGCAGGATTTGAGTCCCTGGTGGCATAGTGTGTTTCTGATGCAGCCTTTGTTACTTTGGTCCCAGCTCTCTGCAGGTCATTCACTAGGTCCCTCCATGTGGTTCTGGGATTTTTGCTCACCGTTCTTGTGATAATTTTGACCCCACGGGGTGAGATCTTGTGTGGAGCCCCAGATCGAGGGAGATTATCAGTGGTCTTGTATGTCTTCCATTTTCTAATAATTGCTCCCACAGTTGGTTTCTTCACACCAAGCTGCTTACCTATTGCAGATTCAGTCTTCCCAGCCTGGTGCAGGTCTACAGTTTTGTTTCTGGTGTCCTTTGACAGCTCTTTGGTCTTGGCCATAGTGAAGTTCGGAGTCTGACTGTTTGAGGTTGTGGACAGGTGTCTTTTATACTGATAACGAGTTCAAACAGGTGCCATTAATACAGGTAACGAGTGGAGGACAGAGGAGCCTCTTAAAGAAGAAGTTACAGGTCTGTGAGAGCCAGAAATCTTGCTTGTTTGTAGGTGACCAAATTCTTATTTTACTGAGGAATTTACCAATTAATTCATTAAAAATCCTTCAATGTGATTTTCTGGATTTTTTTTTTCTCATTTTGTCTCTCATAGTTGAGGTATACCTATGATGAAAATTGGAGACCTCTCTCATCTTTTAAGTGGGAGAACTTGCACAATTGGTGGCTGACTAAATACTTTTTTGCCCCACTGTATCATAATGTACTTTTCTGGTATCCGCCTATGTTTAATAGTTGTTCAAAATTTCACATAAAAAATTGCAGCGCAGTGGTTAGCACTGTGGCAGCACAGTAAGAAGGTCACGGGATCGATTCCACCTGTGACCATCGTGGGTTCAATCCCACCCCCTGACCATCGATGACCCTTCTGTGTGGAGTTTGCATGTTCTGCCCGTGTCTGCGTGGGTTTACTCCAGGTACTCTGGTCTCCCCCCACAGGCCAAAGACATGCAAGTTAGGTTAACTGGAAACTCCAAAGTAGCCCTAGGTCTGAATGTGTGTGTGAATGCTGAAGGGAATGGCACTGTACCGTGGATGCCCTGAATTTCCCTCTGGGATTAATAAAGTATACAAAATACAAAAAAGTAAAGTTAATCATTCATCATTGTGTTCTAGACTTTGACCTCAACCTGGTGTTACCTTTCCACCCAGCTTTACTAGTCATGATTTCCTCAGCATGTCATATGAAAACAGTGTGATCCCTCATTACCTGAACTGTTTGTAGTATTGATGGCACTCGTGGTGGTGCCTTCAGTTGTTGAGGCTGAAGAGTCCTTTCTTGTAGCAAAAATAAACAGAAGTCACTAGCATCAAATTAGTCTCCGTGAGAAAACATTTGGCCCTGTGTGCTGCCAATTTAGTTCAGTTATACAAGAAACCTCATGTTAAAAAAAAAAATATCCAAAGTGGTCAGTAGCATCTGTCTTGCTGTTCTGTTAGATCACATGTACAGTTGTCTATTTTTGTCATAAGTAGCAGTATTTGCGATAAATTATAAAGTTGATGTATTTTATCTGTATCAGCACAGTACTTCAACTTAAACTCACTGTTTAATAATTTCATGATATTCCTCCTCAGGGTTTTACTGTTGAGATGCAAACTGGGAGTGCTGCAGTACACAGTTGTACGACCCGTCACGACAGTCATTGCATTGTAAGTCGCCTCTGCTTTTAAATGCTCTTTATGATTCATTTAAACTAATCACATGTTGTTTGTTTGCCCACCTAGAATCTGTCAGCTGTGTGGAGTGTACGATGAAGGCAATTTCAGTTCCGCAAATGCATGGACGTACTTGGTCATCTTCAACAATATGTCACAGCTGGTAATTATGCAGATTTTTTAATGTGTTTAACGATAATTAGACAAAAGATAACTCGGCTAAAGTATGGATTGTTTCATAAATGAGTTTGTTGGATCATTATAAAGCCTTAGGGTGCTTTCAAACCACACTCCTTTGGTCTGGACTTAATCCAGACCAAAATTTCAGCTGTGAGACCTCCTCTGAACAACGGTCTGGACCAAGCAAAATTTTAAGTGAAATTCGGTCCAGCAAAAGTTGGTGTTCTCAATCAAACTGGAAAGCTGCCACCTCTGACTGCATTCTCAATGCCACATTCCTCTGCCTCCTAATACTTCACTGTGCCTCTACACATGACTACTGCAGTCATGTCTTTGCCTCCAGATGCCTCCGACTCCTACATCAAAACACATCTTGATGCCTCCTTATACTTCATAATACATCCGTATACATCCACAGCAAAAACGGACACATCCATGATGGATATAAAATACTCGAGCAGCTCAGGTGACATCAGTAATTCAGTAGAGTTCCTGTGAAAGATGCAGGCCCAAATGCTCATCACATCTATTCAGAGGATTCACCTGCCCCATGTTACTGGTCCATTTTTCAGTAAACAGAAATATCCATTTAGCATATACAGCAGGGAGAATAAGTATTGAACACATCAACATTTTTCTCATTAAACATATTTCCGATGGAGCCATTGACCTGACATTTTCACCAGATATCAGTAATAACCCAAGTAATCCATACATACAAAGAGATCAAGGCAACTGTGTTCACGAAACAAATTATATTTAATAAAGTGGAATGACACAGGGAATAAGTATTTAACACGCTTGGTGAAATTCATTTAATGTTTAGTAGAAAAGCCTTTGTTGGTAATCACAGCTTCCAGACGCCTCCTGTATAGAGAAACTAGGCGCAGGCATTGCTCAGGAGTGGTTTTAGCTCATTCTTTCACACAAACTGTCTTCAAATCTTGAAGGTTCTGTGGGTGTCTTCTATGAACTCTGATGTTCAGTTTGTTCCATAGATTTTCAATTGGATTCAGGTCAGGTGACTGACTGGGCCATTCTAGCAGCTTTATTTTCCTTCTCTGGAGCCAGTTGAGAGTTTCCTTGGCTGTTTGGGGTCATTGTCTTGCTGAAATGTCCACCCTTGTTTCATCTTCAGCATCTTGGCAGATGGCAACAGATTCTTATCAAGGATATCTCTGTACATTTGTACATTTATCTTTCCTTCAATTATATGAAGTCTGCCTGTTCCATGTGTTGAACCCCACCACCACCATGATGCTCCCACTTCCAAACTTCATTGTTGGTATGGTGTTTTTGGGCTGATGTGCAGTACCGTTTCTCCTCCAAACATGCTGTGTGTTGTGGCATCTAAATAGTTCAATTTTGGTCTCATCTGACTAGACTATATTCTCCCAGTAGTTTACTGGCTTGCCCAAATGTTGTGCAGCAAACTTCAAACGAGCTTCAACATTCAGCATGCTTTTTCTTCAACTATGGAGTCTTGCGAGGTGAGTGGGCATAGAGCCCATGTCGGTTAAGTGCATTACTTATTATTTTCTTGGAAACAGCAGTACAGTGATCCCTCGCTATTTCGCGCTTCACCTTTCGCGCCCTCAGTGCATCGCGGATTTTTCAAAAATATTCATCAAAAATTCAAAATTGAGAAATAATGGGCGGGCGCTAGCAGAAGGCAGGGAGACTACATTAGAACATCAGGTATCAACACGGAGAGCCCGCACAACTCAAAATCCACCTCTCTGTTCGCTGTTCTCATGTTGGCTCAGCTCGGGAATCTCGCAAGCTGATTGGCCGAGACGTTTCACCTCGCAAGCTGATTGGCCGAGACGTTTTACCCAGCTTCTCTCCCTGCCGAGCGCCCACCCAGCGAAGGAAGACCGCATTCATTGCTCTTTATCACTCGTGTTGCTTAGTCTCGCCGCGTGGAACTTTTTGCTGTTCTTGTGCCATTTTGTGCGAAACAGTCTTCCCGTCGAGCCACTACGCCGCCTCCTGCAGCTTCTCCAGCTCTATCGGAAGCTGCCCTCGACGATCCTGCGCCTCTAGCACCTGACGATGAGGCGTCACCTGAGGAGCAGTAAAGCTCTCATTAACCTGTGCAGTAAATCATCTTCATCTTGAGTTACGTATCTTGTTATAAGAATAAAAGTTCTAAAAACATATTTATGTACACTTTATTTACATCTACGTATGTATGTACACTTACACACACACACGTATCATATGAGAGAGAGTGAGAGAGAATGAACGTACTTATTATTTATGGGTGACGTCATTAGGGGTGACGCTACTTCGCGGTTTTTCACTTTTCGCGGTCGGTTCTGGAACCCATTAACCGCGATAAGTGAGGGATCACTGTACCTGCTAACTCCAGATCTTTCTGGAGCTCTCCATGAGTGGTCTTTAGCTCTTGGATAACTCTTCTGATAATTCTTTTCAGTGTTTCCTCTGGCTTAAAGACCTTGGCATGGTGACTGCATATTTTTCTGGGGGCGGGGAGTGGGGGGGGGCAGAAAACACATGACACTATTGTAACCAGAATATGTTAATTTTAGACTATTTATTTCTTTTTTTAAAAATTTTGCATAGTAACTTTGCATATGGAACTTACCATTTGAAGTATTGTACAATCGAGGCTTGAATGTTGGAATATTGGGCCATTTGGGGTCCCACCCAGACGTCCTGTGTTTGGACTTTTTAGTGGTGTCATCCATCTCTCCTTCCTCTGCTCTCACCTCTCCTGGACCCTCTGCCTGAACACCTTCCTCTCCTTGGCTCCTCTCTTCTGTCTCATCTTTCCGTCTCTGAACCCTGTCTAATTCAGGTTCTCTGTCTCTGTCTATGGTGATATACAAAGGTTAGAAAATATCAAGTGTCATGTTTTGTCCTGCAGGATTTTTTTTATCATGGTTTACATAAATGACATATTTTTGTTCTGTTTCTTTTTTCCCCATTGAGAGAGTAGGGAAGGGAAAAAAACATTAATAATAGTAATTTACTCATGCATACTTAAATTATATGATCAGAGGTGTGTATATTAGCCAGAAATTCTACTCATGTAAAAGCAGTGCTTTGAAATTAATAATTAAAAGTAGACAACCAAAAATTTCTAGTTGAGTTAAGGGTACAAAGAGCACCCACTTAAAAACTTGAGTAATGACTTCAGTCTTGAAGGTTTGAGGTTTTTCTCCAAAATTTATAGCAATTTTCTTATAGTTTTCTACTTTTCTCTGTAAATTTATTAATTTGAAACCATTTTCCTCAAATTTGTAATTTCCTCTTGTAAAATTGACTTTTCTTATACATTTGAGACTTTATTATACTGTAAATTTGTGGATTATTTTATGGCTAATTTTTGTCTATTTTTTAAATAAAATTACTGTTTTGGGTTTTTTTTAATAAATTTGGCACACTGTGGTAATTTTTTTTACTTTTTCCTTATGACAATTTACATTTTTGACCATAATTTTGCAGAGCCAGAACAGAACAACAATTTAACTCTGATTTCAAAGAAAAAAATATTAATAAAATTGTATTTAATGAAATAAATTGACTTAAATGACCAAAGATGCAGTTATTTCTGTTGTAATATTACTATATATTTATAGGTTTGTTTTTTTGTTTTTGTTTTTTTTTAAATCTCCTCACCTCCCAGACAGCAAGAAAAACCTCCCTTATTTTGAAATCCAAATGTTGGCACGTTTAGTTTGTCTGCAGGCTGCTGACGGATTAAAGTCATTGACTTCGTGAATTTCAGTCATCTTAAAGCGTACCTGTGGTGGTCGTCTAAACGCATTCAACTTGAAAACATTAGGCAAAGTATTCGTTATTTGGTTAAATAATTATTGCCAGCCATATACCACCAGAGAAATATGCAAATACGACCGCAGGCATGGCCAGCCAATGAAAACTCTGCGCGCAGCCATGACACATGCGGATGTGACGTCACTTTGTTGATACTGAACAGTCAATACTCCGCCTGTATGAGAGACTAGGGTGCTGTTCTGAGTGATTTTATTCTATTATGGCTGAATTGTCGGACTCTGAGGAAGAATTCGTCCAACATGGCTACAGGTTTGAGCCAGAAAGGTCTTCTGAGGGTGAAAGTGACGAAGTGGTCCTCACACACAGCGCAATTTCGTCTGAAAGGATTCGTCTGTGCCCTGTTCCGAGATTGTGCAATCACTTTTCCGCTATGATCTTCTGACAAGGTGAGCTGGGTTTGGGTACACAAAAGAAGTGTTTATCTTTGTTTTTCGCTTATTATTGAGACATCCAAAGGCTTTACATTCCGCCATGTTGCGATATCCATATCGCATTGTATGTTTTTGTTGTTACAAGAGTGCCGAGTGTCTGCCGCTCTGTATAGCGGCGAGGGAGGAGCCGAATCATCTGCCGTCTGGCAGCCGTTACGACCTCAGATCAGACGAGACGACCCGCTGAATTTAAGCATTTATTTATTTATTTTCTACTCGTTTTAGTTCTGCATTTAATATGAACCCTGAGTTTGAAATAAGCATTTGAATATTGGTCCTCACACACAACGCATGTATGTTTTTGTTGTTACAAGAGCGCCGAGTGTCTGCCGCTCTGTATATAGTTTTAGAATCATCGGCCGTCTGGCGGCCGTTACGAGCTCAGATCAGACGAGACGACCCGCTGAATTTAAGCATTTATTTATTCATTTTCTACTCGTTTTAGTTCTGCATTTAATATGAACCCTGAGTTTGAAATAAACGTTTGAATTTGAATATCCCGAAAGCCACTGCTCATCCGGGCACTCCAGGCTCAGCCAATATTGATCCAGATCGCGGTGTCAACGAAATTACGTCACAGGAAGCGTCCTGGCAGGCCATGTAGCCGCTAGTATGGCTGCACCCATGTTTTGCTGACATAGCTGAACCAGCACATCAGCAATGGATTTATATCAGATGGCTTTGAACATGAATTTCAACTTAAACTTGAACTAGAACGTAAGACAGGGGCTCAATATAATATCTTTTTTTTTCACGACCACCACAGGTACGCTTTAACTTGCCAGGTACATAATAGCGAGCATAACTTAATATTGTCGTGGCAGGTGAAATGTATCCTCAGCAATTCATCAGTCCCCCTTGCCTTTCTCTTCATATGAAGCCGGCTGCATATGACTTCTAACCACATCTGTTAGCAAAGCGACTCTTCCATTATTGCTCCCATTACCAGTGGGTTAAAACCATGATAAATGCCTCCAGTGCTTACATACCGCTTCTGATTTTTTTTTTTTCCATGTTTAAAGTACTTTAATAAACTCATATTTCTCTGACAGTCACGCTAGCAAGACACTCTGCCTGGTGACTGGGAACGCTCATGTGGGCGGGGCGCTTCTGAACTCCGCACGGATGACGGTCACACGTGTTGTTCGTGTGCGTGCTTACGGACCGTCATTGCTTCATATATTCTTCTTAAATTTGTATTTCCTCATAAGAGTGACGGAAATTTTTCAGGGGTGGCAGGCCGCCACCCAAAATTGTTACCAGAGGAAACCCTGCATTTTGACTCCCCTGTCAGAAATCTTGTGAGGAGCTCCTGGTCATGGCCAGTTTATGGTAAAATGATGTTCCTTCCACTTCCGAATGATGGCTCCTACAGTGCTCACTGGAACATTCAGCAGTTTAGAAATGCACCTGTAACTAATGCCATCATTATGTTTTGCAACAATAAGGTTGCAAAGGTCTACAGAGAGTACTTTGCTTCTACCCATCATGAGTTCTTTGTGATGTGACAATCTAATATTCACAGACCTTTTTAAAGGCTATCAGTCAGGACTTAACAGCTGAAATTAATTTGCACTGATGGAGGATGGGATGGCTTCCTAAATTCTGATGGATTTCACCTGGTTTCTTGGCTTTCTATGCCTTTTTGCACATCTTTCTCTTCTTGTATTCATTACTTATTCCCTGTGTCATTCCACATTATTAAATATAACTTGTTTTGTGAACACAGTTGCCTTGATTTCTTTGTATGTATGGGTTACTTGGGTTGTTACTGATATCTGGTGAAAATCTCAGGTCAATGGCGCCATCAGAAATATGTAATGAGAAAAATGTTACTTATTTTCCCTGCTGTACCTATATTGGATGCTCAGACTTGGCATTTTCCTCAGCTCCCTCGGATCATAATGACAGTTACTGGTGCATGCACGTAATACTGAGTATGTTTTAGGATTTAGAAATGCCTCCTGATTTTGAACTAGGTTCCTTTCTGTGTCTTCCTTTGATCTAGTTTGCCATGTATTGCCTGGTGCTGTTCTACAGGGCTCTGAGAGAGGAGCTGAGTCCAATCAAACCAGTGGGCAAATTTCTCTGTGTCAAAATGGTGGTGTTTGTTTCTTTCTGGTAGGCACCAAACTGATGTAAATTATAGATTTTTGTAATGATATTTATCATACTGTAAGCAGTTAAAAATGGTACGCATACACTGCTGAATGAATGTTGATGAAATGCTTTTTTCTTTTCTTTTGTCCTCAGGCAAGCTGTGCTTATTGCCCTGCTGGTGAAAGTCGGCGTTATCTCAGAAAAACGTACCTGGGACTGGCAAAGTGTTGAGGCTGTAGCGACAGGTTTACAGGTAACATACAGTGTAACAGCAAAAAAAAAATATTTTGGAATAATACATTAAAGCCACTGAATATGTGGCTTCTAACTAAGCAATATATTCTTTGCAGTTTTCTAATTGTTTAACTTGTTTGCCCTGTGTCCCTCAGGATTTCGTCATATGTGTGGAGATGTTCCTCGCAGCCATCGCCCATCACTTCAGCTTCACCTACAAACCGTACATCCAGGAGGCTGAAGAGGTTTCCTGCTTTGACTCTTTCATGGCAATGTGGGACATCTCTGATGTCAGAGCGGACATTTCAGAGCAAGTCCGCAATGTTGGTAGGTACCATTGTTTACAATTTTGTTAGTTTTGTGTAAATGGTGGCAATTGCAGGCATACCCTTTAACTTTTATACTGTACTGCAGCGGGATGTAGAACAAAATAAGGGGGGGGGGGGGTCCTAACACCTGCGATACTTGGTGTTAATGTTGCTCCAAAAATTTACCTGATTAAAATGTCAGCAAGTGGTTAGACTCAGTCACTACCTGTATTCATTTGTATTTCAAAATTTGGCAAAAATGACAAAGTACTCACAATAAGCAGGTTTATTGTTGCTTAATTTGTAAAGGCGGAGGTCTTGGAACACAGAGACCGACACTCTTACAGCTCACAGCAATCCCCACCACCACTACCCAAAAAACCCTAAAACAGAATATCAATATAAAAATGACTAAACACGCAGAGAAAAACACCAAAGAAAAAATAAAGTGGGAAGCCTAAGTGCAAAATTTTGAAACTAAATAAGCCTAGATGCATTATTTGGAATATTATGTTCACTCAAAACCAGCAAGAGGAGACACAAACCGCTATTATCAGTTTGCAGCATTTCATTACTTTTGTCTTTTCCCTTCAGCCAGATTTCTATGGTGTGGGAAATAAGGAGCTAGTGCCAAACTTTCTATTAACGAGCAAAAACAAGCAGATTGAATGATTCCTCCATCTGGTTCCAGCACTGCTGACGAACACTCCACACATACTACAGACACCCACAAGTTTGTGGGGTTTACTGTAACGTACATTAAAATATGTACACACACATGCACTACACAAGGGGTATTCAGTTACAAACTCAGTTGGGCCACAATTTGAAATCAAGACGCATTACTGGGCCACACATGTTCAGCGATCTGTTGAATGACAAATTTCAAACCAACACAGATCAATATAATGAAAAATATGCACTTTTTATTCATCGTCTTTGTTTTAAATGTGTGCTTGGCTCATGACAAAGGCACATCAAAAGTGCATGAAAACACAATTACAGTGCTGGGGTTGAGCAGAACTTGAAGTAGTAGAAATATTTTTCCCTGGTGAACAACAATTAAATAAATAGAATTGGGGGGGGGGATAAAATTCTGTAAATAACCATTTTGGTCACATCTTACTCAAGCATATCTCAAAGTGCATAAAAACTCAATGTGCACTGTTAGTAGCATTAACATTTATTTCCCTTTTGAAATAAAATCTACTACATCCTGGTCATAACTGACCTTGGCACATCACAAAGTGCATTTAGCTGAATAAAAAATGAACTCTCAAACACTTCAGTGCACAAACCCCCCAAGAAAAGATTGATAACATAAACAAACATTTCACATCCACTATTGTGGTTTGTTTTAAATCACCACACGTGTGAATAGGAACCTCTGTTTATAAGTACACATTCCATTACACACACACACACACACACATCAGTCAACCAAAAATTTCTAGTAGCGTTAGGCTGTGTCCACCAAATGCGTTTTTTGTCGCCCAACTGCCCTGTGCATTTTTTTCAGTGTTTGTGCACAGCGCTCTGGGGGGGGAAAAAAGTCTGTGCCTAGAGTCCCAGCAACAGCTTGTCACTCTCAGCTCAGCACTTTCGCTTTTCCTATTGCCAGACTTTCTACTGATTTTTTTTCAATAGCAGTCTCTAAATAACAATGGACAGGAAACATTTTCTAGCAGCTCTGGATGTAAAATATGATGACACGGAAAGCAGGAGTCTGAGTACAGACTAGTACCCGCATCCTATGTCCCGCCCACGCAGCAGTTCTGATTGGCTGCTTAAGGTCTAACATTGACGAGCTCAGCTGCTGTCTCTGAAAAGGTGAACTTTTCAGCTCCGAGCACCCCAACAAAAAACGGCCACCACCGAGACTGCTTCAGCGCCAAGGGCACTCAGCACTGTAAACGCTGGACTACATGAATGAATGAATGGAAAATAGCTGCCCAGAGCAGAAAAAACACATCTGGTGGGACACGCAGCCTTAAAGATGCAAAAAGCACCCACTTAAAAACTTGAGTAATGACTTCAGTCTTGAAGGTTTGAGGTTTTTCTCCAAAATTTATAACAATTTTCTTACTGTTTTCTACTTTTCTCTGTAAATTTATCTAAATTTGAAACCATTTTCCTCAATTTTGTAATTTCCGCTTGTAAAATTGACTTTTCTTGTACATTTGAGACTTTATTATAAATTTGTGGATTTTTTTATGGCTAATTTGTTTATTTTTTAAATAAACTTACTGTGGGTTTTTTTTAAAATACATTTGAAACAGATTGTGGTAAAATTTTGACTTTTACAATTTACACCAGGTCTACTCAATTAGTGGCCCACGGTCCACATGTGGCCCAGAACCAACCTCTGAGTGGTCCAGGCCACGCCAAGGAAATATAAATTTAAGAAAAAAATATGAAGGAATGATGGTCCACAAGCGTGCACACGAGCAACATGCATGACCGTCATCCACGTGGAGTTCAGAAGCGCCCCGCCCACATGAGCATTCCAGTCAGCAGGCAGAGTGGTTTTCTAGCGTTGCTGTCTGAGAGAAACATGAGCTTATTAAAGTATTTTAAACGTAGAAAAAAGCAGAAGAGATTTAGCAGTGGAGGCATTTATGGTGGTTTTAACCCACTGGTAGTGGGAACAATAACAATGAAGTGTCGCTTAGCAAACGTGTGGTGAGGCTTCATACTTTGTGCAGGGAAAGGCAAGAGTGACTGAATTGCTTAGGGTCGACTTCACCAGCTACTACAATATCCATCCATGGATGGATGGATGGATGGATATTATGTACCTGGCAAATTAAGATGACCGAAATTCACAAAGTCATTGACTTTAATCCGTCAACAGCCTTCAGACAAACTAAACGTGCCAACATTTGGATTTCAAAATAAGGGTTTTTTTCCTGCTTTCTGGGTGATGAGGAGATTTCTAAAAAAAAATATAAATGTATAGAAATATTTTAACAGAAATAACAGCATCTTTGATCATTTAAGTTAATTTATTTCATTAAATATAATTTTATTAATATTTTTTCTTTAAAATCAGAGTTAAATTATTGTTCTGTTCTGGGTCTGCAAACTTATGATCAAAAGTGTAAATTATATAAGGAAAAAAGTCAATTTTACCACAATCTGTTTCAAATTGATTTAAAAAAAAATTTAGCCATAAAAAATCCAAATTTATAATAAAGTCTCAAATGTACAAGAAAAGTCAATTTTACAAGAGGAAATTACTAATTTGAGGAAAATGATTTCAAATTTAGATAAATTTACAGAGAAAAGTAGAAACTATGAGAAAATTGTTATAAATTCTGGAGAAAAACCTCAAACCTTCAAGACTGAAGTCATTACTCAAGTTTTTAAGTGGGTGCTTATGGCATCCTTAACTCTACTAGAAATTTTTGGTTGACTGATGTGTGTGTAATGGAACGTATAGTTATAAAAAGAGGTTCCTACTCACACGTGGTGATTTAAAACAAAACAAATCACAATGGTGGATGTGCAATGTTTGTTAATGTTATCAATCTTTCCTTGGGGAGGGGGGCGTTGTGCAGTGAAGTGTTTGACAGTTCATTTTTTATTTAGCTAAATGCACTTTGTGGTGTGCCAAGGTCAATTATGACCAGGATGTAGTATTTTATTTCAAAAGGGAAACAAATGTTAATGCTATTTATAGTGCACATTGAGTTTTTATGCACTTTGAGATATGCCTGAGTAAGATGTGACCAAAATGGTTAACAGATTTTTTTATTCTGTTTATTTAATTGTTGTTCATGAGGAAAAATACTGCTACGACTTCAAGTTCTGCTCAACCCCAGCACTGTTACTGTGTTTTCATGCACTTTTGATGTGCCTTTGTCATGTGCCAAGCGCACATTTAAAACCAAGACAATGAATAAAAAGTGCATATTTTTTGTCATTTCGATCTGTGTTGGTTTGAAATTTGTCATTCAACAGATCGCTGAACATGTGCGGCCCAGTTACATGTCTTGATTTCAAACTGTGGCCCAACTGATTTTGTAATTGAATAGCCCTGATTTACACTTTTGACCATAAATTTGCAGAGCCAGAACAAAACAATTTAACTCTGATTTCAAAGAAAAATATCAATAAAAATATATTTAATGAAATAAATTAACTTAAATGACCAAAGATGCAGTCATTTGTTAAAATATTTCTATACATTTATAGTTTTTTAGAACTTTCCTCACCACCCAGACAGCAGGAAAAACATCCCTTGTTTTGAAATCCAAATGTTGGCACGTTTATTTTGTCCGAAGGCTGCCAACGGATTAAAGTCACTGATTTTGTGAATTTCGGTCATCTTAACTTGCCAGGTACATACAGTAATATCCATCCATGGATGGATGAATGGATGGATATTGTAGTAGCTGGTGAAGTCGATCCTAAGCAGTTCAGTCACTCTTGCTTTTCCCTGCACAAAGTATGAAGCCTCACCACACATTTGCTAAGCGACTCTTCATTATTACTGCTCCCATTTCCAGCGGGTTAAAACCACCATAAATGCCTCCACTGCTTACATCTCTTCTGCTTTTTTTATCCGCATTTAAAGTACTTTAATAAGCTCATGTTTCTCTCAGACAGCAACGCTAGGAAACCACTCTGCCTGCCGACTGGAACGCTCACATGGGCGGGGCGCTTCTGAACTCTGCACGGACGACGGTCACGCAGGAAAAGTTGATTACAGTGAAAGACAGATTTCACACTGAGATTTGAGATCAAAATGAAGACCAGGATTTTGATAGTTGTGGTCTGTCAGTGTTAAATACAGATTTCTTGCCCTACTGCGAGACATTAATCCAGCTGTGCCAACAGTCACTTCTGGTAGTACTAGTACTACAACAGTGTCAGAATGCAAACTCATCGCATAGTCATAAACCTGACAAAACTACTCAAAACTACAAATTACTACTGCTAGCAGTACTGTAGTAGCTAGAGGCGATTCAGAGAATGCACACCTCCACCAAGGCCGTTTGTCAACAAATTATTAAATGTGATTATAAATGTGTCATTTGAAGAAAATTGTAATCAAAATCTGCCCAGTGCTTTATGGAGTCCTGGTAAAAGGCAGACGAACAGCAGTGACCACACACGAAAAGACCATAGAAATTCAGAACTATTCATTAGAACATCACCAACTGTGCAACCAAGATTGTCTGCCATTTTTCCCTTAAACATAATTTTTTTTTTTTTTTTGTCCTCATCCACAGGAAGAACAGTTATGGGTCGTCCCAGGAAATCGTATTTCGGGGAGGCACAAACTGATGGCGAGCGCTCTGGCCTGCTCGCTTCAGCATCCCAGGATGCACTGACCGAGGCAGCATCAGACCCAGCATCACCTAAAGGTCAATATCAGGGTCTGGGCAGAACCTCCACGCCGCACTCTTTGTCTGCACCTGCTGGACTTGGTTCAGCCCTGTGGGAGGAAAGCCATGATGCCGGACCCGGAGAAACCGATAATCAAACCAAAGAAGCAGAAGAGGCAGATCTCATTGCGATCACGTAGCTTGGCAAGGTGTCACGAACAGGCTCTACCAGAATGGTTGGGCAGGACCCAATCACGGCTTGCCATGATCGTTTAAAAACTTCTCAATGCGAATACAACAAAAGTTGACTCAAAAGGGCAAATCAACCCCGTTACCAGTCAAGGTGTGACACTAAACGCAAAACCAAGTGGGCCTCTATCAATGACTGCTCCAAGAATGTTCAGTGACATTATGGCACTACAAGACTTGCAGATATATGCTTTTTATTCTGTTTAATGTACTAGAGACATGTGTGGCTCAGCAGGCTATGCTAGAATCAGTTTCAGCACATCTCCCCAAGAACATATCCTCCACAAAGAACCTGGTGTTTGGGGTTTTTTTCCCTGAGATCCAAAGTCTGAGTGAAACATTTTTTTTTCCAAGCAAGAAATAATCCATTTGGATGTCAGATGCAGTGACCTCTCATATTGATAAAAGAAATATGCAACTTTTTAAAAATTAGTTATTTTCTTCACATGTTGTCTGTTTGAGAATTTTGGATGACATAACCAGAATTAGGTACTCTTAAATCAATATCTAGACTATAAAAAACACACTGAAAATCCAGAATTTTGTTTTGTTAAAGGTAGTAGATGAGCATTCCTTAATGAAAGGTAGAATAAAGGATAAGAGATGAGCTTTAATTGATAAAATGAAGTGGGGTAAAGTCAGATTGGGGGCTTGGTCTCTGTATTACAATAGCATCAACACAGTACTGTATTATGATTAAAGCAAAGATGTACAGATTAAGAGGTAAAAATATACAGTGTTTCTGACAATGTACAATCATGACACTTTAGTTGAATACTGACGCTATTATGTGTTTACATTTATTGGGCCACTAGTCTTCTCGGATGCCTTTTGTGTGTTATGGAACTAGTCTGTTTTATCGTTTTTATCCTGGGATCAGTTTTGATGTTCTTTCCATCCATTTGTCTTAAAAGCTGATTTTTTTTTTTTTCATCATTTTACCAGCCATTTATTTTTTCTTCTATATTTTTTTCCTCACCAACTTCAGTGATTTTGTGCAGGGATACTGACCTGATTAATGTAGAGTTTGGGGCATCAGTTTGTCAGAAAATACACAGCTGTATCAGCCTGGTAGACCATGTTGTGTTGCCTTACTTGATTTTATTTTTGTAATAAAACTGACAGGATTACACCATGTGATGTACATGCTTACACTTTATAATTAAACTGTTACTGACTGCCATGTCAAGACAGACTTTAAAAAGTTGCATTCATTTAAACAGTGTGTTGGTGAATGGGCAAACATCTTTACAAAAACAGCATTGATGTAATTATATTTACATAGTTAATATTCATCAGTATAACTTGTTTCTTATGGGTCTTTAACAATATACAAATTAAAGTCAATGATAGAAAATTCAAATAATGCAATAAGTCAGCTTTCTACTAGTATGTACAACAGTCTTTTTCTTAAAGAAACTGATAAAATGTTACACAAAATGAAAATATTGAATGAGATAACAGATATAGACTGTTACTATATTTTTTTTTAGTACACTTTATTAATCCCAGAGGAAATTACAGGGCATCCACCTGGATGGATGAGGCAGCCACGGTGTGGCGCCAATCCCTTCACCATTCACACCTAGGGCCACTTTAAGAGTCTCCAATTAACCTAACTTGCATGTTTTTGGCCTGTGGGAGGAAAATGAAGTACCCGGGGTAAACCCACGCAGACACGGGCAGAACATGCAAACTCCACACAGAAGGGTCACCGATGGTCAGGGGGTGGGATCAATCCCGCGACTCTCTTGCTGTGCTGCCACAGTGCTAACCACTGCTCCACAGAGCTGCATAGTAACAGACAGTTAGGCAAGTTACTAAAAAAATAGTAACTAGTTACAGTTACTAGTTATTTCTTTTCAAAAGTAACTGAATTACTTACCCGTTACTGCATGATTAACTAGTTACTTGGAAAAGTAACATTACTTTTCAATGCATACTTAAATCATCTTGCACATATAGCAAGATCGAGGGCCTCTTGCTCTAATCAGAAAAAAGAAAAAAAAACTGATGAGAAAAAAAGTCTCATCTTGCAGAGAAAAAAAAAATGTCTCAGATTTACACAAACTATTGTAATCATAGAAAGTCAGAAATTTACTAGAAATAAAGCTGTAAATTCACAGAGGAAATTTTGGACCCCCTGGTGGGCCGTTTTTGGCCCACGAGCCATATGTTTGACACCCCTGGACCAGCCCATTAAAAATGCATATTTAGAGGATTTACTTCCATGAAATAGTTGCATATCACAACAGTATGAAAATGAATGAGAAAATAAAATAGAAAGCACAGATAAATGAAAGTTCACCTTAAGCTGTTCTCTACTGCAACAAAACATACTTTTTCTCTGTACGGTAAGAAAACACTTACACAACTGCGGACATTAAATGCAGCTTCTTGCTCTAAAAATACTCATGTTTAACCACAGAGGTAGGAGCTGTTGGGGGCTACTCACCGCTTGGACACCAGGTAACAATGGCTCAACAGGAAACCAACCCACGGAGGAGACTGACGGCTGTCAGCTATGTAGGACCAGTTCATATTTATTTGCGCTAAAAATATCTAGCCATATTAACAAAACGAGTAATGCGAGTAACGCATCTGATCAAATTCCAGCAACTAACGCATTACTGAATTTTTAAGCAGTAATTTCGTTACTCGTGACGTTACTGCAAAAGTAGTGGCATTACAGTAATGCGTTACTTTGCAACAGCTCCCCAGTTCAGCCTCTGTCAAGCTAGTTACTATTTAATTTACCGGAATTACCATTCAGCCCTTTGTTGCACCCGCGATCTTGGGAATTGATTTTGACGGTCTTAATTTGCGTTATAATGTGTTACAAAGTAACATGTTACTCAACACTGGTAACAGACCTACGTATAACAGTGTGCTTATATAAGCTACATAGAAAAGGTAAAATAATGGTATAATTAGACTGCAGAAATAACTACAAAGAGGCATTAAAACACAGCATTGTATCAATTTCAGAAAGTGGTGTAAGTTGGCATTGAATAAAACACGAGGATACACTTCATAATGGCTATTAGTGCACAAATTCAAATCATCTAGACCAGGGGTTTCCAACCATGTGCCATGGAGGACCAAGACACTATAGATTTTCTCCTCCACTCAATCTCTTCAGCAGATGTTTTCATTAATCAGCAATCAGCGGTAGGAAATTCAGTGAACTTACCTGCTGAAGACACTGTTTGGAGATAAAACCTGCAGGGTCTTGGCCCTCCATGGCACATGAATGGACACCCCTGACACAGAAGTACAGATAGCAACAAAACTTAATCTTTAATCATTGATTTTATTGTTTCTTAATATCGTTTATGACCTCCATTTGCTGCCAGCAAAGCCTCAATTCTACGTAGGGCCGATACCACTAAGTAAGGAAGGTGGTTCCATTCACCAAGCAGCGCTGCCTCAAGATCAGCATGATTTGTTGTTGCAGGATCCAGACTGCGAACACGCTGATCCAGAACATCACATAGATGTTCTGATGGGGAGTTTTGTGCACCGAGATGACAGGGATTATTTTATTGTACATGCATTAACACTAAAAAAAAATAAATAAATAATGCTGGGCAACAATTAAAAACTAATCATGATTAATCTCAAAAACCTGCATTTATCCATCCATCAATTTTCTACCTCTTTCCTGGGGATCCGGGTCCGCAGAGGCAGCAGTCCAAGCAGAGAAGCCTGGACTTCCCTCTCCCCAACCACCACTCCAGGTCTTCAGAGTGGACACCAAGGCATTCCCAGGCCAGCCAGGCAACAGTGTCTCCAGCGTGTCCTGGATCTGCCCCGGGGTCACCTCTCAGTGGAACACGGCCAAACCACCTCAACTGGCACCTTTCAATGTGGAGGGGCAGCAGCTCTACTCTGAGCCTCTCCCGGATAACTGAGCTCCTCACCCCCATCTCTAAGAGTGAGTCCAGCAACACCACGGACAAAGCTCATTTCAGCCATTTGTATCCATGATCTCATTCTTTCGGTCAGTACCCAAAGTTCATGATCATAGGCGAGGGTAGGAACGTAGGCTGAGCAGTAAATCGACAGCTTTACTTTAGAGCTCAGCTCCCTCTTCACCACAACAGACCAGTACAATGTCTGAATCACTACAGATGCTGCCACAATTCATCTGTCAACCTCCCACTCCATTTTTAGGTCACTCATGAAAAAGACCCAGATATACTTGAACTCCTCAACTTGGGGCAGGCTCTCATCCACAACACAGAGAGGACAAGCCACCGTTTTCTGGCTAACCCCACATTTATCATCATTATTAATCATGATTAAATGGGGGGGGGGGTCTATGTAATGTACCTTAAACTTGTCATTTTTCAAGTTTTTCATACTCTTACTAACATGGGAGCGGATAAATGTATGCTTGCTTTCTGCAACTGCAGGTCCATTTAACTTCTTAAAATTCTGGTGTTTCGCCCACAGGACATTTCATATTTTCTACTTCCACACAGTGAACAAAGAATCTGATTAACTTTGCCTATGCCATCTTAAGGCATTTTTAGAGCATTTGGCAGGAATGCTAAGGGGTTAAAGCCTTCAACATGTCAAAAATGACAGCCATCCAGAGCATTGTTCAAAAAAACATCATAACCCCATAACTGCCTGGGGCCCGGCAGCATGCCCCGTATGCCGGGGTTAGAAACATGAGAACCCAACCAGTTTTTCCTGTTCTCTTCAACTTTTTGATGCCTACAGCCAATCACCCAGTGGCAACTATATATTTTTTTTTTTAAATTTTTTGTATTTTTCCAAGACTTTTATTTTTCAAGCTACAATTAAAGAAAACAATATCAGACTGCAGAAAATATAGATATAGATGGTAAATAACGCGTTAATTTGCCCAGCACTAAATAAACTATACCGTCAATGAATGGGAAACTCAATCCGGCGTGACAAAATCACCCCGAGAGTGCTCAGATCTTCTGACCACTGACCTTGATGTCAACCTGGATGCAGACCCATCTGAGGATCATTGTGAGTGAGTTTGGTGAGCATCGGGGCAAATGCCTAGGAGGAGGAGGAGCAATTCTCGTGAAATGTGAATGGACGGACAGAAGGATAGATGGACGGACGCCACGTCATTGCACCAACTCCTTTCAGTTTCACTGAGATGAGCTAAAATCTAATAGTTTTAAAGCACATAATCTTAAGATATACAGGATGTTGTTTTCTTTGAATGTTGTGTTTTTAACGCGCCTCAGGATAGTTACTAGTTTGTAAAATACATTAGTCCATGTCCTGCATGAACTGCTAAATGTGAGGTAAACAAAGGAATGGGAACCAGTTTAGTGGACAAACTTTTGAAATTACCACAAATATTTCTGCAGTATGTCCTGATTAAAAAAAAAAAGCAGCCAAACATCCTAATCTTGCTCAGGCTCAGTCAAACACGTAACATGTCTCAGGTAGAATTTCACATTATTAAGCCATCTGTACAGGTGCATTCTCTATATGGGCTGAAATGGAGATGGTGCTTTTGTGGAGCTTCACAGCGAGGCTGACCCAGTCCCCGGCCTGCACCTCCAGGGGCTGCTGCAGAACCACGGCTGCTTGCTTCCAGTGAGAGTTCTGGCTGAGGGTGCTGACGCTGATCTCCTCATCCAGGTAGATGTCGTACCAGAAGGGGACAGCAGTTAACCTTCCCGAGGACATAGCTTGGACCTGAGAGACAGGAATAAACGCTTTAGCAAGACACTTGCTGCTGGATGAAAACAGTCCACTGTTGACATAATTTGACACATTTTGCTCATCAGTTCAATGTTTTTTGTGTTTAATTTCAATATTGAGAAGAGTTAAAATCTCTTGGATTATTTTACTTTGGACCTCACTATAAGCATTATCGTAACTACCTGAAAACTGGATCACACAGGACATACACTGCACAGATGCGCCATACACCGCAAGATTTAAAATTTTTTAGCAGATTTTGAAAATGTGAGAGACTCCACAGGTGATAATAAAAAACCTCATAGCTTTTACAGTTTTGTTCCTATAGCGTGTGGAGTGCAGCAATGTGAGCAAGACGTCACACACTAACAGATTCCTTTCACAATGACCAGCGTCCCCACCAGAATTTGGGCAACAGCAACTATCTGTAAAAACAAACGTGGATAATATGACTCGCATGCACTTTGAGTCTCTTGCACATATGTTTGACCAGCTTTAGTCAATTCTGACACTTCAAATCATAAAAAAAGAACACTCTGAGGTGAGTGCAATATAACCCTGCCTCCATTTTCTTTGAAGATCCCAATACTTACTGATGAAGAACAGTTTTCAATTTTTCAATATAATTAGTGGGGCAGAACCATAAACCCATCATCCATGAATATACAACAAAGTATACAACCCATAGTTATAGGGCAGGATCCCAAGTTGAACCTGTGTAGCAAGTTTAGTGACCCTAGCTTTACTTGTACAGTAATAGGGCACAGAAAATGTTAACCTTGACCTCTGACCTTTGATCCCAAACCCATAGTCAGGTCAGGCTGCAAGCCATCCAAGATGTGTCTTTGATACAACTACTGTGTTGATTTGAAAAGCCTACATCATTTCTTTCAGTAATTATTGTGTTTACAAGATTCAGGGAAAAACTAACCTCTGACCTTGACCTCAAGGTCATCCCATCAGAGTCAAATTTCAATATACACATCTCCAGTGTATATCAAACCATGGTACAGATTTTCAAAACATTTGGAACAAAACTGTAAGAAATAGATTTCACAAGACAGTTACTGTCTATTAACTGAGGTGAAATAGGACATCATAAGTCAGAGGCTACAACTTAAGCAAAAATCATCTGATCAGAGCCAAATTGCAATATGCACATCATCAGGGTATATCAAACCCAGGTACCAAGTTTCAAAACAATTAGGACAAAACTGTAGGAGCTGATTTCACAACAGTGGGACGGACTGCCCCGTAACATAATCCCCCATAATCCCCACCATAATAAAAACCAAACAGCAGTTGCTCATACATACAAGCAACTCTTCAAAAAACAGGCCCAAGTCACAGGAAGTAAGTAGAACCAAAAGCTTGGGTCTGAGGAAATCCTGAAAAATCAAACTTGACTTCAGAGTTTAAACCAAATAGTGGACAACACTCCAGTCTACGTCATCCCACTTTCTGATTATCATTTTTTTGTTCATGAGACGATCCACAGATTCGTGTCCTCAGGGTCCCCCCAAACAACAGGATATCAGATTGCATGTATTCAATATGTTGGATGCTTTAAGAAAAATTGGACAAGCCCTGACTTTTTGTTTTTTGAGCAGAATGGGGCCTAGTCCACATGTACATGGGCATTCTTAGTTTTCTCCCTACTCCATTTATTAAAAACAAGTAGTGTCCACACAGCACTGCTTTCAAAAAATCCCTGTCCACAAGAAAATGCACAAACACTGTTCTGATGCCTCCATTCCTCAGTATAATGGGTGAGTAACTATATTTACTGCTGCAATTCAAATATTACATTATTTAATTTTGATTATGTATTAGTTTCTGAAATTAATTTACAAACCTTGATAATTATTTAATACTTGAAATTTTATCTTTTTGAATTATATTACAGAAAATCTTTAACTTATTATTATTATTTTTTTTTTTACATTTTTCCAACTTACTAGGAAACATTAGTATGAACTGCTGCTTCTTCTTCTGGCTGCCCCCTTTAGGGGTCGCCACAGCGGCTCATCTGCCTCCATCGCACCCTATCCCTTGCATCTTCCTCTGTAACACCAACCCTCTCCATCTTCAACATCCTTTGTCCAATATCTCCATTATCCCTCCTCTGCACATGTCCAAACCATCTCAGCCTTGACTCTCTTACTTTTTTTTTCCACAATATTTTTTATTGAGCCTTTTTTTTTTCACAAACATAGCGACTCTCTTACTTTGTCTCCAAACCGCTCAACCTGAGCCATCCCTCTGATATACTCATTTCATTATTAAATGTACTAAACGTAACAACTTTAGCACAATCGAGATCGTCCCCTCCAATACACAACTAGGACAATAACAATCATCACTGAAGGTAGCAACAACACTGCTGATTGAAATGTGAAATACTGTATACTGTCTGGGTACATATTCATATTCTGCAGGGTAACAAACCATAATGCTGTTTATTCCATCTAGCTGCAATGCTCTTGCACTGTGTATACTGTATATCTGTGTACATATGTATAGTCATCTGCTCCTTTGGCTAACCAGTTCTTATTATCTTGTTGACTATTGCTCTGAGTGCTGCTATCCCTTTGCTGCTGTAATCCTGGAATTTCCCCATTGTGGGACTAATAAAGGCTCATCTTAACTTTCTTATCCGAGTTACTCCCAATGAGAATCTTAGCATCTTAAACTCTGCCACCTCCAGCTCCATCTCCTGTCTTTTTGTCAGCACCACTGTCTCCAAACTATACATTATAGCAGGTCTCACTATCATCTTCTAAATCTTCCCTTTCACTCTCTGCTACTACCCTTCTGTCACAAATCACCCCGACACTCGTCTCCACCCACTCCACCCTGTTTGCACCCTCTTCTTCACCTCTCATGTGCATTTTCCATTGCTTTGGATGGCTGACCCCAGGTATTTAAACTCATCTACTTTCACTACTGCTACTCTTTCCATCTTCACCGTTGCACCTGCCTCACTCTCATCCACACTCATGTATTCTGTCTTGCTTCTGACTTTCATTCCTCTTCTCTCCAGAGCATAACTCCACCTCTCCAGGTTCTCTTCCACCTGCTCCCTACTCTCACTACAGATCACAATGTTGTTTGCAAACATTATGGTCCATGGAGACTCCTGCCTGACCTCGTCTGTCAGCCTGTCTGTATGAGCAAACATGTAAAGTCCTACTGACAAAGTTAAAATTGCAGGATAATCTTGACTGTGTTGGCCATTGCCATCAAAACAACCAAGAAAAACTGTTTATCCAGTCAACACTCAAACATCATTACTGTAGTTTTTAAAAAATGATTGTTTTTTGTACCTAAAACAGCATTTGTGTGTGGATAAAAGGCAAAAACCACATATGAAAAGCTACGTTTGTAAAGATACCAGTGTACATGTGGACTAGGTCTGAACCATGACTAACACACCTCACACATCACAGGAAAATCTCACAAGATCATTGGTATGACCACCAAGATGATTGGGACTTTCCATAGGATTGCTGAAACAAGAGAATCAAATTGGCCAGATTGTCTTACAATCACGTCTCACCTTGACTTCTCTGTTAGTGTAGTTTGCATTGGCTTCCATAAGGTAAAGAACAAAGAGCTCCACCGGCTCACTGAGATGTCTGCACTGCAGTGTGGAAAAGTCCAGAAACACGTGGACTGGCACCTGAAAAACAGTATATAAACACGAAGTGAGGAAGCTGTTGGCACAAGATAAATTGTGATTGATCAATATTGTGAAGGAAAACAAACTTATTCTTTCCTCAAGAAAAAAACCAGGCTGCTCATTTTTGCCATATACACTAAAAGAAAAGAACTTTGAGGTCTAAAATACACAGTGAGAAACGCTGCAGCTAGTGCTCACAATTTATTTGTCCCAGTTAGCATAAATGTAATTATTTTCTGTATTCTAAAATGTCATACTCAATCACAGATGATCTCAAAATCTCCACTAGGCACCTCAGCCTCATCCATGTTTGACAACCACACAGTGGCTGCAGGGCGACACACTTAAAGGCTGACAGGAACCAAAGTGGTGGCACAGAAAGCGTCACCGTTTCCTTTTCTCCAGAACAAAAGAATCTTTTCTCCTCCCTGTCACAGTTGTGTAGACCTCAGAGTGTCGTTTGATGTGCTTGATGTAATGTGCGCTGATGGATTCAGGTAGGAATGTCTTAGGGCCACGCCGTGTGTTGTGCCTTTGTGTGACAGTTGTGCTAGGAAGTGCCCTCCGTTGAGGGCTTCAAAGACAACATCTGTTAAAACAAACGACCATCCCCTGAGAGGCCGATGAAATTAGAGCGCAAACATGATGCTTGGGGGGGTGGGGGGGGGATAATTTCCAGACCAAATGAAGAAGAATTCAAAGGAAATTTGCACCTCTATTCAAGTAGGGGCTCACATCACAGAGAAGTACAGAAAACAAAGTCCTGGACATCAATACTCTTTATGAACTACTTTTGTTCAACTACGAAAGCCCTTTACATGGTAGGAAACAAAAGTAGACACTATCTGATTGGCTTTGGCAAGTAAAATTAATCCTTTAATAATATTCACCCACTCGTCAGTTATACTGAACAAGACCCCGGGCAACACATTGGCACCTATGGTACAATCTCTGAACGTGAATGATGCAAGCACAGAAACACTGTATGTGAAAACTGTCAATATTGACTGTTGTTGCATCAGGAACATGAAACGGAATAGAAGATATGAGCGGCCGGAGATGCACAAAAGGAAGATACTGCAACTTGTATTTTAAAGAGTTTTTGACTCTGCAATACGGCTTTATTGTGATAAATTTAAACTCTCATAGGAATGTAGAAAAGGTACTAAAGGAGTATGTTGATACCATCATATTAATGTGAAAAAATATGCGTGAAGTCCTGCTATCAAACTGATTGGATGTCACATTGTGAACACTCACATTTATGAATTATTGATTTCACTGTGGAAGTCGGACTGATACAACTTTCATTTCAAAAATCACTGCAGACGCTCATGTGTGAGTGGTCAGACCCGAAAAAAGTGGCCCAAAGAGGACCTTAACAGACAATGTGAACAAATTTAAACTACAGTTAATACTGTTTAAGGATGGAGTCTCTGAGCTTTATAACTGAGGCTCAAACTATGCATAGAAAGAGTGTCTGCATTGTTTAATCAAGACCCAAACTGATGCAGCATATGGAAAGCAGTATATGAGTGCTGTTCATGAAAGATTTCCCCTGACTCATTTCCCATGGACTGAGAGGAACCAAACTTGCCACAGTTACTAGTCTTTCTGTAAACAGGTTCCACCAAGGGTCACACACTTCTCCCATCGCTTTATGCAGCTGTGGAGACCTCACCTGTAGTCGTCTGCAGGTTGCATCAGAAGCCATGACTTGACCTTGGAAATCAGC
This sequence comes from Pholidichthys leucotaenia, assembly GCA_020510985.1. Lineage (NCBI taxonomy): Eukaryota > Metazoa > Chordata > Actinopteri > Cichliformes > Pholidichthyidae > Pholidichthys > Pholidichthys leucotaenia. The sequence continues at coordinate 212,891,110 of CM035848.1, forward strand.
TTTTCATCATCTTGAAAGTGCTTGCCCTTCAAAAATGACTTCATAATTGGAAAGCGGTTGGAAGTCAGATGTGGGAGAGCAGGGGAGTATAGAAGGATTTCATAGCCACAGGACTGTGCTTCCGTCTGGGCAACATGTGAGTTGTGAACTGGGGCATTGTCTTGCAAGAGGCAAACACCTTTTGCCAGGATGCCCCACCTCTTGATTTTAGCATTTGGTAGCATTGCCTTTAAACTGTATGACTTGGGTCAAATGTTTTGGGTATCCTTCCACAAACTTCTCACAATAGTTTTCTGGAATTTGGTCCATTCCTCCTGACAGAACTGGTGGAACTGACACAGGTTTGTAGGCCACCTTGCTCTCATATGTCTTTTCAGCTCTGCCCACAAATTTTCTTTGGGATTGAGATCTGGACTTTGTGATGGCCACTCCAAAACATTGACTTTGTTGTCCTGAAGCCACTTTGTAACTAATTTGGCAGTATGTTTAGGACAAGGGCGTCCAGTCATGTGCCATGGAGGGCCAAGACCCTGCAGAGGGTTTCTTAGAAAACAATAACTGACTAAGAAACTGAGGATAACTCAACAAACTAATGATAACAGAGTTGTGCAACATTTAAAAAAAAAAAAAGTGTGGACAATATTGTTGGTACCCCTCTGTTAATGAAAGAAAAAGCCACAATGGTCACAGAAATAACTTGAATCTGACAAAAGTGGTAATAAATACAAATTCTATGAAAACTAGAAAAGCACTCAGAGCACATACCTCCGCCAAGGCTCCTTCCGTTTCTCATGGATCACCTCCAAAATGTAATGGGTTTGTGTGTAGGCCTATAGCCACTTGTGGTGAAAATGGCATCAAAGTCTGTCCATCAGTTTTGGAGTATTGTTGGTAACACACTGAGAAGATAAGAGCTTTGGCTGAGGTATGCATTCTCAGATCATCACCAAAATATAATGGGTTCCTCTCTAGCCCAAGAACCACCTCTGGTGAAAATTTCATCCAAATCCATCCAGTAGTTTTTGTGTAATCCTGCTGCACAAATACAAACAAAGCCCTTGGTGGAGGTATGCACTCTCAGATCATCACCAAAATCTAATCATCTATTCCCCGTGCCATTACACACCTTTCCTGAAAATTTCATCAAAATCAGTTCATAACTTTTTGAGTTATGTTGGTAACAGACAGACAGACGAACACAGGTAAAAACATTACCTCCTTAGCGGAGGTAATTAACCAATGGAAATCAGACAATGCTTTTGAATTGTGATTCAACAGAATTATTTTAAAAAACAAACTCATGAAACAGGCCTGGACAAAAATGATGGTACTCTTAACTTAATATTTTGTTGCACAACCTTTTGAGGCAATCACTGCAATCAAACCATTTCTGTAACTGTCAATGAGACTTCTGCACCTCTCAGCAGGTATTTTGGCCCACTCCTCATGAGCAAACTGCTCCAGTTGTCTCAGGTTTGAAGGGTGCCTTCTCCAGACGGCATGTTTCAGCTCCTTCCACAGATGTTCAATAGGACTTAGATCAGGGCTCATAGAAGGCCACTTTAGAATAGTCCACTGTTTCGCTCTTAGCCATTCTTGGGTGTTTTTAGCTGTGTGTTTTGGGTCATTATCCTGTTGCAAGACCCATGACCTGCGACTGACACCAAGCTGTCTGACACTGGGCCTCACATTTCTCTCTAGAATACCTTGATAGTCTTGAGATTTCATTGTACCCTGCACAGATTCAAGACACCCTGTGCCAGATGCAGTAAAGCAGCCCCAGAACATAACAGAACCTCCTCCATGTTTCACAGTAGGGACAGTGTTCTTTTCTTGGTATGCTTCATTTTTGCATCTGTGAACATAGCGCTGATGTGCCTTGCCAAAAAGTCGCAGTTTTGTCTCGTCTGTCCATAGGACATTCTCCCAGAAGCTTTGTGGCTTGTCAACAAGCAGTTTGGCAAATGCCAGTCTGGCTTTTTTAGGATTTGTTTTCAACAGTGGTGTCCTCCTTGGTCGTCTCCCATGAAGTCCGCTTTGGCTCAAACAACGACGGATGGTGCGATCTGACACTGATGTATCTTGACCTTGGAGTTCACCATGAATGTGTTTAGAGGTTGTTCTGGGCTCCTTTGTTACCATTCGTATTATCCGTCTCCTCCTGCGGCCACGTCCAGGGAGGTTGGCTACAGTCCTATGGATCTTAAATTTCTGAATAATATGTGCAACTGTAGTCACAGGAACATCAAGCTGCTTGGAGATGGTCTTATAGCCTTTACCTTTAACATGCTTGTCTATAATTTTCTTTCTAATCTCCTGAGACAACTCTCTCCTTTGCTTCCTCTGGTCCATGTTCAGTGTGGTACACACCATGTCAACAAACAGCACAGTGACTACTTGTCACCCTTTAAATACACCGACTGACTGATTACAAGTTTGTAGACACCTGTGATGTTAATTAGAGGACACATCTTGGTTGAACATGTCCCTATGGTCACATTATTTTCAATCTTTTCTAGGGGTACCATCATTTTTGTCCAGGCCTGTTTCATGAGTTTTTTTTTAAATAATTCTGTTGAACCACAATTCAAAAGCATTGTCTGATTTTCACTGGTTAATTTTCATAGAATTTTTTATTTATTACCACTTTTGTCAGATCCAAGTTATTTCTGTGACCACTGTGGGTTTTTCTTTCATTAACAGAGGGGTACCAACAATTTTGTCCACGTGTGTACAGTTCATAACAAATACAGTAGATCATACAAAACTAGACTTAGTAAGATGATCATCCCTGCCAATCCCTCTTGCAGGCAGGGTTCACGTGATCAAGATGACAGTGCTCCCCTAACCCTCACCTCCCCCTTTTTTTTTAAATTTGTTTCAGATGATTCCTTACTTTTTGCCACAATCTATGCTTAGAGATCTTGATTGCCACATTTCTACATTTACATCTTTTGAATTCTTGGATGGAATATGGGTGGGCAATATAAGCTGCGGCTTCAGCCATCACCCATTTCGGATAACTTATGTTGAACTGTATAATCAGAGGAGTTATTGTCTAATTTGACCTTGTTGGATTTTCTTCCCCCTTTGTTATATTATTGTTTCTTTTAATCTGTACTTTTATCTATCCGAAATAAATAAAGATTCATTCATTCAAAGATAAAGATTCATTTACAGTATCGGGAATAAAACCATCCATCCATCCAGCTTCTTCCGCTTAATCTTTTTCGGGTCATGGTCCTCATATAAAAATATCCCTTCTACAGATGCCTAGGCAGACAGGTGGACTAGGTCTGCCTAATTTTTTGTATTATTACTGGGCAGCAAATATTGAAAAACTACCTTACTGGATTGCAGCAATTGAAAAGAAAAGTGTTCCTATCTGGGTTCACATGGAAACCCTCTCACTCTACAGCCTGTCCAGTATCTACTATGCTCTCCCCTCACGGGTGTAACTGTCAGACATATCAACAATCCTGTGGTTCAGGGCTCTCTCCGTATATGTCATCAGTTCAGAAAACACTTTGGTGTCAATAATACATGCATCCATATGCCACTGGTACACAATCACCTCCTCCGTTCTTCCCAGACTGATACAGCATTCCAATTGTGGCACGATAATGGTTTGGGCTTTTTTTCATGATCTATTCATAGACTGTGCCTTGGCATCCTTTGAAACTCTTCAGCAGAACAAAAATTTACCAAGGACACACTTCTTTAGGTACTTCCAAATTCATAGCTTTGCCAAAACACACTACAACTTTCCTAGCCCATTAGAGAAGAAGGTTTTGGATACAGTATCTCACAAAAGTGAGACATTTTTGTAAATATTTTATTATATCTTTTCATGGGACAACACTGACGATATGACACTTTGATACAATGTAAAGTAGTCCGTGTACAGCTTGTATAGCAGTGTAAATTTGCTGTCCCCTCAAAATAACTCAGCCTGGCAACAAAAGTGAGTACACCCCAAGTGAAAATGTCCAAATTGTGCCCAATCAGCCATTTTCCCTCCCCAGTGTCATGTGACTCATTAGTGTTACAAGGTCTCAGGTGTGAATGGGGAGCAGGTGTGTTAAATTTGGCGTTATCGCTCTCACACTCCGTCAAACTGGTCACTGGAAGTTCAACATGGCCCCTCATGACAAAGAACTCTGAGGATCTGAAAAAAGAATTGTTGCTCTACATAAAGATGGCCTAGGCTATTAGAAGATTGCCAACACCCTGAAGCTGAGCTGCAGCACAGTGGCCAAGACCATACAGCGGTTTAACAGGACAGGTTGCACTCAGAACAGGCCTCGCCTGTCACGAGACTGAGCGAGGCGTTTTCACCGTGCTCAGGCTCCCACTCACTTTTGTTTATCTTCTGTGTTTTCTCAGTTTATGTATTATTTCTCTGTGTGCTGGGTTTTGGATATATAGTATTCCTGTTTGACATGAGGTCCCCACCTTGTTCTCCAGACACTCCCACCTTGTTATCATCTTGTATTTGTTGTTCATTCTGTTCAAGTTCACGGGCCATCACAGCAGTGAGCTGTCAATTAGGTCACTTCCCTGCTCATGTGATCCACACCTGCTATCATCTGTGATCATTTGTTTCATGCTCTATTTATGGACTGCTATTTCTTTCACTCATTGCTGGAGTCTAAAGATTCATTCCCAATTGGAACCCATCTCTGTTCTGATGTTTATCCTGCCTACTCCTTGTGTCGCCTTATCTGCAAGTTTTATTACGTGCACTGTTTGGACTTCGTTTTCTTATTAAATATCACAAACTCGCAGTTCAACGCCTGGGTCTTCCTTCCTGCCCCGAGGGGGGATTTATGACAGTAGACCCCAGCCTGTGGGACCCAGCTGCTGTGGGTTTATGTTTGTTTTTTTGTTTTTTTTTTCACACACCTGTTTCTGTGTTGTCCGGAGCTGTTAGCATGTCTCCAGCTCACACCAACTCTGTAGGCGGGCATTGGTACCCGATGAGCCTGGGGTGGGGGAGTTGTAAATCTTTAATGGAGATGGATGGGCAAATCTCCGTTGCTCGTAGGGCTCCTACCCCTAAAGATGCCCTTTGGGACCTGGGTCTCACAGAGACGGCTGCTCGCCGGTGCCCTCAGCTTGTGGAGCATGCTGAGGGGGAGGAGAGGATTTCACTGGTGGCAGACCTGCAGCGAGAGAACAGAGGGCTGGTGAGGAGCTCCACGAAGAAGACTAGGTCTGCGCCAACGGTGAAGTGTCCCCGGGCCTCGGTATCATTGGCTCCTCGCCAGTTGCGAGTTCCAGGACGCCGCCCTCCCGGGTTTAGCTCCGCTCATTCCCGACCCAAGGCAGTACCAGATCCTCCGGAAGAGAGTTTCCTGGGTCAGCTGCCTCACTTTTCTCACCGCTGTCCAGTGAAATCCCACTGGAAGAACTCCTCCACCTCTCGGTCAGCAGTTTCCTCATCGCCGAGTCAGACAAACCCTGCAGCAGTTCCCCCTTCTGGTTCTTCTTCACTGGCTGTCCTGTCAACCTCCTTTTCCTCCATTGCTGCTGCTATCTTCGTCTCCTCCCGCTGCTGAGTGTCCAGCTGTCTCTTCCAACTCTTCCCGTCTCCGTGTCTGCGGGGGCAGCTCCTCCACGATCCTCTGAGGGGCCCACGCCCACGGTAGCCACGGAGAGGGTTGATTCTAGGCCAGCTATAGCAGAAAACATTGTGCCCCAGGAACTCAGGCAAGTGCCCCCCCCCCCCAATTCTCATTCACCAAAACATGAATTATCTTGCCTGATTCCCAGTGGTGAGGCTTAGTCCTCATGGCCTGCTGCAGCTATAAACTTTTCACCTGCTCTCTCAATGTTTCCTCCTTTGCCCCTTCAGTGTCCGCCAGTCCCAGGATTGAGCCGCCAGATGATGGAGGAGCCTGCGGCCCTGGAGGACTTCACTCCAGCCCCGCAGCCATGGTCCGGACAGAGGGAGAGCGCTGTCACCAAGCTGAAGCCTGTGCCGACGATGGAGCGTCCCCTGGCTTCAGCAGTGTAGAACCAGCACCAGCAGGGAGTTGACCTCCTGTCTCCACGCCAGGTGAGCCACCTGCGTGGGTCACTTCGCTGGGGGATCCCAGGACTGCATCCATCACCATGCCTGCTGTTGGGGCCACCACAGCAGAGTTGAAACTGGACCTCCAGAGGGCCGGGCCCGAGACGTCGCCGCTTGGATCGGAGTCGTGGACGGCGGTGGAGCCTGAGCTCAGGCAAATGCTCTCCTTTGTTTTCACTGTTTCTATTTTGGAGAGATCTTGTCTGGCTCTTGGTGGGAGGGGGGAGGGCTCCTAAGTGCAGCTGTCCGCTGCACCTGAACTCACCTTGCCGGGCTCCACTGCCGCCGGTGACCCTGACCCCCTCTCTCTGTCGCTCCTGCCAGAGTTTTTTCCCCAGGGTCACCGAGGACCATCCAACTTCACCAGAGGTCTCTGTGGGTCCAGCCCCTCCAGCTGAGGTCGTCGCGAGTGCTCTGTCCCAGCCCAGAACCTCTGTGGGTGCAGCTCCCCCGTCAGCTGAAGTCGTCACGGGCACTCCATCCCAGCCCAGGGCCTCCGTGGGTGCTGCTCCCCCTTCAGCTAAGGTGCTCGAGGGTATAGCTCCCCCTCAGTAGGGACCCCCGTGGGTGCAGCTCCCCCTCAGTCCAGGACCCCCGTGGATGCCGCTTTGCTCCAGCCCGGGGACCAACGCGGGTGCCACTCTCCTCTGCCCGATGCCGTCAGGGTCCCACTCTCCTCAGCCCGACGCCGTCATGGGTTCCCCTTTTCCTGTGGCCACTGGGGGCCTCATTCCAGCACCTGAGGTCCCTGCCAGTCGGCCATCCTCTCCATTCTGTTCCCCTACTCTCCAGCCCTTTTCACCACCATTCTTCCCTGCTAGGCAGCCGCCTCCTGGACTTCTCCGTCTGTTGGGGTGGCTGAAGGACTCTAGGAGGCTGCCTGACAGATTGTTCCACTTGGTTGGGTGGCGCACATTCTCCGGTAGGCCACCCGACTCTTTCCATCATGCCATCTGTCAGGTCTGGGACTTCAATCGACCTCCAGCTCTCTGGTCCAGGGGGCCTAGGCACCTGGTTTTTGCTTGGGTGTGGGTCCTAAGCGGTTTTTTGTTTTTGTTCCCACCTAGCCCAGCTCCCCCACCACCCTCCCAGGTTGATTTATTCTTGTGATCCTACTGGGGGGGGGGGGGGGGGGGGGGTCGGTCTCTTTTCCTCTTGATGTTACCCTGGGGTATCTGGACTCCACCCCTTGGGGGGGGGGGGGGGCTCTGTCACGAGACTGAGTGCGGTGTTTTCACCGTGCTCAGGCTCCCACTCACTTTTGTTTATCTTCTGTGTTTTCTCAGTTTATGTATTATTTCTCTGTGTGCTGGGTTTTGGATATATGGTATTCCCGTTTGACATGAGCTCCCCACCTTGTTCTCCAGAAACTCTCACCTTGTTGTTATCTTCTATTTGTTGTTCATTCTGTTCAAGTTCACGGGCCGTCACAACTGTGAGCTGTCAAATAATTAGGTCACTTCCCCGCTCATGTGATCCACACCTGCTATCATTTGTGATCATTTGTTTTATGCTCTATTTAAGGACTACTATTTCTTTCACTCATTGCTGGAGTCTAAAGATTCATTCCCCGTTGGAACCCATCTCTGTTCTGACATTTATCTTGCCTACTCCTTGTGTCGCCTTATCTGTAAGTTTTATTTTAAATTAAATTAAATCACCCTTATTGTCATTCAACCGTACAACCAATCATGTACAGTAGAACGAGATTGTGCTTTACCTATCTACAGTGTCAATCACACACACCCCAGTGCAGAATCAGAGGGCCGCTGCCATGCAAGGCGCCGCCACAGATTTCCCTCCTCCATTCCATTATTGCTGAGCACCAAGCTGGATGGCAGGAAGTTCCACTTTTATATGGTCTTCGGCATGACCCGGCCGGGATTTGAACCCCTGCCTCCCGGGTGTGGGGCGGATGCTCTACCAACTGAGCCACCACTCCGCCACCACTCCACCACTTTTGTGCACTGTTTGGACTTTGTGTTTTCTGATCAACTATCACAAACTTGCAGTTCAGCGCCTGGGTCTTCCTTCCTGCCAGGAGGGGTGATTCACAACATCGCCATGGCTGACCAAAGAAGTTGAGTGCATGTACTCAGCATCATATCCAGAGGTTGTCTTTTGAAAATAGATATACGAGTGCTGCCAGCTTTGCTGCAGAGGTTGAAGGTGTGTGTGTGTGTGTGTGGGGGGGGGGTCAGCCTGTCAGTGCTCAGACCATATGCCGCACACTGCATCAAATTGGTCTGCATGGCTGTCGTCCCAGAAGGAAGCCCCTTTTAAAGATGATGCACAAGAAAGCCCGCAAACAGTTTGAAGACAAGCAGACTAAGGACATGGATTACTGGAACCATGTCCTGTGGTCTGATGAGACCAAGATAAACTTATTTGATTCAGACGGTGTCAAGCATGTGTGGTGGCAACCAGGTGAGGAGTACAAAGACAAGTGTGTCTTGCCTACAGTCAAGCATGGTGGTGGGAGTGTCATAGTTTGGGGCTACATGAGTGCTGCTGGCACTGGGGAGCTATAGTTCATTGATGGAACTATGAATGCCAACATGTACTGTGACATACTGAAGCAGAGCATGATCCCTTCCCTTAAGAAACTGGGTCACAGGGCAGTATTCCAAGATGATGACGACCCCAAACACACCTCCAAGACAACCACTGCCTTGCTAAAGGAACTGAGGGTAAAGGTGATGGACTAGCCAAGCATGTCTCCAGACCTAAACCCTATTGAGCATCTGTGGGGCATTCTCAAACAGAAGATGGAGGAGCGCAATGTCTCCAACATCCACCAGCTCTGTGATGTTGTCATGGAGGAGTGGAAGAGGATTCCAGTGGCAACCTGTGAAGCTCTAGTGAACTCCATGCCCAAGAGAGTTAAGGCAGTGCTGGAAAATAATGGTGGCCACACAAAATATTGACACTTTGGGCACAATTTGTACATTTTTCCTTAGGGGTGTACTCACTTTTGTTGCCAGTGGTTTAGACATTAATGGCTGTGTGTCGAGTTATTTTGAGGGGATAGCAAATTTACACTGTTATATAAGCTGTACACTGACTATTTTACATTGTATCAAAGTGTCATATCTTCAGTGTTGTCCCATGAAAAGATATAAGATATTTACAAAAATGTGAGGGGTGTGCTCACTTTTGTGAGATACTGTACTACATTAGGCTGGGAACCAGAGATAAAGGGTATTGTTTCAGAGATATACATTACCATCCAAAGCGGCACCCTGCCTTCCCTTGATAAAATTAAATCAGCCTGGGAAGAGGACCTTCAAATTCCACTTGCAGAAAGACATGGTCAGACGCCTTACAGCGTATTCACACTACATCCTTATGTCTAAGACACTGCCTCATTCATTTCAAAGTTTTGCATTGTTTACATCACACTAGGCCAGGGGTGTCCAATCATGTGCCATGGAGGGCCAAGACCACGCAGGCTTTACCTCCAACAAGTGTCTTCAACAGCAGATTTCACTGAACTCTTCCTTGAGCTGGCTGGCCATCTAAACTGAACGACTGGGGGAGAATGGACTTAATTAGGGAGGTGACCAAGAACTCGCTGGTCACTCTGTCAGAGCTTCAGCATTCCTCTGTGGTGAGAGGAGAACCTTCCAGAAGGACAACCATCTCTGCAGCAATCCACCAATCAGGCCTGTATGGTAGAGTGGCCAGATGGAATCCACTCCTTAGTAAAAGGTGCATGGCAGCCCACCTGGAGTTTGCCAAAAGGCACCTGAAGGACTCTCAGACAATGAGAAACAAAATTCTCTGGTCTGATGAGACAAAGATTGAACTCTTTGGCGTGAATGCCAGGTGTCATGTTTGGAGGAAATCAGGCACCCCTCATAACTACACCAATGGTGGTAGCAGCATCATGCTGTGGGGATGTTTTTCAGTGGCAGCAACTGGGAGATTATTCAGGATAGAGGGAAAGATAAATGCAACAATGTATAGAGACATCCTGGATGAAAACCTGTTCCAGAGCGCTCTTGACCTCAGACTGGGGCGACGGTTAATCTTTTAGCAGGATAACGACCCTAAGCACACAGCCAAGATATCAAAGGAGTGGCTTCAGGACAACTCTGTGAATGTCCTTGAGTGGCACAGCCAGAGCCCAGACTTGAATCCAATTGAACATCTCTGGAGAGATCTGAAAATGGCTGTGCACCAACACTTCCCATCCAACCTGATGGAGCCTGAGAGGTGCTGCAAAGAGGAACAGGCAAAACTGCCCCAAGATAGGTGTGCCAAGCTTGTGGCATCATATTCAAAAAGACTTGAGGCTGTAACTGCTGCCAAATGTGCATCAACAAAGTATTGAGCAAAGGCTGTGAATACTTATGTACATGTGATTTCTTAGTTTTTTAATTTTAATAAATTTGCAAAAATCCCCCCCAAAAAACTTTTCACATTGCCATTTGGGGTATTGTGTGTAGAATTTTGAGGGGAAAAAAAATTATTCAATACATTTTGGAATAAAGCTGTAACATAACAAAATGTGGAAAAAGTAAAGCGCTGTGAATACTTTCAGGATGCACTGTACGTATTCTATGTATTTACTTATTTTCCTATTTCTGCATCCCTCCCAATTTTTCCCCCACCGTTTCTTTGGGATGTCCTAGAAGGTTAATTGCTTGTGTACGTTTTGTTACATGTATAAATGTTAAAAGAAAAATTCTACAAATAAAGTGTTTTAAAAATGTCAGGGATGACATTTTTAAGCATCTTTGATAAAATTATGAATAATCTAATTGCCTACAGTAATTATAATCATCAAATTCTTAAACAAAAAGGTCATTAGTGTAGGGTTGTCTCCAATACCAGTTTTGGAGCTCCAAAATTCTCCAGCGCAAATATTCTAATATTCTCTACAGTCTCTTTTCCCTTAGTGGACTGCATCAAAAACATGACTGATAAATATGTAACTGTTTCACATAAATTTGCAAGTTTTTTGTCATAAATTTTCTGCTTTTCTTGTAAATTTGAGACATTTCTCAGAAATTTACCACATTTTTCAAATGTTTTTTTCCCAACAATCTGCAGCTTTCCTAGTAAATTTTGCATTTTTTACCCAAAAATGTGCAGTTTTGTCATGTAAATTTAACTGTTCTATATTGCAGTGCAACAATATGGACTTGATGTTAGCTGCTTAATGATTTTTTTAAATTATTACAAAATATCAATCAATAAAATTTTGAACAATTGTCAGAAAAGGTCTGTACGTGTTAGGTTAAACAGCAAGCATTCATGGCATGACAGCAGCATGAGCATTTTAATGTTGGAGGAAAACAAACAGCTGCTGCTGTCTGTATTTCCCCCAATATTAAAACACTCAAACACGATGTTGTGGTTCTTTGTGGCCGACTACATTCTACGTCTGCTCGAAGGTTAATTAGATTATGTCCAACATCTTTTAACAAAATGCAACTGTCTTTATTGTGGAGGAGACATTAATATACAGTGGATATCAAAAGTCTACACGCCCCTGTTCAAATGCCAGGTTTTTGTGATGTAAAAAATGAAACCAAGATAAATCATTTCAAAACTTTTTACCCCCATTAATGTGACCTATAACCTGTACAACCCAATCGAAAAACAAAAATCTTTTATGGGGAAAAAAAAAAAACTTTCAGTAACCTGGTTGCATAAATATGCACACCCTGTTATCACTGGGGATGTGCCTGTGTTCAGAATTAACCAATTGCATTCAAACTCATTAAATGGGAGTCAGCACACACCTGTCACCATTTAAAATGCCTCTGATTAGCCCCAAATAAAGTTCAGCTGTTATAGTACGCTTTCCCAGACATTTCTGTAGTCACATCTTACAGCACAAGCCATGGCCCACAGAGAGCTTCCAAAGCATCAGAGGGATCTCATTGTTCAAAGGTATCAGTCAGGAGAAGGGTACAAAAGAACTTCCGAGGCATTAAATATACCATGGAACACAGTGAAGACAGTCATCATCAAGTGGAGAAAATACGGCACAACAGTGACATTACCAAGAACTGGATGTCCCTCCAAAATTGATGAAAAGACGAGAAGAAAACTGGTTAGTGAGGTTGCCAAGAGGCTGACAGCAACATTGAAGGACCTGCAGGAATTTCTGGCAAGTACTGGCTGTCTAGTACATGTGACAACAATCTCCTGTCTTCTTCATATGTCTGGGCTATGGGGTAGGGTGGCAAGACAGAATCCTTGTCTTATGAAGAAAAACATCCAAGCCCGGCTACATTTTGCAAAAACGCATTTCAAATCTCCCATACGCATGTGGGAAAATGTGTTAAGGTTCGATGAAACCAAGGTTGAACTTTTTGGCCATAATTCCAAAAGGTATATTTTGCACAAACACAGCACTGCTCATTGCCAAAAGAACACCATACCTACACTGAAGCATGGTGGTGGCAGCATCACGCTTTGGGGCTGTTTTTCTTCAGCTGGAACTGGGGCCTTAGTCAAGGTGAAAGGAATTATGAACAGTTCCAAATACCAGTCAGTGTTGGCATAAAACCTTCAGGCTTCTGCAAGAAAGCTAAAGATGAAGACGAACTTTATCTTTCAGCATGACAATGACCCAAAGCACACATGCAAATAAAAAGAATTGTTTCACCAGAAGAAGATTAAGGTTTAGGAATGGCCCAGCTAGAGTCGAGACCTGAATCCGATCAAACATCTGTGGGTTGATCTGAAGAGGACTGTGCATAGGAGATGCCCACGCAATCTGACAGATTTGGAGCGTTTTTGCAAAGAGTGGGCAAATATTGCCACATCAAGATGTGCCACGCTGAAAGATTCCTACCCAAAAAGACTGAGTGCTTTCAGTTTGTTTTTCATTTGGGTTGTACAGGTTATAGGTCACATTAATGGTGGAAAAAACTTTGAAATGATTTCTTGGTCTCATTTTTTACATCACAAAAACCTGGCATTTGAACAGGGGTGTGTAGACTTTTTATATCCACTGTATCTCAGAGTTTTTATTTGTTCGTGGGTTACCCTCAGCAACAGAGCTAACAAACGGGGCTAGGCCCCTTTTTAAGATCATCTTCCCATCCCCTGAAAGTCATGGGAAGCAGTATGATTGTATTACTATTTTTGAGGTGTAAAACATTGTGTTCCCACATTTCTGATGCTGATGTCATTGTTTTTTAACAAGGAAAAGTGTCCTGTTTCCATGACCACTCCATGTTCTAAAATAGTACTGGAAGTTGCACCCATAATTCACGCAAGGCATCATGGGGGCTAGGAATAAGGTGGATAAAAAATATTTTGTCAACAAAGACTGTACAAGGATAGTGGAAACACAAAGCATTTTAAGAAATACCTGAAAGGAAAAGAGCATTTGGATTTTCATTTCATCATCATCACCTTCACCATTATGCTCTAGTAATCAGGATGCAGCATGTTCTTCTTTAACCATGCACAGAGTGAAAGTAGGTTACTAGGTTTCTAATGACAAATACATGGAAAGAAAATATGTGGCATACTTGATTTTGTTTTGTAGGTCTACTTACGGTGAACTGGTTGATGAATGGAGCGATATTGAATCCAAGAGTTGGTTCCTGACCCTGGACAGCACTTTCCAGTAGTAACGTGTCAGACTCTACCAACGTGCCAAACACCACAATCTTCTGTGGGTAAATACGCCCTCCTTCCTCCAGCAGACACCTGGTTTAAACAAAACAAATATGTTTGCAAAGAATTTAAACCAAAACCACAAACTCAACATAAACATTCAAGCGTTTGTCTGTGGTTCACCATTACCTGGCCAGTGAAGCCTTCTCCATCAGCTTCTGCCTCACGAGACCACAGGTTTCAACACAGTCCAAGATGATAGCACTCCACAGCTTCTCCCTGGAAGGCCTCTGCAGCATCCCCTGTTCGTCCTCTGTGTGGTTGAGCCAGAACTCCAGCTGCTGCTCTGAGATGCCGTTGGAGCAAGCCAGTCTCTTCAACACTTCTTGTTGCTTGCGCTTCTCCACAGAGCTGTAGGCTTTCACGTGGCCTTGGCTGGCCGCGATGAGGGAGAGGAGAGAGAAGCCTTCTGACACATCCAGCACATAGAGAAGGCCACTGCTGTGTGAGGATGGAGCGGGGTCAGATGGAAAAGACGATCCTCGCTCTTGGTTTTGGCATTTGATCTTCAGCTGGGAGATGAGCTTAGCTAAGGCTCTGGCAAAACTCCGATGGTAATCCCCATTATTCAGGAGTGCTACTTCTGAACATTCCAGCACACAGACGTCTCTGGTTTGACTCTGAGCAGTCTGAAGACTTGCCAGCGCAGTGCACAGTTCTGCCTCCGGGTTTGGGTTTGACTCGGGTAACTGCGAATCCACACATTTGTCTAAATGGATTTTGTGTCCGTCTCTCAGCACAGCGACGCTGCAAAGCCTCAGGTAGGCATCTCTACAGGAGACTTCAACAATCAGGTCATCGCCTGCTTTCAGGACAAAACCTTTAAAGAGACATCAGAGAAAACACCGACTTAGTCACAAACACACAGACACAGTATTTACAGACTCGCATAACTTTATTAATCCCACCAGTGTCGATTTGTTTGAGCAGCATGTGTCCAAAAAACACAGTAACATGAAGACACAACATAAAGGCCTAATAAGATGCAACAGCACAAGATAAGTGACTGTCATGATGTCGAGCGTGGGTCAGACCCGTACTCGGGTCTCAAGGTTTTGCTGCTCATTTTCTGTACATGTATTTGTTCTTGATTTTCTTCCATTATGGTTTGTGCTTTTAATTTGACAGCGCCGTTATGTTATTTCCTTCTGTCAAATCTTTTTGCGGGTTGTCACAGCTGTTTTGGTTGTCCTCATTACTTTTGCACGCACACATCCACACCTGATCCACATTTGGTTTCTCCCCAGCTGCCTATTTAAGGTTGCTTGCCCAATTCATGCCTCGCAGCGACCTTCTGTGCTCAGACAGGAATCCCCACTTGATTCCTGTTGATTTCTGCTCAGTTCTCAGCCTCGCCTGTCAATTTGTAAGTTAGCCTTCGTGGTTATTTTTGTGTCTACTGTAAGTTACCCTTCGTGGTTATTATTCGTGTTCTTTATTATTAAATGTGCAAACTCACAGCTGGCGATTGGTGCCTTATTTCTGCCCTGAACGGGCCAATTATGACAGTTAAGGCAAGAAGTTCAGTAGAATAAGGAATCTATGAGTATAATAAAACCTCTAACACATAAACATCAAAGAATAAAATTAATTTAAAAATGTACAGAGAATTAAAAGATATATTGCAGAGGGAAAGAACGATTTTGAGTAGCAGTTAATTTACAAACTGATAAAGTGTAAAGATGTCCTTACATCAAAGGAAAGAATTCACTTATACGAACATGACCAGAAGCAGCTCAAAAATACAGGAAGTTTTCTGGAGGATTTTCTTAGTTACAGAGGACAAGTCCATTCTGGATAGCAATGAAGACCGTGAAAAATACTCAATAATGCCTCAAATAACCATTTCAGAAGTATAGTAAATTTAATACAGTCAGTGTAAAAGATTATCTTTACCCTCTGATGTCAGAGTGAGTAACTAATAGTGCAGATGCTCTCTACATATTACATATACAGACATCACTACTGTGTATTTTTGTTTTAGTTTTATATTCCAGACCTCATGTTCTTCTCTTTACATTTTGTTTTTGCATTTTTTATTTTTTCTTCCCATTATATCAATTTTTGTATAAAAAGTTTCAGTTAAAGGCTATTTATTTTTTTGCAGTGTCTGTATAATAACAGTGAAGTGGACTGTAAATGTTATTGATCATATACCATTATTACATAGCATGGATACAATAAAACATGTTTCTGTTCATAAATTAGTAGTTACTGCTCTTATGAATACCTGTTTAGAAAACTTTTTTTTTTTTTTAAATGGCTCACTTTTTTCATTTTCATAGTCAAAGAATTTTTCTCTTTTTTTACACACAGAAATGTGAGACAAGGAATTGACTTGATATTTAGTCATCTTTTAAAAGACAAATCCTAAACAATTAGGGATGACCCAATATATCAGCAGATACAGCCATACTGGCCAATATTCACCTTGTTGACTGATATCAGCAAATAAGGTAAGGTTCAACAGTGGCAGTGGTCAATATATATCCAGTGTGGCTTTGACTTTGTCCAAAATTAACAGCAGTAGCCTTTTAAAGTATTTCAGTTCAGTTATTTTTTTATTAACAGTTATTTTAGTCTCAGTGAAACTGAAAACTAAAATAAACGAAACATTTGAAACACTTAGTATTGGCCAAAAATGTCACAATCCATGCACCCCTATAAATCTTCTTCCAGCTGCTCCCTTTAGGAGTCGCCACAGCGGATCATCTGTCTCCATCGCACCTTATATTTTGCATCTTCCTCTGTAACACCAACCCTCTCCATGTCCTCCTTCACTACATCCATGAATCTCCTGTGGTCTTCCTCTTTTCCTCCTGCCTGGCAGCTCCATCTTCAACATCCTTTGTCCAATATATCCTTTATCCCTCCTCTGCACATGTCCAAACCATCTCAGTCTTGCCTCTTACTTTGTCTCTAAACCACTCAACCTGAGCTGTCCCTCTGATATACTCATTTCTAATCTTGTCCCTCCTAGTCACTCCCAATGAAAATCTTAGCATCTTCAACTCTGCCATCTCCACCTCCTGTCTTTTTGTCAGTGCCACTGTCTCCAAACCATACATCCTAGCAGGTCTCACTACCGTCTTGTAAATCTTCTTTCACACTAGCTGCCATCTTTCTGTCACAAATCACCCCTGACACTCATCTCCACCCACTCCACCCTGCCTGCACTCCCATCTTTACCTGGGGTCAACCATCCAAAGCAATGGAAAATGCACAAGAGAGGTGCTTAAACTCATCTGCCTTCAAGGAATGTGCCATATCGTATCCTTCATGATAATATCGGTACAAATTTTGATACCAGTGTAAAAATGAATATTGAGATATTCGGGGTTTGCTGCATGACAGCATCACACCGTTACGCTGCCAACGGAAGTTACACGTGACGGCAAAACAAACATGACACGGGAAGGTGCTGCTCCATCTGCATCTAGTTGAGTGGAAATATTTAAGTTTCAGTTTCTGTTTTAGACCACTGCCATGTTAAAAAAGGATGCAGCAATGTGGATAATCTGCATACATTTTTTTCACGTTATCATTTGACAATGTTCCACTCGAAGTGTCTGTAGTTGCATTTTGTTCCATTTTGGCTGCTTCATCATGATTTTATTTAACCACCTGAAGAAAAAAAAAAAAAAAGAAAAAAAAAAGGTCCTTACAGCAAAAGTTACAATGTGGGTAAAGTGATTCAGCAGAAACGCCGACATCTGTGTGCACTTAAGATGTAGCGGTTTATATTATTTTCTTGTAATATTTGATATAAAACAAAAAGTATTTTAAACTAAATCTGAGCTGCTGTTTATAAACTGGAGAAATTAGAGTTTGTTTTGTTTTTCCTGAATAAGCTGAAGGTAAATAATGCTGGCCTGTGAAACTGTCCTTTTTGCAGAAATTTAAAAAGAAAAAAAAAAAACTGTATTCTGTAATAGCATGAAAAATATTATCATGAAAATTTACAGAAATATCATGATATCATTTTTAGGCCATATGGCCCACCCCAACTACCTTCACTACCTCTGCTTCTTCCATCTTCACCGTTACACCTGCTTCCCTCTCATTCACACTCATGAATTCTGTCTTGCTTCTACTGACTTTCATTCCTCTTCTCTCCAGAGCATACTGCCACCTCTCCAGGTTCTCTGCCACCTGCTCCCTACTCTCACTGCAGATCACAATGTCGTCTGCAAACATCATGGTCCACAGAGATTCCTGCCTGACCTCGTCTGTCAGCCTGTCCATCACCATGGCAAACAAGGGGCTCAGAGCTGATCCCTGATGTAACCCCACCCCCACCTTGAACCCATCTGTCACTCCTACAACACATCTCACCACTGTGTCACTGTCATACATGTCCTGCACCACCCTCACATACTTCTCTGCCACTCCTGACTTTCTCATACAGTACTATACTTCCTCTCTTGGCACCCTATCATATGGTTTCTCTAGATCCACAAAGACACAGTGCAACTCCTTCTGACCTTCTCTATACTTCTCTATCAACACTCTTAAAGCAAACATCACATCTGTAGTACTCTTTCTTGGCATGAAACCGTACTGCTGCTCACTGATTGTCACCTCTCCTCTTAAGCTGGCTTCAACAACTCCCATATTTTCATAGTGTGGCTGATCAACTTTATGCCTCTGTAGTTACTACAGCTCTGAGCATCACCTTTGTTCTTGAAAACTGGGACCAAAACACTTCTTCTCCTCTCCTCAGGCATCCTCTCACTCTCCAAGATTGTGTTAAACAATCTGGTTAAAAAGTCCACCGCCATCTCTCCTAAACATCTCCATACCTCCACAGGTATATCATCTGGACCAACGGCCTTTCCATTCTTCATCCTCTTCAAAGCCGTCCCCACTTCCGCCTTGCTAATCCTCGGGACTTCCTTGGTCACCATCTTTCCTTCATCCATCCTCCTCTCATTTTCTTTCTTCATTCATCAGCTCTTCATACTACTCCTTCCACCTTTTCAACACACTCTGGTCATTCATTAGTACATTACCATTTCTGTCCTTAATCAGCCTAACCTGTTGTACATCCTTTCCAACTCGATCTCTGTCTAGACAGTCAATACAAGTCCTTTTCCCCTTCCTTAGTGTCCAGCCTCTCATACAACTCACTATATGCCTTTATGGTGCACCCCATAAATAATACTAGAAAAGCACTCCGAGAGCGCAGACCTCCGCCAAGCGCCACAGTTCCCCCCATACAGTGTTTGTGTGTATGTTTTCAGATTCCTTGACCATGAAAACATATGACTAGCCATTGGATTGACAATGATAGGATTAGTGGTTCAGTAGTTATTCACGAAAATTGCATTTTCCGTAAGGGCGGTTTTCTTCTGGACGGTGATCCGGACCACCACCAAAATCTAATCATCTGTAGGATACCCCATTTCTGACAATCTGTGAAAATTTCATGAAAATCCTTCCATAACTTTTTGAGTTATGTTGCTAACAAACAGACAGACAGACAGACACACCAACGCCGATGAAAACATAACCTCCTTGGCGGAGGTAATAAAAATACATATGCTGATTTACTAAGGAAATACCTGATGGGGGGGAGTGAAATAACTGTTCCAGAAGGTTCTTAATTGTAATCAGAATGTTACAACTTATTATCATTACCCCTTTCAATGATTCTGACAGTTGGGGAAAATATAGTGTTACCTTTCAAAACAGACCAAAACTATATTCCAAATAATTCAGGAACAGTTTTCACTTTGGGTTTATTTTATTTTTTTTTTTAGGCATTTTAGGAAAGCATCACTAGAATTTTAAGGGGCGGGGCCATGACGAGTATCTATGTCATTCAGAACAGTGTTTACGCTTCGTAGCAGATAAGGTCATTTCTCTGCTCTTCAGTCTACAGACGCAATTCCTTCTCAGCGTTAAACATCAGTCTGGTGTTGTATTGGAACTATTATTTAAAATAAACTCAAAAATTAGACATCCATCCCTAGCCCTTCAAATAACTTTTTGTTAAAAATCTAAACATGGCTTACTCACAGAAAAGATAAAACACGGTTTGTAGAAATGGACAAAGTACATAAACAGGTCAAAATAAAATATTTTTGCATAACTGTACAAAAATATCCATAGAGAAATGGGAAACCTCTCCATAGAGAAGAGGAAGGGAATGAAAATGCAACAGAGGGCAGGGAGAGGATTCCTCCAGGAATGACATCTGTTCCCATCGTCTTCACAGCAGCGCCAGGCTCGTCACAGCCATTTGGGGAAAATGCATATTTATTGCCTATAAGAATTTCATGAACACTAAAGAGTGTCACAGACAATCACGGCGCACACGTCACAGTGGCAGGGAAATGGATGCTGCCGATCACCGGCGAAGGTGGCACCACCCTTCAGGCTGTTCTTGCCGATTAGTGACACAGTAAAATGCGACTAAGCCGACTGAAAGATGACGAACTGCGATGCCAAGTGGAACATGCCACTTAATGCTGGCAGCTATTAATAAACGTGCCCTGGGATGATGTTCAAGTAAAGGATATGCTGTCCTCTTTGATACATTTAACAAACTTATGTTAGTGTTCAAAAAGCAACTCAAAGTTTTTTTGAGGTCCCAGTAGTTCTTAATGTTCATATCAATTTTACTTCTGTACAACAACTTCAATAGTTTAAAAAACTTAAGGCGTTGGTATGTTTATTTGAGAGAACGGTTATTTCTTAAATGGTCCTTAGCAGATGACATTTTAATCTGGAAGATAATGTAAACCCCCCTTTACACAGGGGTGGAGATCACTGAAAGATCTCTGAGTGAAGAAAAAAATGGCCAGATTTCTAAATAATCTCAATGATCTGCCAGTGATCTCCCCGGTCCTCAAAGATTTGACTCAGTTCAAAACAATCTCCCAACAACCACCAAAGGGAAGTGACCTCTCAAGGAGCAGTCAATGATCTCATTAATCTCCCAATGATCTCTCAGTGATCTTACAATGAACTCTATTGGCCTGAATTCAAATGCTCAGTGATCCCTCACTGATCTCCTAGCCATCTCCACTGTCAGGTTGTAAAAATGAGCCTTTATTGATGAGATTGTAGACCGGTCAAGGAGCACTCAACAATCTCACTGATCTTTCAATGACCTCTCAATGATCGTCAATGAATGCCAAATTTTGCTACCACGAAGGTAGATGGCTGAGAGATTGTCAGAGATGCTGAGAGTTCACTGAAAAGCCAGTAGAGTTCATTGAACGACAACAGGGGAAACTGCGGAGAGATCACTGGGAGATCAATGGCATCACTGAGCGCGCTCCTTGTGAGATTGCTTCCCGTTGGTGATCGTTGAGAGATTGTTTTGGACTGAGTTTAAACCTTTATTATTATTATTATTATATTAATTGATTTATTTATTTTATTACTGTATAATTCTACTGGTCCAGCCCACTTTAAAACGAAATGGACAATATACTGCACCTGAAATGTCTCCTCACATTAAAACAGTGTAAAAGATGTCATATACTGCCCTCATCTGGTAAAGCATGGGAAATGTGTAAAAATGGGAGGAACAAAAGTTGAAGAGTTAAACAAATGTAAACGTTTTCTATAGATGCTTGATTCTTGAGAAATGTTCAGCCACAATTAAAAACAAACACGATTTAACGTCAACATTTCAATCAGTGTGTGTGTGTCCTATGTGTCAGTAGCTGTCTGGTCGGGTCATACCCTTCACGCTGTGGATGGGGTAGATGGCTTGTTCCCAGCAGGTGTCCTCCTGGGGTCCTGTAGACAGACTGTTCTCTTCATCCAAGTGGAGCTGGAACCACACAGCCAGTGCATCCAGCTGTCCCTCCTGCGTGACACGCAGATGCATCTCCCGGACCTCCCTGGAGCTCAGGCCCTCCAGCTCCTACGAATTACAGTAAACACTAGAATTAGGAGCGTGTGATGGGCCGCAATAAACAAGAAGCAGGTATACTTGTCTAACAAAAGGAAGAAAATCAGCGGGAAAACAATCTACGGGTGCGTCACAATTCACCCCTCCGTTTTGCATGCGCACCCTGCATGATGCAATTTGAAAGCTTGAGATTTTTACTGACAATACGACTTCAAAATCCTCAGAGGCTGCTAACGGGAATCAGTCACTCTGTTGAAATACAGTTGCTGAGTTTTAGTTTATGTCAACATGCTGGATATCTGCTGAAGCAACGGTTTCCATAAGCGCGGCCGCAGGGGACGGACCCACTTCTTTTGTGATGCATATCAAAACAATTCTCCTATAGGCAATTTGTGGATGATAAACACGAGCTGCACAAGCATGGGTTCTGTAGGCACCCATGCACAACAATGCAAGATTAGTTTCACTTTTTTTTTTTTAGATAATGTCCCACAGAAACCTGAATGTTGCAGGGCACCCCTGGCTGAAAAAACACTGCGTTAAAGGATGGCTTCACAAGTTCTGCCATCAGAGTCGTTTCCAGTCACCTGCACATTGTTGAAATCTATGTTGAGGGCTGTGAACGGCTCTGTGAGGGGTTTGTATCCTCCTGGCAGTCTGCTGAGCCTCTCTGTCGTGTATGGCTCCATGGAGTCGTCTGGCTCAGATCTGCAGCTCACCGGACTACGCAGCTCCCCGGCGGTGGCCATGGACAAACCTCCCACTTCTGTCTCACACAGCCTGACGTGGATAAGACACAACAATGACCCACACCGGTAGGCCCCACCCTTTCGGCCTTGTGGACCGGACAATTTTTTTTTCCCTCTGCGTTGTCTGCAGCCCGGCACCATGTGGTCCGCGGACCACTGATCCAGGCAGCATGACCGTCTGGTCTGCCTTCCCAAAAGTGGGCTCGTGGACCTACCTGTGATGCCGCCTGATCTCGAGGCACTCGATGGCCATACCAAACACCGTGGCTCCAGCGGGGATGACCCGTCCTGTGGTGGACTGTTGCCCAAATTCATTCTCACCCCTCTGTCAGAAAGGAAAACAACACTTCTAATGATTCGATAAGGACACAGTCAAGTCACTCATCACACAGCATAAAAATGAGCTGAGTTTTATGAAATTACTGTGGAAGCTCTTCCACCTGCTCCCTACTCTCACTATAGATCACAATGTTGTCTGCAAACATCGTGGTCCACGGAGACTCCTGTCTGGCACTACCAAATCTGGACGTGAAATCTGGTTGCTGACAAAAAAAAAAAAAAAAGAATTTTGGTAGTGAGCAGGGTTTGACATTAACTTTTTTGGTCACCGGCCACTGTGGCCAGTGATTTTCCAAAGTTACTAGCCACTCAGCCTTTTCACTAGCCACAATTTTGTGCTGGAAAATTGTTTAATATGATCAAATTTGACTATCACATGCTAACTTTTACTTGAACTAAATTTACAACCTTTTTAAATGTAAATGACCCTTATACATACATAAAAATAGCAAGAGTAACACTGTTTAATTATTAACAGCAGTAAATACTGTAAAACAGTCGAGAAAGCTAGTTGCAATATGAAAGTGAAGTACTGGTAGATTTGGGGTCCATCCAAATTCTCATTTGTACCCCTTTCCCTTTGCCTACCCCCACCCCTTGGTCCTTGAAATCAAAGGCCAAGAGGTGGGGGTTGAAAATGAACCCAATGAATTGAGACACCCATTCAGCGCTGCACGATGTCATTAGTAGTTGAAGGATTTATTCTAAATCTACACTACCTGCTTTCACCAGGAAAAAAAAAAAAAAAAAAGGCAAAAGGAAACTGATGAGAAAAAGTCTCATCTTAAGGACAAAAATGTCTCAAATTTACATGAACAATTCTAATCAGTAGAAAAAGTCAGAAATTTACTAGCAAGAAAGCTGTAAACTCAGAGAAAACTTGGACCCCCTGGTGGGCCATTTTTGGCCTGCGGGCCACATGTTTGACACCCCTGGACCAGCACATTAAAAATACATAATTAGAGGTTTTACTTCCATGAAGTAGCTGCATATCACAGATAATCACAGATAAACAAAAGTCCACTTCAGAAGAAGCTTCATTTTCTCTTTATAGCAACATAAAGTTTAGTCGGGCGGCGCGGTGGCGGAGTGGTTAGCACTGTGGCAGCACAGCAAGTCACCCTTGGCCGGGGGATCCCGGGTTCGATCCCAGCCCCCGACCAACAGTGATCTGTGTGGAGTTTGCATGTTCTCCCCGTGTCTGCGTGGGTTTACTCCGGGATTTCTCTGGTTTCCTCCCACATGCCAAAAACATGCAAGTTAGGTTAACTGGCATCAAACTGGGGATTCTAAATTGTCCTTAGGTATGACAGAGTGAAAGGTCGTCTGCCTCTCTGTGCTGGCCCTGTGATGGACTGGCGATCTGTCCAGGGTGTACCCTGCCTCTCGCCCAAAAGATGCTGGGATAGGCTCCAGCCCCCCCGCGACCTGAAAAAGATTAAGCGGAAGAAGATGAATGAATGAATGAATAAAGTTTAGTCACTTTCTCTCCGTCATACGAAAACTTAAATTTGCACGACTAACAGGAGCTTCATGCTTTAAAAATAATCATATTTAACCACAGACGAAGGAGCTGAGGTGGGGGAGAGAGAAGAGGTTATTCTCACCGCCGGGCGGGGGATCAGGAACAGTTATCCCGTGATCTGATCTCTGAGAGCAGCTGCTGTCTGTTCATTTCTCCAGACTGGCTATAAAATGAACTGAACCGCGGAGCAGACCGTCCGTGCCTTCACCTGTACCCAGCACGCTGAGCACGGACTCCGTCCACATCTTCTCCTGTGTACCGGTCTGGGCTGCTGCTGCTGACAGTGGACCAATGAGAATAGACTGTGTGTGTGCGCAGATAGTGCTTATGGGAGTTGCAGTTTCACAGTATCACACCGCGATAGGCTTATTATTTAGATGACGCTTCAGAAAACTACACCCGACAAAGTGGCTAGTGGGAGTGGCTGTCTTACCCGTCACCGATGAAATCCACCTGCCAGTGGCGGGTTGGTGGGTGTTAATGTCAAGCCCTGGTAGTGACCTTTAAATAATGCCCAGTTTTCATAAAATTTCAGGAATATGCTCAGTTGCTCATTACAAATACAAACCGTGGCAACTTTGTGGTGCAGCAAAAATTAAAAGAAATATTTTTGGACCGCCCTAGTATATACAGCTAGGCCTGCTCAAAGCTGAAATGGGCATGTACCCACACAATGTGACTTCTGACCTAGACCTTGAGGAGAACGTGGCTGCAGACCCGCCTGGGGATGACTACATGTGAGTTTAATTGTAAATTGCCGTTTTTAAGGACAGTACAAGTTGATGAACATTGATATCAATCGATGTAAACTTGCCAGATTGTAGCCAGTGGCTAATTTCTATCTGTTGTCTGTGGGTAAATTAGCGAACATCTGGGCAATAGCCAAGAAGAACTGTAGCTAGAAGATAGATGGATGGATGCAGCACAGTGTGCAACTTGTACATAATGTGAAAGCAGGTGCGTAAATGTGCTCTATTCATCATTTCATGCATGAATGTTGTGTTTTTGTTTTGTGTACTATTTTCAGTCACCTGTGGAGGCAGCAGGAGGTTGTGCCAGGCATGAATGAGAGACTCTATGATTCCCTCTCCAAACAATCCCGCGTCTACCGTCTCCGTCACCACCAGTGACACCCTAAAAAACATTTGGACACACACACACACAAACAAATTGAGCTTCACATGCACAGGCTATCCTGGATTGTCGGCAGGCTCAAGCAGCACCTGTGTGGGATGTCTTTTGGCACTTCCATCTCCATGGATTTCTTATGGAGGATTTTGATGCGGCCGTCCATTCCGTTTGCTGCCACCACCTCACAGGCCAGCTCATACATCGTCTTTGACAGTTCGCAGGCATACACCTCAGCAGCCCCTGCCTTCTTAGCACACATACTTTTAAGAGAGAAATGGACATCAGAACACAAGCAGCTCTGCAGCCCAAAATGATCAACTTAAATTTGCTGCTAACAGGTGTGGCTGTGTTGCCCTTAATTTGAAAATAAAGAACAGTATCCAAATTTGTTTGGAAAATATCTCACCCAAGGATTCCAGTGCCAGTACCTATATCAAGTACAGAGTTGCAGCCATTGTGAACGGCCTTCTGGATGGCCTGCTGATACTTCAGGTTCCTCCCGTGGTCGTTGAGCATGAGGAAATGCCAGCGCTCCACCAACCAGTTGGCCACACGGTAGAAGTTTTCTCGTGCCTCTGGATAGTCCGGTCTCACCTTCAAGGCTTTGTGGAAATGACCTGCAGCCTCATCCCTAAATCCCATTCTGGATAATAAAGAACAAGACACAAAGTATGTAACTCCAGAGTATGTAATTCCTTCAGCCCGAAGGAGTTACATGGGTCCGCCCTCCAGTGGGCTCACCACCTGTGGGAGGGACCGTGGGGGTCCGGTGCTATGTGGATCAGGTGGTGGTCAAAGACGGAGACCTTGGCGGTCTGATCCCAAGCTTCCTAAACTGGCTTTTGGTACGTGGAATGTCACCTCTCTGGTGGGGAAGAAGCCTGAGCTGGTGCATGAGGTTGAGAGATACCGGCTAGATATAGTCGGCCTCACCTCAATGCACAGCTCCGGTTTCAGAACCAGTCTCCTGGAGAGGGGCTGGAGCTTGGCCTACTCTGGAGTTGGCCCGGGCGAGAGGCGACGAGCAGGGGTGGGTATTCTTGTATCCCCCCACCTTGCTGCCTCTATATTGGAGTTTTCCCCAGTAGATGAAAGGGTTGTTTCCCTGTGCCTTCGGGTTGGGAAACGGGTCTTGACCATCATTTGTGCCTATGCACTAAGTGATGGTTCAGAGTACCCACCCTTTTTGGAGTCTGACTGGAATGCTGGAGGGTGCTCCTCTTGGAGACTCCATTGTCCTACTGGGGGACTTCAATGCACATGTGGCAACAACAGTGAAACCTGGAGGGGGGGTGATTGGGAGGAACGTCCTGCTCAATCTGAACCTGGGTGGTGTTCAGTTATTGGACTTCTGTGCTAACCACAGTTTGTCCATAACGAACACCATGTTCAAGCATAAGGGTGTCCATATGTGCACCTGGCACCAGGACACTTTAGGTCGCAGGTCGATGATCGATTTTGTCATCGTGTCATCAGACCTGCAACCGTATGTCTTGGACACTTGAGTAAAGAGAGGTGCAGAGCTGTCAACTGATCACCACCTGGTGGCGAGTTGGATCCGATGGCAGGGGAGGATGTCATTCAGACCTGGTAGACCCAAACATATAGTGAGGGTGTGCTGGGGATGTCTGGCTGAGGCCCCTGTCTGGGAGGTCTCCAACTCCCACCTCCAGAAGAACTTCAACCACATTCTGAGGGAGTTTGGAGACATGGAGTCTGAATGGGCCATGTTCTCCATCTCCATTGTTGAAGCGGCTGCCCAGCGCTGCGGCCACAAGGTCGTCGTGGCATCTCATGGTGGCAACCCATGAACCAAGTGGTGGACACCAGTGGTGAGGGGGGCAATTAAGTTGAAGGAGGAGTCCTATCAAGCTTGGTTGTTTTGTGGGACTCCCGAAGCAGCTGAGGTGTACTGATAGGCCAAGCAGAGTGCAGCTCGGGTGGTTGCTGAAGCAAAAACTCGGGTATGGGAGGAGTTCAGTGAGGCCATGGAACAAGACTTTCGGTCGGCCTCGAAGAGATTCTGGCAAACTGTCTGGCGGCTCAGGAGGGGGAAGCAGCTTCCTGTCCACACTGTATGGTGCGGATGGGGCACTGCTGACTTCAACTGGGAAATATCATTGGGCAGTGGAAGGAATACTTTGAGGATCTCCTCAATCCCACTGACATACCTTCCCAGAGGAAGCAGGGCTTGTGGACGAGGGGGATGACTCGCCTATCACAGGGGCTGAGGTCGCCAAGGTGGTTAGAAATCTTTGGTGGCCGGGCCCCGGGGGTGGACAAGATTTGCCCTGAGTACCTCAAGGCCCTGGATGTTGTAGGGCTGTCATGGTTGACATGCCTCTGCAACATTGCGTGGAGGTCGGGGGCAGTGCCTTTGGCATGGCAAACCAGGGTGGTGGTTTCCATCTTCAAAAAAAGGGGACCGGAGGGTGTGCTCCAACTTCAGAGGGATCACACTCCTCAGTCTACCTGGGAAGGTTTATGCCAAGGTACTGTAGAGGAGAGTCCGGCCATTGGTCAAACCTCAGATTCAGGAGGAGCAATGTGGTTTTCGTCCTGGCCGTGGCACATCAGACAAGCTCTTTACCCTCTCGAGAATCCTTGAGGGTTCGTGAGAGTTTGCCCAACCAGTTTACATGCGTTTTGTGGACTTGAAGGCATTCGACCGCGTCCCTTGTGGTTTTTTGTGGGGGGTGCTTCGGGGTATCAAGCTTGTTGTTATGAGCTATTCGGTCTCTGTATGACCGTTGTGAGAGTTTGGTTCGTATTGCCAACACTCGGTTGGACTCATTCCCAGTGAGAGTTGGACTCCGCCAGGGCTGCCCTTTTCACCGATCCTGTTCATAATTTTTATGGACAGGATTTGTTGGTGCAGCCAGGGAATGGAGGGTGTCATGCTTTGTGACCACAGGATCTCATCTCTGTTTGCAAATGTTGTCCTGCTGGCTTCATCCAGCAATGACCTACAGCTCTTACTGGGACGGTTTGCCGCTGAATGTGAAGCGGCTGGGATGAGAATCAGTACCTCCAAGTCCGAGTCTATGGTCCTCAGCCGGAAAAAGGTGGATTGTCCTCTCCGGGTTGGGGACAAGCTCCTGTCCCAAGTGGAGGAATTTAAGTATCTTGGGGTCTTATTCACAAGTGAGGGGAGAATGGAGCGAGAGACTGACAGACGGATCGGAGCAGCATCTGCAGTGATGTGGATGTTGTACCGGTCTGTTGTGGAGAAGAGGGAGCTAAGTTCTAAGGCAAAGCTGTCAATTTACCAGTCAATCTACGTTCCTACCCTTGCCTATGGTCATGAGCTTTGGGTAATGACCGAAAGAACGAGATTGCGGATACAAGCGGCTGAAATGAGCTTTGTTCGTACGATTGCTGGACTTACCCTCAGAGATAGGGTGAGGAGCTCAGTCATCCAGGAAAGGCTCAGAGTAGAACCACTGCTCCTCCACATTGAAAGGAGCCAGTTGAGGTGGTATGGGCATCTGACCAGGATGCCTCCTGGACGCCTCCCACTTGAGGCGTGTCAGGCACGTCCCTCTGGGAGGAGACCCCAGGGCAGACCCAGGACTCGCTGGAGAGACTGTCTCCCAGCTGCTCTGGGAATGCCTTGGTATCCTCTCTGAAGAGCTGGAGCAGGTGGCTGGGGAGAGGGAAGTCTGGGCTTCTGTGCTTGAACTGCTGTCTCTGCGACCCGGACCTCCGAAAAAGCGGTAATGGATGGATGGATGGACGGACAACAGATTATAATGTGACAGGGAAACTGAGTGATGCAATGTAAAACTGTCTATTACTCGAGTGAATGGACGGACTGTGTATAAGTGAGAAAAATATCTGCCATGGCACAGGAGTTACTGTTGGGTTTATATTGCAAGCACAAGAAAACAACACTCATTTCCAAAAACAATATATATTAAAAATACCACAACACAAAGAACACAGTTTTGACACTTATTGTATACAAGTATGTGCATTTTTCAGAGTAAAATACCTGAACAGGTGTTCTCCCATGCTGTTTAGTATGACCTCATCATTTGGGAAAAGTTCCAGTGCTTGTTCGTAACAGTCAAACAGGTCCTGAATACGACCCACAGAGTCTAGTTCTTCTGCCCACTTGAAAAGGGTGAACCTGAAGGCATCCTAAAGGGAAGATTTCATCACGTGTGAAGCAAGATTCTTTAACTGTGTTCTGATAATTATAATAAGATTTAACAGTATAGCATGCTTTAAAACTTAGGCTTAACCAGTTTCACATTCACAGTATCTCAGAAGTGAGTACACCCCTCACATTTTTGTTAATATTTTATTATATCTTTTCATGGGACAACACTGAAGATATGACACTTTGATACAATGTAGTCAGTGTACAGCTTGTATAACAGTGTAAATTTGCTGTCCCCTCAAAATAACTCAACACACACAGCCATTAATGTCTAAACTGCTGGCAACAAAAGTGAGTACACCCCTAAGTGAAAATGTCCAAATTGTGCCCAAAGTGTCAATATTATGTGTGGCTACCATTACTTTCCAGCGCTGCCTTAACACTCTTGGGCATGGAGTTCACTAGAGCTTCACAGGTTGCCACTGGAATCCTCTTCCACTCCTCCATGACGACATCATGGAGCTGTTGGATGTTGGAGACCTTGCGCTCCTCCACCTTCCATTTCAGGATCCCCCACAGATGCTCAATAGAGTTTAGGTCTGGAGACATGCTTGACCAGTCCATCACCTTTACCCTCACTTTCTTTAGCAAGGCAGTGGTCGTCTTGGAGGTGTGTTTGGGGTCGTTCTGTTGGAATACCGCCCTGCAGCCCAGTTTCTTAAGGGAGGGGATCATGCTTTGCTTCAGTATGTCACAGTACATGTTGGCATTCATGGTTCCCTCAATGAACTGTAGCTCCCCAGTGATGGCAGCACTTATGCAGCCCCAAACCATGATACTCCCACCACCATGCTTGACTGTAGGCAAGACACACTTGCCTTTGTACTCCTCACCTGGTTGCTACCACACACGCTTGACACCATCTGAACCCAATAAGTTTATTTTGGTCTCATCAGACCACAGGACATGGTTCCAGTAATCCATGTCCTTAGTCTGCTGTCTTCAGCCAACTGTTTGCAGGCTTTCTTGTGCATCATCTTTAAAAGGGGCTTCCTTCTGGGACGACAGCCATGCAGACCAATCTGATGCAGTGTGCGGCGTATGGTCTGAGCACTGACAGGCTGACCCCCCACCCCTTCAACCTCTGCAGCAATGCTGGCAGCACTCATGTCTGTTTTCAATGGACAACCTCTGGCTATGACACCGAGCACGTGGACTCAACTCCTTTGGTTGACCATGGTGAGGCCTGTTCTGAGTGGAACTTGTCTTGTTAAACCACTATATGGTCTTGACCACCATGCTGCAGCTAATTTTCAGGATATTGGCAATCTTCTTATCACCTGGGCCAGCTTTATGTAGAGCAACAATTTTTTTTTTCAGATCCTCAGAGAGTTCTTTGCCATGAGGTGCCGTGTTGAACTTCCAGTGACCAGTATGAGAGAGTGAGAGCAATAACACCAAATTTAATACACCTGCTCACCATTCACACCTGAAACCTTGTAACACTAACAAGTCACATGACACCGGGGAGGGAAAATGGCTAATTGGGCACAATTTGGACATTTTCACTTAGGGGTGTACTCACTTGTTGCCAGTGGTTTAGACATTAATGGCTGTCTGTTGAGTTATTTTGAGAGGACAGCAAATTTACACTGTTATACAAGCTGTACACTGACTACATTGTATCAAAGTGTCATATCTTCAGTGTTGTCCCATGAAAAGATATAACAAAATATTTACAAACATGTGAGGGGTGTACTCACTTTTGAGAGAGATACTGTAGATCACACTCGAAAACAACACTTGCCCTACCGTCCTCCATCTCTTTAATTTCAGCTTCTAGCATAATAATACCATCCTTATTAGTGTTTTTTCCCCACACAAAGACTTTACCTGGGTGGGCTGTCCAGGTATATTAGCAGCTGTCCAAGCATAATTTGCCATTTACTTTACTATCCATCCAAGAGAAAAAAAAAAATGCAATCAGTTCACAACTGGGCAAACCCACTAATATCTGAAGGTCCAGCAGGCTCTTGTAGTTCTCCTGCTCAGGTCATTGTTTTGATGCTGGTCAAATCAGCAGTGTTTTCCTCATCATTATATTGGAGGGGCGGGGGGGCACATCCCCAACAGAACCCCCCACCCCACAGAGTGTCAAGTTAATTTTATTTTTCTATATCGCGCCAGATCACAGATGTCATTTTAAGATGCATTCACTATAGAACAAGTCTTTACCTTGTCCTTTTATTAAACAAACTAAATATCCTTCTGCTATTTAGCTTACTTACACAACAGCAGCTCATTTCTGTCTCTTCTCTCTGCGCTCTGTATGCAGCGGGGTGGAACTCCACCGTGCGTAAACAGAGACACGTGTGCTCGCGCGCGCACACACACACACACACACACACGCATACAGGTGAATACACTCGCACCAACGGAGAGAGAGCACGTAGGAAAGCATGTTGCATCAGCCAACTGAGAAGCAGAAAAAAATATGCGTTTTTTTTAAATGCATCCAAGGTGACGAAGGTTGCAACACTAGCTCTCCTGCTAGTAGCAGCCGAAGTAGCTCTCCTACTCCGGGTCCAAGTGTAGAAAAAAGCCCAAGTGCTGCACGCCCTGCCCCCAACAAGCAGCAAAAGTCCGGTAATCACCAGATGACAGGTTTTGACCCAGAACATCTTGCAGCCTGCATGCGAATCTCAATAAATGGGCCAGATGTGTCAGACTTCCCATATCAACAGGCTCTTGAAATGTTCTTCCAGAAGCCCAGAAAAATACACTGCAGGGACAAAAGCTGCACACTTAGTGGATATTTGCCATATAAACAAATGTTCAGATATTTTTTTCCAATGTCATTCAAATATTCTGATGTTTTGTTCAATAATTGTTTTTACAGTTTATTTATACTGACTGCTGTTATTAAAAGCAACTGTTGTTAATAAAACAAACTGTTATTAAAAGACACTTATGAAAACGATGATTCCTTTAAGAGTTTGTCGTTGTCGACCTTCACGCTGACACCCCCCCCAGGCTGTGAATCTTGAGGAAACACTGAATCAGCGTGTCAGAGTGTCATGGGTAAACACTCTCCAACTCAACAGTGAGTTGGACTGCACCTGACAATGATAATGATTGCATTTATATAGTGCTTTTCATGACACCCAGGGATGCTTTACAATGAGTCCACTATTCATTCACTCCACAGGCAATGGCAGTGGTACGCTACTTCTCTAGCCACAGCTACCTTGGGGCAGACTGACAGAAACGTGGCTGCCAATCTGCACCAACAACTTCTACGACCACCACCGAACATTTATTCACATTCATACACCAGCGTCATGGACACTGGAGGCAAGGCGGGTAAAGTGTCTTGCTCAAAGACACAATGTAGAGAAAGAGGGGACGGAATTCGAACTGCCAACCCTCTGGTTATTGGATGACCTGCTCTACCTCCACTGCCCGAGTACTGACAGTATTTTGTTCCACTGTGGATAAAGCAAAAGGCCAAATGTGAGCCTGAAGTTCAAGAAGCTAGTATTGTCATTCCATGGACTGAAGGAGAGAAGAAGCTGATTTACCCCTTTACACTGGGGTGGAGATCATTGAGACATCTGGCCAATTTTTGATCTATCAATGATCTTCAGTGATCTCCACAGTTGCCACGGTCTCCTCAAAGTTCTGACTCCACTCAAAACACACAAGGATCTCCAAAACAATCCCAAAGATCAAAAATTGTCCCAATCTCTCAATGATCACCATGCTGCATAAAGGGGCCCTTGCTGCTCTTTTCCCCTGTCACAAAGCTTTTATGATTTCCTTTCATATTTCTTTCAGTAAGGCATACTTGTGGCCACACTTCTATTGTTTCCATGTTGCATGTTACACGGTGCTTACAATGGTGCCAATTTAGTGGTTACAACACTTTGTAGCTATGTTAGACAGAGCACTGAACCTTTATTTTTTCCATTCCTTTTAATTCCAAATTTGCATACTATGAAATAGGTACTGAGTAGTCAGTCGTTGTTGATTGTCTATGGAAGTGTAATACAAATTTTAAAAATTCATTAAGAATAGATGGGTACATGCAGAATTGTGGCCGTCGCTGTGTACACAATCTCTGGTGAATGTAGGCAGACTAGTTTTCAGGGAGGTGTAAACAGTCATTACCTTTGCAAAGTCCTTAAAGATAGGTGCCAGGTTAAGGACGAGAAGGTAGTGCACAAAAGCAGTCCCATAGTCTTGGTTGAAGAGGCACTGTTGGGCGCTCTCTAGAGAACTGGAGACCAACTCATTCCTGGCAGGGTCCACTCTGCGTCGTCTTCGGGTTCTCCTGCCGTGCTTCGGTCTCGGGCTGGCATTGGGCATCCTTGTAACTAGAGGAATAACAGCTGAAAGTCATAAGGAAATGATAATGATGGTACTATACTAAGGACAAGAAACCACAAAGCACTGAGCCATCCCATTTAAAGGCAAAACGTTAAATTCATCTGTACATGGAAAAAAAAGGTTTAGCATTCAGTGTGACATCAGACTCGTCTCAGTTCCCTGATTTCTGCCTCTTTTGCCAATGACCTTGAAGCTGTTGTGTGGACACAATCACAAAAGATGTTTTAATTCTTAAACTTCACCTGGAGGAGTGAAGACGGGGGAGAAAGGAATCTAAAAAAAATAAACAGCTTAAAAATAATCAAAATCTTATTGTCCCCATGTTACATAGAATTTATATGAATAACTTAGACAAACGGACATCTGACAGATCACACATTAGTGCTGTAGCCTGTAACAAGACAGAAGAGTGATGATTAGGGGTGGACTGACCGTTTGGAAGGGCGGAACAATTCCCAGCGGACTAGCATATCAGGAGCCAAAGTGGCCTGAACGATCAGTCCACACTAGGACCTGTTTGGGTTCTGTCTGCTATTATGCGTTTGCTCTGTTCAGGTATGTTTTATTGCTCAGCAGTTATGTGTTGTCTGAAGTACCTTTAAAGTGACAGTCCAGCAAAAATCAAATTGTTTCTGTTGTTAACAGGTCTGTAACACGTTTCTTGTTATTTACAAGACATATCAAGAGCAAAATCATTCCAAACTCCCACGTATGTGTTTTTCTGCTGTGAATGTCTGCTTAAGCTCCACCCCCCGCAAAAAAGGCAGATTTGGACAGAGCGTTAGTAGCTATGTAACTATTCCTGCTTAACCTGGTTGGTTATAACATTAACCAATCAGACAAATACGCTTGGCTACCTCGGGGGAAGAGGGAGGAGCCGAGGAGCAGCAGGATTGAAGCAGAGCGGGTTGGAGTAGCAGCAGAGAGAGCGGAGAGAGGCAGAGGTCTCGCACAGCCACATTCAAATCGAGCTGCTCTCGGCTCACTTCGCCAGCGGACGGGGGCACCACACTGTGAGCTGAAAACAGCCACATTCAAATGTCCCCCCTCCCCCCCCGCTCAGTCGCCGGCAGACGGGGGACTGGTTATTAGTAAAAAGTAAACATATTTGGCAACTACACATTTATCTCTCGCCTCAACTGTTTTCAGAAAAATGTTTCACTTTTTACTTTTGAAGATATAGGTAAAACTTTAATGTCCAGAAGTGTCTTGAACAGACTAGCAACCCACCCACCAAGAGTCGCGGCGACCAATCACGTGCAAACCCTGCAGGTCGGAAGCATGGCGACCAATCATGTGCAAGCCCTGCAGGCCACTAATTAGAATATTCATAGATCCGGGCATACTTAAGTAGGTGCAAGATTTAAAATCTCTTTCCAAGCAATTCTAAGGCAGTGAAAGTTTTTTGTGGGTAAAAAGGTACAATATACTATTTCGGGCAACACATTTGTTTTTGAGGTGGTTTTTAGAGCCGCTGGAGTACACCTTTAAAAAAAAAAAAAAAAAAGGCTGCAGAAGCAGATGAGATCTCCAAACTTCCTCTGCTGGTGTTTTGTTTTTTTTTGTTTTTAAAGTATTGCTGTCTGTATAAAAAAGACAAGTGTCCTGTCAGTGGCAAAATGGAAGGTTGTGGTGGTGGTGATCAAAAGAAAGGAAATTAGGGGCAGAGAGGGAGCGAGTTACAAGAAAAAAAAAAACTTAACAGATGCAGCAAAAATGCTGAAAAATCATTGAAATGTTTAGCGCTAAAACTGCAGGTTAGTCAAGAAAACAGACTTTTATAAAGTCTAAGGAGCCTACTGTGTAGCTATTTCCCCTGTTTTCCAGTCATATTTGCATTACTTTCTAAAAATTTAATTTCTAAAAACTTTCTAAAAATTTAATTTACAAAAGGGATTTCTTTTTCATTCACTGTACCAACTGTGGTCAGAGGGGTTGGTGCCCACAATATAATGGTATAATTGAAATGTTTCAGTTATAAGACTGTATGGAATGATATTCTGATTTTTTTTTCTCTCTACAACATCCATTTACCTATTGGTTGAATGTAAACAGCAGTCAGCTTAACTGAAAATATGGTTTTTGTTTTTCTGAAGAGGTGAAGGGAGCAGCAGCAGTAGTGCTGCTTCTGTAGAGGAGATGGTGCAGAGTTCAGAGTCAGACACAGAACAGGAACCATCAGGTGCAACTTTGAACCACAGTCTTAAATGTGTAGGATATGATGTCAGATGGAACGTAATCAGGGTGCATAGAATTACTGACTGCCCAAGAAGTTCAGGTTTAAGTTTAGGTTATTTACATTTTTTTTTTTAAATCTCATTCTGCAGAGCAACAAAATGTGTAGAGAGATGGGAAGAGAGGTCCAGAGCCCTGCACAAAAGGAGAAATGATTGACTAAAAAATATATTTTTTTTAAAAAATAGGTATTTTTCCTCCCACCTAAAGGTTGTAGCCACATTTATAACTAGTTTGACACCTGATGTGTTAATATGCTGGTCTACACATACAGTGGATATAAAAAGTCTACACATTCCAGTTCAAATACCAGGTTTTGGTGATGTAATTTTTTTCCCCCCACAATTAATGTGACCTGTAAGCTGTAGGACCCAATTGAAAAACAAATTTTTTTTTTATTTTTTTATTTTTTTTGGGGGGGGGGGGAAACCAACCTGGTTGCATAAATATGCACACCCTTAAAATACTTGGTTGCAGCACCTTTGGCTCTTATTACAGCACTCAGTCTTTTTGGGTAGGGATCTTTCAGCGTGGTACATCTTGATGTGGCAATATTTGCCCACTCTTCTTTGCAAAAATGTTCCAAATCTGTCAGATTGCGAGGGCATCTCCTGTGCACAGCCCTCTTCAGATTACCCCACAGATGTTCAGATTCAGGTCTGGACTCTGGCTGGGCCATTCCAAAACCTTAATCATCTTCTGGTGAAGCCATTCTTTTGTATATTTGCATGTGTGCTTTGGGTCATTGCCGTGCTGAAAGATAAAGTTCCTCTTCAGCTTTCTAGCAGAACCCTGAAAGTTTTGTGCCAACACTGACTGGTATTTGGAACTGTTCATAATTCCTTCCACTTTGACTAAGGCCCTAGTTCCAGCTGAAGAAAAACACCCCCAAAGCATGATGCTGCCACCACCATGCTTCACTGTAGGTGTGGTGTTCTTTTGGTGATGAGCAGTGTTGTGTCTGCACCAAATATACCTGGCCAAAAAGTTCAACCTTGATTTCGTTGGACCATAACACATTTTCCCACATGCATTTGGAAGATTTCAAATGTGTTTTTGCAAAAATGTAGCCGGCCTTGGATGTTTTTCTTCAGAAGATAAGGCTTCCATCTCTTGCCACCCTACCCCTTAGTCCAGACATGAAGAAGATGGGAGATTGTTGCCACATGTACTAACCAGCCAGTACATGCCAGAAATTCCTGTAACCCTTCAATGTTGCTGTCGGCTTTTTGGCAGCCTCCCTGACCAGTTTTCTTCTTGTCTTGTCAATTTTGGAGGAATGTCCAGTTCTTGGTAATGTCACTGTTGTGCCATATTTTCTCCACCTGATGACTGTCTTCCATAGTATATTTAATGCCTTGGAAATTCTTTTGTACCCTTCTCCTGACTGATACCTTTGAACAATGAGATCCCTCTGATGCTTTGGACGCTCTCTGTGGATCCTGGCTTGTGCTGTAAGCTGTGACTACAAAAATGTCAGGAAAAGCCT
This sequence comes from Pholidichthys leucotaenia, assembly GCA_020510985.1. Lineage (NCBI taxonomy): Eukaryota > Metazoa > Chordata > Actinopteri > Cichliformes > Pholidichthyidae > Pholidichthys > Pholidichthys leucotaenia. The sequence continues at coordinate 212,928,665 of CM035848.1, forward strand.
ACTAGAACAGCTGAATTCTATTTGGGGTTAATCAGAGGCACTTTAAATGGTGGCAGGTGTGTGTTCACTCCCATTTAACATGGTTTGAATGTTATTGGTTCATTTTGAACACAGCCACATCCCCAGTGATAATAGGGTGTGCATATTTATGCAACCAGGTTATTGTAAGTTATTTTTTCACTTAAAAGATTTCAGTTTGTTTTTCAATTGGGTTGTACAGGGTATAGGTCACATTAATGGGGGAAAAGTTTTGAAATGATTTATCTTGGTCTCATTTTTTTACATCACAAAAACCTGGCATTTGAACAGGAGTGTGTAGACTTTTCATACATCCACTGTATAGCAGGTCTCTGGTTAGTAACAACGGGGTGGCCTGAGATGGAGTCAAATTCCCGGCCTGAATTTTTAATCCCAGTCCGCCCCTGGCAATGACGTAGATGTGCCACATATTGTGCCATTATTCCTCTACAGCAGCTCCACTGGAGGACATCTCATCAAGTTAAACAGCTGCCTCCAATCTCCTCCTCACTTCCTGAGGTTGCATCTTTGGTGGGAGAGATTAAGAGGAAGCAGCGGTGAGGCAAAGAATCAGGGATGTTGCAAACTGGGGAGCAAATATCAGTGTAGCAGTATGCATCTCACACCCCAAACACTGACTCTGCAAAAGAAAAAAAGTCCCCCCTTATAATCCAACATGCAGGGACACCTGCTTGACGACAATTAAACTTGCATGTTAAAAATTAATGGCACCCTTAATCACGTTTTTACTTCAACCAAAACCTCATAACGGTATCATAACAAAACAAGCCAAGCCGCTTAAATAGAAAGCCGTTTTAATTTGACAATCGTATAATTTGCTAATCTGTGATTCGATATTTTATGACAAGTATTTATTGTTCGCCATAGAGCAGTAACCAGCTAAACATACTTTCAATATAATGCAGTCTGTCACGGTTTCACTTTTGACTTACTCTGAGTTGTGTTAAGTCAAAGGCAGCAGTTTGGGTGGTGATCAGTAAAGACTTTGCAGTTTAATTAAGAGTCGTTTTAAAATAACTCTTAATTAACGTCCAGTCCACTCGGTAGCATCGTTGCAATCTTCTCCCAGCGGCTACTTGCTAGTTAATCCACCTTAATCGGATTCAAAGAGGAAAAACGATACATTTAAATACCTAAATTGTTGCATCTAAACAGACAAAAACGATTACATATTTCGTTACTGTCCGTGTACTGTTCAATAACAATTCTGTCCGTGCGCTTCGCCGTCCGTAAAGAAACGCGTAAGGGACTGCATAAAGGTTCCACAAGTGCAGTCGCAAACATTTTTAACACCTATGACATTGCAAGCGGGGCATACTAAATGCACGACACTCTGATATAAGCAATTCAGATATCAATGTACAGATTATTCAAGAGTCACTAGTACAGCAGCAGATTTAATTCTGTCGGAACTTCCGACAGATTTCGAGGTACAATCAAAGAGTATGAAAGATCAGGAGGTTTCCCACCCAAGACCGCCGCTATCTGTGTGTCGCTGCTAAATTAGCTGGTATCTTTTTATTTATTTACTTTTTTTAACATTAGCGTTTATGTCGCCAATATTTGATGGCGCAATTTTTCTTTCAACATGGTGCCTGAGAAATTTCCCTGTTGCCTTTTGTGCCTGGTTATTACAAGCTAACTGCTAGTGACTCCATTTTGCAGGCAAATGACTTTATTTTTGCATGTGACTAAAAGGTTTAGCATATTCTAATAATCTGAATTTAAAGTGTCATAAATTGGCCCCTACAGGGCAGAAAGACAGCCCCAGGCGCTGAACTGCAGTGTGACATTTATTAACAAAAGAGAAAAAAAATTCCAAAACAGTGTAGACAAGACAAAAAAAAAAAAAAAAAAAAACAACGCAACAAGGGTAATAAATAGAGAAGGCACTCCAGAGCAGGAATAGCTCTGGCGGAGATAAGGAGGAAAACACTTACAGACAATTGCTGCCCAGTAACATCAAACAATACAATACAATACTGCTGCAGTGCAAATACTGGGCAGACAGATGAGCAGCAGGTGTGAGCTGAGCAGGCAGGTGAGCTAATTACCCAACTGTTCACAGCTGGGAAACAGACTTTGAACAGCAAGTGGGAGTGTCTGAGAGAGGAGCGCATATAAGTGTCAAAAAACCAAAATATATACACTGTAGAGGATGTGCTCGAATGATGAGGCTGAGTTTAGTTCTTAAATCAGCTTTATTGACAAAACACATCGTCTAGCATTCTCAAAGCAGGAAAAGAGAAAGAATCCTATCTCATCACCCTTTTATATGTTTCCAGCATCAGAATTCAAGTCACATGGTGTTTTCAGTAAACATACAGTCACAAAGCATCCCTTTGAACCTTCACCATTGTCTCTCATTTCTTGATGAACCAGAAATCCCTCCGGGGCATCTTCTGTGGGACAAAAAGACCAATCTCACACCTCCTCGTTATCTTCTACAGATTTGAGTCCTTTGTCCTTCCAGACGTGACACCCCCAATACGCATGCAGTCATATCTCTGTGGAAATGTGAGCCCACAATGTGTGTCGCCCACACTACCCCCCCCCCCCAAACGTCTAGTAAGGGCAAAACCTGCATGGCATAAAAAAAAAAAAAGAAAAGAAAAGAAAAACACAAAACACTCCATATATCGCTAATCAATCCACCAACTGCCTGGGTTTTAACCTTCTGCCGAATCTGCTGCAACCTGGCTTTGCTGCCCCTGCAACATCTCTCTGCATCTGTGAATTAAAGCTGTTAGCACCTTTCTGTGAAGATTCTGGAGAATGTCCTCTCGGTGGCCTGCCACGGCGGGGGGGCCTCGCGAGCTGCACTTCCTCATCAGCCAAAACAAAAGCGGGTTTGAGCCTGTTTATGCAAATCAACTCCCTTCTGCCCCCTAAATCTAGCAGAAAATGCTTCTGCCTGGTCTCCAGCACTCTGAACGGTCCGTCATAAAACGGCCGCAAACTTGGACGCTGAGCATCATGTCTAACAAAAACAAACTCTGCATTTTTTAAAGCCTTTGGCACAAAAACATGTGGGAAACTGTGATGGACCGGGCCAGGGAGCGTGTTTGCCCCCGAGTCGCTCTGCCACGGCTGAGCAGGGGGGCCATTTGGTGCGGGATTATCGGGGAGAAATTCCCCCGGCAGACGGAGAGGTTGTGCAAAAACTAATTCAGCCGGGGAAGCATGCAAATCTTCCTTAGGTGCAGAACGCAACCCCAATAAAACCCATGGAAGTTTGTCCACCCAATTTGTATCCGTCAGCGACGCTCTGAGGGCTGCTTTCAATGACCTGTGAAAGCGTTCGCATAAACCATTAGCCTGGGGGTTATACGCGGTAGTGCGATGAATCTTCACCCCCAAGCTGCGGGCCATCGATGACCATAGTTCGGAAATAAATTGGGGACCCCTGTCGGACGTTATGTCCGACGGTACACCGAAACGCGCAACCCACGCTGCTAAAAATGCTCGCGCAACTTCTTCCGCTGTGGTTGATGTCAGAGGAATCGCCTCTGGCCAACGCGTGGTGCGATCCACCATCGTCAAAAGATGTGTGTGCCCGTGTGATAATGGGAGCGGGCCCACCAAGTCAACATGCACGTGATCAAAACGCTTAGCGGGGATGTGAAAAGGTTCCAACGGAGCCTTAGTGTGTCTGTGTATTTTGGCTCGCTGACATGCTACGCAGGCTGCTGCCCATTCCTTGACCTGTTTGCGCAACCTGGGCCAAACAAATTTCTCCCTCACCAACTTAATCGATGCGCGCACCCCCGGGTGCGCGAGAGAATGGACCGAGTCAAAAACGCGGCAACGCCACATGGCTGGCACCACGGGGCGGGGCCGTCCCGTGGAGACATCGCAGATTAGTGGGGGCATACCACTTTGTTGCTCCCTGTGCTCCAGCCTCAACCCTGTTGGTCCAGACTGGAGCGCGCGCACGTCCGCGTCGTTAACCTGCTCCGCAGCCATGGCTGCATAATCTAACCCTACACAGACCGGGGCTGCGCGCGCTCCCGCGTCGCTGCCCGGGCCCGCGGCCATGGCTACAGAGTCTGCCCCCATGGGGCTTGGTGGTGCTACCGCGCGCGAGAGACAGTCTGCCACAACATTGTGTTTACCCGCGACATGCTGAATATCAGTAGTGAACTCCGATTGCGGCTAGTTGCCTTTGTTGTCGGCCTGACCAGGGTTCTGAAATTTTGGCCATCGCAAACGTTAGCGGTTTATGATCCACAAACGTGGTGAAACGTCGCCCCTCTAACCAGAACTGAAAATGGCGGATGGCCAAGTGTAGGGCCAAAAGCTCCCTGTCAAACGCACTGTATTTACGCTCACTATCGCGCAAAGTCCTGCTGAAAAACGCGAGGGGTTGCCAGGTACCTGTCACAAACTGTTCAACTACCGCCCCCACCGCTACATCGGAAGCGTCAGTGGTGAGCGCCATGCGGGCCGTTAGAACTGGGTGTGCTAACAAAACTGCGTTTGCCAGGGCTGATTTGACCTGGGTAAAAGTGCGCTCCCGCTCCGGAGACCATTCAACTTTATTTGCGGGCTTTTGTTTTTTTAACGCGGTGTACAATGGCTGCATGAGCCGTGCTGTGCTTGGGAGGAACCGGTTGTAAAAATTAACCATCCCTAGAAACTCCTGAAGCGCCTTGACCGTTTGAGGTTGCGGAAAATCCGTTATGGCACGCACTTTATCTGGAAGAGGAACCGCTCCTTCTGCCGAAACGCGATGCCCCAAAAAATCAATCTGCGCCACCCCAAACTGGCACTTCGCTGGGTTAACTATTAACCCGTGCTCTGCCAGCCTCCGAAAAACTGCTGTGAGGTGTTTTTCGTGCTCGCCCTCGGACGCGCTGGCTACCAAAATATCATCCAAATAAACGAACACGAAAGGGAGATCGCGTAAAGCTGCATCCATCATGCGTTGGAAAGTCTGCGCGGCCCCCTTGAGGCCAAAAGGCATGCGCAAAAACTCAAAAAGGCCGAAAGGGGTTATGACCGCTGTTTTGGGTACATCTTGCACGTGCACTGGAACCTGGTGGTAACCGCGCACCAAGTCTATTTTAGAAAAAATGCGCGCCCCCGCCAAATGAACAGAAAAATCCTGAATGTGCGGAATCGGGTAGCGGTCATGAGCTGAAACGTTGTTCAACCTGCGGAAATCACCGCAAGGTCGCCACGAGCCGTCAGCCTTTGGGACTATGTGTAGCGGCGAAGCCCAAGAGCTTTTGGAGCGTCTACCAATGCCCAGTTTTTCCAGATTAGTGAACTCCTCGCGCGCGATGGCCAGTTTAGCTGGGTCCAAGCGCCGAGCTTTTGCAAAAACGGGAGGCCCGGTGGTGGTGATAAAATGTTCCACCCCATGTTTAGCCACCGTCGCCGAAAACGTGGGGACTGTGAGTGCTGGGAACTGAGCAAGCAATGTGTGAAACTTACCACCTGCAGCTGAGACGCTGGCATGTGCAGTCGGCGGGGCCACCCGAGCTGTGCAGGGAATAGAATGAAAGGACAGTGCATTAATCAGACGTCTATTAGCAAGGTCAACCAATAAACCATGTGAGCACAAAAAATCAGCCCCTAACATGTTGAAACTGACTGCTGCTACAATAAATGTCCACTCAAATGAACGGCCCTGTAAGGACAGAAGCATGGTCCTCTCACCGAACGTTTTAATCGCAGAGCCATTTGCTGCTGACACTGACACCCAGGGAGCTTTAGACGGCATCAGCCGTTCCGCGTAGGTGGGTGTGACGAAACTCAGCTGGGAGCCCGTGTCCACGAGGAACTGTTTCCCCGAGTGTGCATCCGTCAGGTAAAGCAGCTTGTTCTCGTCGCCGAGGGTCGCAGCTGCTACCGGCCCTCGGTCTTGGCGTTTCCCTGGCGCTTGAAGTTGCACGGTGGGACGCACCTGTGCGCTCTCTCTGCAAAACGGCGGTGGTAGAAACACCGGCCGTCCTCCGCTCCGCGTCGTCTGGCCCCCATCGCCGCCGTCGTTGGTGCGTCTGGCGCCTCGGCCGCTGGATCTGCGCTGTCTCCGGACGCCGTTCCTGGGCTAGCAGCCGCAGCCGAAACTGCGTTCCGCTTGTGGGCGTCGACAAGCCGCTGCGCCTCTTTGCTCAGCCCATGGTAGTCTCGCCTGGCCAATCGGGGCGACTCTGCCAGGGCCACTCTCACTGCTGGCGGCAGGGTCCGAAGGAAAAGGTGGGCGAAAATGAATTCGCCATCCTCAGAGTCTTTGAGCCTCAGCATCTTCACCATCAGGTCCTCAGGTCTCTCGTTCTCTGACTCCGTCAACGTCAGGAGCCCCTCTGCTCGCTGTTGGACCGAAGGGGTGAAATGGCTGATCAGCGCGTCCTTCAATGCGCTGTACTTGTCGCTGTCTGGTGGATGATTAACCAGATCCTCCATTCTCTGGACCGTGTCGCTGTCCAGCTTCGCTACCACATGGTAGAATTTTGTGTCGTCGTTGGAGATTCTCCGGAGGTTGAACTGCGCCTCGACTGCGCTAAACCATGAGCGCGGGCTGTGCTGCCAGAAATCAGGCAGCTGGATCGTGGAGGCGGCCATCAGGCTGGCTTCCGCCGAGCCCCACTCGGGAGAATTCTGTCTGCTCATTCTTTGTCGTAGGTCACCAGTGTAGAGGATGTGCTCGAATGATGAGGCTGAGTTTAGTTCTTAAATCAGCTTTATTGACAGAACACATCATCTAGCATTCTCAAAGCAGGAAAAGAGAATCATATCTCATCACCCTTTTATATGTTTTCAGCATCAGAATTCAAGTCACATGGTGTTTTCAGTAAACATACAGTCACAAAGCATCCCTTTGAACCTTCACCATTGTCTCTCATTTCTTGATGAACCGGAAATCCCTCCGGGGCATCTTCTGTGGGACAAAAAGACCAATCTCACACCTCCTCGTTATCTTCTGCAGATTCGAGTCCTTTGTCCTTCCAGACGTGACACCCCCAATACGCATGCAGTCATATCTCTGTGGAAATGTGAGCCCACAATGTGTGTCGCCCACACTACCCCCCCCCCCCCAAACGTCTAGTAAGGGCAAAACCTGCATGGCATAAAAAAAAAAAAAAAAAAAAAACACAAAACATGAGTAGCGGTCATGCGCTGTCGCATTGTTTAATCTGCGGTAATCGCCGCACAGTCTCCAAGAACCGTCGGATTTCGGGACCATGTGTAGTGGTGATGCCCAAGGGCTTTTTGAGCGTCTGATAATGCCTAGTTTTTCAAGAGTGGTAAACTCGTCCCGAGCTATGGCGAGCTTGGTCGCGTCTAAGCGCCGAGCTTTGGCGAATACGGGTGGGCCTGTTGTGGGAATAAAATGTTCAACCCTGTGCTTAGCCACTGTAGCTGAGAATTTTGGAATTGTGAGTGCTGGAAATTGGGTGAGGAGTTGATCAAACTTACCTCCTGCTGTAGTGACGCTGGCCTGCACGGGTGGTGGAGAAACTCGAGCTGAGCAGGGAATAGAAGCAAATGACAATGCATTAACCAAGCGTCTATTTGCTAGATCGACTAACAGCCCATGTGCACACAAAAAATCCGCGCCCAACAAGTTAAAACTCACCGCTGCTACAACAAATGTCCATCTGTAGTTGCGGCCATGAATGCAGAGGGGCAGGTTCCTTTCGCCATAAGTGTCGATGATGGAGCCGTTGGCTGCCATCGCTCCATTGCCCCGGGGGCCCATGGCCCGGTCTGCGTGGGAGGGCATGATAAAACTCAGTTGAGCTCCAGTGTCAATTAGGAACTGTTTGCCGGTGTGTCCGTCCGTCACATAGAGAAGTTTGTTTTTTTCGCCGAGAACCGCAGCCGTTAATGGTTCTTGGCTTTGGCGTTTCCCGAACTCTTGAACTTGCAGGGGGGAACGCATTTGTAAGCCTTCTCTGCAAAACGGTGGTGGTAATAACAGACGTCGCTCCGTCTGTTGCGTCTTGGCCGTGTCGCCGCCATGGTGGGCGGGCTCTGCTCAGTGGTTTGTGGCTCCCCGTTGCTCTGGACATCGGCGCTGAGGTCTGCGGATGCTGCTGTGGCTGTCTGTTCACTGCAGGCGTTGACGAGTCGCTGCGCTTCGCGAGCCAGCACGCGGAAGTCTTGCTGGGTGCTGCATCGCATGTTGACAAGCGTCCCTCTCATGTGTGGCGGCAGAGTACTGAGGAAGATATATTGGAAGAGGAAGTTGTCATTGTCCTCTTCCTTGAGCTGCAGCATGTCCTCCATGAGGGCTTTGGGTCTGCATCCTCTGTGGCCGTAGATCGCCAGGATCCTCTCTGCTCTCTCCTCGGCAGAGGGGACGAAATTCTCCACGATGGTCGCCTTCAGTTCTCTGTATTTGTCCTGGGCCGGCGGCCGCTGGATAATGCTCCGCGCACATCTCGAAGTGGCAGCGTCGAGTTTGGCGACGATGTGATAAAATTTCGTGTCGTCAGCCGTTATGCCCGCCAGTGCAAACTGAGCCTCAGCTTGCTGAAACCACGAGCTCGGGTCTTCCTGCCAGAAGTCTGGCAGCTTGACGGTGACGGCGCTTGTGTGGGCCGTCCCTGATGTGTCCGCAGGGTGAGAGTGCCTTCCTTCGGCTCTCGCGGCGGAGCTGGTGCTCGGTTGAGCCCTCTCTGTAGCTTCTGCCGTGGGGGAACATCGTCCATCTGTTCCCCTGTCTGCATGGGCGCCAGCGTCTGCCTGGGTCGCCTCTGATGAGTCAATCGCGGAAGAACGCCTCTGGTCCATCCTCGCGTCGGGGTCACCAGTGTAGAAGAGCTTGGAATAACGAGGCGATGTGACTTATAAACCAAAGTTTATTATCAGCTTCGCTCCTCTAACAAGTCTCATCTCAGTGCAGAAGCAGAAGTAGAATAAGAGAGCGAACACATTCAGCTCTACATACTTATACCTACACATAACAAAAGACATGCATATCAAAGCTGACATCCCGCATTATCTTAATCCCCCTCCTTTGTCTTCGTACTCCTCCACCTGACCCTGGGTGGTCAGGGCGATCGATCTGGTCTCCACCGCAGCGCCTCGGATGCTCTTTGATCTTCGCTGGCGGTTGAGACCTCTTGTCCTGTTCTGAGGTGTGAAGTCGCTGTACATATGTAATCACCAAACATTCTCACATGCTTATACATATGTAGGTTATGGGATATATGATTAATATAAACCACAAGCCTATCCATGCACACAACTAAACCGGGGGTGGGGGGGGCAGGTAGACTACCAGCACCCCCACACGGCTGGGCGGATTATTCTGCCGCCAATCATACATACAAAGCCGTATACCTAAAAACAAAATAATCCCGGAACAGCTCCACATAAAACATACAAAACACATAACAACTACTGGTGGCCTCCCCACCCCAACACTCACCCCCACAACGGGTACATCACGATGTATTAAACCTTGGGTATGTAAATATAAATGAATAAAGACCTCAAACGGGATAAACACACCCCACCACCCCAGACTTGGGCATAAAATTAACACATTAATAACATTCAATTCCATCAAACTACTATCTTTGAGCCAATAAAAATCCCATATTTCCCAATTTATCGTTCAACACGTCAAGGCTGCCCCTTAAGCCCTGCTCTTTTTGCCCTTGTGATAGAACCTTTGGCTGAAGCCATCAGACAGGACCCAGCTGTCAGGGGTACAGATGTAGGGGAGACACAACATAAAATTTCCCTTTATGCGGATGACATTTTGTTGTACGTAGCAGAGCCTGCTACCTCTGTTCTGCAACTGGTTGATATCATTAATTATTTTGGGTCCTTTTCTGGTTACAAAATTAATTTCTCTAAATCTTTAGCTATGCCCATGGGAAGCCTCAGAAATAGTACAAACTCCCTTATATCATTTCCATTTCGCTGGTCTATGTCAGGTTTTGTGTACTTGGGTATTCAGATTACTCCTATGTTCCATCAGATGTTTAAAGCTAATTTTAACCCTCTCCTAGACACTATAAAGAAGGATTTAAACAGGTGGTGTTCACTTCCCCTGTCATTACTCGGCAGAGTGTCTATCATCAAAATGAATATCCTGCCTAGGTTATTGTATCCCCTACAGATGATTCCAGTATTTATAACTAATAAGGTTTTGAAGTTACTCAATGGTTGGTTGAGTGATTTTTTTTGGAATAAAAGGAAGCCGAGGTCAAAAATGGTAAAATTACAACTTCCAAGTTCAGTGGGAGGTTTGGATGTTCCTAACATTAAATGGTATCAAATAGCATCTCAACCAAGGTTTATAGCAGAATGGGTTAAAGATGATCCTACTCCTGTTTGGTTGGGCCTTGAAAAGTCACAGGCCTCCTGTTCACTGTTGGGCCTTTTGTCTTGTAAGAATTTAAAGTCAGTTAGAAATCTCTGTGATAATAACCCCACAATTTGCAACACTCTAAAGGCCTGGTTTATGACACGAAAGCTTGAAGGAAGATCAGATTTAATTACTTTATTAATCCCCATTCTAGGCAGTTCGGACTTTGTTCCTGGTATGATGGACAGTGGTTATAATATATGGACAGTTAAAGGGTTAAAGAAAATTTATGACCTTTTGATGGTGCATCGTTATCATTTGAACAGCTTCAGGAGAAATTTGGCCTTTCTAGACAGAATTTTTTTAGATACCTTCAGATCCGAGACTTCATAACTAGAAAGACCACACTCAATGTAAATGCCACAGTGTCTGCAGTTGAGCGGTTACTTCTTTTAGGCCCCACCCAAAAAATTATAACTCGCTGTTATAGTGCCTTAAGTCAGTCAGATGTGTTGTGTGTTTCAGTTATGCAGGATCTTAAACAGAAATGGCAACGTGAACTTGGTGTAAATATTTGTGAGGATTCATGGGATGCAATCTGGGAGTGTGCCAAGAAAATCTCAATATGCAATCGTGCAAGACTATTACAATACAAAATCTTACATCGCTTGCAAATCTCTCCCAGTAAAAGATCCAACATGAATCCCCAGCTTTCACCCATGTGCCTGAAGTGTAAAATTTCAGTTGGTACTTACACTCATTGTGTTTGGTCTTGTCCTAAAATCCAAGCATACTGGCTGGACGTTGTACAAGACATGAGTCAGATGTTTGGTGTGAATGTAGACATGGATCCTTGCTCTCTGCTACTGGGACACCCAAACCAGGACTTACTTTTTGGAAGCTTTGCAAGACTGTATAATATCCTTGCATACGTGGCAAGAAGGAATATTTTTTTTGTCATGGATGTGTGACAAACCGCCAACTAAAACAAACTGGCATAAAATTATCATGGAGTGTTTCCCTTTGGAATATTTAACATGTCTACTTCATTCAACAAAGACATTTTATGAAAATATGGACTCCATATCTCAAATTCTCTAACCTTACAGTGGCTTTGATTCTTGGGAGCGTTAACTTGGATTAAATATGACTTCTTTTTTCCTGGACCTTGTTTGTGGTGCCATGATGGATATGCTCCTCTGTACAAGTGTACAAGTGCTGGTTTATGTGTGTAAATGTACGTATGAGTTTCTAGCTGTGAAGTATATCTTTTTTTTTTTTTTTAAATTTCAATCTCTAATTTTGTGTAGATCAATGTTGTGCTGAGCTGTTTTTCACGTTTTGATTGTTTGGTATTTTATTTATTTATTTATTTTGTGTGGGTGTGTGTGTGCAAAACAAAAGGGCAAAAAATCAATAAATAAACATTGCAGCTGCATTAAAAAAAAATCCCACATTTATAATTCAGATCCCCTTAAACTAAAATTTAATTCCCATGTGCCACAAAACACCCTACTTCTCACTTTTCTCTTTTCTTTTTTGAATTTAAATCGGGGTACCATACCAGCAGTAAATAAACATATCAGGACTGGAGCAAAAGCACACAAACAGAAAGTAAAGACATCACAGCACTCTCAGTCCTTAGACGGGTCCTTCTCCAGTCACCTCCGTCTTTTGACCTCAGGGCTCCCGCTGTGCCGCTTCTTCTCCTCCACTCAGCGCAACTTGTTTGGATGCCTCCAGGCCTGGTCACATAAGCACAGATACCCGTCACTCCAAGCAGCCTCCACCCGGAACTGTCTCTTCTCATCGCGCTGCTCACGCGAACCATGATCACCTCTCATCCGGGCCTCAACCCAGGGCTGCATCATGTCGCTGACCCGCAGGGAAGCCCGTGTCCTCTTTTCCCGGTGATTTTGGGTCTGACTGGTCTCCACCAATGATCCAGTCGACTCGTAGACCCGGTCCGTGTTATCCATGGCAGACCGTCTCTGGTCGTCCTGCTGCTCGCGTGGACTGTGATCCCGTCGTACTCGAGTGTCAACCTTGGTCTTCGAGGGAGCCTTCTTCCTTTTATTCAGATCACCAATCCTACAACAGGCCTCCGTCACCGATCGCTCCGGCTCACAGGCTCGTTTTGGTCTCCTCCTGGCAGGCTGTTTGCTGGGAGCACTTTACGATCACCACGCTCCGCGGTCTAGTCCCTTTTTCTTTCTGCGTTGGCGCCTCGTCCTCATGAGCCTCATCGGGGGTCTCGCCATGCCGTCCGGCACCCTCGTCCGGGGCAGCCTGCATGACAGCATCAGGTCCAGCCCGAGACGGCTCCGTGTGGCGCAGGGTGTGCTCTCCCTCTGTCACTTTGTCCAACCAGTCTGAATCCCACACCTCAGCACCCTCCACAACTGGAACAGGCCGGTGTCCCACATAGCCCAAAATAGCCAACCCGTTCTGTCCATAACCATAATACTCTCCATATTGCCTCCTAATCTGCCGGTGGGGAAACAGTCTCTCCATGGTCGTCAGGCTCAGGACGGAAACAACTGCTCCAGTATCCACCAAAAATGGAACCTCGACGCCATCTAGCGTGACGGTGCAGCCGATCCTCCCTTTCGTCTCCAGGGAGACTGCATGCACCACTATCAGAGTCTTCTGCACAGCACCTGGTTCACTCCTACGGCTACTGCGTACAAAGTTGTCACACACCCTGGAAAAATGGTTCAAAACACTGCACTTGCCACAACGCTCTCCCTTCGCCGGGCACACCCTGGACTTACAGTGGTGAACAGTGGACCCACACCCATAACACTTTGGCTTAACTGGGGCAGACTTTATCCTGACCATGGAGGCAAAATCTTCCTCTCTGCATCCGCCATCACAAGGGTCCCAAAACAGTGCCTTAGCGCAAGATTCATCCTCACCCAGAAAAGCCCCTTCAGGAAGGCCTCTTATGATGGTCTCTGCTGCCTCGAACCGCTGGGCAAGCTCGATAGCTGTGGACAACGTCAACTTTCCTGGATATTCCAACAGTTTGGACCGGACCACTGTACAGCGAACATACTCTGCTACTTGGTCTCAAAACATGTCCTCTTCCAGGCATCCGAAATCACACCCCCTCGTCAGCCTTCGGAGCTCGTCAATGAACGTCATCACTGGCTCTCCCAAATGCTGGCAGCGCTGTTGAAACTGGATGCGCCAGACCGTGACACTGTCCTGAGCACGTAAATGGCGCGCCATCAACTCCACAACACCATCGAAGCTATCAGCCCCCCCCCCCCCCACCAGCTCTCCAATACTCTCTGCCCCACAGTACCCAACTTATGGACTAACACATCCCTCGCGCAAAGCCTCTCATGCTTGCTGAGGTTCAAAACCACGAGGTAGGTGGTAAAAGCAATGAACCAACAAGGCCACAACATGGGCGGCCTGCCCGGGGCCTCCAAAAATGGGTGGAACTCAGCAGCACACGTTTCCATTCTCGCTTTTACCTCGTCGCCAAATGTTATGTCCATAATTGGGTAAAAGTAAACACACCGTTACTGTAATTTACGGAGCTTTATCATAAATAAAGTCCTCCCCCCCGACTGCACAACAACCACTGCTGCCCCTGAAGACATCAAGTCCTGCTGCCCACTCCCCACTCCACCATCACCCCCCCCGCTCCCAACACACGGCCCCCCAGCCTGACCCTCACTAGGACCCAGGTGAGGACGGAGCTGAGGAAGATCAAGGCGAGGAAGGCGTCGGGACTGGACGGCATCAGTGCAAAGTTCCTGAAGTCCTGTGCAGACCAGCTGTATGGGATTGTGGAGTACATCTTCAACCTGAGTCTGAAGCTGGGGAGGGTACCACAGTTGTGGAAAACATCTTGTGTGGTACCTGTACCAAAGACTTCCCACCCCAAAGATCTGAACAGCTACAGACCAGTGGCCCTGGCGTCCCACATGATGAAGACCCTGGAGAGACTGCTCCTTGCTCACCTCTGCCCCCTGGTGGGACCAGCGATGGATCCACTCCAGTTCGCCTACCAGCATGGCATTGGGGTGGAGGATGCGGTCATCTTCCTCCTTCACCGTTCTCTGTTCCACCTGGAGAAGCCCGGGAATGCGGTGAGGATCATGTTCTTTGACTTCTCCAGTGCTTTCAACACCATCCAGCCGATGATCCTGAAGGACAAGCTGCTGTGCGCAGGAGTGGACCAGCACCTGTCATCATGGATCCTGGACTACCTCACAAACCGGCCACAGTTTGTGAGAACCTGGGACTGTGTGTCCGACATGATCATCGGTAGCACAGGGGCCCCCCAGGGAACGGTTTTGGCTCCCTTCCTGTTCACCCTTTATACTGCGGACTTCTCACACAACACAACACAATGCCATCTACAGAAGTTCTCTGATGACTCTGCGATTGTCGGCCTCATCTCCAACGGAGATGAAGCTGAGTACAGAGGACTTGTCCAGGACTTTGTGGACTGGTGCCATCGGAACTGCCTCCAGATCAACGCGAGGAAAACTAAGGAGCTGGTGGTGGACTGCCGCAGGCAAGGACAACCCCTCACAGCACCAGTAAATATACAGGGAACAGACATCGAGATGGTGACATCCTACAAGTACCTGGGTGTTCATCTGAACAATAAATTAGAAAAGCACTCAGATAGCGCAGACCTCCGCCAAGCGGCGCAGTTCCCGCCATACAGTCTTCAGATTCCTCGATCATGAAAACATATGACAAGCAGTGGTTCAGTAGTTATTCACGAAAATGGCATTTTCCGTAATGGTGGCCACAGTTCCTCCCATAGAGTGTTTGTGTGTACATTTTCAGATTCCTTGACCATGAAAAGATATGACTAGCAATTGGATTGACAATGATAGGATTAGTGGTTCAGTAGTTATTCACGAAAATGGCATTTTCCGTAATGGCGGCCACAGTTCCTCCCATACAGTGTTTGTGTGTATGTTTTGAGATTCCTTGACCATGAAAACATATGACTAGCAACTGGATTGACAATGATAGGATTAGTGGTTCAGTAGTTATTCACGAGAATGGCATTTTCCATAATGGCGGCCACAGTTCCTCCCATACAGTGTTTGTGTGTACGTTTTGAGATTCCTTGACCATGAAAACATATGACTAGCAATTGGATTGACAATGATAGGATTAGTGGTTCAGTAGCTATTGAGGAAAATGGCATGTTTCGTAATGGCGGTTTAGCGCCACATTTCGCCCCATACAGTGTTTGTGTGTACGCTTTCAGATTCCTTGACCGTGAAGACATATGACTAGCAATTGGATTCACAACAATTGGATTGACAATGATAGGATTAGTGGTTTAGTAGTTATTCACGAAAATGGCATTTTGCGTAATGCGGTTTTCTTGTGGACGGTGATCCGGATCACCACCAAAATGTAATCATCTGTAGGATACCCCATTTCAGACAATGTGTGAAAATTTCACGAAAATCCGTCCATAATTTTTTGAGTTATCTTGCTAACAGACAAACAAACAGACAGACAAACAGACAAACAAACAAACAGACAAACCAACGCCGATGATCACATAACCTCCCCCTTTGGCGGAGGTAACTAGACTGGTCACACAATACTGACGCACTCTACAAGAAGGGACAGCGCAGGCTGTTCCTACTGAGGAGACTCAGGTCTTTTGGTGTACAAGGGGCGCTGCTGAAGACATTCTATGACACGGTGATGGCATCAGCCATCACTTTTGGAGTGGTCTGCTGGGGCAGTGGCATTACAGCAGCCGATAGGAAGAGACTGAACAAACTGATCAAGAAAGCTAGCTCTGTCCTGGGGCAGCGCCTTGACCCAGTGGAGGAGATGGGAGAGAGAAGGATGGTGGCTAAACTGTCATCTCTGCTGGAGTCCGAGTTCCACCCTATGCAGGACACACTGAATGTACTAAGGAGCTCATTTAGCAGCAGACTACATCATCCTAGGTGCACAACCGAGAGGTTTCACAGGTCCTTCCTACCTACGGCTGTCAGACTGTACAACCTAAGCAGGGCTGCTCGCAGAGATAGCAAAAAGATGTGACAACCTAATAGTATTGAATGCAAAAGACGCAATAGACTTACACAATGGTCCCCTCCGATATACAAGACCGGTAGCTACGGAGGGTGACAATACGGAGGGTGACAATATGTATGGGTACATAATCATACCATGTAGGATAACTAAGTAGATGGTTATGCTGTTTCATTCCATCTAGCTACAATGCTCCGCACTGTGTGTGTTTATATATTCATATATTTATTCCATCTAGCTACAATGCTCTGCACTGTGTTTATATATTTATATATTCATTCCATCTAGCTACAATGCTCCGCACTGTGTGTCTATATATTTATGTTAATATGTACATATGTATACTCGCTGCTCTTGTTTTTTTCTTGCCTTCTGATTGTTGCTCTGAGTGTTGCTATCCCTGTGCTGTTGCAATCCTGGAATTTCCCCATTGTGGGACTAATAAAGGCTTATCTTATCTTATCTTATCTTATAATCAGAATCGCTTACATAAAAAGGCTTACAGCACTCGCCTACATACCAGGTGGCTCCATGACTAAAGAGGCAGAGCCTCTTCCGCTCACTTCCTTTATACCTCGGGCGGTGTCACCACCGGAAACTGGTAGTAGCCACCCCGGTCTAACCCATGACCAACCTGGCCACCATCTTTGTAATACAGCCTATTTACATACACAACAATATACAACACAACACAACAATATATGGGCGGTGTGGTGGCGCAGTGGTTAGCACTGCGGCAGCACAGCAACTCACCCTTGGCCATGGGATCCCTGGTTCGATCCCAGCCCCTGATCAACAGTGATCTGTGTGGAGTTTGCATGTTCTCCCCGTATCTGCGTGGGTTTACTCTGGGATTTCTCCGGTTTTCTCCCACAGACCAAAAACATGCAGGTTAGGTTAATTGAAGACTCTAAAGTGGCCCTAGGTGTGAATGTGTGTGTGAATGGTTTAGGGATAGCGCCGTACCGTGGCTGCTTCATCCACCCAGGTGGATGCCCTCAATTTCCCCTCTGGGGATCAATAAAGTATACAAAATCAAAAAAATATCAAAAATATACAGAAAACTGACAACATAATAACAGACATATAAAACTCAGAAATAAAATGAGTCTGAGCTCAGAGGGAACATTAGAGCTTAGACTCATGACATTAAAGGGTATTTCAGTCCATTTGGAGTGGAAATTACCTAAGTAGTCGATGGTTTGACCTCTCCTTTAGCTGGAGCTGAGTACAGAACCATGGCTGCAGTGGAGTGTTATGGACTTATTATTAGAGACAATTTTCATCATGTAAAAATACTGAAGCATTATGCCTTGAACCTTTATGATTTAGATGTCAATGCCACACTGTCTACTTGACTGTAGTGATGTGAGGGTAAAGAACAAGGAGCACATATAAGTGAAGAACTGGTTCTGAGTTTCTTCTTTTGATAAATTGATACAAGACGTTCATACACAAACAGCATTCTGTGTACTGCTGTGGCTGAATATTCTGTGCAAGTTTTGTGTTCTGCTGCATACAAGCTAAAGCCGCCACTCATTTTTTGCCTCTCAGTGCTGTGTAACTGCCATGAGTTCGGCTCCCTGAGATCCTGCACATACTGTACCCTTTATCCTAGAAACAGTTGTTTCACAGTATCTGGGAACCCCTGACTACACCTTATGCAACTGCCTTTCAGATCCTTACTGGCCACAATAATTCTTGTCAGCCAGTTGCTTAAATGTTGTGGAGGCAGGGGTGTCAAACTCATTCCATGGAGGGCCAAGACCCTGCATGTTTTGCTTCTACCCAGTGTCATCAGCAGGTGTTTTCACTGATCAGCAATCAGTGGGAAGAAACTCAGTGAAATCACCTGCTGAAGACACTGGGTGGAGGTAAAACCTGCAGGGTCTTGGCCCTCCATGGAATGAGTTTGACACCTGTGTTGTGGAGGAAGAAACCAGACAAGACACAAGCTGATGACACAGAACTTTATTCCTCCTCCAACACAGAACAGATTGACTGTGAGTGCCAAAGCAAACTCCTTTGTACATTTTCTCCCCGCCTCTGGCACTCAGGGTGAACACATTAACATGCAAGTTACCAAGCATGAACACACATCAACATGCACATTAACGCACGTCACAGAGCAGCGCTGAGTTCAACACATTCATGCCCCTGCGTCCTCAGGTGTGAACCTGGCACAGTGGGGGCAGAAGGCACATCTTTTTTTGACTTCACCCCCCCAGCGCTCTGGCGCCTTTCGCTGGCACCTCTCACCCCTTTCCCCATTACCATCTCTACCTTCTCCCCCACCAACCCCAAGTACTGGGTGGACTGCCCTGTCCTATTGTGTCACCACAATGTAAATATTATGACTGTTTTGGACCGATAAAATTTTAAGAAGTTAACTATATATTTTTTTCAAGAAAATATAAATGTTCTGCACCTTTCAAAAAGTTTTGTGGATATATTTTAATATTTGTGTTCATAAAAATGTTGTCAATATGATTGTTAAGGTCACTGATTTAACAAAAAAAATTAACACCAGTAATTATGATGGGGGGGGGGGGGCTCCATACACTTATGTACCCACAGCCTCCAAAGTTGGCTGCTATGCCTCTGCACAATTTCGCGCCATGCACATGCAAAGCAAAGACGGAAGTAATTCCGGTAACAACCTCTTGCACGACTTGCTCTCTGGTAGAAGTTTTCTACACGCACGCAGATGTCAGCTGCAGTTTCTCAATCTGTCAATGAGACGGTTTGATTGAGGAGGGGAAAAACGGGACACTGCCCTCGTGACTTTCCAAAACTCCGGTGAATTCCTTGCCTCCGAATGCTTCTCATTATAACTGATAATTTTCACCTGGTTTTCACGGCTGAACCTGAGTGGGTCCTCGCAACACCCACGGTCTTGTCTCATAAGTTACCATGCTAACCTGCATGCTAAGCGGCTGCCTGACATAGCTATGTTTTCTCTGCGAGTCTCCAAACCTCCCGAGAGAAAAGGAACGAACGTTTGACAGTAGCCACTGCTTTATTTATTTTAGCGTCAAACTACAGTGGCTTTTTTTTTTTTTTTCAATTTTAAACCAAGTTTCCCCGGTGCTTCGCTCGCAACACAGCCGTGAATCTGTGACAGAATGGGACTACACCCGCTGGAGTTCAGTGAGTGCTATCTGGACAGCCCCGGCTTCAGGGACAAAATCAAGGCTCACGAAGCGGAGCTGGACAGAACCAACAGGTTTATCAAAGAACTGTACAAAGATGGGAAGAACCTCATCAACGCAACGAAGCGTAAGTTTGATGTTTTTCAGCACAGTACAGTGTTTCTGAGTATGTTGCTTGGATGTAAAGGAATTGGTTTGCAAAAAGGTGTAATTAATGTAACGTAACACCACGAAGACGAGCTCTTTCTTGTAATTTAAATCATGCCGAATTCTGTTTGGAGGGTGGTCATCTTGTTGGTGGTGTGTCGAAAGCGCCATCCCGTGTTTGCACACACCTCCACCGGGTTAAAATGATTAGGTCGTTATCTCTGAACTCTAATCTTATGGGCAGGACTTGTGTGTTGGTGTCCAGGCATGCTTAGCTGCAGACAACGACCTACCACCACCGTCTCTGTCTTTAATGCCGTAAAACACCTCTGGTTGCAGGGATTACGTGTTCTGACATTTTTTTCTTTTCAACAGTTCAATGTTTGACTTTCATCTTAAAAGATTTGCAACACACAGACATTGTTTAGTCATTGTGTGTTTGCGCTTAGGTAACCAGGTGCGTCTTTTTGCTTTGAGGACATTCTTCAGCTGCAGCAGTGGTTGTAATATTTCAGTTCAACTTCATTTGTATAGGGCAGGGGTGTCAAACTCATTCCATGGAGGGCTAAGACCCTGCATGTTTTACTTCCACCCAGTGTCTTCAGCAGGTGTCTTCACTGATCAGCAATCAGTGGGAAGAAATTTAGTGAAATCACCTGTTGAAGACACTGGGTGGAGGTAAAACCTGCAGGGTCTTGGCCCTCCATGGAATGAGTTTAACACCTGTGGTATAGGGCCTAGTCACAACAAAGGTCATCTCAAGGAGCTAGATGCATAAGCACAAATCATAAATGATTCAGAGAAACCCCTAGCGATCAAATGCTCTCCTATGAGCAAGCACTCGGCGACAGTAGAAAAGAAACTCCCTTAAAGGAAAGCTCCAGCAGAATCTAAGATTACAGCATTTTATAGGCTTTTTTCAGGCTTATTAAGCTAGCTAAAAAAAAATCTCATAGGTAGCACTACAAACGGACATATCCGTAGCTGGACCTAGTGGTGTAACGCTCAAACAGTATGCACAGTGAGCACAAACAGCAGATTTTATTTTTTTTTAAGTGGACATGGTAGATACTAGGATAAACCTTTATTAGTCCCACAATGGGGAAATTCCAGGATTGCAACAGCACAGGGACAGCAACACTCAGAGCAACAATCAAGAAGACAAGAAAAACAAGAGTAGTGAATATACATATGTACACAAATATATACAGTGGGGCAAAAAAGTATTTAGTCAGCCACCAATTGTGCAAGTTCCCCCACTTAAAAGATGAGGTCTCCAATTTTCATCATAGGTATACCTCAACTATGAGACAAAATGAGAAAAATCCAGAAAATCATATTGAAGGATTTTTAATGAATTAATTGGTAAATTCCTCAGTAAAATAAATATTTGGTCGCCTACAAACAAGCATGATTTCTGGCTCTCAGACCTGTAACTTCTTCTTTAAGAGGCTCCTCTGTCCTCCACTCGTTTCCTGTATTAATGGCACCTGTTTGAACTCTTTCTCAGTATAAAAGACACCTGTCCACAACCTCAGTCAGACTCCAAACTCCACTATGGCAAAGACCAAAGTGTAACCCTTGCCTTATGTTAATTAGGTAAGGGAAATAATTAAGTGTAGACTAGTTGCTAGGTTCGTAAGGGTTACAATAGGGAATTAAAATATGTGGAATGAAATGGCTGGAGGCGAGGAATGAGCAATAATGGTTATTTACAGTGATAGTGAGCAAAATATACAGATAATTTACAACTGTACAAATATAACAACGGCCGGCATGAAATAAAACCCCAAAGATGTCCCACTGAGCTCAGTGTTTGTTTGTCCGTTCGGGTTAGTAGTTTGACCAGTCAGGCTATCTTGTATCTCCAGACTCAGGTTTCCAATCCTGGGCACTGGAGAGAGGAAAGATGCTCTTCACTCGAGATCTTGGTTAGATCTCAGTCCAATCTTGGTTCAGTCTTGGGTCAGGCTCACCATCTCCATTTGGAGAGAATCCAGGTTCCAGAAGGTTCTTGATCGGCAACCAAAAAAAACCTAGCCTGCACGACAATAATGGTATTATTGTTTACAGCTAGAGTAATTCGTCTTCCAATCCCTTCTTATATAACACCATAGCTTAGTGTTTAAATTCTTCTCTCATATTACTATTATCACAATCCAGCAATATAGTAATATCTTATATCTCACATCTTACATGCATGTTTTTTTTTTTCTTTTCTCACAATCTCTCTGGTAGCACATGAAATACCCTTTTTTCATGTAACCAGTTAAATGGAATCCTCTTCCTATCTCTACATCATTTAACCATGAAATTATGATTAATCCTCTCTAACCTTGTCTCTGTAAATCATGAAATGAAATACAATTAATTTATCACATAACCAGGGAATATACTGTCCCATCACATCCAATATTCCCTTTTAAAATCAGTAAACCCTGTCTGGGCTACTGGGTTTAACATAACCTATGCTTTTACTTAAGAAGGCTAACACCATGTGCTTTTAGCATCAAACTACACATTATATTCGACAGAAATGGTGCATAAGAGCTAAAAGTACTTTAGCATACTGTTGGGAACTGAAATCACATTTAGGGAAACCATACAGACACAGACAGCCTATTCCATTGCTTTTAACAGGGGAAAAATCCACTCGTGACTAGCATTAGCATAGCGCTAATGTTAGCATAACATTAGCATGTAGCGGACTCACCAAAGATGAGATTCAGGGTGAACACAGCAGAATGAGGTTCAGGGTGAACACAGCAGAAGTCACCGCTTCACGGCCTCTCAAGCTCGTGCTCCCATCAACTTAGGATAATAAAGGTTGCAAATTAGCATTTGGAGAGTGTTTAGATCCATTTATAGTATTCTATATGAATTAGCTTACCAAGAAGAGGTGTCAACGTGAGGACAGATCGTCCTACAGTTCCTCGCCGCTCGCAGATCGTGAAAAGAACGATTTCCAGCATAGCGCCTCAGCTCTTTGCTTGGAAGGCGGGGCTAATATTTCTCTTAACGAATAGAAAGACCCAGATCACCCAATGTGACCATGAACCGGAAATTCAAAAGTTGGATGATGAGGATCGCACTTTCTCTTCCCCAAGAGAATCGGTTTTCAAAATAAAATCACAAATTGTATTAATACAGTTTACATCTGAAAAAAGGGTCATTTTCTCAGCTGGGTTACAAGAGCTGTCAAAGGACACCAGAAACAAAATTGTAGACTTGCACCAGGCTGGGAAAACTGAATCTGCAATAGGTAAGCAGCTTGGTGTGAAGAAATCAACTGTGGGAGCAATTATTAGAAAATGGAAGACATACAAGACCACTGATAATCTCCCTCGATCTGGGGCTCCACGCAAGATCTCACCCCGTGGGGTCAAAATGATCACGAACGGTGAGCAAAAATCCCAGAACCACATGGGGGGACCTAGTGAATGACCTGCAGAGAGCTGGGACCAAAGTAACAAAGGCTACATCAGAAACGCACTATGCCACCAGGGACTCAAATCTTGCAGTGCCAGACGTGTCCCCCTGCTTAAGCCAGTACATGTCCAGGCCCATCTGAAGTTTGCTAGAGAGCATTTGGATGATCCAGAAGAGGACTGGGAGAATGTCAGATGAAACCAAAATAGAACTTTTTGGTAAAAACTCAACTTGTTGTTTGGAGGAGGAAGAACACCATACCTACTGTGAAGCATGGGGGTGGAAACATCATACTTTGGGGCTGTTTTTCTGCAAAGGGACCAGGACGACTGATCCGTGTAAAGGAAAGAATGAATGGGGCCATGTATTGAGATTTTGAGTGAAAACCTCCTTCCACCAGCAAGGGCATTGAAGATGAAACGTGGCTGGGTCTTTCAGCATGACAATGATCCCAAACACACCGCCCGGGCAACGAAGGAGTGGTTTCATAAGAAGCATTTCAAGGTCCTGGAGTGGCCTAGCCAGTCTCCAGATCTCAACCCCATAGAAAATCTTTGGAGGGAGTTGAAAGTCTGTTGCCCAGCGACAGCCCCAAAACATCACTGCTCTAGAGGAGATGTGCATGGAGGAATGGGCCAAAATACCAGCAACAGTGTGTGAAAACCTTGTGAAAACTTACAGAAAATGTTTGACCTCTGTCATTGCCAACAAAGGGTATATAACAAAGTATTGAGATGAACTTTTATTGACCAAATACTTATTTTACCGAGGAATTTACCAATTAATTCATTAAAAATCCTTCAATGTGATTTACTGGATTTTTTTTTTTTTCTTATTTTGTCTCTCATAGTTGAGGTATACCTATGATGAAAATTGGAGACCTCATCTTTTAAGTGGGAGAACTTGCACAATTGGTGGCTGACTAAATACTTTTACCCCAGTGTGTGTGTGTGTGTATATATATAGTATGTGCCCGTGCATCACACACATGCAGTTGTGTGATAAAATTTGGACACCCCTTTAAATATTCAGTTCTTAAGAAATGTTCACATAACTATGTTTAACCTTGTTTTTGTTTTATTTGCGTTTTTTAAAAATGTATTTTAGCCATTGTAAGAGGGAATTAATGTGGGGGTGTCCTAATTAAGATGGGGGGGTGTCCTTATTTATTCCTCACTATTTGTTTAGAATTACATTTTACAGAAAATTTGAAAGTCTTTAATTCATTTTTAATTGTTTAGTTGTATTACATGACTCTCCTGGTATTAACATTGATATTAAATATCCATATGTCCAAATATGTAAAAAACAGACAAAACCCCACATCCTTATACAGGGTGTCCTAATTTTTTGACATGACTGTTTGGCACGCCTCTTGTTTGTTGCTGGTTGTTGTTGTAAGGTGCTTGGGTGCATTTATGTGTACGCATACACAGCACTTCACTCGTGTGACATTTGAATGTTTTCTTTTGTAGCACCTTAACTTTTGCACTTTAGCATATCCACTTTGTACAGTTTAGAAAGATGCACTTTATTGATCTCAAACTGGGAAATTATAGTGTAATGGCAGCATGACCGTAGACGACCAAAATAACAAACGTGCAACATAATGGACACAGGGATTACCCATGGAAAGTAAAACTGCCTCAATAGCTTCTATACATCATAGATGAATAAATGCTGACCCATGTAGATACGTGACTTGTACTGCCGTACAATGCAGGACTATCAGGTGCAGGGTGAAATGTGAGGCACCAATTAGACTTCAAACGGGCTGCACGGTGGCGCAGTGGTTAGCACTGCGGCAGCACAGTTTACCCTTGGCCGGGGGATTGTGGGATCGTGGGTTCGATCCCAGCCCCCGACCAACAGTGATCTGTGTGGAGTTTGCATGTTCTCCCCGTGTATGCGTGGGTTTACCCTGGGATTTCTCCAGTTTCCTCCCACATGCCAAAAAACATGCAGGTTAGGTTAATTGGAGACTCTAAAGTGAACCTAGGTGTGAATGTGTGTGTGAATGGTTAAGGGGTAGCGCCGTATCGTGGCTGCTTCATCAATCCAGGTGGTGGATGACCCTCAATTTCCCCTCTGGGGATCAAAGTATACTAAATCTAAAAAAAACTGGAGTGGTAGCCTAATTGGTAGAGCATCCACCCCACAACCGGGAGGCCGGGCTTCAAATCTCGGCCAGGTCATACCGCAGACCATATAAAAATGGCACTTTCCGCCTTCTAGCTTGGTGCTCAGCATAATGGAATGGGGAAAGGAAAGTTAACGCACAGAGCTTCCAGAGGATTGACCCCCCCCCCCCCCCCTCCCCTCACTGTAGCTTTCACTACTCAGTAGCTGTGTGGCTTAGGGAGACCAATTACAGAGCCAACCCTCTTGATAATCTCATCAAGTCTGTTGGTGTCGCTGGCTCTGATACTGCTACCCCAACAGACGGCAGCAAAGAAGATGGCGCTGGTGAGAACTGCCTGGTTAAAAAGCTCCAGCATCCTGTTGCACACACTGAAGGATCTCAACTTCCTCAGGAAGTAGTCTGCTCATCCCCTTCTTGTAGGCCACATCGGTGTTGGATTTCCAGTCCGTTGCTGATCATGACACCCAAGTATTTGTAGTCCCCCAGTACCTCCACATCCTCCCCCCCTAATCTGCATTGGCTGTAAAGGTGTCTGTCCTCTTCTTCCTGAAGTCAATCACCATCTCTGTGGTCTTGCTGACATTCAGCCTCAGGTGATTGTGCTCGGTCCACTCCAAATCTGTCTACCAGTGCCCTGTACTCTCCCTCCTGTCCCTGTCTTATATACCCAACAACACTGAGTCATCATAGAATTTCTGCAGGTGGCATGACTTGGTGTTGTACTGAAAGTCAGTGGTGGATAAGGTGAAGAGCAAAGGAGAGAGCGCAGTCCAATGTGGAGCTCCCATATCACTAACCACTACATCAGACAAGACACTGCACAGCTGGACAAACTGTGGCCTGCCTGTCAGGTAGTTGGTAATCCAGGAGATCAGAGCTGTCGTCCCCCATCCCCCGCATCTTCTCACCTAGCAGCAGTGGCTGGATGGTGTTAAAGGCACTGGAGAAGTCAAAGAATGTGATTCTCAGTGTCTCCTCCGCCATCAAGGTGTGAATGGTCTCGTTGCAGCAGGTAGATGAGTGTCTTCAACTCCTAAATGGGGCTGATATGCAAACTGCAGAGGGCCCAGCCACATTTTCACCTGCGGCCTCAGGTGGGCTAAGACCAGTCTCTCAAGGACATTCATCACATAGGATGTGAGGGCAACTGGTCGATAGTCATTAAAGTCAGACGGAGACAACTTCTTGGGGCCAGGAACCAGGCAGGATGTCTTCCACAGCACTGGTACTCTCTCCAGACTCGGGCTCAGGTTGTATGGGTGTTTCAGTACCAGAGCTAGCTGGTTGGCAGAGGTCCTCAGGATCCTGGCGGAGATACCATCAGGGCCCACAGCCTTCTGCTGATGGAGTCTCTCCAGCTGTTTCTTAACCTGGTCCATAGTCACAGTGATGAGGGGGCAGCTGGTGTCCCCGGGGGAGGGGTGTGTGTGCTGCACAGCAGGGTGGTGGTGGGGGATCTGGCTGTGTTGTGGGGGTGACAGTGAGTTGAACCTATTAAAAAACAGATTCAGCTCATTGACTGTCAAGGTTTCATTTTTTCCATTCAATTTCATTGCAGTTCTTCTCGTGTATGATCATTTGCTTGTGTGTTTTTGTGACCCGCCAGGGGACTACAGATGCAGATTAGCAGTATTGCTAAATATGGCATACTTGCATTTGTATTAATGTTTTAGTATGTAATGTCCCTTTCAACTAATATTAAACTTAATATAGGTTACAGATTCATACTAAATTAGAATGAGGAATGACTTGAGGTTTTACCAGTATGTTAATATAGTTATTTTATGCATGTGTGGGTGTATATACACCCCCACAGCCACAGGGGGTGCACAAGCCAGTGTACTCCTAGTGCCAGTCCCAGGCCCGGGTAAATGGGGAGGGTTGTCAGGAAGGGCATCCAACGTAAAACCTTTGCCAAATCAAACATGTGGATCATGATGAATGAGACTTTCATACTGGATCGGTCAAGGCCCAGGTTAACCACCACCGGCACTGTTCACCGACAGGGTGCGGATGGAAATTGGGCTACTGTTGGTCAAAGATCGAGGAGGAGAGGGGGGAGGTGTGTTATAAGGGAGAGAGAGAAAAGGAAAGGTAGAAGTGTGGAGGTGAGGAGGGACGTCAAATGTAGGGACTATGATTGGTAAAGGCAGAGAGTTGGTTGATGTGATGGAGAAAAGAGAGGCAGATATACAGTGGTTCCTCTACTTACGAAATTAATTCGTTCCAGAAGTATTTTCGTAACGTGAAAATTCCGTAAGACGCGTTTTACATGTAAATGCCCTAATCCGTTCCAAGCCGTCCAAAATTCGGACAATTTTTTTATAAATCATAAAAATGCATCAAAACATGTAACAAATACATGTTACAATTAGATTACTGCACAATAAACATAAAATGAGAGTTGTACATAATGTAAAGTAAAGAATAAAAATTGTTCATTTACCTTTCCGTTCTCCACGCACTTCTTGTCCTTCTCCTCCCCTCCGTCCACATGCTTCGCGCCGCTGCGGGACAACCTCTCGGACAGCTTCCTGGCCCAGTGTCTCAGGCTCAGGTCCGGGGACCCCCTCCTCTTGTCCATCGCGGCCAGCTGCACGTTCCCCGTGTACCACAGGATCCACCAGGCCAGGCTGAAAAAGATGGCGAGCGCACCCGTGAAGATGAGGAAGTCCCCGCAGAAGCGGCCCTCCACGTTCAGGTCGCCGAAGATGCCCACCAGGAGCATGACCAGACCCACGGCGTCAAACAGGAGCCCGAGGAAGAACAAGAGCGTGCACCCACCCACGCACCTATGGGCCATGCCGGAGCGCAGCGGAGAGGCCGAGTAGCGGCGCTGAGCAGCTCCGCTCCGTTTCCTGGAGGTACGGGAGCTGCGAGTAGCAGCATGTGCTGTATTTTTGCCTTTCGTATCCTGAAATTTCTTTCGTAACAAGAGGCAATATTTTCCCATTGAGGCGTGTCGTAACCTGAAAATTCCGTATGCAGAGACGTTCGTAAGTAGAGGTACCACTGTACTGTGTTCAAGAAACCAGATGGAAGGGAAGTAAGACTAGGAGCATTGGAGGGGGAATTTAAACTGTTCTACTATGGTGTAGCTAGGAAGAGAAATGGAGTAGGAGTAATTTTGAAGGAAGGGTATGTGAAGAGTGTTCAGGAGGTTAAAGAGGGAGTCAGACAGAATCATGAGTTTGAAGCTAGAAGTCAAAGGTGTGATGTTGAATGTTGTCAGTGCATATGCCCCACAAGTTGGATGGCAGGTAGAAGAGAGGAATTCTGGAGCAAGCTGGATGAAGTGGTACAGAGTGTTCCTGGGGGGAGAGTGGTGATTGGAGTGGGCTTTAATGGGCATGTGGGTGAAGGGAACAGAGGTGATGAGGAGGTTCTGGGTAGGTATGGTCTTAAGGAGAGAAATGTGGAAGGACAGATGGTTGTGGATTTTGCTAAAAGGATGGAAATGGCTGTGGTGAACACATACTTTAAGAAGAGAGGAACATAAGGTGACTTTCAAGAGTGGAGGAAGGTGCACACAGGTGGACTACATCCTATGAAGGAGAAATCTGAAAGAGATGGGAGACTAAAAGGTGGTGGCAGGGGAGAATGTAGCTAGACAGCGTCAGATGGTAGTCTGTAGGATGACTTTTTGGAAAGCAAGAAGCAGTAGAGAGTGAAGGCAGAGCCAAAGATTAAGTGGGGGAAGATACAGATGGAAGGTCAGAGTTCAGGAAGGAGTCGATACAGGCTCTGGGTGGCAGGGAAGAATTACCAGATGACTGGGAAAGTACAGCAAAAGTGTTGCGGAAAACAGGTAGAAGGGTATGTGGTGTATCCAGTGGACAGAAGGAAGACAAGGAGACACAGGAAAGTATTCAAAGGAAGAGGTTCACAAAGAAAGTAAACAGGAGTATTTGGTATCTAGGCGCAAGGCAAAGAGGTGGCGGAGGAAAAGTCATATAGTGAGTTGTATGAGAGGCTGGACAAGAAGGAAGGAGAAAAGGATTTGTATCAATTGGCTAGACGGAGAGATTGAGCTGGAAAGGATGCTCAGCAGTTTAGGCTGATTAAGGACAGAAATTGTGATGTACTAACAAATGACAAGAGTGTGTTGAGAAGGTGGAAGGAGTTCTTTGAAGAGCTGATGAATAAAGAAAGTGAGAGAGGAGGATGGATGAAGGAAAGATGGTGAACAAGGAAGTCCTGAGGATGAGCAAAGCAGAAGTGAGGGCAACTTTGAATAGGATGAAGAATGGAAAGGCGGTTGGTCAGGTTGACATACCTGTGAAGGTATGGAGATGTTTCGGAGAAATGGCAGTGGAGTTTTTAACCAAATTGTGTAACACAATCTTGGAGAATGACAGGATGCCTGAGGAGTGGAGAAGTGTTTTGGTATCAATTTTCAAGAACAAAGGTGAAGCTCAGAGCTGTAGTAACTACAGAGATGCAAAGTTGATCAGCCACACTGAAGATATGGGAAAGAGTTGTCAAAGCCGGTTTAAGAGGAGAGGTGACAGTGAGCAGCAGTACGGTTTCATGCCAAGAGTACTACAGATGCAATGTTTTCTCTGAGTGTCGATTAAGTAGTGTAGAGAAGGTCAGAAGGAGTTGCACTGTCTTTGTAGATCTAGAGAAAGCATATGATGGGGTGCCAAGAGAGGAAGTGTGGTACTGCATGAGAAAGTCAGGAATGACAGAAGTATGTGAGGGTGGTGCAGGACATGTATGGCAGTGACACGGTGGTGAGATGTTGTAGGAGTGACAGATGGGTTCAGGGTGGGGTTGCATCAGGGATCAGCTCTGAGCAGGTGTAGCAGTGAAGATGGAAGGAGTAGAGGTAGTGGAAGTAGATGAGTTTAAATACCTGGGGTCAGCCATCCAAAACAATGGAAAATGCGCAAGAGAGGTGAGGAAGAGTGACAAGATGGTAGTGAGACCTGCTATGATGTATGGTTTGGAGACAGCGACACTGACAAAGACAGGAGATGGAGCTGGAGGTGGCAGTTGAAGATGCTAAGATTTTCATTGGGAATGACTAGGAGAGATTAGAAATGAGTATATCAGAGGGACAGCTCAGGTCGAGCAGTTTGGCAATAAAGAGCAGCAAGGCTGAGATGTTTTGGACATGTTCAGAGGAGAGATGGTGGATATATTGGCCAAAGGATGTTGAAGATAGAGGTGTCAGGCAGGAGGAAAAGAGGAAGACTCCAGAAGATTTATGAATGTAGTGAATTGAGGACATGGAGAAAGTTGGTGTGAGATGGAGGCAGATGAGCAGCCAGAAGAATACACTGTGCATATGTACTGTATATATTTAAAAAAACATGCAAAAATGACACCCAAGTACAGCATGTATATTTTTGATCGCTAAAATAACATTGTGCAGTTGTTTCTAATCACTTCAGTATTCCGTTCATGATGCTTTTATTACCTCTGCCAAGGGAGGAGGTAATGTTTCCCGTGTTGGTTAGTCTGTCTGTTAGCAACTGTTGGAAAAATTCTTCTCAACCTTCAATCAAAGAATCAGGCAGGATCAAAGTATCAGCAAATTTAATTGCACTGGCCAGTGGAGAACAATACAGTAACAGTCTCAGAGCCTATTTGCACATCATTCTGACCCAAACACACATCACTCAGTCCTTTCAGCTCTCCGTTATCTGAGAGGTGGAGGAGAAAATCACAATAGGCCTATTCAGCACATCGCCATCCACTTCCACCCCTGCTCTGGTCTCCTCAGCTGTCCAGGACCCCAGCAATAAACACTGGCTTCAGCTCGGAGCTAAACCCAAAGCCCCAGGTGGTCTTTCACATCCTCAATGCGCGCCCTGGACCTTGGTTGAGCCAACTAGCAAACATCGGCGATAGACCTGACACTTCCGCACCTCCTCTCTTCCCTTGCTACTGGAAAACGGATTCAACATCTTTTCCCTGGAAGATTTTCCCCACCTGGACGTCGATCATCCTCCCATGGCCGCCCCCCCCCTTCAGCAGCGACCCAAACCTGCAAGCCCCGGATTAAAACTACTTTAGGTGTGCCACACTATACACCAGCTCCAAAAAGAAGAGCGCATCACCACGCCATCACATCGGCAAAATCATCCACCATTTTAGAAACCACTGGCAAGGCCCCCCCAGACAACGTTGGTAATTGGTGATTCAATTATGAGGAACGTCAGAAGCAGGTACTGCGTCACTAAATTTTTTTTCCTGGGGCTAAAGTATCAGACATTGAGGCTCTTACCCCTGACCGATTAAATGAATTCCCCCACGCTAAAACTGTCATTGTACATGTTGGATGCAACAACATCCCAGATGAAGCATCTGAGATCTTGAGTGACTTCAAGAGCCTTCTGTCCACTCTTATGAACTGTGGCAGACATATTTCTGGGCCCTTGACCCCTTTCAGATGAGGCTGCGATTATTTGCAGAACTGTCTTAATGCCTGGTTGTGTTCTACATGTCCTACTTTTAACATTGGTTTTGTAGACAATTTCGACCTGTTTTGGAACCGCTCATCATTTGAGGCCAGATGGCATCCATCCAAATAGACCTGGGGCATGTGTTTTAAGGGACAATCTGTTCTATTCTTCCGGTTCCGGCGCCACACGAGTTGGCTGCCTTTTACAACTGACCTTTTTTTTTTCCTTTTATCTTCCTTCTTTCTACACCTTTCACTCTCTCTCTATATATATAGTGTGTGTGTGTGTGTGTATATATATATCTCTATCACGGACACACAGATCGCCCCAAAGGTCTCCCGAGTCGGCGGACGGAGCCACTGTTTACAGCAGGGAAGAGCTAGCTAGCACTCAACCGCCACCCGGTGCTAACGGAGAAACTCGACATACTGGGAGAACTGAAGCGAAAACGATGCGGGTGCCGGGCTGGAGTTTAGGCGGCGTGCAAGAAATATAAGACGATAATAAAGAGCGATGGCAAGAACCAAGCAGACCGCCCGTAAATCTACTGGAGGAAAAGCCCCCAGGAAGCAGTTGGCCACCAAGGCTGCTCGGAAAAGCGCTCCGGCCACCAGCGGAGTGAAGAAGCCTCACTGTTACAGGCCCAGTACCGTGGCTCTGAGAGATCCGTCGCTACCAGAAATCCACGGAGCTGCTCATCCGTAAGCTGCCCTTCCAGCGCCTGGTGAGGAAGATCGCTCAGGACTTCAAGACTGAGCTGCGCTTCCAGAGCTCCGCCGTCATGGCTCTGCAGGAGGCCAGCGAGGCCTACCTGGTGGGTCTCTTCGAGGACACCAACCTGTGCGCCATCCACGCCAAGAGGGTCACCATCATGCCCAAAGGCATCCGCGGAGAGAGAGAGCTTAGACTTTCTGCTGCACATCCACCAACCACAATGCTCCGCACTGTCTATAAAATGTACAGTAATATGTATACTAGCTGCTCTTGCTTTTTCTTGCCTTCTGAGTGTTGCTATCCCTGTGCTATTGCAATCCTGGAATTTCCCCATTGTGGGACTAATAAAGGCTTATCTTATTCCATTCAGTTTTTTTAGTACAGTGACTGAAATTTGGTGCGTTTACTCACTCCGAAGTTCCTGGGTCTGCCAACCAGCCCTTCTTTGTTTCTACTTCTCATATTAATCCAAATAATCCTCACTGTTTAGATCAGTCTTCAATTGATAACCCCATAGAGATTGTGTCTGTCTCCCGTTACCCAAAATATTATAACCCAAGACAAATACAACATAACTTGATAAATTCACCCCTTTCTGCAGCTCCTTCTCATCCGCCACCCCTCAACTTGGCCCCCGTCTTCCCCCTCAGAGAACCTTTGTCTACTCCCCCCCCCCCCCCCCCAAAGTTAATAAAAATATAATGTATAAGCATCCCAAAGTGATTAAACAAAAAGTTGGTAAATCTCAAATTAAACATCAAGTCCCTAAATTTAATGATTCAGCCTCTCTTCCTCCTCATAACGTGAAAATTAAATGTGGTTTGTTAAATATTAGGTCTCGGAACTCCCAAGTGTCTACTAGTTCATGATCTATTAGTTGATCATCAGACTGATTTAATATCCCTTACAGAGACTTGGTTAGGACAAGATGATTATGTTGGTTTAAATGAATCGACTCCCTCTGGTTATTTAAACTATCATAATCCTAGAAGTTCTGGTTGTGGAGGTGGAGGAGTGGCTATTTACCAGTCTAAATTACTAGTTAATGTAATGCAAAAACATGTTTTAATTCCTTTGAGGGCCTGGTCCTCAGTATGGGGCATGTTAGCAATCTTAGCTTAAACCCAGTTTTCTTTGGCATAGTTTACCGTCCTTCAGCCTACTCAAAGTTTTTATTTGAATTTGACACATTTTTAGCTGGTTTAGTGCTGAAATCAGAATAATTAGTGGGGCAAAAAAGTATTTAGTCAGCCACCAATTGTGCAAGTTCTCCCACTTAAAAGATGAGAGGTCTCCAATTTTCATCATACATATGTCAACTGAGACAAAATGAGGGGGGAAAAAAAAATCGAAAGTCACATTGAAGGATTTTTAATGAATTAATTGGTGAATTCCTCGGTAAAATAAGTATTTGCTCACCTACAAACAAGCAAGATTTCTGGCTCTCACAGACCTGTAACTTAAGAGGCTCCTCTGTCCTCCACTTGTTACCTGTATTAATGGCACCTGTTTGAACTCGTTATCAGTATAAGACACCTGTTCACAACCACAGTCAGACTCCAAACTCCACTATGGCCAAGACCAAAGAGCTGTCAAAGGACACGAAACAAAATTGTAGACCTGCACCAGGCTGGGAAGACTGAATCTGCAATAGGTAAGCAGCTTGGTGTGAAGAAATCAACTGTGGGAGCAATTATTAGAAAATTGAAGACCATTGATAATCTCCCTCGATCTGGGGCTCCACGCAAGATCTCACCCCGTGGGGTCAAAATTCACGAGAATAGTGAGCAAAAATCCCAGAACCACATGGGGGGGACCTAGTGAATGACCTGCAGAGAGCTGGGACCAAAGTAACAGGCTACATCAGAAACGCACTACGCTGCCAGGGACTCAAATCCTGCAGTGCCAGACGTGTCCCCCTGCTTAAGCCAGTACGTGTCCAGGCCCATCTGAAGTTTGCTAAAGAGCATTTGGATGATCCAGAAGAGGATTGGGAGAATGTCAGATGAAACCAAAATAGAACTTTTTGGTAAAAACTCAACTTGTCGTGTTTGGAGGAGAAAGAACACCATACCTACTGTGAAGCATGGGGGAGGAAACATCATACTTTGGGGCTGTTTTTCTGTAAAGGGACCAGGACGACTGATCCGTGTAAAGGAAAGAATGAATGGGGCCATGTATCGTGAGATTTTGAGTGAAAACCTCCTTCCACCAGCAAGGGCATTGAAGATGAAACGTGGCTGGGTCTTTCAGCATGACAATGATCCCAAACACACCGCCCGGGCAACGAAGGAGTGGCTTCGTAAGAAGCATTTCAAGGTCCTGGAGTGGCCTAGCCAGTCTCCAGATCTCAACCCCATAGAAAATCTTTGGAGGGAGTTGAAAGTCTGCGTTGCCCAGTGACAGCCCCAAAACATCACTGCTCTAGAGGAGATCTGCATGGAGGAATGGGACAAAATACCAGCAACAGTATGTGAAAACTTACAGAAAACGTTTGACCTGTCATTGCCAACAAAGGGTATATAACAAAGTATTGAGATGAACTTTTGTTATTGACCAAATACTACTTTTACCAAGGAATTTACCAATTAATTCATTAAAAATCCTTCAATGTGATTTTTCTGGTTTTTTTTTTTTCTTATTTTGTCTCTCATAGTTGAGGTATACCTATGATGAAAATTGGAGACCTCATCTTAAGTGGGAGAACTTGCACAATTGGTGGCTGACGAAATACTTTTTTACCCCACTGTATAGTAGGGGATTTTAATACACCTGTTGATGTAGATGGTGGCTATCTTAATAAGGCATTCAATTCAATATTAGACTCATTAGGGTTTTCCCTGAAAGTAGAAAATTCTACCCACTTTCTCCACCACACATTGGACCTTGTTCTGACTTATGGTATAGAAATAGAAAATCTTGTAGTGTCTCCTCATAATCCTGTACTGTCGGATCATTGTCTGTTAACCTTTGATTTCACCATTTCTGATTATTTGGCTCCTAAAGAAAAATTACTACAGCAGATGTCTTTCAGACGATGCTGTTACCAAATTTTTGCAGATTGTCTCCTCTATACCATGTGTCAACACAACGGAAATAAAAGATGGAGAGCTTGCTCCTTCCGTAATTGATAGCATGGTAAATAGTGTTACAGCCTCTCTGCATCAGACCCTAGACTTGGTGGCCCCTTTAAAAAAAAAAAGTCTAATCAGAGATTTCTAACCCCTTGGTTTAACACAGAAACTCATGGCTTAAAACAGAAGACTTGTCAACTAGAAAGAAAATGGCGTTCCACTAATTTAGATGAATTCTATTTAGCGTGGAGAAATCATCTCCTAATTTAAAAAAAAAAAAAAAAAAAAAAAAAAAATCTCTTAGAAAAGCTAGAACAAGTTATTACTCTGCATTAGTAGAAGAGAATAAGAATAATCCCAGGTTTCTTTTCAACACTGTAGCCAGGCTGACAAAGAGTCAGGACTCTGTCAATCCTCGCATCCCCCTAGAGCTTACTCGTCAGGATTTTTTGAACTTTTTCAATCATAAAATTTTATCTAGAGATAAAATCAGATTATTCCCACTGTAAACTTTAGTACAGCAACTGCTACAACTCCTTCAATTGATATCTGTTTGGATAAGTTTACTCCAATTGACCTTTGAAAGTTGGATAAAATAATTTCCTCATCCAAGCCTTCAACTTGTCTTTTAGACCCTATTCCTACCAGGCTATTTAAAAAAAGTCTTCCCATTTATTGGTAGCCGTATTCTTCAAATAATCAATTCTTTAACCATAGGGCATGTACCGCAGGCTTTTAAAATTGCTGTAATTAAACCCTTACTCAAAAAGCCAACGCTCAACCCAGCAGTTTTAGCTAACTATCGACCAATCTCTAATCTGCCCTTCATTTCAAAAATCTTAGAGTTGTTGCTATGCAATTATTTGACCACTTGCAGGGAAACGGTTTATTTGAAGAGTTTCAATCTGGGTTCAGAATTCATCATAGTACTGAAACAGCCTTGGTGAAGGTCACAAATGACCTTATCGCATCGGATAATGGACCCGTTTCCGTACTTGTCCTTTTAGATCTTAGTGCAGCCTTTGATACTATCGATCATGATATTCTACTTGATGGATTAGAACACTGTTGGACTAAATGGTACTTCACTGTAGTGGTTTAATTCCTTTCCAAATCAAACTTTCAGTTTGGATGCAGTTACTCTTTCTCTTAATAGCTCTGTGAGGAACCTTGGAGTTATTTTTGATCAGGATTTGTCCTTCAATTCACATATTAAATTTGTTTCTAAGACTGCCTTCTATCATTTGCGTAATATTGCCAAGATTAGGAGCATCTTGTCTCAGAGTGATGCTGAGAAGCTGATCCACACTTTTGTTAGCTCGAGATTAGATTATTGTAATTCTTTATTATCAGGTTGTCCTAAAACATCTTTAAAAAGTCTTCAGCTGATCCAAAATGCTGCAGCAAGAGTTTTAACAGGTACTAGAAAGAGATCATATCTCTCCGGTTCTGGCCTCCCTTCATTGGCTTCCCATAGAGTTTAGAATTAAGTTTAAAATCCTTCTTCTTACTTACAAAGCTCTAAACAATCAGGCTCCTTTTTATTTAAAAGATCTGATACTACCGTATTATCCTAACAGAGCACTACGCTCCCAAAATGCAGGTTTACTTGTAATACCTAGAATCTCCAAAAGTACAATGGGAGGCAGAGCCTTCAGTTATCAAGCTCCTCTCCTGTGGAACCAGCTGCCAATCTGGATTCGGGAGTCAGACTCGATCTCTGTTTTTAAGAATAGGGCGAAAACCTACCTTTTTGATATAGCCTACAATTAGGGAGGGATCATGTGTTTTCTGAACCCTCCCTTAGTTATGCTGCTAATAGGTTTAGTCAGCTGGGGGACCTCCAGTAATGCACTGGGCCTCACTCCTTTCCTCACTCTCAATGAAATATTTTTTTTTGCTGGTCATTAACATTTGTTTGTTCTCTCCCATAGATTGAGTCCCCATCGTGCTGTTTGCTCTCTACATGTCTGTTCTTTTCTTCTTCTCTATCCCCTCACCCCCCAGCCAGTCGCAGCAGATGACTGCCCCTCCCTGAGCCTGGTTCTGCTGGAGGTTTCTTCCTGTTAAAAGGGAGTTTTTCCTCTCCACCGTCGCCAAGTGCTTGCTCACAGGGGATCGCCTGATTGCTGGGGTCTTTCTGCAACTCCCCCACAGTTGCAGTTTCTGCAACTGTGGGGGTCCTCCCTACAGTTGATAGTGCTATGAGATGACTGTTGTTGTGAAATGGCGCTATATAAATAAAGTTGAATTGAATTTAGATCTTATTTGTCCGATAGATTTCAGTTTGTTCATATCAATGAGTTTTCTTCCAACTCTAAGCTCAGTCATGAAGTTCCACAGGGATCTGTGTTGGGCCCTACTCTTTTTAGTTTATATATGCTTCCGTTAGGCAACATCATTAGAAAGCACTATGTACATTTTTATTGTTACACAGATGACACAATTATACCTGTCAATGAAGCACAATGATTGTGGTCAATTAGCAAAGTTGGATGCCTGTCTTAAGGAAATCAAAGCTTGGATGACTTGTAATTTTCTGCTATTAAACCCAGATAAGACCGAAATCATTCTTGTTGGTCCAAAACACCTTAGAAATATATTTCCAAATCAAAACTCTTAATTTGGATGCGGCTACTCTTACTCTGAATAGTTCTTTAAGGAACCTTGGAGTTATTTTTGATATGTTTTTTTTTTAATTCACATATTAAATTTGTTTCTAAGCCTTCTATCATCTGCGCAGTATTGCCAAGATTAGGAGCATCTTGTCTGAGTGATGCTGAGAAACTGATCCACGCTTTTGTTAGCTCTAGATTAGATTATTGTAACTCGTTATCAGGTTGTCCTAAAATATCTTTAAAAAGTCTTCAATTGATCCAAAATGCTGCAGCAAGAGTTTTAACGGGTACTAGAAAGACCACATCTCTCCAGTTCTGGCCTCCCTTCATTGGCTTTCCATAGAGTTTAGAATTAAGTTTAAAATCCTTCTTCTCACTTACAAAGCTCTTAATAATCAGGCCCCCTTTTATATAAAAGATCTGATATTATCCTAACGGAGCACTACGGTCCCAAAATGCAGGATTACTTCTAATACCTAGAATCTCAAAGTACAATGGGAGGCAGAGCCTTGTGCTATCAAGCTCCTTTCCTGTGGAACCAGTTACCGATCTGGGTTCAGGAGTCAGACACGATCTCTGTTTTTAAGAGCAGGGTAAAAACCTTCCTCTTCAATATAGCCTACAATTAGGGAGGGATCTTGTCTCTTAACCCTCCCTTTGTTTTGCTGTTAATAGATTTAGACTGCCGGGTGACCTCCAATAATGTACTCGGCTTCTCTCCGTTAATGTTTGCTCTGTCTGTTTTCTTCATCTTCTCTATCCCCTCACCCCCCCAGCCAGTCGCAGCAGATGACTGCCCCTCCCTGATCCTGGTTCTGCTAGAGGTTTCTTCCTGTTAAAAGGGAGTTTTTCCTCTCCACCGTCAAGTGCTTGCTCACAGGGGATTGCCTGATTGCTGGGATCTTTCTGCAATTGTGGGGTTTCCCCTAAATTTGAAAGTGCCATGAGATGACTGTTGTTGTGATATGGCGCTATATAAAGTTGAATTGAAAATGTCCATGGTGATTGTTTCAGTACATCTAGTCAAAATTTGGTGTACAGATTATCACTTTCTCAGCACCAGTCACACAGAATAATACATACTTGTACGTACTAAAACAAGCAATAACATGTACAGCTGCATCAGCAGCTTTAGCACTTTCACACA
Organism: Pholidichthys leucotaenia; assembly: GCA_020510985.1. Classification (NCBI taxonomy): domain Eukaryota; kingdom Metazoa; phylum Chordata; class Actinopteri; order Cichliformes; family Pholidichthyidae; genus Pholidichthys; species Pholidichthys leucotaenia. The sequence continues at coordinate 212,967,856 of CM035848.1, forward strand.
CTCTGAGACAAAGCAAATTACAAATATGAAACTTTTCTATTAAGCAACATTACTCCAAAAGTTATACATGAATTTTGATGAAATTTTCAGAAAAGTTGTGTAATGGCACGGGGAACAAATGATTAGACTTTGGTGATCTGCATCCCGGAATGTTTTGAAAATTATTTAATATTGCACTTTTCATGTACTTCCCCTTTAAGACATGTCCACGGAGTTATGTGCGTGGCCACGCACCTCTGCAACCCGGAAGCAGCGCACTCTTGCCACTAAACACTGCAGATAAAGTAGAATGGCTTGGAACGAAAAGGAATGTGGTGTCCATCCACACAGTATGTGATGATTGACATTTCATCTGAAGACGCCAAGAAAAGGCAGTGTGCGGTTTAAGACAGGGTTTGGCATGCATGTGGATGTAACTGCGGCCGGCAGACAAGGATTGCATTGCGAGTCATGTGATCCATGTGGTATGTAAACGGTAAACTTTAGCACTGAACAGTGTTTAATTTTTTTTTTTTTTAGTGAAATCACAATAGGCCTGTTCTGTTATGCTCGTTTGCTACGCACTGCAGTGATATGATACTGCACTGTTATGTAATATTGCTTAAGAATTATGAACCCTGTCAATAAACTGTAAGGGCAATTCAGTCAACCATGGTGCTGATTTAAGGTTGAATTGCCCAGCCCCAATTTATGGTCAATACATTTATGAATGTCTTATTATAATGTAGTCATATTGTTTTTGCTGCCATTTCTGTCTGTTAGCAGAATCACGCAAAAACTCATAGATGGATTTGGATGACATTTTCACCACCATTGGCCCCAAAATGAACTCATTAGATGTTGGAGGTGATCTGTGACTGCATACCTCCGCCAAGGCCCTATCTCACAATGTACAGATTGATGGCAATGGACGGACAAAGGGAGGGAGGGACGGAGCCTTGGTGGAGATATGTGCTCTGAGTGCCCTCTAGTTACCTCCGAAAGGCCAGGAGGAGGTAATGTTTTTGCCGGGGTGTGTCTGTGTGTTTGTCTGTCTGTTGGTTAGCAAGATAACTCAAACTTTTGGACGGATTTCAATGAAACTTTCAGGCGTTGTTGGAAATGGTACAAGGAAGAACTGATTAAATTTTGGGGATGATCCGCATCACCGTCTGCATACAGGAATTTTTTAAAGCATTTTTCCACACTGACATACGGCCATTTTCAACATGTGCGCAGGCGCAATGGAGGGCGCTGGGCATCGTGTCTGACCAACACAAACTCCGCCTTCTTCAACGTTTTAGCCACAAAAGCATGCGGAAAACACTGCTGGCCTGGGCCCGCCAGCGTGCCTGTGCCAGCCATAGGCGCTGCGCACATTGCGCTGGTCGTCGTGTCTGACCAACACAAACTCCGCGTTCAACATTTTAGGCACAAAAGCGCGCGGAAAACACTGCTGGCCTGGGCCCGCCAGCGTGCCTGTTTTTGCGCCACGCTGCAAAACCTGACACGGCCACCTGTCCGCCGCCCGATTATTTGCCACAAATTCCCCGCCCAGCTATAGGCGCTGCGTAAAAACGACCTCTCTGCCGGGGAAGATTCTAAATTCTGTTTTGCCGCCGAGCGCAACCCCAATATAATATAAAACCCACGGCAACCTGTCTAACCAATCTGCATCCGTCAGTGGAGGAGATGGACACACCAACACTTCAGTTTATTACCTCCGCCAAGGAGGCAATGCTTTTACAACCGTAAAGCGGGGCTATAAGGGACGGCGGGGTAATATGGGACACTTTTCTAAATGTAATTCTTTTTTTTTTTTTTTTGTTTTTTTAGTTTTGCTTCCGCCTAGATTTGATGAAGGATTCATGGATATTTGACAATAACACAACTCAGCGTCCTGCTCAAAATAAAAGCAGAATTACATTTAAAACATTTCCCACAAAAGTGTCCCTTATTAACCCGCCGTCCCTTATAGCCCCGTTTTACACTACTGAACCACTAATCCTATCACTATCACATTGTCATTCATTGTCTGTTTATTGCACTGTCCATGTCAAACAATCATTGTGAATCCAATTGCTAGTCATATCTTTTCATGCTCAGGGAATCTGAAAACATACACACAAACACTGTATGGGGGGAACTGTGCCGCTTGGCGGAGGTCTGCGCTCTGAGTGCTTTTCTAGTTTATGTTGCTTTTCAACATTTAAATCTAACAAATGTTACAAGGCATAAATGCCCATTTTTACATGTTTACAGTCATTTATATTTGATTTTATTCTGTCTTTTTAAGAGAAGCATTTTTAAAGGCAAAAATAATAACTCCTGCATTGATGCTGAAATTCCATGAAGGCCTGCTTTTTTCCCTGCACAGAAAACTAATCAACAATTGATAAGGGAATCGATATTGATAAAATTTAATCAATTTCCATCCCTAATATGAATGTGTTAATATCAGTGCCTGGTTAAGAGTAATGACTAATCTGAAACCTCATTGGTGATTATCAGTCATAATCAGGCAATCGTACTTTTGCTCAGCATTACACATCTCATACTTTTAACTGCGACAGGAATGTCTACCGACACCGCTGACATAGTCCTTCCAATGATCTTACTTTGTAGTTGCTTATACATTCGTGGTGTAGTGGCTGTCAAGACAGGCAGGACTTGAAGAGTGCGTGTGTGGGTCCAAATGGATTTTTGTTTACACTCTGTGGTTACAAGTTGTACGTCACTTTGACCCAGGCAGACTTTTGTGTACTTGAGGTTGTAAAAAAGTATAATAACGGCATTATGCTTTCCCACCACATTTGGTTACCAGAAGAACATTGTTGGTGGCATTCATCATGGTGAATTTAGTCACTGGCGATGAGTGTTATGTTGGCATAAACTTACACAGTTGCACAGTGTCAGGTTTCAGGAAGACATGCCATGTCTCGTGTTTCATGCCTTAGGTGACCAGGCTTCTTCAGTGTGCTTAGTTTTTATGGTGTCAGATTCAGACATGTCCAATCATTATATCATTTATATCAAATATCACATCTGCTGTGTCTCACTGGGGGATATGTTGACATATGAGTGACAAGAAATGCAGAATCCTGGCCATGCTCTCCCTCTGGGACCATTGCAAAATCTGTTAGTTTCAGGAAGGAAATGTTAGTCATATTCTTATGTGCTGACATTAATGAAGTTCTCACACTAATTCTTCTGGCCTCCACTGCAGCCCTCCATGGACATTGTTTTTGAAAACTTGTTGCCTTTGCCTTCTACACAGGCCAAATGACTGTTTATGGCATCCCTTGATCACTATAATCATGATGTTTTATGGTAAAGTATTGCAGTGTATCCAGTGACCAACAAATACTTATAAAGTAATATTTCCCATGGTGTGGCTATTTTGGACATTATGTAAGCTTTAAACAAACAACGGTTATGTGGCTAGGCATGTGGTTTGATTCGTTTGAAGTATGATTGATTAATTAATCTGACTTGGTTGGAGAACTGCTTTCAATTGCATTTTATGGCGAATGTTAACCTAAAACATTAAATAATCAACAAAAATGAAGAGAATTTGCTGCAAGCAACCTTTACGTAGCATCCCTATTTAGACTGTCAAAATGAATTGGCATAATAGTATCAACATACTGTTTAACAGAATAATCAATAAGGAGAAAAATATCCATCCATCTTCTGCTGCTTATTTGGACGTCCAGGTTGCAGTGGCACCAGTCCAAATGGAGTAGCCCAGACTGCCACTGGGTTCATATAGCACCATTAACTGGAGGCATTGCCAAAGTACTGTGATCGTCATGTCTTTGAGTCTGTTAGATGTACTTGTGTTTCCTTTAAGGGGGATACTTTTACCATCCCCAACTACTTCGTTCCATGCCAAAGCACATTTGTCCCACATCCCTGTCTCCCCAGCTAAAGTATGCTTGCAAATTTTTCCCAAGTAATGCTTCATATTAGTACATTTTTGGGCAGCTCGGTGACACAGTGGTTAACACTGGCAGCACAGCAAGAAGGTCATGGGATCAATTCCATTCTTGACCATCGTGGGTTTGATCCCACCCCCTGACCATTGGTGACCCTTCTGTGTGGAGTTTGCATGTTCTTCCCGTGTCTGTGTGGGTTTTCTCCAGGTACTCCAGTTTCCTCCCACAGGCCAAAGACATGCAGGTTAGGTTAATTGGCATCAACTGGGGATTCTAAATTGTCCTTGGGTATGAATGTGAGAGTGAATGGTTGTTTGTCTGTGTTGGCCCTGTGATGGACTGGTGATCTGTCCAGGGTGTACTCTGCCTCTCGCCCAAAGATGCTGGGATAGGTTCCAGCACCCCCGTGACCTGAAAAGGATTAAGCAGTAGAAGATGGATGGATTGGTAAATTTTATCTAATTGGCTCTGTATATTCATATCTGAGCAAGAATGAACACTTGATATCTGCATTAGACTAACAAAAAACATTTCTGCCATTTTTGTTAGGTAATCATTAAGAAGAATGTGCAAGTACACAATGCAGCCAGTAGAAACTAGGGATGCAAGTTGATTAATTCATTAATCATTCATTGATTCACCTTATTGCTCCATTAACGATTAATTGATAAGTGGCAATTTTCCTGAGAATCTGAATTTCCTTTGGTACAATACGGTCTTTCTATCTTTAGCATATAAAAAGTTAATTACTGTTTTTGATATACTGAATAAAACATGATCATATTCCTCAATGATTTATTGTATCACTTGCATTTTTTCCCCCCTTGTCTTGTCAGGCAGCTGGGCAAGCAGAACAGGGATCTGTCACCCTTATTGTGCCAAAACAGATTTACTTTGCCAAGAGGAGCTTATACAGTAGCTAACTGTGTATTGTATATTGTTGTAAAATCCTCCTGTAATAACTTTTAATACTTTATTTTAATTATTTTACCCATGGAAGACCCAACAGGATGGGGAAGAGGGAAAGGAAGTGTGTGGAGGGGGAAAGAAAAGGGAGGGGAATAGACAAAAAAAACAACCAACAACTAATACAAGACAAACTGCTTCTTCCACCAAAGATGTCTCAACAAAAGTCTGGTTTCAGCACCTGTTAAAGGAGAGACACTTGTGCGTGTACGTCTGCATGCATATATGAGGGCACTCGCAAAATAAGTGTGCATGTGAGTGGTTTGTCAGGAAACATACGAAGCGGAGGGCCAGTCGCAGAAGCTCTCCCCCCGGGAACCCCGAGCAGGCAAGGCAGCGCCGCCAACCACCACAGAGCACAAACGTCCGAGGTCAGCAAGCCCCAGGAAAGCCAGGCATTCGCCCCCAGAGGGACGATCGAGGGAGGCCAGGTCACTCGGTGGCCGGCGCAGTGAGCCCGCACCCCCCCAGCCTCGCCTGACACCCCCCCCCCCCCCCAGCGGGGCCAACACCTGCCCCCAGGCACCAGGAGGCCAGTGACCCAACCCCCTGGGTCAGAGACCGGCCCGCACCCCCCGGCGCGAGCCCCCCCAGGCACCCCCACAGCAGGCCCACCCCAGCGCCACCACCGCACACCCCAGGGACCCCCATGCCCAAAGAAGTCCCCCCCCCCCACCCAGGGGAGCCCACATTGCCAAGAGGCACTACCCCCCCCCCTTAATCCAGCACCTCCCGACTCGCAGACGTACCCCTCCACACCCACATGCACCAACTCCCTCTCACTCACCCAGACCAACCCATTTTCTCACTTCTGTACCCATTCAAACTCACCCCTCATTCACCCGTAATTTTTTTTTTTTACTACAGACAATGGCATTTTTTTGTAGTTTAACAAATTTTGTACTGTATAGTGTGTACTATATGCTGGTACATCTCAGTGAATTACAAATGTCATGATTTTTAATCCTTCTACTGCTTATCTAGGGACCCGGGCCACAGGGGAATCAGTCCGGGCAGAGTAGCCCAGACTTCCACTCAGTTCACATAGCACCATGATCCCCGTGATCCCTACTGAGCAGGTGGTGAGCCCACTGGAGATGATTAATTTATTTTAAAAAGTATTACCAATATCATAAAATTTATCTTTTTTAGCTGTATTACAAAAAATAACTTTCACATTCTAATTTACTGAAATGCACTAATCGACTGTTTTAACAGGAAAATAAAATGTGAGCTGCTTAATCTCTTGCATGTTTAACATTATCGCAGCACCCCAGCAATCCAGGCAACCCCAGTATGATCTGGGCTGCCTCTGCTGTCTGTTACCTCAGTGGTAACTTGAGTCCGGTCTGCTTTCCTGTCTAGCAGCAGGGATGGGTTTTTGCACTAGTTTCTTTCTTGCTCCGGTCCATTTCTCTGCCCTGCTGATTTGAAGCAGGCTTGTGGATCTTCAAGCCTGTGTGCCATTGGAACTTGTTGTGGCTCTCTGACGTAACCTGGAAGGGTGAGTTTTTTTCGCTTTGCACAGTGCGTACGCTCTGGCAGCTTGCCATCTTCGTCTGCTTTTTTCTTTAGTTTTGGTTGAAAGGTGGCAGTGGGTGACCGCGCGTGCCCCTGCCTGGATGGCAACACCACTACATTTCATAGAATAAGCTTCCATTGAGAAGGACTGCTGAGTTATCAATTGACAACTAATTTCATTTAGTCGTCTAAATTCTTATCAACAATTAATCGAAAGTCAATTAATCATTAACATCCGTAGTGGAAACATTTGCATTTGTTCCATGCCAAAGCATACGTCTTCCAGTTGTCCCAGAGTTGAGGAAGTGTTCCATGCTTGAGCACAGCATGGCACAATCAGACTAGTGAAACAGTCTGGACTTTGGGGATCAGCCGTGCTTGAGAACAATACAGAAGTTGCAATTTGAGTGTGCTCCTAGTGTTAAATGTATTTACAAAACCCATACTGTGTTCATACATTTAATCCACTATTTGTTGATTTCCAACACAAGCACACCTCACTCTTCTTAATGAGGTAAGTAAAACTATATTTATACAGTACTTTTTAAAACGCATGGTTACAAAGTGCTGGACAAGCATAGAATGGGGAGGGGAAAAGTATTTCAAGATAAAACCAGACATTTCCAACATAACAGCCCTCATTTATCAAACGTGCAGAAGACAGAAAAGTGGTCATACGATCATTTCAAAGCAGAGATTGGTATCGGAGTGGTGGCCTAGTGGTAAAGCATCCGCCCCACAGCCGGGAGGTTGTGGGTTCAAGACCTGGCCGGGTCACACCAAAGACCATATTTAAAAAAAAAAAAAAAAAAAAAAGTACTTCTAGCTTGGTGCTCAGCATAATAGAATTGGGGGTGGGGGGGAGTTTTTTGTGGTGGCGCCTTGCATGGCAGTGGCCCCTCTGATTCTAGATGTGATTTACATTGTAGGAGAAATGCATTTTCGTTCTATTGGCTGTATGGATTGAATGACAAGGTTGGCTTTTTCTTTTTGTCCATCTGGATGTGACAAGATAAGGTCATCTTGTGACGAGTCTGAAATCATGTACCCTGCGCAAATTTTTGAGTGTCTATAGCTATGTTCCTATCCAGAGTACTTCAACTGTATTCCCTACTCCCCGCTCCATTCGCGGGGAATCCCCTTCACAAAATCTTTCCATTTCAAACACCCTGCAATGTTATCTCCCTCCTCAATGTTACCATGGTAACCATGGACACGTACTGATACTACTGTGGACATTTTATGCTTCTTAAATAGTGTTAATACAAATATTTTTATCACAATTAATATAAACAATAACAAACATTAGTTTCGCTTGTTAATAACGTTAGCAACAATAGTTTTTCACTCATATCTGAGGTGCAATGACTTGTGGGTAAACTTGTCAACTTCTGGTGACATGATGTGCAGTCGTTTACTTCTTCTTTGCTCAGTTCTCAGTTCCCTTTGAATTAAGACTGTTTGCTCCCTTAGGTTTAGCCTATGTAGTCCACTTCGGAGTACACTACTGGGCGATCGGAGCACACATTTTGTAATGGGGTGGGAGTCTTTAGGCAGCTCACAATCCAAGCTGAATATGATTCAGGGGGCTCTGATTCGAGCCCATTATGATTGTCAAGCCATCTTTTTCTTTTTTTTTTCCTCCTCTATTCTGGATTATTTTTCCTCCCATTTAGAAACTATGGAGGTTCAGCAATGACTAAATGAAATAAATAACTATTTATTACACAAATGTGTGAATTATTTATAATTGGAAATGAAAAGATCTTTCATTAAACAGGTATCAATTATTTAAAATTGAAAATACACTACCGTTCAAAAGTTTGGGGTCACCCAGACAATTATTGTTTTCCATGAAAAGTTACACTTATTTACCACCATGAGTTGTAAAATGAATAGAAAATAGTCAAGACATTGACAAGGTTAGAAATAATTTTGTATTTGAAATAATTTTTTCCTTCAAACTTTGCTTTCATCAAAGAGTCCTCCATTTGCAACAATTACAGCATTGCAGACCTAACGTGATTGCACAAGGGTTTTCTAATCATCCATTAGCCTTCTGATGCAATGAGCAAATACATTGTACCATTAGAACACTGGAGTGATAGTTGCTGGAAATGGGCCTCTATACACCGATGTAGATACTGCACCAAAAACCAGACATTTGCAGCTAGAATAGTCATTTACCACATTAGCAATGTATAGAGTGTGTTTCTGATTAGTTTAAAGTTATCTCCATTGGAAAAAAAGTCCTTTTCTTTCAAAAATAAGGAAATTTCTAAGTGACCCCAAACTTTTGAATGGTAGTGTATCTAATTTATTAAATACATATACAGGTATTAAATTGTTTAATTCTTTTAAATGCACATTTCACTACAGTGTTTCCTCTGGCTAAAAGACCTTGGCGCGTTGGCAACACATTTTTCCTGGGGGGGTTAAACATACCGGAATGTTAATTTTATACTATTTATTTCTTTTTAAAATTTTACACAGTAACGTTGCATATGGAACTTAGCATTTGAAGTATTGTACAGCCGAGGCTTGAATATTAGGCCAGTTGGGGTCCCACCCTGATGTCCTGTTTAGACTTTTTAGTGGTGTTATCCTTCTCTCCTTCCTCTGCCTGAACACTTTGCTCTCCTTGGCTCCTCTCTGATGTCTCATCTTGCTCTCTGAGCTCTGTCTAATTCAGGTTCTCGCTCTGTCTATGGTGGTATACAAACAGGTTAGAAAATATCAAGTGTCATGTTTTGTCCTGCAGGACTTTTTTGTCATGGTTGACATAAATGACAAATCTGTATTTTTTTTTTTTTGTATTTTTATTCTAGTGTTTCTTTTTTCCATTGAGTAGGGAAGGGAAAGAAACATTCATAATAATAATGTACTCATGCATACTTAAATTATATGATCAGGTGGGTCTAGTAACCAGAAATTCTACTCATGTAAAAGCAGTGCTTTGAAATTAATTAAAAGTAGACAACCAAAAATTTCTGCTTGAGTTAAGGGTACAAAGAGCACCCACTTAAAAACTTGAGTAATGACTTTAGTCTTGAAGGTTTGAGGTTTTTCTCAAAAATTTATAACTGTTTTCTTAGTTTTCTACTTTTCTCTGTAAATCTAAAGTTGAAACAATGTTCCTCAAATTTGTAATTTCCTCATGTAAAATTGACTTTTCTTGTACATTTGAAACTTTATTATAAATTTGTGGATTATTTTAGGACTAATTTTTGTCTTTATTTTTAAAAGAATTTTTTTTTAAGATTTGAAACAGATTGGTAATTTTTTTTTTTTTACTTTGACAATTTACGTTTTTGACCATAATTTTGCAGTCAGAACAGAATAATTTAACTCTAATTACAAAGAAAAAATATTAATAAAATTGTATTTAATGAAATAAATTAAATGACTAAGGATGCCGTTATTTCTGTTTTATTTCTTTATATTTATAGTTTTGTTTTTTTTCTCCCAGAAATCTCCTCACCACCCAGACAGCAGGAAAAACCTCCTTTATTTTGAAAACAGATGTTGGCACGTTTAGTTTGTCTGAAGGCTGCTGACAATTAGTCATTGACTTCGAGAATGTCAGTCATTTTAACCTGCCAGGTACATAATAGGGAACTGTAGTGGACTCTAAAGACATAATTCACCACAGTAAGTGTTCATGTACAGAATGATATGCTTAGGCAGTTATAGTTGTGCTCTCAGGCTTTCTCATCAGGCACCTCTCTAGGCAGCCGCTGAAGGACCTCAGTTTAGAGTGAAGAGAGCTAGCATTTTCAGCTGTTGGTTTTTGTAACTGCCGCTGGAGAATAAAAACGGCATGCCTGCTCGTGCAAGAAAAGAGAAATTGCCAGTCTCTTCATTCTTGCAATTCCTACAGAACATAACTTAATATTGTAGTGGCTGGTGAAATATATCCTCAGCAATTAATCAGTCCCCCTTGCCTTTCCCTTCATATAAAGCCGGCTGCATATGAATTTTAACCATATCTCTTAGCTAAGCGACTCTTCCATTATTGCTCCCGTTTCCAGCGGGTTAAAACCATGATAAACTCCTCCAGTGCTTACATAGCTCTTATGATTTTTTCCGTGTTTAAAGTACTTTAACAAACTTATGTTTCTGTCGGACAGTCATGCTTAGCAAGACACTGTTTGTTGACTGACTGGAAAACTCACGTGGGCGGGGCGCTTCTAAACTTGCACAGATGATGGCCACGCGCGGCGTTCATGTGCACGCTTGCGGAAAGTCATTGCTTCATATATTTTTCTTAATAAATTCATATCTCCTTGGGGTGGCAGTGCAATTTCTGGTGAGGCAGCCCACCATGGAGAAATGTTACCAGAGGAAACCCTGCCCCCCCCCCCCACACACACACACACACACACACACACACACACACACACACACACACACACACACACACACACACACACACACACACTTTTGACTTTTTTTTAAGCATGTTGTATAAACCCAAGCCATTGTCAATGATCAATATAACATTTACAAGCACACCTGCATAACATGGTTATCAGAAACCCACCAAATTTGACTAGACTGTGGCGCCGCTCACTGAATGAGGAGGGAGGCGGAAATGACGTCACCATGAGAACGGACGCTAGTTTTGACAGGAATGCCAGCAGCTTTCTAGCAGACAGTTTCTCTGGTTTGTTTTAGTTTTACGGCTATGCCTTCGTGTTGTGTTGCAGGCTTAGATAAACAGCAGGCCATGAAAGACCACATCACACGTTTCAGCTCCAACTGTCATAAGTTTCCTCATGCGCTTTTACGCAGCGCACGGAAGAGGGGAAGGATGAATGAATTTACGCGCAGGATTCACCACAGCACGTTTATTGAACATAAGACTGACAACAGTTCCCAAAAAGGTGAAGACTTACAAAAATAAACACTTGCAGTTGGCGTTCGGGGCCAACATCGCCCAGCGACTGGATGGAGAGGAGATGTGTTAACCATGGTTGCGCCCCAGGGCCGACATCGCTTCAAGGGGCACAACAGAACCACGGCTGTGTAGAGTGGCTAATACATCGTGATAGTGTTGGCAGTATTGGCCGGCTGACAACACGGCAGATGATGCACACAAAACATGAACAGCTGACTGTCGAAGAGAGGGGGCGTGGTCGGACCAGCAAATATTGGACAGCGCCCACCTGAAAGTGGGTCAAAACGGCTGCCCAACAACCGCCGGCCAGAGCGGCAGCTACAGGCATGGAAAAGAAAAGGAACACAGACACAAAAACAACAAGAACTCAAAAGATAATGCATAATAAACCCAATGCCTGAGCCACAGAACGGTCAGAACTAAGCCTACAGGATAACACAGGCTCAGTTCGTGACACCAACTGACTGTATTGTATTCATTGCCAGTAACTTGCTATGCCAGTTATGATAATTTGTTGCAATATCTGTAACAAAAGCATACCACTCGGTGTTCCCCTGCCTTGTTTGCCGCTGCTGCGGTGGCCATGTTTGCCTCGCCACCATCATTGAGTCTGACTCGCTAGGCACAATGTCCGCTTGGTACTGCTCAAACCTATAAAGTCTGATGCCCCCAGATTCTTCATTATCATCCCATTCTCTGAACTATAATCGTCTGAAGATTGGACAACACAAACCAATTCCAGACTAAATGTGCTGGAACCATCGATGTTTTCAGTCGCTTCCATCATGCATAAGAATAGGCAGCCAACTGCTGTGTTCTCCCGCTGACGTCACAACATGGCCAGGGGGTTTTCCAGCCACTGACACAATTGGTGCCGCAATGCTCTTGGAAACGTCGGATATTCACGTGAAAACAAGCCTGTTTTGACTTAGAACTGCACAGACCCACCTATATTGTATTGTGTTTGCAAAATTATATGCAGTCAAAATCGTGTCATCAGCACTTTAATCATTTCATGGTTCCTGTGCTTCAGTGTATTCATGGATTTATTTCATCTGTCAACTTCATAAATAGTGCATGTATGTATTTTCATTTTGTCACTTCTGCCCCTCTATATGTGACAGCCTGATACTTTTAAAGCAACATATTTGCAATGACCCATAAATTTACTTCCAGTATATTTAAATAAAACAAATGGAACAGAAGTGTAACTCACATGGAGTTACATTTTCCAGGTTATTCCACTTGGAAAAAAAAACAGCATGAAAATAGCATCTGGTGCAGCATATTTGTGTAATTCGTAGTACAACCAAGAGAAAATTAGGCAAACAAGCTAAGTTTACAGTTAGCTGCATTGGCAGTCAGTGTTGATATAATCAGTCACACCCGTCCAGGGTTTCCTCTGGTAACATTTCCCGGTGGTGGCCCACCATGCCAGAAAAATTTCTGCCACTCTATCAGAATAAAAAATGTAAAGGGATGATGATCCGCAAGCACGCTCACAAACAACGCGTGTGAAAGTCATCCGCATGGAGAGGAGCGCCCCGCCCGCGTGTTCCAGTCACCAGCCAGGCAGAGTGTCTTGCTACTAGCATGACTGTCCAACAGAAACACAAGCTTATTAAAGTACTTCAAATGCGGAAAAAAAATCAGAAGAGGTATGTAAGCACTGGAGGCATTTATCATGGGTTTTAACCCACTGGTAACGGGAGCAATAATGGAAGAGTCGCTTAGCTAATAGGTGTGGTTAAGCGCTCAAGTTGGTTGATTTTGTTTATTTTTGTTATTTCAATCAATGAAAGAGCTGTTTTTAACCTTTACCTTAGTTAATATTAACTAATTTATGTTCATTATTATGTACCTGGCAAATTAAGATGACTGAAATTCACAAAGTCAATGACTTTAATCCTTCAGACAAACTAAACGTGCCAACATTTGGATTTCAAAATAAGGGAGGTTTTTCCTGCTGTCTGGGTGGTGAGATTTCTAAAAAAAAAACAACAAACCTGTAAATGTATAGTAGAAAAAAAAAAAACAAAAAAAAAAAACTTCCTCTTTGGTCATTTAAGTCAATTTCTCATTAAATACAATTTTATTAATATATTTTCTTTGAAATCAGAGTTAAATTATTGCTCTGTTCTGGCTCTGCAAAATTATGGTTAAAAATTTAAATTGTTATAAGGAAAATAGAGAGTTGGTTTGAAAACAGTCTTTCAAATTTAATTAAAAAACAGTAATTTTATTTTTAAAGACAAAAATTAGTCATAAAATAATCCACAAATTTATAATGTCTCAAATGTACAAAAAAGTCAATTTTACTAGAAGAAATTACAAATTTGAAGAAAATTGTTTCAAATTTAGATAAATTGACAGAAGTAGAAAACTATAAGAATTGTTATACATTTTTGAGAAAAACCTCAAACCTTCAAGACTGAAGTCATTACTCAAGTTTTTAAGTGGGTGCTCTTTGTATCTTAGCTCAACTAGAAATTTTTGGTTGTCTACTTTCAATTAATTTCAAAGCACTACCTTAACAGGAGTAGAATTTCTGGTTACTATACCCACCTGATCATATAATTTAAGTATGCATGAATAAATTACTATTATGAATGTTTTTTTTTTTTTCCATTGAGAGAGTAGGGAAGGGAAAGAAACAAACGCCAATAAAAATACAAAAAGTACACATTTTTGTCATTTATGTAAACCATGACAAAAAAATCCTGCAAGACAAAACAAGACACTTGATGTTTTCTAACCTGTTTGTATACCACTATAGACGGAGAGAGAACCTGAATCAGACGGGGCTCAGAGAGGACAAGATGAGACAGAGGAGCCAAGGAGAGGAAAGTGTTCAGGCAGAGGGTCCAGGAGAGGTGAGGGCAGAGGAAGGAGAGGGATAACACCATGAAAAAGTCTAAACACAGAACATCTGGGTGGGACCTCCACTGGCCCAATATTCCAACATTCAAGCCTCTGTTGTACAATACTTCATATGGTAAGTTCCATATGCAAAGTTACTGCACAAAATTAAAAGAAATGAATAATATAAAATTAACATATTCCGGTAACAGTGGTGTCATGTGTTTACTCCCCCCGCCCCAAAAAATATGTTGTCACTGCGCCAGGGTCTTTAAGCCAGAGGAAACACTGCCAGTCTTCAGTTTATATGCTCATCTCCCCGTGATCGCTGTGTCATTGGAAGCAGTCCTCCCAAACTGACTTTGCTTCTACCAGCTTCTACCGAGGGGGGGGGGGGGAATGGGCAGGGAGCAGTCCTCCCAGGCTGGTGAAGTGTTCCGTCGGCCGGCTTTCACCAGGCCCTGGCTTCCACTGCGATCTCCGAGGAAAGTAAGGCAAAGCTCAGCAAGTTGCTGAGAGCACCGTCACTCAACAGTTTCTCCTTCGTCGTCCTCATAACCAGAAGAACCACTGAATCGCCCGCCGAAACCGGGACAGTGCAAGCAGCAGCCGGTTGAACTAGTCCAGAGGACACCGAAGGCTGGAGGTGTCTGGTGTGGTTTTCGTTTTTGGAGTTTCGGATCGGCTTACTTGCATTCATGCTCAGATCATGGTCACGCTCAGCACCAAGCTGGAAATGTTGCTTGTCATGACATAAATTGTCCGTTACAGTTTCACGTTTCCGGGTTTCACTTTTGTTCTGTCAAAATTAGTTTATAAATTAATATTTAAGAGTCAGAATATTGACATATATGCATCAATTTAGAATTCATGTCCAAATCGAGATGCATTGATAAAATGATTATTCTCCCCCAGCCACTCTGTAAGCACAGTGCAGCAGAGATACCTGGCTGTATGGGAGGATTATTTGATCGGATTATTGAGCAGTGCAACCATTCAGATGGTATGTTTGACTTGTTATATTTAGATGAGTTTTAACGATTAACGAGGCTGCTTTTACTAATTATAAACATTCTTTACATGTTTGTCACGTGGCAAATAAAACAGATTTAAGCAGAAATTTAAAGTTATTTGATGGAATGGAGGAAATTGAATCGACCTTTCAGCTTCTGCGATTTTTTTTTTATGGTTGTGATTGAGCTCAGGATTTTTCAAGGAGTTTTTTTATTTTCTCTATAGGCTATATAAATAACTCTGCGTTGTAGAGTCATCTGCTGTGTGACTGTTAAATTAATATTCTGAAAATGTATTTATTTGACTAAGGCTGTGTTAAGTAGTATTTGATAATGGTTATCCCTCACATTTATTTATTTATTTTTTTAACTCCACTGGTTAAACTACAACAGAATGGATCAGAGCACACAGAAATAGGCCAAGATGCGCAACATCGAGGTTATAAAAAAATTAAGATCATAAGAAGTCTGCTCAACACACCACAGATAGTGTTGGGAAATTATTTTATTTCTCCTGTATGTTTTTGCACAATAATGCTGGGTGCCAGAGTTGTGGATGCAGCTGAGCTGAGCCAATGTGCAGAGCGCACAGCTGTGCCAGAGGCGAGACTTCTTTCAGCACTTCTGTAATGTAAATAAATTCTTATATTTTGCAAGTATGCTTTAAAATGACCAAGCAAACTACATTTAGTCAAAAACGTTATTAATTTATTGCCTATTTTTGTCTGTAACTGATGAAGGCAGACTCGCACCTCTGCATTAAGCCTGACCACTTTTTTCCTGAATATGAAGAACTGTGATTATACAGGTAATACAGTATAACCCAAATACACAAATGTCTCTACAAATTTAAATTAGAACCCTCAGCTGAAGATCAGCTGGTCAAACCAGTGGTGTTGTGCAGCCTCAGTCCTCCAAAACATGGTTCTTTTTCACTGAATGAGACTTTTGATGTTGCCACACAACACTAATTTTTCTTTCCTTTTCTTATGATATCAATTTCTGTGATGGAGAAGTTTCTCTTTTTGCCGTTTTTCATTCTGTTGTGATAAATTTTGGGGGCAAGACGTGGGTGTGGAATTCAACTGAGGCTTGGTTCCATCTGTCAGATTTATCATTGAGTGAGCGATCGTACGATGAGATTGACCAGATCCACACAGTTTCATAAATACCAGACCTTTTCAATTCCTTCACACTTTTGATAAATGAGGGCCAACATAACTGAGCACATCAAAGAACTGCAAAACACACACACACACACACACACACACACCACAAACTCAGACTCATAACTGGACTCTTACACACACACTGCATAATGCAAGGTGATAAAAATCCTTGTTGGTAGAGGTAGGCTTTCAAAAGTTTTTTAAACATTTCAGGTTTTTTTAATGCATCTGGATTGGGGTAGCTGATTCAGAGGGTAGGTGCGACGACGGAGAAGGCAAGATCACCTCTTGAATTGTGGGCAGAACATTGTATAAATAAGAAACGAGTATTTGAGTGGCGTGGACGAGATGTGGAGTAAGGAACCAGGGGATCAAATATATTTGGGGCAAGATTGTGGAGTGCTTTAAATGTAATTCTGAGAATTTTGAATTGAGTCCTAAATTTTACTGGGAGTCGATGAAGGGATACAAGTATGGGGGGGGGGGGGGGTAATGCGAGATTGACGGCTGTTTCTCGTTAACTTGGCAGCTGAATTTTGGATTAATTGTAAACTATTTAGTGTAGATTGACTGAGGCAGGTGTATGGAGAGTTACAGTAATCTAAGCGCGTGAAGAAGGTACATATTGGATGACCAGAATTTTTTTTAAACAAATTCTAAAAACCAACAAGCAATTTTGGCTTTACTCAGAAAATGATACAGTGAGTGTCAGGTTGTTTTCAAAATTAAAATTTCAAAGATGGCAGTTCAAAAGAACAGGATCAAGCAGCAGGCACTGGGGACAAAGGTCATGCAAAGCTATTAAAAAAAAAAAAAAAAAAAAAAAAAGCACTTCATCAACAAGAAGCAAAGAGCCAGGCTGAAGTTTGTAAATGCCATAAGGATTGGACCACATTGAACTGGTTAAAAGTAATCTTCAGAGTCCAATTTTCAGCTCTGTGGAATACCTGCTTGTCTAATGGTTAGACGGAGACCTGGAAGGGCCTACAAACCAGTGTTTCACACTAACAGTGAAATCTGGTGAAGGCTCAATGATTTGGAGATGCTTCAGTAAGCCTGGAATTGGACAGATTGGTCTTTTTGATGCATGACTCAAGCAACATATAAAGTCATTGTGGAAGAGAACTTGATTCCTTCTGCTCTGACAATGTTACCCAATAGCACTGGGAATCATCACCAATTTCCAGAATTAACTTGATTCTGAATCGATTCAAATTCGATCCAATCCTGATTCAATCAGGGACATTACCATTTTAATAGCTATTTTACTTGCTAGGAAAAAAAATCTTAGACCTAATGCTGCAAATTGAACCAGGAATACTCTAACTTTAATACATAAATTATCACAAAGAACTGACCCCAAATCAGTTACAATAATGCACTTTTTTATTAACAGGAAAATTTTGGCAATTCTGGGCTTTCCTTGTGGTGGTACAGAGAATAGCATTACTGTAAATTATGGAAAAGCAGCTACTTTAAAATCTATACTTCTCACGCAACTTTGTTCAAAAAATCCTCTAAAAAAAAAAATGGCACAATTTTTTGGAAAGCTCCCACAAATTCAGGCTTTTTGGGCCGCAAAAACCACTAAAACAGCCGGCGAAATCCTGGAGGGATTGAAATACAGTGATATGATGCATACATAATCTGACACTACACATCCTTTGCATTAAAGGAAGCACTTGTTGGCACTTTGTGAAACCATAAGTTAAAACAGTGATTTATGTAGAATTCAATGCTCAGTAAAAATGTAAAAAAAATAAAAATATGACCAACATGGTATTCTTGCTGAGAATTTAAATTAATGAAAGAATAAGCCATTACAACAACTAAATTGCATTGAATGCATGTTAGAGTATGGAGAAAATTATGGCAGCACCATCTTGAATTTGAAAACTAAGGGTGCTTTCACACCTACAGACTTTAGTTTTTCAGAAGAAACTCGAGTTTTTCTCCATTAGTGTGGTTCGCTTTGTCTGGTGAGAATCAGAATCAGGTTTATTGCCATTGTTCATGTAGTACACAAACTAGGAATTTGTCTCGGTGCAATGCTGCAACATTAAACATAAGATAAAAGAAATAAACTATACAAGCAAAGTGTAGAATAAGTAAGTGATACTGGTCAGCAGTTAAAATATATTAGCGAGCAGCAGATACTGTGGAGAACTATATAGTGCAGTCGGTAATGCAGGAAGAAAACAGTGATTGACATGAGTCTGGTTGAGCTGCTGTACATAGTGCACGAGAGTCAATAAGTCACTTAGTGTTCAGCAGTCTGATGGAAGAACATGGAGAACATAGTAATCACACTCAGGTGCGGAACAAAACAATCGTGTTGAGGTGGTCTCGATTCAGATCAACTGGCGAGCTCCTGCAGGTGAGAAAGGGACCATACTAAAACAGGACCAGTGGCAAACGGTAAAACATTTTATGCAACTGTACATACCTGATGGATCTTTGAAAATATCTGTAGCTGAGCGTGTCACGGTTCTGGAGGATTAATGAATGTTAAGTTATTCCTTCCATAGCTGCTCTTCATTTTCAAACTATGATTTTTCTGAAAGTGGTATATATACATATGTAATAAACTATAACCAGGGCGATGAAAACCCCCTGTAGGTTATGCTACAATTTGTATTTTCTCTCCAGAAATGCATAAATGCACAGTAGTCATCCTACTTCCTGTGTTTACCTTTCCTGTTCTCACGGTAAAAAAAAATCTGACCAATAAGAACAGAACATTCTGATGTAAGTCTTGCAGAATTTAACATGACGGAATTTGGTCCACTTGAATTTTTGTCTGTGTGGAGCTGAACAAAGGAGAAAAAGATGAAAAAAAACAAACTTATCAACTGATTCTGACCAAAGTAAATGAATTTAGGTGTGAAAGCAACCTAAGATCCCCGGAAAAATTTGAGGTCTTCTGTGCTGAAATCCACAACAATCCAGGAATGGCTGTTCCACTGAAAACCTCTTTCCTTCAGAACATCTCAGTGCAGGATGGATCTTGGGGTGGAAACTCAGTCTTCACATATCTTAAGGGGATATGAAAAGGAGAATATAAAAGTTTTTAAACCCCCACACCACAGTAGGGTTTAATTTATTTTTTTATTTTTTTGGTGTTTATATTTTAACTACAAATTAACTTTCAATTTTTGAAAAGGGTTTCAATTTATTTCCAGGGAAGATTTGTTCATTACAGTTTAGTTCTATTGAGTAAGGAAATGGCTTGTTATATTGCAGCCTTTATTAATTCTGCCATTTTCATTTTATTGTGATTATTTTATTATTCTCTGTAGGATTGCTGGACTCGCCCTCAGAGAGAGGGTGAGGAGCTCAGTCATCCGGGAGAGGCTCAGAGTAGAACCGCTGCTCCTCCACATCGAAAGGAGCCAGTTGAGGTGGTTTGGGCATTTGATCAGGATGCCTCCTGGATGCTTCCCACTTGAGGTGTTTCGGGCACATCCCACTGGGAGGAGACCCCGGGGCAGACCAGAACACGCTGGAGACATCGTCTCCCAGCTGGCCTGGGAATGTCTTGGTATCCTCTCTGAAGAACTAGAGCAGGTGGCCGGGAAGAGGGAAGTCTGGGCTTCTCTGCTTGAGCTGCTGCCTCTGCGACCCAGACTTCCAGAAGAGTGGTAGAAGATGGATGGATGTGATTATCATTTTCAAATCTCAAGTGCTCCAAGTCCAAAATTAAATTTGTCATTCAATACAAATGTTACTTGAGGGCAACTGCCTCCGTCATGAAGTCCTGACGAAAAACACATGCAACATTTTTCATATTCTAATCTCATAAAATGTACTAAGGCTGCATTTATTTACAGCACTTAACCAACAGTTAACTACACAAATGTTAAAAAAAAAACATTTTACTTACCCCAGCAGCTGCAACAATCTCCCTCTGTATCTCGTCTGTTGTCCATTGTCCATGTGTGTTTTATATTTGAAAACTGTTTACCACTTGTCGACTTTTGTTTGTTCCAACACAACGCTGCACGTAGTACAAAAGAGTTTATCCCCATTTTATGAAAAATATTCGGAAACTGTTGAACAGTCTTTAGCCTTGACTTTTGATAAACTGACGCGTTGTCACATGTTGGCAACTCCTGTCATGTAAATACGGACGTAATGTGAGCATACAGCACAGAGAGCGACTTCAGCTAACTAGTTTGTTTCACAGACATAGAAGCATTATATTAAAAGATTGATCTGCAGATTTTGTGGATCGACATCAGCTCAGTCAAACATGAATCGATTTGAATCAGAGAATCGATCTTTTGAACCCACCACTATTCCCCAATACTGACAATTGTTTGGTTTTTTTTAACAGCAGGACAATGCTCCATGCCACATGATCAGGTCGATCAAAGTGTGGATGGCAGATCACCTGATCAAGTCTTTTCCTTGCTCTAAAGTCTACACTGGAACTTATTGGTTAGACTGAAATGATCAGAGCCTCTTTCCCTGAATGTTATCTGCCATTGACAGATTTTTTTTTTTTTAAGTATAGATTTAAAAATCTGAAGACTGTCAGCCATTTTGACAGATTAGTGTCTTCTATTGTAACTTGTAATTTGATTTTCCACCTGTCCATTTTATAGTGCATATTAAATGGAAATTGAGTATTGTCTCACCAGTCTCTATTCATTAGTACAGTTAAATAAATGCATAAATTATATACTGTATGGTAGGCTCACGATTAAAACTGAACGCGTGAATAAAACCAAAAGCTATTCAGTGTCTTATGAGAATTAAAATGAATGGTAATAATGGAAGATGAAGGAATTTTTACAACTCTGTCAAAATGTCAAGTCATGAGAAATGTTGGGCAACCAGTGTGTGTGTGTGTGTGTGTGGAGAGAGCGAGAGTGTCTTTCCTCTGGCTTAAAGACCATGGCACGGTGGCAACGTATTTTTCTGGGGGGGGGGTGCAGTAAACGCATGACACTGTTGTTACCAGAATGTTAATTCTATACTATTTCTTTTTTTTTTTTAAATTTTGCACGGTAACTTTGCATATGGAACTTACCATATGAAGTATTGTACAACCGAGGCTTGAATATTGGGCCGGTTGGGGTCCCACCCAGACATCCTGTGTTTAGACTTTTTCGTGGCGTTATCCTTCTCTCCTTCCTCTGCTCTCACCTCTCCTGGACCCTCTGCCTGAACACTTTCCTCTCCTTGGCTCCTCTCTTCTCTCATCTTTCCCTCTCTGAGCTCTGTCTGATTCAGGTTCTCTGTCTATGGTGGTATACAAACAGGTTAGAAAACATCAAATGTCTTGTTTTGTCCTGCAGGATTTTTTTTTTTTTTTCATGGTTTACATAAATGACAAATGTTTGTTTTTTTTTGTATTTTTATTGGTGTTGCTTTTTTCCATTGAGAGAGGAGGGAAGGGAAAAAACATTGATAGTAATTTACTCATGCATACCTAAATTATATGATCAGGTGGGTATAGTAACCAGAAATTCTACTCATGTAAAAGCAGTGCTTTGAAATTAATGATTAAAAGTAGACAACCAAAAATTTCTACTTAAGGGTACAAAGAGCACCCACTTAAAAACTTGAGTAATGACTTCAATCTTGAAGGTTTGAGGTTTTTCTCCAAAATGTATAACAATTTTCTGAGTTTTCTGCTTTTCTGTCATCTAAATTTGAAACCATTTTCCTCAAATTTGTAATTTTCTCGTAAAATTGACTTTTCTTGTACATTTGAGACTATTAGAAATTTGGATTATTTTATTGCTAATGTTTACTTTTTTAATCCAATCCAACTTTATTTATTAAACTCTTTAAAAACAGTTGACAGTGCTGTACATCAATGATAAATAAAATATAAAGACAATAAAAATACAGCTAAAGTACAAAACGGCACAAACAAAACAATAGTCATACAATAGAGACGATAAGAACAAATAAAATCAGTGTCTCAGACTGGGTCAAAAGCCAGAGAATAAAAATGGGTTTTAAGATGAGTTTTAAAACTGGACCGTGAAGAGGCCGATCTGATGGACAAAGGCAGATTATTCTAAAATTACTTTTTTTTTTTTAAATAAATTTGAAACTGTGACAAAATTTTTACTTTTTTCCTCATACAATTTAAACTTTTTATCATAATTTTATAGAGCCAGAACAGAACAATAACTCTGAATTCAAAGAAATATAATTATTAAAACTAGTGCATGCCCATAGAAACAGAGTATAAGCAAGTATTTCTGCATGCCCGTAGAAAGCAGGTGTAAGCAAGCACGTCAGCGCTCAGTGATGCCTGCCTTTGATCTTTGTCTTTGAGTCCTGTGATGTCATAGCGAGTGCTATGATCGTGAGTCATGCCTGCGTTTGATCTTTGAAGAGGTCCTAGGTCCTATGATCTTTGATGATTGCATAGTGACAATGTACTGCTTCGAATGGATGTAAGATTTCCAGTTTACACACAAATTTCTAGAATTTGAGTGACATTTTTTTAAGATTTCCAGATTTACTGCTTCGAATGGGTGTGATTTAAAGTGCTGTGTCCTATTGTGTATATGACAGCATCACGGGTCCTGATGTTCACTGTATATGACAAAGACATGAAGGCAGGCTTGATGTGCTATGATGACATCATAGGGACTTAATAGGCTCTGCAATGATGCAGACATCATAGGGACATCATCGGCACATCATAGGCCGTCCTATGATGTCCTATGGTCGTGACACACAGATTTCTATCCATCCATCTTCTTCCGCTTTTCCGGAGGTCCGGGTCGCGGACGCAGCAGTTCAAGTAGAGAAGCCCAGACTTCCCTCTCTCCAGCCACCTGCTCCAGCTCTTCAGAGGGGATACCAAGGCGTTCCCAGACCAGCTGGGAGACATAGTCTCTCCGAGTCCTGGGTCTGCCCCGGGGTCTCCTCCCACTGGGACGTGCCTGAAACACCTCAAGTGGGAGGCGTCCAGGAGGCATCCTAATCAGATGCCCATACCACCTCAACTGACTCCTTTCAATGTGGAGGAGCAGCGGTTCTACTCTGAGCCTCTTCCGGATGACTGAGCTCCTCATCCTATCTCTGAAGGTGAGTCCAGCAATCCTACGGAGAAAGCTCATTTCAGCTGCTTGTATCCGCGATCTCGTTCTTTCGGTCATTACCCAAAGCTCGTGACCATAGGTGAGAGTAGGAACGTAGATTGACTGGTAAATCCACAGCTTTGCCTTAGAACTCAGCTCCCTCTTCACCACAACAGACCGGTACAACGTCCGCATCACTGCAGATGCTGCTCCAATCCGTCTGTCGATCTCTCGCTCCATTTTCCCCTCACTTGTGAACAAGACCCCAAGATACTTAAACTCCTCCACTTGAGGCAGGAGCCTGTCCCCAACCCGGAGAGGACAATCCACCTTTTTCCGGCTGAGGACCATAGACTCGGACTTGGAGGTGCTGATTCTCATCCCAGCCGCTTCACACTCAGCGGCAAACCGTCCCAGCAAGAGCTGTAGGTCACTGCTGGATGAAGCCAACAGGACATCTGCAAACAGATGAGATCCTGTGGTCACCAAGCATGACACCCTCCTTTCCCTGGCTGCACCTAGAAATCCTGTCCATAATTTTTATGGACAGGATCGTGACAGAGGGCAGCCCTGGCGGAGTCCAACTCTCACTGGGAATGACTCCAACCGAGTGTTGGCAATACGAACCAAACTCTCACAATGGTCGTACAGAGACCAAATGGCTCGTAACAACAAGCCCAATACCCCATACTCCCGAAGCACCCCCCCCCCCCCACAAAAATCCACGAGGGACGCGGTCAAATGCCTTCTCAAAGTCCGCAAAACGCATGTAAACTGGTTGGGCAAACTCCCACAAACCCTCAAGAATTCTCGAGAGGGTAAAGAGCTGGTCCGATGTGCCACAGCCAGGACGAAAACCACATTGCTCCTCCTGAATCCGAGGTTCGACCAACGGCCAGACTCTCCTCTCCAGTACCTTGGCATAGACCTTCCCAGGGAGGCTGAGGAGTGTGATCCCTCTAAAGTTGGAGCACACCCTCCGGTCCCCTTTTTTTTTTTTTTTTTGAAGAGAGGAACCACCACCCCGGTTTGCCATGCCAAAGGCACTGCCCCCGACCTCCACGCAATGTTGCAGAGGCGTGTCAACCATGACAACCCAACAACATCCAGGGCCTTGAGGTACTCGGGGCGAATCTCGTCCACCCCCGGGGCCCGGCCACCAAGAAGATTTTTAACCACCTTGGCGACCTCAGCCCCTGTGATAGGCGAGTCATCCCCCTCGTCCCCAAACCCTGCTTCCTCTGTGGAAGGCGTATCAGTGGGATTGAGGAGATCCTCGAAGTATTCCTTCCACCGCCCGACGATATCCCCAGTCGAAGTCAACAGTGTCCCATCCGCACCATACAGTGTGGACGGGGAGCTGCTTTCCCCTCCTGAGCCGCCGGACAGTTTGCCAGAATCTCTTTGAGGCCGACCGAAAGTCTTGTTCCATAGCCTCACCGAACTCCTCCCATACCCGGGTTTTTGCTTCAGCAACCACCCAAGCTGCACTCCACTTGACCTGCCGGTACACCTCAGCTGCTTCGGGAGTCCCACAAGCCAACCAAGCTTGATAGGACTCCTTCTTCAGCTTAATGGCCCCCCTCACCACTGGTGTCCACCACTTGGTTTGGGGGTTGCCACCACGAGATGCACCGACCACCTTGCGGCTGCAGCTCTGGGCCGCCGCTTCAACAACAGAGGTGGAGAACATGGCCCATTCAGACTCCATGTCTCCAGACTCCCTCGGAATGTGGTTGAAGTTCTTCCGGAGGTGGGAGTTGAAGACCTCCCGGACAGGGGCCTCAGCCAGACGCTCCCAGCACACCCTCACTATACGTTTGGGTCTACCAGGTCTGAATGGCTTCCTCCCCTGCCATCGGATCCAACTCGCCACCAGGTGGTGATCAGTTGACAGCTCTGCACCTCTCTTTACTCGGGTGTCCAAGACATACGGTCGCAGGTCTGATGATACGATAAAATCGATCATCGACCTGCGACCTAGGGTGTCCTGGTGCCAGGTGCACATATGGACACCCTTATGCTTGAACATGGTGTTCGCTATGGACAGACTGTGGTTAGCACAGAAGTCCAATAACTAAACACCACTCGGGTTCAGATCGGGCAGGCCGTTCCTCTCAGTCACCCCCCTCCAGGTTTCACTGTCGTTGCCCATGTGTGCATTGAAGTCCCCAAGTAGGACAATGGAGTCTCCAAGAGGAGCACCCTCCAGCACCCCAGTCAGACTCCAAAAAGGGTGGGTACTCTGAAACATCATTTGGTGCATAGGCACAAATGATGGTCAGGACCAGTTTCCCAACCCGAAGGCGCAGGGAAGCAACCCTTTCGTCCACCGGGGAAAAGTCCAATATGGAGGCAGCAAGGTGGGGGATGCAAGAATACCCACCCCTGCTCGTCGCCTCTCGCCCGGGGCAACTCCAGAAAAGGCCAAGCTCCAGCCCCTCTCGAGGAGACTGGTACCGGAACTGTGTTGAGGTGAGGCCAACTATATCTAGCCGGTATCTCTCAACCTCGTACACCAGCTCAGGCTCCTTCCCCACCAGAGAGGTGACATTCCACGTACCAAAAGCCAGTTTAGAAAGCTTGGGATCAGTCCGCCAAGGTCTCCGCCTTTGACTGCCACCTAATCCACATAGCACCGGACCCCCATGATCCCTCCTGCAGGTGGTGAGCCCACTGGAGCACACAGATTTCTTGAGTTTAAATAGTGATATGATGGCATTGCGAGTCCTACGATGCCTGAGTTCATATGGTCATCATAGGACATCATGCAGACATCACAGGCCGTCCTCTGAATGCCTGAGATCATAGGATCATCATATGTCATAGCAAGTGCTATGATATGAATGAATGAATGAATGAATGAATCTTTTTCGGATAGTACAAGTTAAAAGGAACTGAATAGTATAGCAAAAGGGGGAAATAAAATCCAACAAGGTCAAATTAGACAGTAACTCCTCTGATTATACAGTTCAACAAGTTATCCGAAATGGGTGATGGCTGAAGCCGCAGCTTATATTGCCCACCCATATTCCATCCAAGAATTCAAAAGAAAAACAAAACAAGAGCGATTACAATTCAGAACAAAGCTAAGACTAAATGTGACAAAAGGAGGAAAAAAAAACAAACAACCAAACTAGGCAACAACACAGCACAGGCTGGATATGACAATCCTTATGTGATTTTACATGTCATCTTGCATATGTTTGGAGTATTTCTTTAGTTTTTGTTTAAATTGCCCAAGTGTTGTACATGATTTTAATTTGGGTCCAAAATCGTTCCATAATCTGACTCCTTGCACTGAAACAGTGTTGCTTGGTGGTTGTTCTCACTGTAGGCTTTTGAAATACGTATACAGGTTCCTCTGAAGTGATATCGTTTCTCCCTTATTTGGAACAACTTTTGGATATTTGCGGGCAGTGATAAATTCTTAACTTTTTTTTTTCCACAATATCTTTATTGAACCTTTTTTTTTTTTTTTTAACAAACATGATACAAACAAACACTAACACTAAAGTACTACAAAAAAAAAATGCCCTAAAAACACCAACAACCACCAACAAAATCAAGTCTTCAACAATGCTCCTCTGTTTAGTCTAGACAATCCAATACATTAGTATACATATTATGTTCACCAGTTTGGAATTTACAAGGTCCACACACATCATTCACCTTCTTCTTCAAGAGTTGTGTTTAAATTTTTTACATAATCAATAAAAGGTCTCCATATATTCTCAAACACAATTTCCTTTGATTTCAGTATATATGTTATTCTTTCTAATGGAAGGTTTGTTAACATCTGTCTTAACCACTGAGTCACATCTGGTCTATGAGTCTTTTTCCATAATAGTGCAATACATTTTTTGGCATTAAGCAAACTGAGGTCTATGAATGTTCTTTCACTTTTATTGAAATTATGCTTTTCTGGGTACAGACCCAACAAAAACAGTTTAGGATTCAATATGATTTGTTTTGAGATTATTTTTTCAATTGTTACCCTCACCTCCTCCCAAAACATTCTTATTAATCTACATTCCCATAAACAATGAAATAGGGTTCCTTTACTTTCCATGCATTTTGTGCATGTATCTGGTATATTTTTGTTATATCTATTTAACTCCTCCGGTGTAACATACATCCGCATTAACCATTTGAAATGTATCAATTTAAGGCGTGCATTTATTGATTTGGTTTGAGCTTCTGTACAAGCCAATTCCCATTGTTCCTCTGAAATTTCAATTTGCAGATCTTCTTTCCAGTAGTTTAATCTTTTCAGTGAATTTTCACTTGAAGATAGTGTCAATGAGTTATAAAACTCTGAAATAATACCCTTTCTTTTACTATCTTTCATCATCATTTTTTCCAAGGATGAATAAATAGGTCGAGTGAGAGCTTTATTTTGATTTGATCGAATAAAGTTTCTAAGTTGAAGATATTTAAAAAAATGTGTTCTATTGAGATTAAATTTGATCCTCAGCTCTTCAAAAGACATTATGTTGTCTGCACATGGCAAATATAAATCCTGAATCTTTTGTATCCCTTTTAAATTCCATACTTTAAATACAGCGTCCGCTCTCCCTGGTTTAAAATATTGATTACCCCATATTGGACTAAATTGTGACAATAACTGTGGTTCTTTTAAATAGTTTTTAGCTTCACACCATATTTTGATCATATGCTTTACAAATGGATTTTTAACTTGTTTTTGTAATTTTTTTGCCGAATCTGAGTATATGAATATGGGAAGAGGTAAAGGTAAATTGTATGATTCCATTTCAGTCCAGTGAGGGAGATCATTTGATGAAAAATAATATGTCATAGACCTCAGTTGTGCCGACCAATAATACAACATAAAATTTGGACATTTCAGACCTCCACGATCAAATGGTAAATATAATAAAGACAAACGTAATCTAGCCCTCCTGTTGTTCCATATAAATTCCACTAACTTTTTTTTTATTCTTGAGAATAGATCTAAAGGTGGTGATAAGGGAATGTATTGAAATAAATAAAGTATTTTAGGTAAAATATTACTTTTAAGTATATTGATTCTCCCGATCATCGACATTGGTAGTGACATCCATCTCTGAGTTAACTCATTGATATCTGACATTAAGGCTTCATAGTTGACACTGGCGACTGATTCTAGCTTAGGCATAATTTGGATTCCTAAATATTTAAACCGATTTACAACATTGAATTGATTTACCTCAGGGGCTGGGTAATTTCTCTGGGTCTCATTTAGCATTAATATTGAAGATTTAGTTTTATTTATTTTATATCCTGATATTTCCCCAAAATTCTTTATTAAATTCAAGGTTGGAATTGATTTTTTTTTTAGATTCGACATAAACAAAATTATATCATCGGCGTACAGGGAGATTTTATGTTCTGTTGGTCCAACTTTAATTCCATATATTTGTGAATGTAAACGTATCGCTATCGCTAAAGGTTCAATTGCCATAGTAAACAGTAAAGGTGAAAGTGGACAGCCTTGTCGACATCCTCTATTGATTTTTATTGGTTTTGAAATGTTATTTGTTAGGATTTCTGCTGTAGCATTATTGTATATTTGAACCCATTTTATGAAATTATTTCCAAGTCCAAACCTTTGTAGGACTTCAAAAAGGGCCATTCAACTCTATCAAAGGCCTTTTCGGCGTCCAATGATAGGAGAGCTGTATCCGGTGCTTCTTTATTAAAATAAATAATATTAAATAGTCTTCTTACATTATGGAAGCCTTGTCTACCCTTTATAAAGCCATTCTGATCTCGATTAATATTTGGTAAAATTTCTTGTATTCGTCTTGCTAAAATTTTACAGATTATCTTAAGGTCGGCGTTTAATAGGCTTATTGGTCTCATATTTTCACATTTATTAGAGGGCTTACCTTACACGGTATAGATAGTTCGTTCAAAAACCCATTTAGTTTTATTAAATCAGGTTCATTTTTGGTATCATATAATTTTTCATAGTAATCTCTAAAGGCTCTATTAATTTCTAAAGGATCTATAACTACCTGTCCCTTACTTATAATACTGGTAATTGGTGTTTTAATTTCCAATTGTTTAATCTGCCATGCTAATAATTTTCCTGATTTTTCACCTTGTTCATGAAAAGATTGTTTCAATCTTAGAAGACTCGAGGCAGCTCTATTCGCTGATTTTTTTTTTTGTCGTATTCAGCTCTCAAAATCAGTAATTCATTCTCCAACCTTGGGTCACTTCCTGCATACACTTTTTCCTGAAGACTTTTTATTTTATGTTCCAATTTAGCTCTCTCCTCTCGAGTCTTCTTAGATTTTGATCCTGTATAACTAATAATATGTCCCCTAATAAAAGCTTTGAAAGCCTCCCACTTTACACATGCTGATGTTTGTGTAGTATTGATGTCAAAGAACTCGTCTATCTGTTTTTCTATATACTTGACAAATTCCTCATCCTGAAGCCATTTATGCTGAAATTGCCATCTACCTGATTCCTTTGTCAATTTTTTAATCTACATATATTAGACAACAGGGTGCATGATCAGAAATCACGATGTTATCATAAAAGCAGTTTTGAATCTTGGACCTTAATTCTGTGGAAATCCAAAAATAATCAATACGTGAGAATGTCTTGTAGGTACTGGAATAACAAGAATAGGCTTTAACTTGTGGTTTCATTTCTCTCCATATATCTAACAATCTCAATTCTTTCATAAAATGATTAATAGTCATCCTACATCCAATGTGCGTACAATCCAGTCCTGTTGATCTATCCACACCTGGATTCAATGTACAATTAAAATCCCCTGCTATTATATGTTGCCCTGTAAGTGATAAGATGAGAAATAAATTAGCAAAGAACTTCTGATCATCTATATTGGGACCATATAAGTTCACAAGATTTATATTTTCTAATAGCAAAGAACCTTGAATGATTACATATCTTCCAAATTTGTCTCCAATTACATTTTTCACCTGAAAAGGAACCGATTTATGTATGAGAGTCATAACTCCCCTGGCTCGGGATGAAAATGAAGAGGTGAATACACTTCCCTGCCATCTACTCCTAATTCTTTTAACATCCTCCTCTATCAGATGAGTTTCTTGTAAAAACACAATTCTTGAACCCATGTCCTTTATTTTATTCATAACTTGTTTAAGTTTTTTTAAATTTTGTAGACCTCTGCAATTCCATGAAGTTAAATTAAGATTAACACTTTGGTCCATGATCAATAGAGTTTAGGATTACCTTGCAGTGTAAACATGCTCATACAGAGAAGCAAAAACATGAGTGGTTGAACATTCATCCTACAAACTACACACAAACAAATTTCCCCTTCCCACACTTGTGGCAAACCCCCCCAAAATCAAAAGAAAAATTCTGTCTCCCGATATAGCCATCGACCGTTCCACACCCACGGGGAACAGCCTAAGCCACTCCTTCTTCATCCTCCCAATCACCCTAACTCTACTGCTTTTAATGACGTAACATTAACTCTCCTCTGTAGTTTTCCAACTTCAAAATTTTTAACAACTTTGTACATCATAGTTTTTTTTTTTGTTTGTTTTGTTTTTGTTTTGTTTTTTTAATATATAATACAATCTATATTTTGTAACCTTACTATTTACTTCAAGTCAGTCAGATGCCTGTGCAAATGCTTAATTATTCTACCTTATATTTTGTTCATGCTTAGCTCCCACCAGTCTCTTCTTCTTCTTTGATCTTCTTGATGAACTCCTGCGCCTCCTCTGGGGTCTTGAAGATGTGGGTTCTGCCCTCATACGTGGTCAGCAGTCTCGCAGGATAGATTACACCATGACGAATCCCAAGGTTGCGCAGCTCCTTACGTATGGGATCAAACTGCTTCCTCAATTGCTGGATTCCTGTGGCCAAATCTGGGTAGAACCGCACCTGCTGGTCCTGGTGTTTAATCTCTCCTTTAGCACGTGCAGCGTTGAAGATCTTCATCCTGTCTCTGTTGCTAAGAAACTTCATAATTAAGGTCCTCGGCGGTCCCTTATCTCTCCGTGGGCCAATACGATGTGCTTTTTCCAGAACCACTGCTGATTGCAACTCCTCGCTGCCCAGCACCTCCGGAATCCACTTTTCCAGAAAGGAACATACGTCCCGACCTTCTGATTCCTCTGGAAGACCCACCAGCCTCAAATTATTCTGTCTCGACCGAGATTCCAAATCCAAAATATTATCTTCCAGAGATTTATTTTTTTTTTCCAAAGTGCGCACCTTTAATTGAAGACGGGTGACGTCATCTTCAGCACTAGCGAGACGGAGCTCCATCTGCGCCGTTCGTTCTACAGTCACCCAATTCCTTTCTTATTCCTTCCAACGCTGTCATAATCCCATCAAATCTAGAGGAAAAGTCCGCTCTCATTGAACTCATGGCAGCCATCAGCACATCTGCGCCATTCCCCGCAAACATCGCACCGCCGCCAGCCTCCTCCGCCATATATGGAGTTTTGTTTGCTGCGTCACAGACCTGAAAGTCCGTTAATTTGGACTGTTTCGGCGGCTCGCTTTTTCCTTTTCCTGGTTTTCCAGCCTTAGGCTTCGCCGACATATCCTCGCCCAAATGCTGGGATACGTTCTGTCCCAAATGAGTTATTTGCCGATTTTTTTTTTTTTTCTCCAGGAGCAGAGCAGAGCGAGACGTCCGTCCTACGTGGCAGCCATAACCGGAAGCAAATTCTTCACTTTAAACATTATTATTGCAGTTTTAAAGTCAACCAGATCTTTCAACTTGAAAGCTTTTAGTTTAAGAAAAAGTGGGTTTGTTGGTTCCCTGTAAGCTGCTTTGTTATTCTAATAGCTCTCTTTTGAAGCATAAAGAGTGGATATACGTTTGTTTTATATGCATTTCCCCATACTTCAGTACAATATGTCATGTATGGGAGTATTAATGAATGATACAAGGTGTATAGTGTGGATTGATTCAGCAAATATTTCACTCTGTAATATTGCAATTGATTTGGATACTTTTAATATAATTAATAGGTGACTTCAACACAGTTTATCAATTATTACTCCAAGAAATTTAGTTTCAGATACCCTTTCAATCTCTACACCATTTACACTGAGTTTAGGTACTGAGTTGTTGTGATGGTTGTTAGACTATAAATTTTGTCTTAAATTGAGCGTTAATTTGTTTGAGTCAAACCACAGTTAAAGCTTTCCTAATTCCTTTCCAAGTGTATCCAGAAGTTGTTCCAAATCGTTTCCACTGCATAATAGATTAGTGTCATCGGCAAACAATATTAAGTCCATTTTTTCTGAAACTTTACATATGTCATTTATATACATATTTAATGGCCCCAAAACTGAACCCTGTGGGACTCCACAAGTAACCTTCAGTAACTGAGTTTTTGTTACCAACTCATACATACTGATATCTATTCTTTAAGTAACTACCTAACCAGGACAGTGCTACCCCTCTAATACCACAATTTTGTAGTTTCTTTAATAAATTATGATCCACTGTATCAAATGCTTTTTTTTAAGATCCAGGAATACTCCAACTGAATACTCTTTATTTTCAATGGCTGTTATTTTTTCTATAAATTCCATTAGAGCATATGCAGTTGTCCTCTTGTGTCTGAACCCATATTGCTGCTCACACAATAAATTATTCTTCAGTTTGAAGTTGTCAATTCTCTCATAGAATATTTTTTTCAAGTATCTTGGAAAATTGCGGTAATAGTGAAATTGGTCTATAGTTTGAGAATTCCCCTCTGTCACCCGTCTTGTATATCGGAATTACTTTAGCTATTTTCATTGCATTGGGAAATATACCTGTTTGGAGAGACAGGTTACAGATATATGTCAGTGGTTTTACTAAGCATTCAATAATAGTTTTGACTAAGAGCATGTCAATACTAGGGATGGGCATAATTACCGGAGTGGCGGCTCAGTTGGTAGAGCATCCGCCCCACACCCGGGAGGCAGGGGTTCAAATCCCGGCCGGGTCATGCCAAAGACCATATAAAAGTGGAACTTCCTGCCGTCCAGCTTGGTGCTCAGCAATAAATGGAATGGAGGAGGGAACTCTGTGGCGGCGCCTTGCATGGCAGCGGCCCTCTGATTCTGCACTTGGGGTGTGTGTGATTAACACAGTAGATGGGTAAAACACAATCTCGTTCTGCTGTACATGATTGGTTATACGGTTGACAATAAGGGTGATTTAATTTAACTGATAATTGATCATTAAGAATTTCACTGAGGAAGTTCATTTTCGTTGACAAACCCTTTTTTTTTTTTTTTTTTAAACAATCCGAATGTAGGTTATTAGGCCTAGTGCATGGCCGTCCTCAAACAATGCAATGCATTTAATTGTGCCACTGGCAAAATTTGGGCACCGGGGGCAACATTACACCATCGCCGTACCCTGGCGTGCCTCAGTTGATGCATTCGAGCTTCCGTAGGGCAATCGCCAAATCATGGAGGTTGCGGTGAAGTGTTGCGTGGGACCATTTTAATTTAAACTAGAAAAGCACTCGGAGAGCGCAGACCTCCGCCAAGCGGCACAGTTCCCCCCCCCCATACAGTGTTTGTGTGTACGTTTTCAGATTCCCTGAGCATGAAAAGATATGACTAGCAATTGGATTCACAATGATTTGTTTATTTGACATGGACAGTGCAATAAACAGACAATTAATGAATGACTATCAATGTGATAGTGATAGGATTAGTGGTTCAGTAGTGTAAAACAGGGCTATAAGGGACGGTGGGTTGATAAGGGACACTTTGGTGGGAAATGTTTTAAATGTAATTCTGCTTTTTTTATTTTGAGCAGAACGCTGAGTTGTGTTGTTGTTGTCAAATATCCATGAATCCTTCATCAAATGTAGGCGGAAGCAAAATTAAAAAAGCAGAATTACATTTAGAAAAGTGTCCCATATTACCCCGCCGTCCCTTATAGCCCCGTTTTATGGTTGTAAAAGCATTGCCTCCTTGGCGGAGGTAATAAACTGAAGTGTTGGTGTGTCCATCTCCTCCACTGACGGATGCAGATTGGTTAGACAGGTTGCCGTGGGTTTTATATTATATTGGGGTTGCGCTCGGCGGCAAAACAGAATGTAGAATTTTCCCCGGCAGAGAGGTCGTTTTTACGCAGCGCCTATAGCTGGGCGGGGAATTTGTGGCAAATAATCGGGCGGCGGACAGGTGTCCGTGTCAGGTTTTGCAGCGTGGCGCAAAAACACGCACGCTGGCGGGCCCAGGCCAGCAGTGTTTTCCGCGTGCTTTTGTGCCTAAGACGTTGAACGCGGAGTTTGTGTTGGTCAGACACGACGACCAGCGCAATGTACGCAGCGCCTATGGCTGGCGAGCCCAGGCCAGCAGTGTTTTCCGCATGCTTTTGTGGCTAAAACGTTGAAGGCGGAGTTTGTGTTGGTCAGACACGACGCCCAGCGCCGTCCATTGCGCCTGCGCACATGTTGAAAATGGCCATATGTCAGTGTGGAAAAATGCTTTAAAAAATTCCTGTATGCAGACGGTGATGCGGATCATCCCCAAAATTTAATCAGTTCTTCCTTGTACCATTTCCAACAACGCCTGAAAGTTTCATTGAAATCCGTCCAAGACTTTTTGAGTTATCTTGCTAACCAACAGACAGACAAACACGCAAACCCTGGCAAAAACAACCTCCGCCAGGCCTTTTCGGCCTGGCGGAGGTAAAAATGACCAGGTGTACTGCAATCACTGCAATGCAGCATACAAAAGAAAAAAGTAAGAAATATATGTTCCGTTATGTGTCTCCCGTTATTCACTGGCTCGCAACTTGAAGCCTCCCTCGTTTGCGCAATGCGCATGTGTTCACGTTTTACTGCAAACTTGTCTTAATAAATTCATCCTCGAAGAAAAACTTTTTTTTTTATTATTATTCTCAATACATAAGAGTACAGTGATCCCTCACTTAGC
Organism: Pholidichthys leucotaenia; assembly: GCA_020510985.1. Lineage (NCBI taxonomy): Eukaryota > Metazoa > Chordata > Actinopteri > Cichliformes > Pholidichthyidae > Pholidichthys > Pholidichthys leucotaenia. The sequence goes on from CM035848.1 coordinate 213,003,175, forward strand.
GATAAAGAGCAATGAATGCGGTCTTCGTTTGCTCGGTGGCTGCTTGGCAGGAAGAGAAGCTGGGTGAAACGTCTCGGCCAATCAGCTTGCGAGATAGCCGAGCCAACACGAGAACAGTGAAGAGAGGTGGATTTGAGTTGTACGGACTCTCCGTGTTGATACCTGATGTTCTAATGTAGTCTACCTGCCTTGTTGCCTACCTAAAAATGTTAATGATTAACCGATTATTAATCATTAATTCTCCCGACGATCGGCGAAGAAAATTTCACCGAATGCCCATCCCTAGTCAATACCATCACAGTCCGTAGATGTTTTACTTTTAAACGATTTAACAATTTCAATGACCTCTCTTTCGTCTGTGTTCTTTATGAAAATGGAGTCTTTTATAGCAGTGTTATTGCATATTGTATCACCTGTAGACACCGTAGTGGGTATTTCTCGAGCCAAATTAGGACCAATGTTAAAAGTTATTAAATTCATCTGCAGGTGAGGCTACATTCACACTGAGTCGTTTTATTTTTTGGAATATTGGTTGGGTTGCTTGTATTTATTTCCAAGGATACTATTAAGTATTGTCCATGTATTTTTAATATTGTCTGTTTTTCTCCAGTTCTTTACTGTAATATCTTTTACTACATCTTATTATATATATGTTATATATATGTATGTTAACTTATTTTTGTATGTTTTATACTGCTGCTCTGCCTCTTTTGTCCTTTTCTTTAAGGAAAACTTTATATAATTTTTCTTTTTACACGCCTTTTGTAGTCCTTTGGTTAACCATGGCTTATCGGCAAATTTATGTTTAAGCGTTTTTTTTTTTTTTTACTAATGGACAGTTTTTTTTTCATAAAGTGGTTACAATGTTTATAAATATCATAGGCTTCATTTACATCTGATACATAGACTTCTGTCCAGTCTTGCTTCAGCAAGTCCTCTTTAAAAGAACTGATTGCATTTGGAGATTTGTATCTGAACGATTTTGAGATTTTTTTCTGTATTGGCCCCCGTGTGGCCATGGATAAGTGCAAAGTTTGGCAAGTGGTCAGTTATATCATTTATCAATAATCCACTTTCTATTTTCTTATCAATAACATTGACAAACAGGTTGTCAATAAGTGTAGCGGTGTGAACTGGGATGTTATTGTGGGATATAGACTCATGCTGTACATAGAGTTCATGAACTCTAATTACATTTTGTTGATGTGGATTCAGTAAATCAATATTGAAATCTCCACAAATTGCTACCATTTTCTTACTAGTAATATTATTGTACAGCTCGACTAATTTATCTCTGAATGTCTCAATGCAAGTTCCCGGCGTTCTATATATACAACTTATAATTAGATTTTTTTGTTTTACAGTGATCCCTCGCTACTTCGCGCTTCACCTTTCGCGCCCTCAGTGCATCGCGGATTTTTCAAAAATTCAAAATTGAGAAATAATGGGCGGGCGCTAGCAGAAGGCAGGGAGACTACATTAGACCATCACGTGTCAACACGGAGAGCAGCACAACTCTCTGTTCGCTGTTGTCGTGTTGGCTGGGCTCGGAAATCTCGCAAGCTGATTGGCCAAGACGTCTCACCCACCTCCTCTCCCTGCCAAGCACCCATGAAGGGAAGAAAGACCGCATTCATTGCTTTTTATCGCTCGTGTTACTTAGTCTCGCCGCGTGGAACTTTTTGCTGTTCTCTTGTGCCATTTTGTGCGAAATAGTCTTCCCGTCGAGGCACTACGCCGCCTCCTGCAGCTTCAGCTCTATCGGAAGCTGCCCTCGCTGATCCTGCGCCTCAGCACCTCACGATGAGGCGTCACCTGAGGAGCAGTAAAGCTCTCATTAACCTGTGCAGTAAATCATTTTCATCTTGAGTTACGTATCTTGTTATAAGAATAAGAGTTCTAAAAACATATTTATGTACACTTTATTTACATCTACGTATGTATGTACACGTACACACACACACACGTATCATGAGAGAGTGAGAATGAACGTACGTATTGTTTATGGATGACGTTATTGGGGTGACGCTACTTTGCGGTTTTTCACTTTTTGCGGTCGGTTCTGGAACCCATTAACCGCGATAAGTGAGGGATCACTGTATCTTGGTCAATCTCAACAGTAACGCATTCCAAGATCCCTGGTAGTGCAAAGGACATTCCATTTACAAGCTTACACCTATACAGGTCATCAATATACAGTGCAACACCACCACCCTTTTTTTGAGATCTGTTAATATGAAACATCTGATATCCCTCTATTGCCATCAGGGGAGCCTGCTCTTCATTAAGCCAGGTTTCAGAGACTGCAATAGCTGTAAATTTTCTGTGTTTTAAATAGTCCTGAATCTGTGGAAAGTTTTTAAGACTTCTGCTGTTGAAGTGTATTATTGATAGTTTACCATCTAGTTGCACTTGACTTTTGAATTGCTTTTCAGTGTAATATTCACAATGGTTATGAATATTATTGAAAAAGTGGTTATCAGGATCAATATCATTCTCCATCTCTTGTGGTTTATGTTCAGCATAATGGCATATTTTCAGAGTTTGAGTTTCCTCACTCTGTGTCAAATGACTTCCTCCAACGGGGGATAATTGATGTCTACTCAAGTCAGTCATAAGTTTTTGTTTGTTTTGCTTATTTTTGTAAAGTACTTTGCCATGGTGTATCAAAAGAACTATTCTTACCGTGTGTGTGAATATGGATTATCATTGACTCATAATTTTCTTAATCAGTGTTCATCTGTATTTATCTAAGTCAGTAGCATCTCTGATCATTATACTCTTTGCTTGCTCAGGTGTTCCATTTAGTTTAATCCAAATTCTACAATTTCTTGTCCAGGTTGCCTGCATCTTATTGTCTTTTCAGCATCCGTGCTTGCCGTGCTATTTCAGCATTTGGTTTTTGTCAGGTGTTCATTTAGGTAAACTTGTGTTCCCCGTAGCTTTCTGGCCTGCCTCAGTATGTCATTCTTTACCCTTCTGTTCACAAAGCGCATCACAATTGATTTCTTTGTTTTATCTTTCTTCGGTAAAGCATAACAGGCTGAAATTGCATTAGCTTCTACCTTAATATCTCTACTATCAAGAAACTGAAGCACCTGGTTTTCTAGGGAGACTGATTCACTCATGGGAGCATCCTCACCTCTCAGACCTGTTGTGGCATGGGCGTATGACTGATATTTGATGACTAGTCCACTTAAAACTAGGTCATCCATACAAGAACCTTGTTCAAGATCCTCGACGCGTTGCTCCAGGCCCTTAATTTTTTTGTCTTTTTCTTGAATTGTTAATTGTAGGGCTCGTACATCTTCCATTAGGCCTATTATTTTGGCCTGCTGGCTAACCAATTTGGCCAGTTCTTCTGACACGAAGTTCAGAGATTTTTTGATCTCTTCCATTTCCTCCTTCTTTGGTGGCATTTTACTGACCTGTGGATAGTAAAAACAGTGAATCCGGCTGGGCCTCAGCTAGCCCCTCCGCTGCTGGTCCCTCTGCTCACCGCTGCCACAACCGAGCTCCTGTACAGCTCCTCCACCAAGTCACGCCGCACACCGCCGGTGCAGCAGAGCTCCGCTGGGGTCACGGTAGATGCTCCACTGATCACCGCCACCTGCCGCAGTCTGCATGGGTGGTACCTCCGCTAGGCCCAGTCACCAACCGCCGTCAGTCTGGTTGTTCCTCCGCTGGGCCTCGCAACTGGGCTCCGACTCAGGCTATTGTTTGGCTGGGTCCAGGTGGCCCCCGTCTCTCACAAACGCCGCGCCCGAGCTCCGATCCGGCTCGTGCTCAACTGCCGCCTCGGTTAGTTCCTCCGGTAAGCCCTCACTGGGGGCAGTCACTTCGTGCCAGTTAGGTGGCACAACTGGGGCCAGCGCTAAGCTAACTAGCTTAGCAATCGCTTCGGGTAGAGCGCAGCAGCTCTACCCGATTAAAGGGGTATTCTTACGGAGGTGGAAATTCAGCCCGTGGGTGTCCGTCACGAGCGCCGATCGCTGTTGGTTAGGTATTTTTAATGGGAAAATCAGCGACTTTGTCTCAGCACTGAAAGTGACCATCCCCGTCGCCATCTTTTCGCCATCTCATGATCGTGAGTGATGTCTGCCGTTGATCACATAGTCAGACACCTGTCTAGATGTCTGTATGACATCACGTAGACATCATAGCTATATGATGGCATCACGAGTCCTGATGCCTGAGATCATAGGATCATCATAGGACATCAGGCAGACATCATAGGCTGTCCTGTGATGTCCTATGATCGTGACAGACGCACAGATTTCTTAAATTTATAGTGATTATAAATAAAGAAATAAACTTAAATAACCAAATATGCAGTTATTTCTGTTATACTGCTCAAAAATTAAAGGAACACTTTGAAAACATCAGATTTTAATGGGAAAAAATAAGCTGGATATCTACACTGATATGGACTGGATAATGTTAAGAATGAAAAGATGCTCCATCTTTTGATGGAAATGAAAACACTCCAAAACTTAAAGTGAAGAAATTGTGGCAGGCTAGTCCAGCTTACTCAGATTAAAGTGTTTAATTTTTTTTGAGCAGTATATTTCTATATATATATATTTTTTTTAAAAATCTCACCAACTAGACGGCAGGAAAAACCTCCCTTATTTTGAAATCCAAATCTTGGCATGTTTAGTTTGTCTGAAGGCTGCTGACGGATTAGTCACCGACTTCGTGAACTTCGGTCATCTTAACTTGCCAGGTACATAATAATGTACATAAATTATTAGTTAATATTGTAGTAGCTGGTGAAGTAAATCCTCAGCGATTCATCAGTCACTCTTGCCTTTCCCTGCAATGAAGCCTAACCAGACCTGTTGGCTAAGCGACTCCTCACTGTTGTTCCAGTTACCAGTGGGTTAAAACCACCATAAATGCCTCCACTGGTTATCTCTTGTACTTTTTTCCACATTTAAAGTACTTCAGTAAGCTCATGCTTCTCTCGGCCGGCAACACTAGAGACGCTCTCTGCCTGCAAAAACAGTCACACGGGCACCGGGTGGGTGGAGCGCTTTTGCGCGGATGATGGTCATGTGTTGTTTGTGTGCTTGCAGAGCGTTTCTTTCATATTTAATTTTTCTTAAATTAATATATCATAGGTGTGGTGGGCCGCCACACAGAAATCTTACCAGAGGAGACCCTGCCTGCATCAGTGGGGTTGTGTAAGCTTTTATAAGATTCATAGTAGTTTTTGTGAATTATAAAACAACAATTTTGCTACTTAGGCTGGGAAAAGCTCAGCCGCAGTTTTGCTCCTATCTGGGCTGATAAAAGATCTTGAATGTGTTTGCTGTTTGTGTTTGGTTGTCCTCTATGGAGATTTTACAGAGTTCCAACTGTTTTCTCCCTTCAGATTTGCTTGTTTGTAATTTGTAACTTTGAAGATAAAAAGGGTAATTTTTCTTGATGAAAGATTGTGTGCTTGCAGTTATTTCTTTACTAGAGGAGTGGGGTTTGGGAAGCTAAACTGTCATCCTCAGGATGTGATGGTCAGCCTGATGAGGTCTAATTTTTTTTTTTTTAACCTAGTTTATAATAAAACATTGTACTTTAAGTTTTGTTTTAACAACCATGTGTTTTTTGTGAAGTTGTTGATCTTGAAATCTGCCTTTCAGAAACTCCCTCTGCTGCTACAGCTGGGAGGATGTCCCTCTACGGAAAGTCCTTGGTTCTGAGAGGAAACTTTGAAGTGGGGCCACGAGCCAGAGAGCCTTGACATGGAAGTGCCCATTAGGGGAGCAACATGCAGATGTGCTTCTGTTTCACAGGGTTTCCTCCACAGGAACTTTGTCCTTTCTGTACCCTCTTGACTACACCTCCTTGGTGTCTTTAACAGAAATATTGATTTGATTTTTTTTGTTTGCTTGCCCAGAAACTTCTCCATTTCTGAAGAGTTTTTCTGCTTGTCTTGTCACCATCCATTTGTTAATTTTATTATCTTAATAGTCGATGCTGCTTCCTGTATGTCCTGTTATTGCTGCAGTAATCAGGAAAACAAAGCTAGGCAGAGTTGCAGTCAGGTCAGACATGGTCATTAACCCAGCTGGACTTCCTGTGGTAAACTGATTTGTTAGCTCAGCTCATAAAGCAGTTTAAAATGGGTTTTTTTTTTCTTTCTTTTTTTGTTTCACTTTTGGTTTAATTTTGAAAGCTAGTGATATGAAAAGTCTTTTTTTGGCAAATAGGTATAACAGTACCCTGTCATGGTGTGTTTGGGCTCACTGATCACTGTAATCACATTACTGGTTCTGCCAAAGAGCCATATCACAATCTTTCATTAAAATCGCATTAGCTCAAGACGTGAAGTCATATGGGTGGAACTCTTTTTTTCAGAAGGATAAGTGTTTCATGGCAAATATTTCTGTGCTCATTTTTAAGAGCAAGCACCTTTCACTGAAAGATGAATTGTGACATTTTGGAAATCTGCCAAAATATTACTTTAATACTGGGATAATTCTGCAGTCAGATACTTGGTGACTACAGCGTACTGTTCAGTGTAGTCCCACCCTACAGGCTTATTTTGAGGATCAGGAATACATGAATGAAGTAATGCTTTTCTGGGGCAGGGACATGGTGGGAGTGGATGGGTGGGCCGGCTCTGAGGGCAAAGGTGGATGGCGAGTGGGGCATGGATTCAGCCTGGAAAAGACCGGGAGAGCTGAACAGGAAGGACTGTGGAAAGGCACAGCATTAAAGCTCTGGTGTGGACCAAACAAGTTTTTGACCCAAGTGGCAAATCTGATTGTAGAAATAATAACAGCCATCCAACACATGCCAATAAATACACTGGACTTCTTCAGCAGCTGACCTCTGACACTTTTACATTTTATGGTTCATTATGGGTAAAATCTTTGCAGCAGTCGGAGCATGAACATTTCCTGAGTTAAGATACAGAGTACCTCAAGGGAACAAGAAGTCTGTAATTGATCATTTTAGGTGCATGAGATGTTTTTTATTTGTTAAATTGCAACAAAGTATTATGCCCAAGTTAACAGGTTACAATAAAGTAATGACTATACAGTAATTCTCACAAGGGCTGCAACTGATTAGTTTGGTAGTCGACTAATCTAACTTTTTTTGATTAGTTGACTAATCACAATTATTTGTCTTGTCCACCATCTCTGCTTCCTGTTGGCACAGCTCCTTTTTGGGGCTCCAGTGTATGATTTACCTTCCCTGTTTAAACTTGCACACCTGTGGAAAATCACCTTGTTGTCAGGCTTTGCCTTAATCTAACATAGCTTATTGTAAAAAGCTCCCATAGCGAAATAAAATCATCCATCCATCTTCTACCGCTTTTCTGGCGGTCCGGGTCACGGAGGCAGCAGTTCAAGCAGAGAAGCCCAGACTTCCCTCTCCCCAGCCACCTGCTCTAGCTCTCCAGAGAGGATACCAAGGCGTTCCCAGACCAGCTAGGAGACGGTCTCTCCACCGAGGGGCATGACATGTGGATTAGGTGGCGGTCGAAGGCGGAGACCTTGGCGGAAATAAAATAATGTACCCATGAAACAAGTTAGAAACTTGAACATGACAGCGTAATCAGAAGTGTTTGTAGCAACACAAATAAATAAAAGAAATTAAAGGGCAGTCTTTTTACCCCCCAAAATAACATGCAAAAACTCAAACCAGCTTCTGCTGTATCATGGAGAGCTGTTGTAACTCTGCGTGTTCAAAACAAACCAGAGTAACACTCAAGTGCTTAAAAGTTTAAAAAAAAAAAAAAAAAACTAGTCCACCTTATTAAAACCTTTGTCGGTCTGGAAGTTTTAAAGTTTAGTTAGGCTTCAGATGAGAATTAAAAGAACTTCTTCCACTCCAAATAAGTTTACTAACACTTTAAATTGCAGTGCAGGAATGTGAAACTTCACTCCACATACAGTGAAGTATTTAAGCTGTTTTAATTTGTTTTTGATGATTATGGGTATAGTTTTTATAAGTTAAATTACAAATCATGGTATTGTAATTTACTGAGATGCACTAATATTCAGAATTGGGGCTGATATTACCGTGACAAAGAGGGAAGATAAGAGAGTAAACCTCTCCTGTAATGAACTAATTTACTGCATTTAACACATTAGCCTGCATAACTACAACAATTCAACTATCAGCAGCCATCATCCAAGAGAGATTGTCCATCAGGCAAAATAACAAACGGCACATGCCAACAGTTTAATCAGTTTTCTAAAGCTGAGACAGTCACTCACTGAAAATAAGAGCTAACTTTACTTGCTAAAACTTGCAAACCTTACTGATGCAGTGTTTAGAAGGGGCCCCACTTCACTCATTCATAACTAGGACAGAGCACTGCAGAGGCCTGCTGACAGGCGGCTGGGCCGGGAGACGGAGCAGAGGGAGAAGGGGGAGGCAGATGGATGCATTGCTGTAGTGCTGCTGTGATATGACAACTCTGCTTTAGAGTCTGCATTCAACTTGTTCAGTTTATTTTCAGAAAATTCCTTGCTGCGTCGACGATAAAAATCTGCAACTGTAGAGGAGCTGGAAATAATGAGGCGGTTTTGTTTAAAAGCAGCGTTTTAATCAGCTCTCCTATCTTGTCTCATCAGGTGCAGAGCATGGCAGAAGGTAAAGAGACAGAATTCTGCCAGCTCACTGATTAAATACAGGCACACATCAAAAGACAGGCATTACAAAGGCTGACATCCCTCGTTATCTTAATCCCCCCCCATTGTCCTGTTATTTCCTCTCCTCGCCTTGGGAGGTGATGGGAATTCCTCTCCTCGCCTTGGGGGGTGAGGGTGACTCGCCGTCGCGCCCTGGGACGTCTTTGTTCTTCACATGGCGGGTGAGATTCCTTTGTCCTTTCAGAGGTGTGAAGTTCCTTACATATGCAGTCACCAAACATCTCACATGTTCTAACATATGTAGGTATGGAATATATGAGTAATATAGACCACAGGCCCCCCAAACAACTAGGAAAGGACAACAAAGATTCAGTCTAGAACAGTTACTACGACATACTACATGTTAAGCTGTTGCCACAGAAGAACTTTCTAGCAGCCATGCTTCTAAGATAGTTCAGTGGTAATCATAACAGTATAGTAAAATCATAAGTCAGTCCTAAACTGTTGCAGCACAATTAGAATTGTGGAGTGGTTGGTATCAGTCCCTGTGCTGTCTGGGTTTAATTCTTCTCCCAAAACTGCTGTAGGTTGGTTTAGGCGTCCTGCTGGGACCTTCTTGTGAGGAATCTGCAGTGTGGGAAGGAGAGAGATCATTTGTTCCCTGCCTGGGGGCTGAGACTCTTCCCTTGGGGGGTCTACCTCGCCGAGGTGCTCGTGCCAACTGTGCAGGTTCGTCTTTCAACAAGAAGGCAGGTTTAAGTCTGTCAATGCTGACTGTGCTTGATTATGGGGACAGAAAAGAAACAGTGTTTATCACCATGTTCCAGCACTCTGTAAGGGCCATCGAATACTGGGCGTAACGTTGGTTTTAGAGCTTCATGTTTAACAAAAACGAACTCAGCTTTTTTTAAAGTTTGAGGGACAAAAACTCGTGGGAAGGAGTGATGAACTGGACCGGGAAGAGAGTCCGGTCCGTTGCTGCCTAAAAACCTTGGGACTGGCTCTGGGTTCTCTGGTAAAAATTCACCTGGGAGTCTGAGAGGCTGAGCAAAGACTAATTCTGCAGGGGAAGCGTCTAGATCCTCTTTAGGTGCAGCACGCAACCCCAATAAAACCCAGGGAAGTTTATTTACCCAATTTGTGTCCGTTAGTGAGGCTCTGAGGGCGGCCTTTAAGGACCTGTGAAAACGCTCGCATAACCCATTAGCCTGAGGGTGATAAACGGTGGTGCGATGAATTGTTGCCCCTAAGCTGTTGGACATGGCTGACCAGAGCTGAGACAAATTGAGGCCCCCTATCGGACGTGATGTCCAATGGGACGCCGAAACGTGCCACCCAGTTTGTCAGAAAAACGCGAGCGACTTCCTCCGCTGTAGTTGCCGCTAGAGGAACTGCCTCTGGCCAGCGCGTGGTGCGGTCTATCATTGTTAGCAGGTGTGTGAAACCTTGGGAGGAAGGTAGTGGTCCCACTAGGTCGACATGGATGTGGTCGAACCTTCTAGCAGGGATTGGAAAAGGCTCCAGAGGGGCTTTTGTGTCTGTGTATTTTGGCGCGTTGACAAGAAATGCAAGTTTTTGCCCACTCTTTTACGTCTTTGCGCAGGCCTGGCCACACAAACTTTTCAGCAACCATTTTGACCGAGGCGTGCACACCTGGGTGCGCGAGGGAGTGAATTGCGTCAAAAATGCGGCGGCGCCAAGTAGCTGGTACTAACGGGCGAGGTCGGCCGGTTGAAATATCGCATATTAGGGGGGGCATGCCGTCGCGTAACCCTTTTTTTCTCCAGCCTTAACCCTGTTGGTCCAGACAAGAGCGCGCGCACGTCCGCGTCACTGTTTTGTTCTTCTGCTATGGCTGCATAATCTATCCCTTCATAGATAGGTGCTGCATATGTGTCTGTGTTAGTGAAGAGTTCCGCTGCTGAGGCAGTATAATCTGTCTCCTCGCGCTGTGGAGACGGTCCGCTACTACGTTAAGTTTGCCTGCTACGTGTCGAATGTCTGTGGTGAACTCTGAAATCGCAGCCAGCTGTCTTTGTTGTCTGCCCGACCATGGTTCTGAAATTTTAGCCATAGCAAAGGTGAGCGGTTTATGGTCTACAAAAGCCGTGAAACTCCGCCCTTCTAACCAAAACTGGAAGTGGCGGATGGACAAATGAAGCGCCAGCAGCTCTCTGTCAAAAGTGCTGTATTTGCGTTCAGTTGGGTTTAGCGATTTGCTAAAGAATGCTAAAGGTTGCCAGACCCCGCTGACAAGTTGCTCTACAACTGCCCCTATGGCCAGGTCTGAAGCATCTGTGGTTAGTGCAATGCGGGATCTGGGTGATCTAACATTGTGGCGTTAGCTAGGGAGTTTTTAACTTCCGCGAAAGCGCGTTCGCACTCCGGGGTCCATTCGACCGCGTTGGAAGCTTTTTTTTTTTTTTTTTTTTTTTTTTTTTTTTTTTTTTAAAGCACGTCATATAGGGGCTGCATGAGCTGAGCTGCGTGGGGGAGGAAGCAGTTGTAAACATTAACCATCCCCAAAAATTCCTGTAGCGATTTGACCGTTTGGGGCCGTGGAAAACCTTCTATCGCACGAACTTTGTCTGGAAGCGGAACTGCCCCTTTCGGGGAGACTGTGTCCCAAAAAATCAATTTGCGAAACGCCGAATTTGCATTTGGCTGGATTGATTATTAGCCCGTGCTCCTCTAGCCTCTGAAAAACGGTAGTGAGGTGCTGCTCGTGTTCCTCCTCGGACGAGCTGGCTACCAACATGTCGTCGAGGTAGACGAAGACAAATGGGAGGTCGCGTAGGACCGCGTCCATCATACGTTGAAAAGTTTGGGCCGCACCTTTGAGGCCGAAAGGCATTCGCAAGAATTCAAAAAGGCCGAAAGGGGTTATAACCGCCGTTTTAGGAACGTCTTCAGCTCGGACTGGGACCTGGTGATAACCGCGGACTAAGTCTGTCTTTGAAAAAATGCGCGCACCCGCTAGATGCAGTGAAGTCTTGAATGTGAGGGATTGGGTAGCGGTCATGCGCTGTAGCGTTGTTTAATCTGCGGTAATCTCCGCACGGTCTCTAAGAACCGTCGGATTTCGGAACCATGTGAAGTGGTGAGGCCCAGGGGCTCTTCGAGCGTCTAACAATGCCCAATTTTTCGAGAGTTGCAAACTCGTCCCGTGCTATGTTGAGCTTGGCCGCGTCCAAGCGGCGAGCTTTGGCAAAAACGGGAGGTCCCGTTGTCGGAATGAAGTGTTTAACTCCGTGTTTAGTGTTGAGTGCTGGAAATTGGGTGAGGAGTTGCTCAAACTTACCTCCTGCCGTGGTGACGTTGGCCTGCACAGGTGGTGGAGAAACTCGAGCTGAGCATGGAATAGAAGCAAAAGAGTGCATTAACCAGGCGCCTATTTGCTAGATCCACTAATAACCCGTGTGCACACAAAAAATCTGCGCCTAACAAGTTAAAACTCACCGCTGCTACAACAAATGTCCATCTGTAGCTGCAGCCATGGATGAGGAGGTGCAGGCTCTTTTCGCCGAACGTGTCAATGTCAGAGCCGTTGGCTGCTACTGCTCCGTTGCCCCGGGTGCCCATGGCTCGATCTGCGTGGGAGGGCATGACTAAACTCAGCTGAGCTCCTGTGTCGATGAGGAACTGCTTGCCTGTGTGTCCATCCGTCACGTACAACAGCTTATTTTTCTCGCCGAGAACCACTGCTGTTAACGGCCCTCGGCTTTGGCATTTCCCGACATCGCGAATTTGCAGGGGGGAACGCATTTGCGGGCTTTCTCAGCGAAGCGGTGGTGGTAATAACAGACGTCGTTCTGTTTGTTACGTTTGGACCGCACCGCTGTCACCGTGGGCTGGGTCTGCTCCGTGGGTTGTGGCTCTCCATGGCTTGGGGCATCAGTTTTGAGGTCTGCGGATGCCGCTGTGGGTGTCGGCTCCTTGCAGGCGTTGACGAGCCGGTAAGCCTCGTTGGCCAGTGTGCGGAAGTCTTGGTGGTTGCTGCACTTCATGCTGGCGAGTGTCCCTCTCATGTGTGGCGGCAGCGTGCTGAGGAAAATAAACTGGAAGAGGAAATTGTCATTGTCCTCTTCCTTGAGCTGCAGCAAATCCTCCATGAGGGCCTTCGGATTGCCCCCTCTGTGGCCGTAGACCGCCAGGGTCTTCTCGGCTCTTTCCTCCGCTGACGGGACGTAGTTCGCCACGATGGTCGCCTTGAGCATCTCGTACTTGTCCCGGGTCGGTGGTCGCCGGATCAAGCTCCGCACACACTTCGAAGTGGCGGAGTCGAGTTTGGAGACGATATGATAGAACTTCGTATCGTCTGCCGTGATGCCCGCCAGTATGAATTGGGCTTCAGCCTGCTGAAATCAAGAGGCGGGGTCTTCTCGCCAGAAGTCTGGCAGCTTGACAGCGACGGCGTTCGTGCACACCATCACTGTTGTGCCCGCCGGGTGAGGGTGCCTTGCTTCGGCTCTCACGGCGGTGCTGGAGCTCGGTTGAGCCCTCTCAATTCCTTCTGCCGGGGGGAACAGTTGTTCGTCCGCTCCCTCGTCTGCGTAGTTGCTGGCGTCTGCCTGAGTCGCCACGGATGAGTCGCTTGAAGAATGCCTCCGGTCCATACTCGCGTCAAGGTCACCAGTGTAGAGGAGCTGGAAATGATGAGGCGGTTTAGTTTAAAAGCAGCGTTTTAATGATCAGCTCTCCTATCTTGTCTCATCAGGTGCAGAGCGTGGCAGAAGGTAAAGAGACAGAATTCTGCCAGCTCGCTGATTAAATACAGGCACACATCAAAAGACAGGCATTACAAAGGCTGACATCCCTCGTTATCTTAATCCCCCCATTGTCCTGTTATTTCCTCTCCTCTCCTTGGGAGGTGATGGGAATTCCTCTCCTCTCCTTGGGGGGTGAGGGTGACTCCTCCGGTCTCCGCCGTCGCGCCCTGGGACATCTTTGTTCTTCACACGGCGGTTGAGATTCCTTTGTCCTTTCAGAGGTGTGAAGTTCCTTACATATGCAGTCACCAAACATCTCACATGTTCTAACATATGTATGTAGGTATGGAATATATGAGTAATATACTGTAGACCACAGCAACAAATTTTTATGGTCGACATAGTTGATGACTTTTGACTAATCGTTGCATCCCTAATTCTCACCCTGTAGAAGTCCAGTGGCATAAGGTTTGTGTTGAGCTGTGTGCAGTGTTCAGACCCCAATGGATTTTGTGGCTGCACTTGTTGCTACTGTTCGTTGTGGAGAGTAAAAAGGCTGTGTGGGTCCTTCTCTTTGCACCAAAGCTTCCTTGGAACAACAGCCAGATAGCATGTGGTGCACTCCTATCCAAATCAGTTCTTGTCTGTGTGTTGCACAGCGCAGGCCCAGAATGAGTCGGGTGTAAGTCTATGCTGAAGTTAAAATAATTTATCTTGAGTTGACTCATCCAGTTGCCTTCTTCTCCGTAAAAATAGTTGGCTGGGTTTCAACTTTAATGCCAGGCAGCATACACTGCAGGTCCGAGGTACTAAGAGCACAGCTTGGAGATTTCTTGGTATGCTGTTTGTTTTTTTTTTTGTTTTTTTTCTTCCAGCCCTGCTGTCATCGCTCGATGCATTTGTGATCCCAATGATAACATTTGGTTCATGTTTTTGACCCATTCGTCCATTTGTTTCACATTTTTGTTGTTGACACTATAGCTTCTACATTTCTGATCAGATTGACTTTCAAGTTGAAGCAGTTGTGAACATTGTGCCAGGATCAGTACCACATCATGATTGGCTCCTTGATCAATTGTTTCCCTATACATTTGATTCTAAAGTAGATAATTGGTTTTTCAGTAAGGAGACAGTATTGCCTTCTGTAGCAGTATGAAATTCTCCCAGTGATTTCTGTTCAGGAAGGAGCATCCATCCATCCTCATAACTGCTTAATCCTTTCGGGTCACACACAGGATAGAACAGTCTCGTATAATTTTTTTTTCTACACATAAATGAGTTTTGCTGCTTTTTTTTTTTTTTTTGTTTAAACATGACTTGTGGGAAGAAGTATTGGTCTGTCTCTGTATTCTCCATGTTTGTCTTCACTTTACTTTGTAGTTCTGAACAGCTTTTTCATATAGTTGGGCTACCTTTATTTGTCTCAAACAGCAAATTGATTTGCACTGTCAGAAGAAAGGTGGGGTCTGAATGACTCATACTGTGAAGCCAGTATACTAGGGTCTCTGGTGTTCAGCAGTGAAACTAGCCAAGTTCGACAGTTTCCAGGTTTGCTCTGAAATGCCTTTCTTTAAAAGGCAAAAAGCAGATGAAGCCTTTGCCTCAGACTCTTGTGTGCCCAGTGTGTGTGGTATTTCTATCTTGTGATACTTCTTTCCTCTAGGACAGCAGCTATCATTTCAATCTCTTAGGCAGACCCCTCTTTGACACTTTGTTTATATGCTGTACTGATTGTATCCAGTTGATCTCTGCTGTTGAAACTTTTAATTGAAACTTAACAGGGACACAATGCTGCTGGTTTCCCCCCCCCCCTCTCCAAGTGTTGCCTGGTGTTGATTAATGGCGGAGTTTCATATAAGCAGATAGCATTCATTCTTTTTGTTTTATGTAATAAAGTCCACTGCCTGGAGTGAACTGTCCACCCTGCAGCATGTTACACATGCATAGTCTGTGTAATCAAGCTGCAGGTGGCTGTGATTTGTGCACTGTGCTTGTATATGGCTTTAATAAAGAACTTTCAAATCTATCCATTGACATCAGTGTACAACATTGATTACTCGTAGTGGTGTGAGTTGCTAAAGTCTAATATACTAGTAAAACAATTCAATTCAACTTTATTTATATAGTGCCCTTTCACAACAACGGTCATCTCGGAGCACTTTCAACTGTTGGGGAAACCCCCACAATTGCAGAAAGACCCCAGCAATCAGGCAATCCCCTGTGAGCAAGCACTTGGTGACGGAGAGGAAAATCTCCCTTTTAGCAGGAAGAAACCTCCAGTTTCAAATGCAAAATAATTGTTTCTATTATCTTGCCATACTGGAATTTAACACATCTGTAAAAAAAAAAAAGGCAGCAATTCAGTTAAATGTGGTACACTAAGAAAATTAACAGAAACCAAGGAAAAATTTGACAGTGCCACACCACTAGTATTTGTTTTGGTTTGAAAGTTTGGTGTGTGTAATGTTTTGTTTTTGTTTGAAACAAACAAAATACACTAAACTAAGCCATAAGTGATACTGAAATACAGTACGTGCATTTTTCTTCGTGGACAGGTAACCAGGTCTAACATAAATATAACGCATGCATGAGAGGACTGCAGCTTCAATACTAAGGCATGGCAGTTTTATTTTCTTCCTGTCACTGATATGATGACTTTATCTGTTCAATAGAAAAGTTATATTCTATTCACTGCAGGTTTTTTCTTCCCGTTTTGTCTGTGTAAATGGTAACATACTTGCGCTGTTGTCCTAAGAGAAATGTGTACAACCTCTGGCACAAATTTTGGAATTATCACTTTTTGAGGATGTTCATTCAGCAGTTTTTGGGGGTTTTTTTGGTATTGGAACAAAAAAAAAAAAATCAAATCACACATGACACTATACTTTTAACAGCTCAACATTCTGGATTTGTAAAACATACCTTTAGGAAATTAAATAAAATCACTTTTGCTACAATTAATGGCATTTTTCCCCAGAACAAATGGAGGAAAAAATATGGTATCATACCTTTTGTGGGGGGGGGGGGGGGAATGGAATCCCAGTGTAATTAATGAAAACATACCTGCCCAAATCTAAATATGCAAATTTCTCTGCAATGAAGAGTTCTTGCGGAGTTAACAGACTAGCATTTGGCTGATTGACGGGAAACATGGCTCCAGCAAAAGAGCTGTTAGTTGAAGAAATGGAAAAGAAAAATATTCTTCAAGAAGGTAATTAAAAGATATTGATTGTTAGTGGTTAGCTGTGACTAAAATTCAGAGCAAGTACAAATAATAATGGAAACTTATCAAAGGGAAACATACAGGTGGGTCAAGAAAGGTGTCAGAACAGAAAACACAACAGTGTCTTTGAAAATGCACAAAAAAATAGAAAAACATTTTGGCAGAAGTCTGACAAAACTGCAAGAAATCGGCTGAAAAAAAGGATTTTTCTACATTGCAATAAAATCACAAATGTACATTGCCGTTTTGAACACTTTTCTCATTCCATTAAGCAAAAGTAGGATTGGTGATGGATCAATTTTTTTTTTAGAAGATAATGCAGCTTCCAACAGAGCAAAGGGCTTGAAATTTCTCTGGATGACTGATATACCAATCCAGTGACCACCAACAGTCAGGATCACAATTTGATATAATAATTTTGGTGGAAACTGAAAAAAAAAAATGGTCCAGGACAAGGCTTCATCTAAGCTGATCTGTCAGTTTGCTATATGAGAAAGCTGAAACCTGATTGTTGAAGAATATTGTTTTTGATTGGTAAAGTCCATTCCTTAAACAGTTAAAGTCAGAGAAGGTACAACTACATATTTGAAGCATTGTTGATTCATTCCATATTTTTTCTTCTATTTGATCTGAAAAAAAATTGGTAAAATTTTTTATCTTGAATTATGTTTTACAAAGTCAGAATTTTTTTTAGCATAAGTTGAAAATGGTTTTGTCTAAATCTGTGTTTTCATTCCTTACAAAATAAAGTGAATAAACATCCTCGAAGATTGATTCCATAAATTTTTGGCAGCATTTTTATTACTAGATGTTGTATCAAGTCTCTGTAGCAAAAAATAAGTGAAATCAAAGTTTATGCATTTTACTTCCTCATGAACGCTGATTTTTTTTTTTTTTTTTTTTTAATGCTGTAATGCACTTGTTAGTTTGGTAAATGGCATTGGTGTTCACTTGTATAGTGCTTTTTCTCATCTCTGGATGACCAAAGCACTTTACAGATCCTGCTATCCACCCATTCATGCACACATTCACACACTGATGGCGGCAGGGCTGCCAAACACACCGAGGCACTAGCCTGACCACCAGGAGCAACTGGGGGTTCAGTGTCTTGCTCAAGGACACTTCGGCATGCAGATGGAGCAGGAATCAAACCCCTAACCCTCCGATCAGTAGTCGGCCACACTACACCTGCACCAGAGCCGCAGGTGTAGTTGGAAGAACTAGCATTTCAATATATAGCCTTTAAAAACATAATTCTCTCGAGGGCCTTAAAATGAACAAAACAGACCTTTACTTTTTTTTATAAAATGGCACAAACTGAAAATGTAATTTTTGTTATAGCCAGTCCAAAGTAAGGGTGTAATGTCTGTGAAATTACACAGTATTCTAACGGTTAACTTCTACCCCAGCTTTTTGTCTGCCTTCAAAGTATACGTGTATTTATATATTCCAGCTCTTTTTAAAATAAGTGAATTGCTGGCACAACTTTAAAACCCCAATAAATGTTTGCATAAATATTAGGGGGAGAATCGTGAGGGACCTTTCGATTTGGATTGCGATTCTTGGGTCATGATTCGATCCTATCACGATTCAGTGATAATCATGATGTCGCGATAATGGAGTATCACAATCCCATATAGTTAAATTTTTTTCCACCTTATTCAACCTCAAATCATGTCCCAAAGTAAAACTGACATCTTTCATATAAAGTATTCTCGGGGCTTCATTTTCCACAGACACATCTCTGCATACAGGGAGGGTGGTGTTTGGAATAGACTCCTTCTCCAGATACGTTTAGCTGACTCTGTGGACTCTTAAAAAGCAGCTAAAAACCTTTTTGTTTAACAAGGATTTCTGTTGTTTCAGTTGCTTTTTAATAAGTCTGATATTTTTAAACTATTTTAATCTTGTTTTAACTTGTTTTTGTATTTTTAAAATTATCTATCAACTTCCTTTTTATTTCATTTTATTGTGCAGTGCTCTGTGACTATGTCTCTGAAAAGCACTTCATAAATAAACTTTACTTGACGCCTGGAGAAAAAGCTCCACGCCGGTGCCTCTTTAGCTTAGCCGCTGCTAATGCTGCTCCTAGACATGCGTGGCCTGCTGTATTCCAAGTGTTTTTCATTTTTTCGTCTAGCACTTCTTGCAGGTTGTCATGCCAAGGTCTTCCATCTTTGTTATAAAATCCCAAAAAGGCCCAACATTTGAGTTAACTTTGAGCTAACGGCTTCCTAACTTTCAAAGCTGGCTGCAAATCAGAGACGAGCTATGACTTCACTTGACTGGGTGTTTGCTTTCCGCCGTCTAGTGGACTGAAAATGCCATTGATTAACTGATAACCCAAAGGTATATATGCGCATTTTTTTTTTTTTTTTTAAAGATCAATCTGTGCATTTATGGATTGATGCATTGTCGTGAACAGTATGGGTAAATTACTAAAAAATGGTAACTAATTAGTTACTAGTTATTTCTTTTCAAAAGTAAGTTACTTTAATCATGCAGTAATTGGTAAAATAACTAGTTGCTTGGAAAAATAACTCACATTACTCTTAAATGCATACTTAAATCATCTTGCATGCATAACAAGAATTTAATAGATTACATTACGGGCTTATTAATGTCTGGCTGAAAACAGACCGTTTCAGACAGAGCTTTGAGAACATGTTCGGTCTGCGTTTTTCCTGCCTTGAGAGCTTTTATTGTGAGGAAAAATGTGAAGAAAATCAACATATTGCCAGTAGTTTCCTCATTTTTGACAGAGTTGGCAACACTGCATAAAGCTGTCCATGTTTATCTTACCTATCCTACCTGGGGCAGCAGTGACTCAGGAGGTAGAGCAGGTCATCCAATAACCACATGGTTGGCAGTTCGAATCCTGCTCTCCCCGGGTATCCTGCCGTTGTGTCCCTGGGCAAGACACTTCACCCCAATTGCTCCTGGTGGATCTGGAAGCGCCATGTTAGGTAGCATGCCACCGTCAGTGTGTGTGTGTGTGAATGGGTGGATAGCAGGATCTGTAAAGCGCTTTGGTCATCAAGAGATGAGAAAAGCGATTATGTAAGTGAATACCATTTACATTTTACCTTTGATATGGATTTAATCCAATGTACAGTAATCCAAAGAATGTCCATTATCCACAGTCCCAATGTCTGCTGTGACTAGGGTTGCCAGCTTTCTCACAGCCAAATAAATGGTAAATGGCATTCACTTGTAGTGCTTTTTTCTCATCTCTGGATGACCAAAGCGCTTTACACATCCTGCTATCCAGCCATTCACACGCTGAGCAGAGCTGCCATACACAGGCACTGGCCTGACCCACCAGGAGCAACTGGGGGTTCAGTGTCTTACTCAAGGACACTTCGGCATGCAGACTGCAGACAGAGCGGGAATCGAACCCCTGACCCTCCAATCAGTAGTCGGCCACAGCTGCACCACAGCTGCCCCCATAAGGGACTGAGGGTTTTAACTATTGCTCGGTGTCACAATGTTGTGGACATTAGTGTTGTCACAATACTGGGATTTTTTTACCTTGATAATACCTTAGAATACTGATATTCAATGTCATGTGGATCTCCATGAAAAACGTTACATCAAGGACCCAGTGTACATGGGTCCGCCCACCAGCAGACTCGCCACCTTCAGGAGGGATCATGGTGCTATGTGAACCAGGCGGAAGTGTGAACTGCTCTGCCTGATCTGGTGCCCCCACGACCTGGATCCCTGGATGGGTGGTGGAAGATGGATGGATAGATGCATGCATACCTACATATTTCAGATTATACAGAATCTGTTTAAAAATGTGTAGTAGCTGTTTTTAATAATGGATTGCATTTTTATAACACTTTTCATGACACCCAAAGACACTTTACAATGAGTCCATCATTCATTCACTCCAGTCAATGATAGTGGTAAGCTGCCTCTGTAGCCACAGCTGCCCTGGGGCAGACTGATGGAAACATGGCTGCCAATCCACGCCATCGGCCTCTCCGACCACCACTGAACATTTATTCACATTCATACATCAGTGTCGTGAACCATGAACACACTGGAGGCAAGGTGGGTAAGGTGTCTTGTCCAAGGACACAACAACAAGGTGTGTGTGTGGGGGGGGGGGGATTTGAACCACCAACCCTCCGGTTATTGGGAGACATGCTCTACCTCCTGAGCCACTACCGCCTCATTTTTGTTTCTCTTTGAGAAATAATGCAACTTTGAGCTAGAAAACACAACTACACTGCAAAAAGTCAAATATGAGTAAAAAAATAAATTAAGGCTGTTTATGCTTGTTTTTTGTCTGACAAGATACTTTTTTTTTTCTTGCTGTGTAAGAAAATTTTACATGCTTTCCAATTGTTTTAACTTGGTTTACACAATTTGATAAGTTAAATTTTCTTGCTCTGTTGCCAGATAATTTTTTTTTTTCCACAATATCTTTATTGAACCTTTTTTTTTTTTAACAAACATGATACAAACAATCAAACACTAACTCTAAAGTACTACAAAAAAAAAAAATGCACTAAAAACACCAACAACCACCAACAAAATCAAGTCTTCAACAATGCTCCTCTGTTTAGTCTAGACAATCCAATACATAAGTATACATATTATGTTCACCAGTTTGGAATTTACAAGGTCCACACACATCATTCACCTTCTTCTTCAAGAGTTGTTTAAATTTTTTACATAATCAATAAAAGGTCTCCATATATTCTCAAACACAATTTCCTTTGATTTCAGTATATGTTATTCTTTCTAATGGAAGGTTTGTTAACATCTGTCTTAACCACTGAGTCACATCTGGTCTGAGTCTTTTTCCATAATAGTGCAATACATTTTTTGGCATTAAGCAAACTGAGGTCTATGAATGTTCTTTCACTTTTATTAAAATTATGCTTTTCTGGGTACAGACCCAACAAAAACAGTTTAGGATTCAGTATGATTTGTTTTGAGATTATTTTTTCAATTGTTACCCTCACCTCTTCCCAAAACATTCTTATTAATCTACATTCCCATAAACAATGAAATAGGGTTCCTTTACTTTCCATGCATTTTGTGCATGTATCTGGTATATTTTTGTTATATCTATTTAACTCCTCCGGTGTAACATACATCCGCATTAACCATTTGAAATGTATCAATTTAAGGCGTGCATTTATTGATTTGGTTTGAGCTTCTGTACAAGCCAATTCCCATTGTTCCTCTGAAATTTCAATTTGCAGATCTTCTTTCCAGTAGTTTAATCTTTTCAGTGAATTTTCACTTGAAGATAGTGTCAATGAGTTATAAAACTCTGAAATAATACCCTTTCTTTTACTATCTTTCATCAACATTTTTTCCAAGGATGAATAAATGGGTCGAGTGAGAGCTTTATTTTGATTTGATCGAATAAAGTTTCTAAGTTGAAGATATTTAAAAAAAATGTGTTCTATTGAGATTAAATTTGATCCTCAGCTCTTCAAAAGACATTATGTTGTCTGCACATGGCAAATATAAATCCTGAATCTTTTGTATCCCTTTTAAATTCCATACTTTAAATACAGCGTCCGCTCTCCCTGGTTTAAAATATTGATTACCCCATATTGGACTAAATTGTGACAATAACTGTGGTTCTTTTAAATAGTTTTTAGCTTCACACCATATTTTGATCATATGCTTTACAGATGGATTTTTAACTTGTTTTTGTAATTTTTTTGCCGAATCTGAGTATATGAATATGGGAAGAGGTAAAGGTAAATTGTATGATTCCATTTCAGTCCAGTGAGGGAGATCATTTGATGAAAAATAATGTCATAGACCTCAGTTGTGCCGACCAATAATACAACATAAAATTTGGACATTTCAGACCTCCACGATCAAATGGTAAATATAATAAAGACAGACGTAATCTAGCCCTCCTGTTGTTCCATATAAATTCCACTAACTTTTTTTTTTATTCTTGAGAATAGATCTAAAGGTGGTGATAAGGGAATGTATTGAAATAAAGTATTTTAGGTAAAATATTACTTTTAAGTATATTGATTCTCCCGATCATCGACATTGGTAGTGACATCCATCTCTGAGTTAACTCATTGATATCTGACATTAAGGCTTCATAGTTGACGCTGGCGACTGATTCTAGCTTAGGCATAATTTGGATTCCTAAATATTTAAACTGATTTACAACATTGAATTGATTTGCCTCAGGGGCTGGGTAATTTCTCTGGGTCTCATTTAGCATTAATATTGAAGATTTAGTTTTATTTTATATCCTGATATTTCCCCAAAATTCTTTATTAAATTCAACAAGGTTGGAATTGATTTTTTTAGATTCGACATAAACAAAATTATATCATCGGCGTACAGGGAGACTTTATGTTCTGTTGGTCCAACTTTAATTCCATATATTTGTGAATGTAAACGTATCGCTATCGCTAAAGGTTCAATTGCCATAGTAAACAGTAAAGGTGAAAGTGGACAGCCTTGTCGACATCCTCTATTGATTTTTATTGGTTTTGAAATATTATTTGTTAGGATTTCTGCTGTAGCATTATTGTATATTATTTGAACCCATTTTATGAAATTATTTCCAAGTCCAAACCTTTGTAGGACTTCAAAAAAGGGCCATTCAACTCTATCAAAGGCCTTTTCGGCGTCCAATGATAGGAGAGCTGTATCCGGTGCTTCTTTATTAAAATAAATAATATTAAATAGTCTTCTTACATTATGGAAGCCTTGTCTACCCTTTATAAAGCCATTCTGATCTCGATTAATAATATTTGGTAAAATTTCTTGTATTCGTCTTGCTAAAATTTTACAGATTATCTTAAGGTCGGCGTTTAATAGGCTTATTGGTCTCATATTTTCACATTTATTAGAGGGCTTACCTGGTTTTGGCAGCAGTATAATTAAGGCATTATTTATGTATGATGGTAAATTATTATTTTGAAATGCTTCTAAAACCATTTCCAAAAAAGGTTTTATTAATTTATTCTTAAATTTTTTATAAAGGTCAACTGGAAGACCATCTGGTCCTGCACTTTTTCCTGATTTCATATTATCAATGGCTAGCCCAACTTCTTCTTGACTAATTTTAGACTCCAATATCTCCCTGTTTTCATTTGGAATACACGGTATAGATAGTTCGTGCAAAAACCCATTTAGTTTTGTTAAATCAGGTTCATTTTTGGTATCATATAATTTTTCATAGTAATCTCTAAAGGCTCTATTAATTTCTAAAGGATCTATAACTACCTGTCCGTTACTTATAATACTGGTAATTGGTGTTTTAATTTCCAATTGTTTAATCTGCCATGCTAATAATTTTCCTGATTTTTCACCTTGTTCATAAAAAGATTGTTTCAATCTTAGAAGACTCGAGGCAGCTCTATTCGCTGATTTTTTGTCGTATTCAGCTCTCAAAATCAGTAATTCATTCTCCAACCTTGGGTCACTTCCTGCATACACTTTTTCCTGAAGACTTTTTATTTTATGTTCCAATTTAGCTCTCTCCTCTCGAGTCTTCTTAGATTTTGATCCTGTATAACTAATAATATGTCCCCTAATAAAAGCTTTGAAAGCCTCCCACTTTACACATGCTGATGTTTGTGTAGTATTGATGTCAAAGAACTCGTCTATCTGTTTTTCTATATACTTGACAAATTCCTCATCCTGAAGCCATTTATGCTGAAATTGCCATCTGCCTGATTCCTTTGTCAATTTTTTATCTACATATATTAGACAACAGGGTGCATGATCAGAGATCACGATGTTATCATAAAAGCAGTTTTGAATCTTGGACCTTAATTCTGTGGAAATCAAAAAATAATCAATACGTGAGAATGTCTTGTAGGTACTGGAATAACAAGAATAGGCTTTAACTTGTGGTTTCATTTCTCTCCATATATCTAACAATCTCAATTCTTTCATAAAATGATTAATAGTCATCCTACATCCAATGTGCGTACAATCCAGTCCTGTTGATCTATCCACACCTGGATTCAATGTACAATTAAAATCCCCTGCTATTATATGTTGCCCTGTAAGTGATGATAAGATGAGAAATAAATTAGCAAAGAACTTCTGATCATCTATATTGGGACCATATAAGTTCACAAGATTTATATTTTCTAATAGCAAAGAACCTTGAATGATTACATATCTTCCAAATTTGTCTCCAATTACATTTTTCACTTGAAAAGGAACTGATTTATGTATGAGAGTCATAACTCCCCTGGCCCGGGATGAAAATGAAGAGGTGAATACACTTCCCTGCCATCTACTCCTAATTCTTTTAACATCCTCCTCTATCAGATGAGTTTCTTGTAAAAACACAATTCTTGAACCCATGTCCTTTATTTTATTCATAACTTGTTTAAGTTTTTTTAAATTTTGTAGACCTCTGCAATTCCATGAAGTTAAATTAAGATTAACACTTTGGTCCATGATCAATAGAGAGTTTGGGATTACCTTGCAGTGTAAACATGCTCATACAGAGAAGCAAAAACATGAGTGGTTGAACATTCATCCTACAAACTACACACAAACAAATTTCCCCTTCCCACACTTGTGGCAAACCCCCCAAAATCAACAGAAAAATTCTGTCTCCCGATATAGCCATCGACCGTTCCACACCCACGGGGAACAGCCTAAGCCACTCCTTCTTCATCCTCCCAATCACCCTAACTCTACTGCTTTTAATGACGTAACATTAACTCTGTAGTTTTCCAACTTAACTCCAAAATTTTTAACAACTTTGTACATCATAGTTTTTTTTTGTTTGTTTTGTTTTTGTTTTGTTTTTTTAATATATAATACAATCTATATTTTGTAACCTTACTATTTACTTCAAGTCAGTCAGATGCCTGTGCAAATGCTTAATTATTCTACCTTATATTTTGTTCATGCTTAGCTCCCACCAGTCTCTTCTTCTTCTTTGATCTTCTTGATGAACTCCTGCGCCTCCTCTGGGGTCTTGAAGATGTGGGTTCTGCCCTCATACGTGGTCAGCAGTCTCGCAGGATAGATTACACCATGACGAATCCCAAGGTTGCGCAGCTCCTTACGTATGGGATCAAACTGCTTCCTCAATTGCTGGATTCCTGTGGCCAAATCTGGGTAGAACCGCACCTGCTGGTCCTGGTGTTTAATCTCTCCTTTAGCACGTGCAGCGTTGAAGATCTTCATCCTGTCTCTGTTGCTAAGAAACTTCATAATTAAGGTCCTCGGCGGTCCCTTATCTCTCCGTGGGCCAATACGATGTGCTTTTTCCAGAACCACTGCTGATTGCAACTCCTCGCTGCCCAGCACCTCCGGAATCCACTTTTCCAGAAAGGAACATACGTCCCGACCTTCTGATTCCTCTGGAAGACCCACCAGCCTCAAATTATTCTGTCTCGACCGAGATTCCAAATCCAAAATATTATCTTCCAGAGATTTATTTTTTTTTTCCAAAGTGCGCACCTTTAATTGAAGACGGGTGACGTCATCTTCAGCACTAGCGAGACGGAGCTCCATCTGCGCCGTTCGTTCTACACAGTCACCCAATTCCTTTCTTATTCCTTCCAACGCTGTCATAATCCCATCAAATCTAGAGGAAAAGTCCGCTCTCATTGAACTCATGGCAGCCATCAGCGCATCTGCGCCATTCCCCGCAGATATCGCAGCGTTGCCAGCCTCCTCCGCCATATATGGAGTTTTGTTTACTGCGTCACAGACCTGAAAGTCCGTTAATTTGGACTGTTTCGGCGGCTCGCTTTTTCCTTTTCCTGGTTTTCCAGCCTTAGGCTTCGCCGACATATCTTCGCCCAAATGCTGGGATACGTTCTGTCCCAAATGAGTTATTTGCCGATTTTTTTTTTTTTTTTTTTTTTTTCCAGGAGCAGAGCAGAGCGAGACACGTCCGTCCTACGTGGCAGCCATAACCGGAAGTCGTTGCCAGAATTTTTTTTTTTCCACAATATCTTTATTGAACCTTTTTTTTTTTTTTAACAAACATGATACAAACAATCAAACACTAACACTAAAGTACTACAAAAAAAAAAAAAAAAAAATGCACTAAAAACACCAACAACCACCAACAAAATCAAGTCTTCAACAATGCTCCTCTGTTTAGTCTAGACAATCCAATACATAAGTATACATATTATGTTCACCAGTTTGGAATTTACAAGGTCCACACACATCATTCACCTTCTTCTTCAAGAGTTATGTTTAAATTTTTTACATAATCAATAAAAGGTCTCCATATATTCTCAAACACAATTTCCTTTGATTTCAGTATATATGTTATTCTTTCTAATGGAAGGTTTGTTAACATCTGTCTTAACCACTGAGTCACATCTGGTCTATGAGTCTTTTTCCATAATAGTGCAATACATTTTTTGGCATTAAGCAAACTGAGGTCTATGAATGTTCTTTCACTTTTATTGAAATTATGCTTTTCTGGGTACAGACCCAACAAAACCAGTTTAGGATTCAATATGATTTGTTTTGAGATTATTTTTTCAATTGTTACCCTCACCTCTTCCCAAAACATTCTTATTAATCTACATTCCCATAAACAATGAAATAGGGTTCCTTTACTTTCCATGCATTTTGTGCATGTATCTGGTATATTTTTGTTATATCTATTTAACTCCTCCGGTGTAACATACATCCGCATTAACCATTTGAAATGTATCAATTTAAGGCGTGCATTTATTGATTTGGTTTGAGCTTCTGTACAAGCCAATTCCCATTGTTCCTCTGAAATTTCAATTTGCAGATCTTCTTTCCAGTAGTTTAATCTTTTCAGTGAATTTTCACTTGAAGATAGTGTCAATGAGTTATAAAACTCTGAAATAATACCCTTTCTTTTACTATCTTTCATCATCATTTTTTCCAAGGATGAATAAATAGGTCGAGTGAGAGCTTTATTTTGATTTGATCGAATAAAGTTTCTAAGTTGAAGATATTTAAAAAAATGTGTTCTATTGAGATTAAATTTGATCCTCAGCTCTTCAAAAGACATTATGTTGTCTGCACATGGCAAATATAAATCCTGAATCTTTTTTATCCCTCGTTGCCAGATAATTTTACTTAAAATAAACAAAAATTTGCCAATACTTTTTTCTAATTTTTACTATAATTATCTGCCAACAAAGTAAGATTAAATTGCTTAAATCAAGTAAAAACTTTTATAAAGCAAGTAAAATCTTACAGAAAACTGCAACAAAAATTCTTGTCAAAATTATCTTGAGAAAAACAAGCATACAGCCTTGATTTAGGATATTTTATCTTGCTGAGATTTGCCTTTTTACAGTGTGACAGATCAGTGTTTCCTCTGGCTTAAAGACCTTGGCGCGCTGGCAACATATTTTTCCCCGGGGGGGGGGGGGGGTTGTAAACATACCGGAATATGTTAATTTTATACTATTTATTTCTTAAAATTTTACACAGTAATGTTGCATATGGAACTTACCATCTGAAGTATTGTACAACCGAGGCTTGAATATTGGGCCAGTTGGGGTCCCACCCAGACATCCTGTGTTTAGACTTTTTAGTGGTATCCTTCTCTCCTTCCTCTGCGTGAACACTTTCCTCTCCTTGGCTCCTCTCTTCTGTCTCATCTTGCCCTCTCTAAGCCCTGTCTAATTCGGGTTCTGTCTCTGTCTATGGTGGTATACAAACAGGTTAGAAAAAAAAATATCAAGTGTCTTGTTTTGTCCTGCAGGATTTTTTTGTCATGGTTTACATAAATGACAAAACTGTATTTTTATTCTAGTGTTTCTTTTTTCCATTGAGAGTAGGGAAGGGAAAGAAACACTCATAGTAATGTACTCATGCTGTAGAGGAGCTTGAAATAACGAGGCGATGTGATTCATAAACCAGTTATCAGCTCCTCTAACAAGTCTGATCTAGGTGCAGCAGCAGAAGAAGTAAGAGCGAACACCTTCGGCTCTACGAACTTATACTTGCACATAACAAGACATGCATATCAAAAGCTGACATCCCTCACTATCTTAATCCCCTCTTTTGTCGCCGTACTCCTCCACCTGGCCCTGGGGGGTCAGGGCAACCCATCCGGTCTCCACCGCAGTGCCTCGGATGCTCTTTGATCTTCACTGGCGGTTGAGACCCTTTGTCCTGTTCTGAGGTGTGAAGTCGCTTTACATATGTAATCACTAAACACTCTCACATGCTTAAACATATGTAGGTTATGGGATATGATTAATATAGACCACAGCCCCCCCCCAAACGACTAAGAAAAGGACAATAGAAAAATTCAGTTTAAGATAATTATGACATACTAACTGCTACACCTCTTGACACAGAAGAAACTTTCCAGCAGCCATGCTCCTAAGAGAGTTCAGTGGTAATCATAACAGCATAGTAATATCACAAGTCAGTCCTAAACTGTTACAGCACAATTGGTGAACAACTGTTGAGTAGTTTGCATCAGTCTCTGTGCCGTCTGGGTTTTAATCTTCTCCCGAATCTGCTGTGGGTCTGCTTGGGCGTCCTGGTGGGACCTTCCTGTAAGGAATCTGCAGCTTGGGGAGGAGAGTGGTTAATTGTTCCCTGCAGGGGGGCTGAGTCTTTTCTCTTGGGGGGGTCTACCCCGCCGAGGTGCTCTCGCCAACCGTGCAGGCTCGTCTCTCAACAAGAAGGCAGGTGTAAGTCTGTCAATGCTGACTGTGCTTGATTTTGGGGATAGAAAAGAAACAGTGTTTATCACCAGGTTCCAGCACTCTGAATGGCCCATCGTATGGTGGGTGGAAAGTTGTTTTTAAAGCTTCATGCCTAACAAAAACGAATTCAGCATTTTTTTTTAAAGCTTGGGGGACAAAAACCCGTGGAAAAGAGTGATGTGCCGGTCCGGGGAGAGAGTCCGGTCCGTTGCTGCCTAAAAACCTGGGGGCTGGAAGATGCCCTGGCTCTGGGTTCTCTGGTAAAAATTCACCTGGCAGCCTGAGAGGTTGTGCAAAAACTAATTCTGCTGGGGAGGCGTCTAGATCCTCTTTGGGCGAAGCACGCAACCCCAATAAAACCCAGGGAAGTTTATTTACCCAATTTGTATCCGTTGGTGAGGCTCTGAGGGCGGCCTTTAAAGATCTGTGAAAACGCTCGCATAACCCATTAGCCTGAGGGTGATAAGCGGTGGTGCGGTGAATTGTCGCCCCTAAGCTGCTGGCCATGGCTGACCAAAGCTCCGAGACAAATTGAGGCCCCCTATCGGACGTGATGTCCGATGGGACGCCGAAACGTGCCACCCAGTTTGTCAAAAAAACGCGAGCGACTTCCTCCGCTGTGGTTGATGCCAGAGGGACCGCCTCAGGCCAGCGCGTGGTGCGGTCTATCATTAACAGGTGTGTGAAACCTTGGGAGGAAGGTAGTGGCCCCACGAGGTCGACATGAACGTGGTCGAACCTTCTAGCAGGGATTCGAAAAGGCTCCAGAGGGGCTTTTGTTTGTGTGCTTTGGCGCGCTGACAAGAAATGCAAGTCTTTGCCCATTCTTTTACGTTTTTGCGCAGGCCAGGCCACACAAACTTTTCGGTGACCATTTTAACCGAAGCGCGCACACCTGGGTGCGCGAGGGAGTGGATCAAGTCGAAAATACGGCGGCGCCATGCAGCTGGGACTAACTGGCGAGGTCAGCCGGTTGAGATGTCACATATTAGGGGGGAGCACACCGTCGCGTAAAACCCTTTTCTCCAGCCTTAACCCTGTTGGTCCAGACAGGAGTGCGCGCACGTCCGCGTCACTACTTTGCTTCTCTGCCATGGCTGCATAATCTATCCCTGCGTGGATTGGTGCTGCGTATGTGTCCGTGTTGGCGAAGAGTTCAGCGGCTGAGGTAGTATAATCTGTCTCCTCGCGCTCTGGCGATGTCACAGCGCGAGAGGCAGTCTGCTACCACGTTAAGTTTGCCTGCCACATGTCGAATGTCTGTGGTGAACTCTAAAATCGCAGCCAGCTGTCTTTGTTGCCTGCCTAACCACGGTTCGGAAATTTTAGCCATCGCAAAGGTGAGCGGTTTGTGGTCTACAAAAGCCGTGAAACACCGCCCTTCCAACCAGAACTGGAAGTGGCGGATGGATAAATGAAGCGCTAGCAGCTCTCTGTCAAAAGTGCTGTATTTACGCTCAGTTTGGTTTCATGATTTGCTGAAGAATACCAAAGGTTGCCAGGTTCCGCTGACGTGGTGTTCTACAACTGCCCCTATGGCCAGGTCTGAAGCGTCTGTGGTTAGCGCAATGCGGGCCGAGAGATCGGGGTGAACCAACAATGTGGCATTAGCTAGAGCACTTTTTACTTCCGCGAAGGCACGTTCGCGCTCCGGGGTCCATTCGACCGCGTTGGAAGGTTTTTGTTTTCTGAGTGCATCATATAGGGGCTGCATGAGCTGAGCTGTGTGGGGGAGGAAACGGCTGTAAAAATTAACCATTCCCAAAAATTCTTGCAGCGATTTGACAGTTTGTGGCCGTGGAAAACTTTTTACTGCATGAACTTTGTCTGGCAGTGGGACTGCCCCGTTCGGGGAAACTGTCCTAAAAAATCAATTTGACACGCCGAATTTGCATTTGGCTGGATTGATTAACCCGTGCTCTTCTTGTCTCTGAAAAACCATAGTGAGATGCTGCTCGTGTTCTTCCTCAGACGAGCTGGCTACCAGCATATCGTCGAGGTAGATTAACACGAAAGGGAGGTCGCATAATACTGCGTCCATCATCCGCTGAAAGGTTTGAGCAGCACCTTTGAGGCCGAAAGGCATCCGCAAAAATTCAAAAAGACCGAAGGGGGTTATTACAACTGTTTTAGGAATGTCCTCTGCTCTAACTGGGACTTGATGATAACCGCAGACTAGGTCTATTTTTGAAAAAATGCACGCACCCGCCAGATGTAGTGAAAAGTCTTGAATGTGAGGAATTGGGTAGCGGTCATGCGCTGTCGCATTGTTTAATCTGCGGTAATCGCGGCACGGCCTCCAAGAACCGTCGGATTTCGGGACCATGTGAAGTGGTGACGCCCAGGGGCTTTTTTGAGCACCTGATAATGCCTAATTTTTCAAGGGTGGTAAACTCGTCCCGAGCTATGGCGAGCTTGGTCGCGTCTAAGCGCCGAGCTTTGGCGAATACAGGTGGGCCCGTTGTGGGAATGAAGTGTTCGACCCCGTGTTTAGCCACTGTGGCTGAGAATTTGGGAATTGTGAGTGCTGGAAATTGGGTGAGGAGTTGATCAAACTTACCTCCTGCTGTGGTGACGCTAGCCTGCACGGGTGGTGGAGAAAGTCGAGCTGAGCAGGGAATAGAAGCAAAGGACAGTGCATTAACAAAGCGTCTGTTCGCTAGATCAACTAATAACCCATGTGCACACAAAAAATTTGCTCCCAACAAGTTAAAACTCACCGCCGCTACAACAGATGTCCATCTGTAGTTGCGGCCGTGGATGGACAGAGGCAGGCTCTTTTCACCAAAAGTGTCGATGATGGAGCCGTTGGCTGCCACCGCTCCATTGCCCCGGGGGCCCATGGCCCGGTCTGCTTGGGAGGGCATGACAAAACTTAATTGAGCTCCCGTGTCGATAAGGAACTGCTTGCCGGTGTGTCCGTCCGTCACATATAAAAGCTTGCTTTTTTGCCGAGAACCGCCGCTGTTAACGGCTCTCGGCTTCGGCGTTTTCCCGAAATCGTGAATTTGCAGGGGGGGAACGCATTTGTAAGCCTTCTCGGCGAAGCGGTGGTGGTAATAACAAACGTCGCTCCGTCTGTTGCGTCCTGGCCGTGTCGCTGTCACCGCAGGCTGATTCTGCTCGGTGATTTGTGGCTCCGGACATCAGCGTTGAGGTCTGCGGATGCTGCTGTGGGTGTCTGCTCCTTGCAGGCGTTGACGAGCCGTTGAGCTTCGTGAGCCAGCGTGCGGAAGTCTTGCTGGGTGCTGCATCGCATGTTGGCAAGCGTCCCTCTCATGTGTGGCGGCAGCGTACTGAGGAATATGAAATGGAAGAGGAAGTTGTCATTGTCCTCTTCTTTAAGTTGCAGCAAGTCCTCCATGAGGGCCTTGGGTCTGCCTCCTCTGTGGCCGTAGACCGCCAGGATCCTCTCGGCTCTCTCCTCTGCTGAGGGGACGTAATTTGCCACGATGGTCTTTCAGTTCTTTATATTTGTCCTGGGCCGGCGGCCGCTGGATTATGCTCCGCGCACATCTCGAAGTGGCGGCGTCGAGTTTGGCGACGATGTGATAGAACTTTATCGTCAGCCGTGATGCCGGCAAGTGCAAACTGGGCTTCAGCTTGCTGAAACCACGAGGCGGGGTCTTCTTGCCAGAAGTCCGGCAGCTTGACGGTGACGGCGTTTGTGTGGACAGTCACTGATGTGTCCGCAGGGTGAGAGTGCCTTGCTTCGGCTCTCTCCGCGGTGCTGGTGCTCGGTTGAGCCCTCTCTATCACTTCTGCCATGGGGGAACGTCGTCCATCTGTTCCCCTGTCTGCATGGGCGCCGGCGTCTGCCTGGGTTGCCACAGATGAGTCGATCGCGGGGGAACGCCTCTGGTCCATTCTCGCGTCAGGGTCACCAGTGTAGAGGAGCTTGAAATAACGAGGCGATGTGATTCATAAACCAAAGTTTATCAGCTCCTCTAACAAGTCTCATCTAGGTGCAGCAGCAGAAGTAAGAGAGCGAACACCTTCGGCTCTACGAACTTATACTCGCACATAACAAAAGACATGCATATCAAAAGCTGACATCCTTCACTCTTAATCCCCTCTTTTGTCTCCATACTCCTCCACCTGGCGCTGGGGGGTCAGGGCAACCCATCCGGTCTCCACCGCAGTGCCTCGGATGCTCTTTGATCTTCACTGGCGGTTGAGACCCTTTGTCCTGTTCTGAGGCGTGAAGTCGCTTTACATATGTAATCACTAAACACTCTCACATGCTTAAACATATGTAGGTTATGGGATATATGATTAATATAGACCACACATGCATACTTAAATTACAGCCATGAAAAAAATTGTTGGTACCCCTCTGTTAATGAAAAACTCACAATGGTCACGGAAATAACTTGAATCTGACAAGTGGTAATAAATAAAAATTCTATGAAAATTAACCAATGAAAATCAGACAATGCTTTTGAATTGTGGTTCAACAGAATTACTTTAAAAAACAAACTCATGAAACAGGCCTGGACAAAAATGATGGTACCCCTAGAAAAGATTGAAAATAATGTGACCATAGGGACATGTTCAACCAAGATGTGTCCTCTAATTAACATCACAGGTGTCTACAAACTTGTAATCAGTCGGCCTATTTAAAGGGTGACAAGTAGTCACTGTGCTGTTTGGTGACATGGTGTGTACCACACTAAACATGGACCAGAGGAAGCAAAGGAGAGAGTTGTCTCAGGAGATTAGAAAGAAAATTATAGACAAGCATGTTAAAGGTATAGGCTATAAGACCATCTCCAAGCAGCTTGATGTTCCTGTGACTAGTTACACATATTATTCAGACATTTAAGATCCACGGGACTGTAGCCAACCTCCCTGGATGTGGCCGCAGGAGGAGACGGATAATACGAATGGTAACAAGAGCCCAGAACAACCTCTAAACACATTCATGGTGAACTCCAAGGTTAAGATACAGCAGTGTCAGATCGCAGCATCCGTTGTTTGAGCCAAAATGGACTTCATGGAAAACGACCAAGGAGGACAGCACTGTTGAAAACAAATCATAAATAAGCCAGACTGGAATTTGCCAAACTGCATGTTGACAAGCCACAAAACTTCTCAGAGAATGTCCTATGGACAGACGAGAGAAAACTGCAACTTTCTGGCAAGGCACATCAGCTCGATGTTCAGACGCAAAAATGAAGCATACCAAGAAAAGAACACTGTCACTCTGTGAAGCATGGAGGAGGTTCTGTTATGTTCTGGGGCTGCTTTGCTGCATCTGGCACAGGGTGTCTTGAATCTGTGCAGGGCGCAATTAAATCTCAAGACTATCAAGGTATTCTAGAGAAATGTGCTGCCCAGTGTCAGCTTGGTGTCAGTCGCAGGTCATGGGTCTTGCAACAGGATAATGACCCAAAGCACACAGCTAAAAACACCCAAGAATGGCTAAGAGTGAAACATTGGACTATTCTAAAGTGGCCTATGAGCCCTGATCTAAATCCTATTGAACATCTGTGGAAGGAGCTGAAACATGCCGTCTGGAGAAGGCACCCTTCAAACCTGAGTCAACTAGAGCAGTTTGCTCGTGAGGAGTGGGCCAAAATACCTGCTGAGAGGTGCAGAAGTTTCATTGACAGTTACAGAAATCATTTGATTGCAGTGATTGCCTCAAAAGGTTGTGCAACAAAATATTAAGTTAAGGGTACCATCATTTTTGTCCAGGCCTGTTTCATGAGTTTGTTTTTTAAAATAATTCTGTTGAACCACAATTCAAAAGCATTGTCTGATTTTCATTGGTTAATTTTCATAGAATTTTTATTTATTACCACTTGTCAGATTAAAGTTATTTCTGTGACTATTGTGGGTTTTTATTTCATTAACAGAGGGGTACCAACAATTTTGTCCACATGTGATATGATCAGGTGGGTATAGTAACCAGAAATTCTACTCATGTAAAAGCAGTGCTTTGAAATTAATAATTAAATGTAGACAACCAAACATTTCTGCTTGCGTTAAGGGTACAAAGAGCACCCACTTAAAAACTTGAGTAATGACTTCAGTCCTGAAGGTTTGAGGTTATTCTCAAAAATTTACAACAATTTTCTTAGTTTTCTACTTTCCTCTGTAAATCTAAAGTTGAAACCATGTTCCTCAAATTTGTAATTTCCTCTTGTAAAATTGACTTTTCTTGTACATTTGAAACTTTATTATAAATTTGATTATTTTATGACAAATTTGTCTGTTTTTTTTAAAATAAAATTAGTTTTTTTTAAGATGAATTTGAAAGACTGTGGTAATTTTTTTTTTTACTTTTTCCTTATAACAATTTACATTTTTGACCATAACGTTGCAGTCAGTACTGAACAATAATTTAACTGATTACAAAGAAAAAATATTAATTGTATTTAATGAAATAAATTAACCTAAATAACAAAGGATGTCGTTATTTGTTATTTCTTTATTTGGGTTTTTTAGAAATCTCCTCACCACCCAGACAGCAGGAAAAACCACCCTTATTTTGAAATCAAATGTTGGCACGTTTAGTTTGTCTGAAGGCTGCTGACGGATTAAAGTCATTGACTTCGTGAATTTCGGTCATCTTAACATGCCAGGTACATAATAGGGAACTGTAGCAGACTCTAAAGACGTAATTCACCACAATATGTGTTCATGTACAGAATGATGTGCTTAGGCAGTTATAGTTGTGCTCTCAGGCTTTCTCATCAGGCACCTCTCTAGGCAGCTGCTGAAGGGAGAAATTGCCAGTCTCTTCGTTCCTGCAATTCCTACAGAACATAACTTAATATTGTAGTGGCTGGTGACATATATACTCAGCAATTCATCAGTCCCCCTTGTCCTTCCCTTCATATGAAGCTGCATATGAGTTCTAACCACATTCCTTCATATATTTTTCTTAATAAATTCATATCTCCTTGGCGAGGCGGTAAAATTTCTGGCATGGCGGCCTGCCACCGAGAAATGTTACCAGAGGAAGCCCTGCAGATACTGCCTTTGGCATAAAATTACATTAGTGAAGTATTCCTGATTCAAATAAGAACAGCAGTAATGGAAAACCTGCACAAGTGACTGGAAACTACACTACAGATAACATGTCTTACCTTCTTGGAAGTGCTTTCTTCTGGCCTTTTTTAAAGAAAAATCCTTCATTATGTCCTTTAAGTCCAGCTCACGAATGTCTTACTCTATGGATGCATGCTTGATCCAGTCTACTTTTTACCAAGTTTGGGGTCCACTGTCCCACGCACAGCTGCCTGATGTAAGCAATCATGGCCTTTCTTCTCTCTTCTCCATGGTCCAGTCCCTCAAATTTTTTTTTTTTTTTTTTGGAGATCAAAATCCATTTTTGAGTAATCTTTATCTGGGTGGCAAGTGAATCTGTTAACTTCAGTGGCTCACAGTCTCTGCTGTCTGATGGAAAGTGACTGTTACGTTACAGACCGAAGACGTGATATCTGGCAATCAGGTTTAATTCTTCCTGGTTCACAAGCTGTCCAGATGCATACCTGTGCTTGAAATCCAGCCGTGGCTGTTGAGACAAGAATATTTCCACTATACATCCAGCCGTGGCTGTTCAGATAGCGTAGATCCACTAACACGGTGTTGTTAGCATAGCTAGCCGTTACTTTGTACTAGCTTTGTTTGAACTTTGTTGCTGTTTTCAAGCACTTAAGATTGCAGTTGGTCTCAACCGGCACTTATCTTCCAACCCACCAATATGTAACCTGTGCTGGCAAAATGAGTCGGAATGCACACTGCGTCATTACGAGCTGCAGGCAGGAGAAGTCATAAATCATGACTGTTTCTTTGTTTGCCAACAACAAGTCCCGGGGGGAAAAAACCATAAGTGCCTCATATCATTGGAAAGCTTAGAAAATGTACTTTCTAAAA
Organism: Pholidichthys leucotaenia; assembly: GCA_020510985.1. Taxonomy (NCBI): domain Eukaryota; kingdom Metazoa; phylum Chordata; class Actinopteri; order Cichliformes; family Pholidichthyidae; genus Pholidichthys; species Pholidichthys leucotaenia. The sequence continues at coordinate 213,040,250 of CM035848.1, forward strand.
ATACATATGTTTTTGCAGAAGACATGGTTCACGACCAATCAAACGCGAGTTTTAAACCTAGCAAAAATATAAACTGTCTTTTTTCCGGGTCAGTTTTTGCGCACTTCCTACAAATTAAATATCATTTTGAAGGTCTTTCAATACAGAAAATGGAAAAAACGTTACCTCAGTTTTGATAATTTCCTCAAAGTGACTCATTTTGCCAGCACAGGTCACACATGCTTTTGTCCTTAACCGCGACAAAGAAAAAATCTATTTTCACAAAAACAAGGTAGCTTCATCTTGTCCTCCGCTCAGTAGTGAAGACTCAGCTCTCTGCAACAGGTCACGTCGACTGACGGCTTGTCTCAGCTACGGTAGGGTCATTTTATATATTAATTTATTTGCGCTGCGATGGATTGGCGATCTGTCCAGGGTGTACCCTGCCTCTCGCCCAAAGATGCTGGGATAGGCTCCAGCCCCCCCGCGACCCGAAACGGATTAAGCGGAAGATGGATGAATGAATTTATTTGCGCTAAAAATATTTATCCATATTAATAAAATGAGTAACACATCTGATCAAATTTCAGTAACTGTAACGCATTACTGAATTTTAAACAGTAATTTCATTACACAGCACAGTACTGTAACGCAAAAGTAGTGTCCTTACAGTAATGTTACAAAGTAACGCGTTACTGTAACACCACTACACTGTCCGCCAGTGCCAAGTATTGCAATCCTTTACTGAATTAGTCTTTTTTTTTTTTTCCCACCACTGATAAATATGCATATTGATTCCCTTCTACAGTGAACTGGTAAAAGCAACATAATGATAATGTTAACCCTAACCCTGGATTTACACCGACTACAGATGCAGTGCGGACGGAGCCTTGCGTCCATCCCCGCCAGCTCCGTTTGTATTTTGAAGCGGCATGGATAAGAACAAGGTTCGAAATACAAAGTTGTGCAATAATTATATAAAGTAACGTGAGATATCGAAAGACCTGAGACCAAGGAGAACTGATTGCGATCACGTGATGACAAGGAAGCATGACGTACCGGCTCTCCACCTGGATTTTTGTGCTCTAAATAATGTAAGTAGCCCGTTAATTTTAATTCTATGACGTGTTTGTTATATCAAAGTTTTTATCCTCTCTGACACAGTGGAGGAGTAGACCTCAGAAAATAACGGACAGTCCTTAAATCGTTTTATTGAACAAACCGCTATTAAATACTGCAAGATACCGCGGCATTTCCTTGTGGATTGGATCCGGCATCTGTCAAAAATGGACTCATTGCGTTTCATTAGTGATCTGAATCTGACGAGCCAGATTTGTTCTGCAATGGTCCGGATTAGGTGGGGATTAGAACATTGACGAGAATGGGGAACTATATGCTGCGGCATCCAGATGGGAGTCGGTGTAAATCCAGGGTAACACTGAATACTGCTTTCAGTGTCCCAGGTGTGTCCTTGTTGACAAAACATTTTTCCTATCTGAAGCAGTAAGTGGATTTTCCACTTTACATTTGTGCTTTGAGTCCTGCAGATGACTAACGGACTTCATAAGGGTCCCTATTCCCACTTTATGTTGATGGCTAAATTGAAATCTATCAATATAGCTCATTTTTGATTTACATGTACATTTCACTGCTTCTATTTAAAATATGCTTAGTTTTTACAGGACAGAAGGATATTGTAACTTTTTTCCTGAATTTAAAGAGATCAAAAATTCTACTGCCAAAGCATAGACAAAGTAACAGAAATGGTTACGCAACAGAAGTTTGGAGCTTCTCTTCATTTAAGAGGTTGTGGGAGGACCTTTGTCAGTCCAGCCTGTATCACTAGAAACATGAATGCTGTTTATCTAGAAAAAAATAAACGATAGATTTGTAATTGTTATTAAATTTACTGTTAAGACAGCCCCACACAGTCCCTGAATATGCACACATAATTACACATTAAACAATATTCAGCCATATTAGAATCTTATGTCATTATAGCCTTTATGGGATACAAATTGTTGCAATTGCAGAGCTGGACTTACAGGCCTTATATCAAGTCTCCACTATAGAGATACAGCACAAATCTTCTCTGTCTTGTATCTACTTAGTAGACTTTTAAAATCTTGAATTAGTTGGGGAACATGTCAATATAAGACTGACTGTGCAGTCGTTCCACTCTCCACTAATTAAGGCCAAGTCCACACACTGGCCAGAGCCACCTTTTATGGACTTGCACACCCTGTGCTGGATTCTTGCTGTCTGTGTGGTTTAGATTCCTCCTAGATTTACAGCCCCTTCAAAGAAAATTAGTATGCTCAGCATATAAGTTTGCTCCAAAAGTGATGACATGACAGCCTAATTTGTTATATCTTTGAAAATTATGCATGTAACCTATTCTTAAACATTTACACATAATATTTGTTTGGTTGTGTTTACTTCAGTTACAAGAATACAAGTGTGTGACAGAAACAGTATGGGCAACACCAAATTCTATTTTGTCTATTAATTCCACATTAATGAGCTTATAGATAAATTTATTCTCTATACGTCTTTCTGATACTTGCAATATCTCCTATAGGAGCAATATCTCAGGAGTTGTCATTTTTATTCATTATAGGCATCTCTTAATGATGTCTGCTTCAGTGTCCTATTTTTTTTTTTATTTTGTGTGAGGTTGAGTGTACATGCCATGAATTTTGGCCTAAATTAAATCTTGTTTTTGTTCTATATTTGTCCGTGGCACCAGCTCTTCAGTGTTTGCTGTCTAACAGGATGTAGACAGAGGATGTTTGCTGTGTGGTTGACTACATCATGCCTACTTTTCTATGCAGTGTATTTGCAGTATATACACATGGGGCATATTCTATTTTAGAGTGAAGAACACGAAAGTTTTCAGTGACTCACACATTTTTGGCATCTTAGTATTACCATGTTGCATATTTTGCTTCCTTTAAAATGAGCTGCCTTTAATCTTTCTTAAATCTGTGTAATTTTTGTAGAGCTTGGGCTGGCACAGCGGAAGTTTGCCCGGTGCCTGGGAGAGTTTCAGTTTGAGTACATCGGAGATGCAAAGACAGATGATGAAAAGTGTATTGGTAAGTGCGGCTTTACCCCCTCATATGACGAGAGCTACTGTAACTACTAGGTTTGCTGCAGCCACATAGACATACATTTTAAATGTTTGTTTACAGTTCCTTCTCTCTGTAGTAACTGGTGTGCACCTGCACCAGGTCACAAGATCTTTTACTTTACATGTCGCTGAGACTGAAGAATGTGGAAAGATGTGTGTGTGTATATATATTTTAATTTTATTTTCTTCCAGATGAGTCTTTGCAAGAGTTCTCGTCATTCTTAAAAAACCTTGAAGACCAAAGAGAGTTGATGGTGAGAATAACCTGTCAGAACCTGCTTGACAGTCAAAGAAAATACCTGTGCTGTGTGTCTGTGTGCTCAAAGTCATGTACCTGTGATGTGTTGCTCTGAATGCTATAAATACACTTTGAACAGTTCATACACTTATGGTTCATTTATCATTGGTATATACTACTGCAACTATGGCAAGGTGGCACTTAACTGTGTAAGGGTCACGGTCACATTTACCTGCCTAGGAGTGGCTGCAAAAAAGACAGGGCTGCGGCACCACATTATTACACAGAAGCATTAAATACCTAGACAATGAACAAAAGCTGCTACTGGAAACGAGGTCCACAGCAATAGAGCTTATTATGACTTACCACTATAAAATTAGCTTTGGAATTGGGAAGCAGTGTGAAAGTTGTTGATGTAAAAACTCGTACAGTAAATCTTATACACTATTGGAAGACAATTGTTGCACTTTTTTCATTATTAAACACTAGGCCAAATGAACGGTTAAAGGTAGTTGGACACAAACGCTCAATTTATAGTGTTTATAAAGTTTTATAAACAGCCATCGCCTTTTAATGCCTGTGTTCAGTGTCTGAGGTCAGTGAGTGAACCTATCATCAGTAGCTAAAGGAGATGACTGTTACAGCACCAGGCTCAGACCGTCAGCACAGCACTCTTCGGGATAGTGTAATGACATCACACTACAAAGCAAGGAAAAGTAGGATGGGCATGCAAGCATAGACGTGTCCTACAGCCAGAGCAGAAGACACATTGTAGGACTGAAGTAATATGGAATCAGAATCAGAATGAGATTTATTGCCATTGTTCATGTAGTACACAAACTAGGATTTTGTCTCGGTGCAATGCTGCAACATTAAACATAGAGTAACACTAAAGATAAAAACTATGCATGCAATAAAAGGTAGAATAAGAATAAGTAATGCTAATCTATGCATTTTTAAATATATTAACAAGCAGCAGATATTGTGGAGTTCCACATAGTGCAGTCGGCAATGCAAAAAGAAAAGAAACTACATTAATGACATTAATGTAATTAATGATTACATTAATGACTGCATTAATAAGTTATTGGGGGTAAAAAATAAAATGTACCGGTTAATGGGTGTGCACAGAATTCATGGTTTGCTACATCCATAACTTGAGTCATTTGGTTTGTTTTCTGCTCAGTTGTAATAGGTGAGGTGCTGATGTGCTAGAATAGATTAAACACAATTTCAGTACTGCATAAGGCTTCAATTCATTCTTTTTAACACTGAGAATGCAGCCATATTTTCTCAAAAAAATTGTCATTGGATTTAGGAGTGACCACAAACTTTGGTCACTTTTCCATACAATGAACATGAACTTATGGAGAGTAATACCAACCAAATAACTGATTTTGTCAAGGCCAGGATGGTGTCATACAGGAGCACACAACTCTAAATGCCATGAAACTGTGTACAGCAGCTATTTACTTAGGACTGGAAATTGTTTATTTTGTCAGAAGATATTAAAGAGCCTTATGACTTAGTTTCGCAATAAAGGAAGTCTTTTCCCCTCCTCTAGATGAGAAACATCACAGAAACTTTAATGAAGCCTCTGGAGAAGTTCAGAAAAGAGCAGCTAGGCGTATTAAGGGTAAGGTATCATGGTTGATCTTTGTCTTCAAGTATGCTTTGCCACTATTCATACATTGTTTCTTAAAGGGGTCATTGACTGAAAAATGGTGTTTGTAGGTTTTAATTGTCTGAAATGACTCTGCTGGTCACCTAATTATCCCCAAATTTTTAAGTCTTTTTTTTTTTTTTTTTTTTTTTAAAAACCACACAGCCTTTATCTCGTTTTTCTCTCTCAGAAACACCAGAAACGTTTTTGACTTTTGTGGAATTCTTACATGTCATGATTTGACAAAGCCAACCCATCGCTGTCCTTGAGACCAGCCCACTCCTCTATTGACCTGCCTAAGTGTCTGTCATGTAGATGGAAGTGGTGCTATAGGTAGCCTACACTGGTAACAGGAGGTTTGAACCAAGCGTGCCTTATATTGTTATTTTCTTCAGATCTTAGTCACCCTAATAACCATCCCTTTTACCACCTGGTTCACCGGTCCATGGTCTACAATGTGCCTTGAGTTGCTCTGGCCCATTTCCCAGTGGTTTCGCCATGGTTCCATGGTGGGGCGCCGACATGCCAGTCATGGGGAGCTGAGAGCCAGCAGCTCCAGGCAGCATCCCCAGGTCATGGCAACTGCCTGTGTCGGCACCCGGGACGCGGCACAGGCAGTTGCTGTGAGCCATCCTCCGGGCATGCTCTCACGGGTTAGCGTGGGGGAGCCACTTCATGATGGGTCATCCCCTGGCTGGCCGTGGGAGAGGAGTGGAGTACTGCGGAGCGAGACATTGCCCTTTGAGATTCCATGGCTCGGCCAGTGGACTTGGGTTGTGGTGATCGATAGATCGCCCGGCGCTGTCAATTTGTTGCATCTTGATGAGGTTGTTGGGGAGGATGACGTGAGATGCACAAACGGATGGTGAACCAGCGCTGCTAATCCAAGCTAGAAGAAGGCTAGAAACTACTCGGCTAATGGCTGACAGAAGAGGGAGGGTGGAGTTGAACAGCTGAATGTTTCTTAAAGTGACAGGCTTTAAATCAGAGCGTTTCAAGAAAGCAAAGAAAAACAAATTTGCTTCAATAATTAAAAAAATTAAAGAAAATGTGAACAAAATGTCACAAAGACTTTAAGACATGAGTGAGCTGTTAAAATGTGGAGAAAGTGCAGTCAGTGACCCCTTTAATATCTGTTTAACCAGATTTCTTTCCTCTATTCATGTTTGTAACATGTAATTGCATCACACACAGCACTGATGAGATGAATTGAAATATTTTTTTTCCATTGTCTCTTCCATCCACTGTCACATCTTTAAAGACGGAAAGAAAGAAATATGAAAAAGAAACAGAAAAGTACTACAGTTCTTTGGAAAAACTTCTGAATATGTCGGCAAAGAAGAAAGAGCCACAGCTACAAGAGGTACATTTGTACACCTCAATTTGACAGATAAGTGAAAATACCTAAATTGTTGTTTTTCTGTGGCATTACAGCGGAACCTGGTAGACTGTGCTGGTTCCCACTGTTGTACGTTGTTGCAACAATTTTCCTAAGGTGTTAGAAAAGGAAATGTGTGCTCTTTGTGTTTTGCTACTGAGGTCAGCTGTAGCTGCTGCAGCTTGTGAATCAGTCATTGTTCTACAACCATGAGATAAGTTGGAGGAATTCTGCCACCGCTCACAATCTTTGTCTTCTTGTTTTTGTTCCATGATGAATCCATATACAGCTTAACGATATGTTGTATTCACACTTACCAGAAATGGCTCTTATGACTACAGGCTTTTTTTTTTTTTTTATGCTCAAGGCTCCGTGGTACCATCATAATCTGTCCCTCCCTGTTATCACATTTTCCTTCCATAATTATTGGGATCAAAGTGATATATAGTTACAAAATTATTGGGTTATCTATGTAATTAAATAGAAATCAATAGCAATTAGCGTCAGTCAATAACGGGGAGTTTTATTAACTGGATATTTGTCAAATATATGAAAGACATGTGTCTTTCATATATTTAAATATGGTGGTTAGACTTTGAGGCAGCATGGTTACATTCTGTGCAGAAAAGTCTAACCACAATATTCAAATATAAGAATGATATATATGTACAGTCGTGAAAATATTTGGACACCCCTTTAAATATTCTGTTCTTTATTAAGAAATGTTCACGTATCTGTCTAACCTTGTTCTTGTGTTTATTTGCATTTTTTAAAATTTATTTTAGCCATTGTAAGTGGGAATGAATGTGGAGGTGTCCTAAAAATGATGGGGGAGGGTGTCCTAATTTATTCCTCACTATTTGTTTAGAATTACATTTTACAGAAAATGTGAAAAAAGGTCTTCATTTTTAATTTAGTTGGATTATGTGAATCTTCCAGTATTTTTTAACATTGATATTAAATATCCATATGTCCAAATACGTTTAAAAAAAAAAAAAAAAAAAAAACCCACACAGGCTTAAACGGGGTGTCCTAATTTTTTCACATGACTATCTTTCATACACTATATGAAGCAATGTGACATATGACGCCTGCCTTTGTTTGTCCATCTGTACAAGCTGTCCAGCAAACTCCTCCCACAGTTTCTAGGCTACAATTTTTTATTTTTTTTTTTTAAATTTTAATTTCACACTGTGTACATGAATTGAAGATGTGCCTTATACTAGGATTTTTATTTTGGACAATTTTTGTAAAAATGTTTTAGAACTTTGCCATTTTGTGAATGAAATTTCAATTGAGGTGACATAGTTTGTCCGGCTAACTCGTCGTACAGTTTCCAACCTAGGACATTTTCTTTTCAGTGTTTGTGTGTGACGATGTGCACATTGTCGGGGGTTAAATGACTATATTTTCAAGATTTGTTCCGCTTTGAATTGTAGATTTTTTTTTTTTTCCCCTAAACTCCTTGCAAGTGGAATGGCTCAGTTTTACTACAGCTCTCTTTTTTATTATGAATTTGTAATTGATTTTTCAGTTGGCTATGCACTATTGATAATGGTTATGGATAGGCATATAATGTACAGTGTCCAGTGCTTTTGGTTTTTGGATAGAATACTGTATATCATAGCTGTCTCCCAACAAGGTTTAGTTTGGATATGTACAGGAGGAGACTATGGGGGGGGGGGGGGGGCGTAAATAATGATGATAATGTCCGTTAATAAGAATAATAAATTGACCCAGCAAGAAGAGACATGAACTTACAGAACTTTTGCAATAACTGTGCAACCTTTTTGCCTAATTATTTCTGAGGGATAAAATTGATTTTGTGTAATTGGCAGTTGTTGTCCAGTAAACGATATTAAAATACTGTTAAAGGTGTCATCTTAATAACCAACTAGATCTATTCTGTGTGAGATTAATCAACTACTTTAAGCTGCCTCTTTAGGCTGTTAATGTTTCATCTCCTGCTCACTGTCAGCTGAGAGACTCCAGCATATTTGACATTTCAAAGCACAAGCAGTAGTAAATATTGGAAATATTGTTTTCCTATTGCTATTTGCAAAGAAACTATTTCCACATGGAGCTAAGGGAAATCAGACTAGTGCTTTTGTGCACTACTTTTGTAATGTCTGAATGACATTAAACTTCACTTTGACTTGGCTGCTGTGTCTGCCCAAGAAGACATCTCTCATTTTGCACTTCCTGTGGTTTACTTGAGTTTTTCCTGCCATAGTTTTGAAAGTAGCTTTTCTTTGTTTTTGCTTTTCATTGAAATGAGTCAGAAATCATACAGCATATGATTTACAGGCCAAACAGCATTACAGGATAAAGTATTTATTTTGACTTTAGGCTTTTTTTAATATAGATTTTTTTTTAACCATCTGTTGAAGTTATGTCTTGTCTGAGAATTTAATGGCATACCAAGATGACCCGCAAACAAATTGCAATGCACCCCCCTAAACAGTGATGTTTTGCATTTGCTTCTGTACAGTTGTCTGAGACTGTTTTCTTCACCTCTTCAGGCAGACATTCAGGTGGAAAGCGTGAGGCAGCACTTTCAGGAGGAGTCGCTGGACTACGTGTGCAAGCTGCAGGAGATCCAGGAGAGAAAAAAGTTTGAATGTGTAGAACCGGTAAGTAACTGACCTCTGTGGATTGGAAGCTGTAACATTTTCTTTTCCCTTCACATTAAATGGTAGGTCTGTTATTTTGCCAGTCTTTTATAAATGTCACGTCTTTGTTAGGGGTATAATATTTCATCTATGAGTCCAAGTTGTAACAAAATGAGAAGTAAAATTGAAAATCCCTGCTCTGTATTTAAATGCACACTCTGATAAGTTCACAAAGCTACAGCAGTTCCATGTTTAAAAACTGTACTGTTCTCACTGTAATGCTGCTTGATCCCTTGTGGAGAAAGGAAACGGGTGAGGCAACGAGCTGGACGACGCATGAACTCTATTCCAACATCTTGTACAGTAGAAGAGATCCCAGATCTCTGTGCATTCCTCTTTTATATCTTTAATACCGTGCATTGAGACCCGGGACTTCCGACCATAATACATCTTTGTTTAGACAAAGACCTGTGTGGCACATTAACATGACATAACGCCGGCACCGCTCTCACACCCTTTACTCTTTCAGCGGCTCCAGCAGTTCCTTCTCTCCCGGGGGGCGCATTGTCCTTACTGTCCCGTCTGATACCCCCCGGTGACGCCTCCTTTCAGTCCATTGTTCCCCCCCCTCCTTCCCCAGCTGCCTTCTCTGGGTGGAGAACTCCCACACCATGCCTCCACACAGCCCCCCCCCCAAACACCCAAAAGGGGCAGTAACCCCCCCCCCCCCCCCGTCCTTTGGGCTTGAGCCGGCACCTATAGAGCCTGTAGCAGGGTGTCGCCGAGCCAGTCGAATGGCCCTGCTGACCAGGTGTACAGGAGGGCACGTCAATCTGTGGAGGGAAAAAGAGGGAGAAAACACATTAGCTTCGTGAGCGCCGGTCCCTGCCAAGGGATCACCAACTTGCGGAGCCACCAACGGTGGGTGTCCATGCCAGGGAGCTTGGGCAAACACCACTTGCTCGTCTGCCAACACAAAAGCAGGCTTCAGCCTTTCGATGCAGATGGTCTCTCTACAGCCCTCCAAATCTAACACAAAATGCTTCGCCCCAGGTTCCAACACCCTGAACGGTCCGTCATACGGTGGGCGCAGCAGGGTCCGGTGCGCATTGTGCCTGACAAAAATGGCGTTTTGCAAGCTTTATGGGACGAAGGTGCGGGGAAGACGATGGCGGGCCAGGCCCGGTACGTTAAGCCTCCGTACTGTGCAAAAATTGTGCGGTCGGCTCGGTCCCAGGTGCGTGGTTTTCCGGTTAAAAACTTTCCGGGGATCTGCAGCGGCTGAGAAACGAGTTCTGCCAGGGAGGCTGCCAAATCCTCCTTAGGTGCGGAGCGCAACCCTAAAAGAACCCAGGGCAGGCAGTCGACCCAATTTGTGTCCATGAGCGAAGCTCTGACCACTGCTTTAAGCGACCTATGAAAATGCTCGCATAACGCATTAGCTTGGGAGTTGTGTGTGGAAATGCGGTGAATTTTGACCCCCAGGCTCTGGGCCATCGTGGACCAGAGTTCCGAGACGAATTGTGAACTCCTGTCAGAAGTGATGTCTGACGGGGCTCCGGACCATGTGACCCAAGCTGTCAAAGCACGAGCCACTTTGGTGGACGTGGTAGAAGCCAGCGGGACCACTTCAGGCCAGCGCATGATGCAGTCCACGATTGTTAAAAGGCACGTGAAACCTTGTGACGGCGGGAGGGGTCCCACCAAATCCATGTAGACGTGGTCAAACCTCCTGGCCGGGATTTGGAAGGGCTTGAGGGGGGCTGTGGTGTGCTTGTGCACTTTGACCCACTGGCACACGACGCAAGCTGCAGCCCACTCCTTCATGTCCTTGCGCAAGCGTGGTGAGATGAATTTCACCCCACTAGCTTCACTGAAGCGCGCACTCCCGGATGCGAAAGGGAGTGGACAACTCAAAAATACGACTGCGCCAAGAGCTCGGAACCACCGGGCGCAGGCGGCCAGTGGAGACGTCGCAGAGCAAGGGAGGGCACCCTTCTTGCACCACCCTGCTCTCCAGCCTTAACCCAGTAGGCGCAGACTGGAGTGCGCAAATGTCTGTATTCCCAGCTTTCTCCGCGGCCATTGCAGGGAAATCTATTCCCATGTAGACTGGGAAGACTAACGCGCGCGATAAACAATTGGTTATGATGTTGAGCTTGCCTGCAATGTGCTGAATGTCAGTCGTAAACTGAGATCGCGGCCAAATGCCGTTGCTGCTGGACTGACTGCGGTTCCGAGACCTTGGACAACGCGCATGTCAGCAGCTTATGGTCCACGAACGTGGTGAACTCACGCTCTTCTAGCCAAAACTGGAAATGGCACTTTGCCAGGTGTAGAGCCAACAACTCTGTCGAATGTGCTGTATTTGCGTTCGCTGTCACGCAAAGCCCGACTGAAGAATGCGAGCGGCTGCCACGAGCCGGTGACTTACTGCTCTACCACTGCTCCTATGGCAACATCAGACGCGTCCATAGTGAGCGCCATCTGTGCAGACAGATCTGGGTGGGCTAACAACGCAGCATCCACAAGCACTGTTTTGGCATTCGTGAAAGGCTGGACTTGCTCAGGAGTCCAGTCAACGTTTTCCGCGGGCTTTTTTTTTTTTTTTTTTTTTTTTTTTTAAGCGCGGCATACAATGGCTGCTTCAGCTGGGCTGTCCGGGGAAGGAAACGGTTATAAAATTTGACCATCCCCAAAAACTCCTGCAGGTCCCTCACAGACTGCGGACGTGGAAAGTCCGACACAGTGTGCACCTTATCCGGTAGCGGAATTGTACCCTCCGGCGAAATGTGGTGGCCCAAAAAAAATCAATCTCTGGCACACCGAACTGGCACTTTGCCGGGTTCACTATTAACCCGTGCGTTTCCAACCTCTGGAAAACAGTCTTGAGATGGGCAATGTTTTTCCTCCTCGGATGCGCTAGCTACCAGAATGTCGTCTAAGTAGACGAAAACAAAGGACAAGTCGCGAAGCGCTGCGTCCATCGTCCTCTGTAAAGTCTGCACCGTGCCTTTTAATCCGAATGGCATGCATAAAAACTTGAAAAGGCCGAAAAGAGTTACCGCTGTTTTTGGAACGTCTTCCACGCGCACCGGGACCTGATGATATCCACGGACCAGATCCACTTTCGAACAAACACGCGCCCTGGCAAGACGCATGGAAAAATCCTGGATGTGCTAAATGGGATAACGATCGTGTTCTGTGGCGTTATTCAAGTGCCAGAAATCACCGCACGGTCGCCACGACCCGTCGGCTTTAGGCATGGGGATGCCCACGGGCAGTTGGGGTGTCTGACGATGCCAAACTGCTCTGAGTTGTTAAACTCCTCTTGCGTGCTGGCCAGTTTAGCTGTGTCCAAACGCCGAGGTCGCGCGAACACCGGCGGGTCTTTTGTCATTATAAAGTGTTCAACCTCATGTTTCGTTATCGTAGCCGAAAAGTCAGGACTGAGTGCTGGGAATTGTGAGCAAATGTTGGTACTTACCCCCTGGAGCTATAACGTTAGCCAGTGTTGTTGACCCAGCTCCTTGAGTTGTGCAGGGCAGTGAGGTTAAAGCGACAGCGTCCACTAATCTCCTGTTGGCAACATCGACTAACGACCCATAAGCACATAAAAAATCTGCGCCTAAAATGGGGCCGGAACATGCAGCTATCACAAAGTCCCACTGAAAGTTGCGTCCGTTTAAGCATATCGTCTGTCTGCTCCCCGAATGTCCTGATGGTGGAGCCGTTGGTGGCCATGAGCTCGGAACCGCTGCGTTCTGCCACCATGTCTGCGTTGACCGGCAGGATGAAGCTGTTCTGGAAGCTGGAGTCCACCAGAAATGGTCTCCCCAAACTTGTGTCCGTGACATAAAGCAGTCTGTTCCTGTCACCGTCGGTTGCAGCTGCAACTGAATTCCGAACGTGCCGTCTTCCTGGCTTCTTGAATTGGCATGGCGACAGGCTGCATTGGACATTTGAGCTGAAACGACGACTATGCAAACAGATCGCCCCGTTCCTTTGTCTCCTGGTGTCTGTCCTGGCTACCACGAACAGCTCCTCAACCTCACTGGAGTCCCTCATGGATGCCGGTGCCACTGTCTGCACGCTGAGAGTTCTGGTCACCAAAATGATGTGGTCTGCTTCCAGCACAAGCGTGCGGTAGTCCTTAACCACCAGCCGTGGCCAGTTGGCCAGGATCGCCCTCGCTGTAGCCGGTAGGTTCCTGAGGAACAAGTAGGTGAACAGCAAAGATTTGTCGTCCTTCCCCCTCAGTGCCAACATGCTCTCCATGAGCTCCACTGCTGATCTGTCTCCTAACTCCAAATGCGTTGGGAGTCTCTCTGCCCTCTCACTGTCAGAAAGGGTATAGCGCTGGAGAAGTATCCTCTTGAGCGCTTCATATTTTCCTTGGGTTGGCAGCTCCTGGAGCAGGCTCATCACCTGTTGTGTGGCGCATGCATCCAGTGCAGCGACCATGTAGTAATACCTGGTATTGTCTGTTGTCATCCCACGGAGTGCAAACTGGGCTTCTATGTGCAAGAACCATGCGGTCGGGTTGTGAAGCCAGAAGTCTGGGAGCTTGACTGAGACAGCGCACGTGGTGCTGGTGCTCTCCCTCCAGGTAGTCTCTGGAGCGGTGATCAGCTCGCTTTCCATGGCACGTCTTAGGGTCACCAATATGGAGAAAGGAAACGGGCGAGGCAACGAGCTAGATAACACAAACTTTATTCTTTCTCCAACATCTTGTACAGTAAGAGATCCCGGGTCTCTGTGCATTCCTCTTTTATATCTTTAATACCATGCTTTGAGACCCAGGACTTCCATCCATAATACATCGTTAAGACAAAAACCTGTGGCACATTGACATGACATAACGCCGGCGCCGCTGTCACACCCTTTACTCTTTCAGCGGCTCCAGCAGTTCCTTCTCTCCCTGGGGTGCACATTGTCCTTACTGTCCCATCTGATACCCCCCGGTGATGCCGCCTCTTTCGGTCAATTGTTCCCCCCTTCCCCAGCTGCCTTCTCTGGGTGGAGAACTCCCACATCATGCCCCCACACCTTAACTCTAAGGATCTTCTTTTGTGGAAACAAACTTGTAACTTTATAAAATGCTGACCAGGTTTTGTTTTGAGACATCTGGAACTGAAGGATGTCAAGCTCACAATAAGAAAGGTGGGGCCAAGGGATACGACATTTCTTTCTTCCATTTTTAAAGTAACTTTTGTGTTCTGTTGAAGGGGCATCTGGTTTACAGTAAATGACAGTCCATCACCTAGTAAATGGTAGTATAGACAAATTCCTAGTTTGTGTACTACATGAACAATGGCAATAAATCTCATTCTGTTTTATTGCATCCTCCAGTCCTTACTTTATCAAAGCGCGGGCACAGATGAGTTGTCACATGTGACTAAGTTTGATTTACACAAAATGGATCAACATAGCTGTCATTTTGTAATCATATGACATTCTTTTGTTATGAGTCTCTCTGTTGCGTGCAGGTTTACTACTGTATGTCATATCTTGTTCTTTTTTGCAATGATTTCTTGCAGATGCTGGCCTTCTTTCAGACGGTCTTCACCTTTTATCACCAGGGCTTTGAGCTTGCCAAGGACTTTGATCATTATAAACGAGCACTGCAGATCAATATTCAGAATGTGAGAAATTCACTTTTCTCTCATATTTGTAATGTACCAGAAGTAAATCCAGAAATTATTCACTGAATCCTAAAAATACTGGCATCTGCCAGTGGTACCCCTCAGCCTCTGTTTGTTGTGGAGATGTAGTTTTTGGTATCTTGACCTTGCAATCCCAAAACTATAGTCAAGTCAGGATGAACCTGTGCAAAGTTTGGTGACCCTAACTTTACTTGTTCTATAGTAATAGGGCATAGGGAATGTTAGCATTGATCTTTGCCCTTTTGACCCCAAACCCAAAGTCAGAGAGCAGGGCGTAAGCCATCCAAGACTTGCCTTAGACATGATGATATCAATTTGAAAAGGCTATATCATTCGTGTGTCGTTATCACGCTACAAGATTTAGGGAAAACTGACCTCTGAGATCAGAGGTCACCCAAATTCAAACTCACCTGACATTTTTCATAGATACACCCATGGTATCAATTTGAAAAGCCCACGTCATTTCTTTCTCCAGTTATCACGTTCACAAGGTAGCTGACGCCGACACTCATCCACCCAGTGGGGTGACGACATTACCTCTTCAGACTTTAAGTTGGACTCATACTACAACGTTGGGACTGACGTTTTGGCAAACGTCTGGCTCCACTGGCAAAAGTTGGTAAAAGTTAATTATTGTTGATGTTTGTTGGGGAACACTGGCGAACATCGTGTTCGTTGAAAATTTTCAACATGCTCAAAATTTACCAATGTATGGACATAAACGTTGGTGAAAGTTGTGCTCAGTTTGTAAAAGTTTGGGTGCTGGGCTAAGCTGTGCAGAGCTCAAGTAAGGTGGGCTTCACTGGTGAACGTTTACTGAAATGCTGGCGGAAGATGTTTGTAGACAGAACTCTTTAAACGTTTTTTTGCTTCAGTGAAAATGTAGGACTTACCCCATAGGCCGTTCAGTCCCTCTCTCTAAAAAAAAAAAAACAAAAGTCTGAACAGTCTCAACTTCAGTCCAAGGAGAAATAACAAAATTCTCCAATGAAACTGACAAAGTGTATGCCCAAGAAGGGAGATGGGGAGATGTGTACTGTCAAAAAGCAGGTCCAGAATGCCAGGAAGCCTCCACAAACACTGACGTATGCTGAGTATTTGCTTAAGTTGGCAACCGCTGCACATACAGGAGTTGGTGTGTGCTGGATTCAAAATAATCCTGCTCGCAAACGTAATTTCACCGACATTTGGACTCATTGCTCGGATTTTCAAAACATCGGTAAACGTCGGTCCAAACGTTGTAGTGTGAATCCATCATTAGAGGCTGAGGGGTAAAAACTACATCAGTTTGATTTCAGTTTGGTTTTTCTGCACTGCCTTTTCCCAAGTTTGACGTCACAGTTAGGAGATTATATTAGTTTTTATGCCGACCTATTCAGCATAAAAATGTAATGTTTTTGACCTGTTCATCTGTCTGACGTTTGTCGCCACTATAGGTTCTACATTTCTGATCATATTGACTTCAGATTTATACAGAAGCTTTATCTCACCAATACCTTGGACACGTTTGATTTTCTGACGCATCTAAAGAGGGGTTCCATTTATTTGGGGGAGGGGTCCCTTTCTGTTGTCTCCATTATAGCTTCCACATTTTTGATTGGATTCACTTTGATTTTATACATCTAATACAGGGGTCTGCTTTTTGGGGAGGGTAGCTTGTACTTTTTCACTCCATTCTATGTTGTCACCTGTATAGCGTCTACATTTCTGATCAGACTGACTTCGTATTTGTACAGAAAGTTTGACTGAAATGAGGAGTTTCATTTTGTGGGGAGGTGGACTTTTTCCCATCCATTTTATGTTGATCACAGTTCTCCTTAGGGGCCCCTGATGTGCAAATGCTTGTGGTATGTGAGCTTGCTCACTAAGGTTCTTTCATTTTAAAAATGGCAAAATCCCATAAATCTTGACTCAGTGGTCCGTTGTTTTAAAGGTCACCCACCCAACAGGAAGTATCTTCCTGAAATGTGTCTTTGCTTCCTGTCCCTCCCAGACTAGGAGTCGATTTGAGGGCACTCGGTCGGAAGTACATGAGCTGATGAAGAGGATCAGAGACTCTCCCCAGGAATACAGACAGACCAGCCCTATCAGTTTTGAAGGCTACCTTTATGTACAGGAAAAACGTAAGGCTTCTGTATAATACAGTATATATCTATATATACAGTGGATATATGAAAAAATGTTCACACCCTGTTAAAATGCCTGCTTTTGTGACGTAAAAATATTACTATGATAAATCATTTACAGATTTTTTGCACTTTTTATATTGATTTGTTAACTTGTACCTTGGGCAGCACGGTGGTGGAGTGGTTGGCACTGCGGCAGCACAGCACCTCACCCTTGGCTGGGGGATCCTGGGTTCTATCCCAGCCCCCGACCAACAGTGATCTGTGTGGAGTTTGCATGTTCTCCCCGTGTCTGCGTGGGTTTACTCCGAGATTTCTCCGGTTTCCTCCCACATGCCAAAAACATGCACGTTAGGTTAATTGGCGTCAAACTGGGGATTCTAAATTGTCCTTAGGTATGACTGTGAGAGTGAATGGTTGTCTGTCTCTGTGTGTTGGCCCTGCGATGGACTGGCGATCTGTCCAGGGTGTACCCTGCCTCTTGCCCAAAGATGCTGGGATAGGCTCCAGCCCCCCCGCGACCCGAAAAGGATTAAACGGAAGAAGATGGATGGATGGAACTTGTACCTTTTTCACTCCATTTTATGTAGTTGCCGCTATAGCTTCTACATTTCTGATCAGATGGACTTCAAATTTATACAGAAGCTTTAACTCATCAATGCCTGGGACAAGTTAGATTTTGACATGCATCTAGAGAGGGGCTAACATGCAAGGTTAACCAACAACTTGATGCTACTTTGTCTACATGCCAGGTTTATATTTGAATCAGATGAGGGAATGCATTACTATGTTCAGTGAGAATTCTGATATGGGATGGGTGTAGGGTATGTGAGCTTGCTAGGTAAGATTCTTTTCTTCTTCTTTTTTTTTTTTTTAGGGCCACCCCCTTTTGGTTCAAGTTGGGTCAAGCGCTACTGCACGTTTGTCAAAGAGCAGAAGATCCTGCACATGGTGACATTTGATCACAGATCAGGAGGGAGGAATGTGAGTAGTCACAGAAGGATAAGCTGTTCTACACTTTTTCGGCATGCTACCTGTATCTCGTACTCTTTGTCGCTAAGGGCATTCAGAATACTAAATTTCTTTTCAGGGCGAGACAGAGTCCGTCACGCTCAAATCCTGTGTTCGGAAAACAACAGACATGTTGGACAGGAGGTTCTGCCTAGATCTCGACATAACAGATCGGTAAATTACTTCTTTGCTTTTGTAAGTCATAAACATCAAAGTAACTTAAAGGTCTTGTATTATGTGTTTTCTTGATTAATTTTCAGGTTTGACATTAGCAAAGATGCATACATGTGTGGTTTTAAAGAGCAACAAGTATTTCTTTGTTTCATAGGTCCTCAAACATCACGTCTTGTCCAGTCTTCTCATTAATATTAATAAACCCCTAGTTTTATTGGGTTACAGTTTTTTTTTTGTTTGTTTTTTAATGATGCACATTAAGCTAATAAGAGAAATGGGCAACTGCTACTCTTTACAGCAGAGGCAGACTTTAACAACCAGTAGGACTGTGATTGGAGCGGAGCTGAAAGCAGGACTTGTTTTGTTCATGAGATCATGAAATCCTGGAAGTGCAATTCGCTTGTCAATCAGAATCCGATTTATTGCCGTTGTTCATGTAGTACACAAACTAGGAATTTGTCTCGGTGCAATGCTGCAACATTAAACATAATAAAATTAAAGAAATAAACTATACATGCAATAAAGTGTAGAATAAGAGTGAGTAATACTAGTCAGCAGTTAAAATATATTAGCGAGCAGCAGATAATGTGGAGAACCATATAGTGCAGTCGGTAATGCAGGAAGAAAACAGTGATTGACATGAGTCTGGTTGAGCTGCTGTACATAGTGCACGACAGTCAATAAGTCACTTAGTGTTCAGCAGTCTGATGGCAGAGGGGAAGAAGCTGTTCATGTGACGGGAGGTTTTAGTCTGGAGACTAAGAACTGAGCTGCATAATGGCTGTGCATTTCTCTGTGAAGTAGGCATTTAATGCTATAACTGTATATGTTTGAGTCATAGATGTATTTTATAAACTCAAAACCCAAGAAAACACAATTTTGTGCAATATTTTCCTTTTAATATTCGTGTACAATCACTATTTTGTTGTACAGGCCACAGTTGCTTTATTTTTCATTTTCTAATTAGTGATTCATTCTTGAACAAAATATAAAACTGTAGCGTCAACAGAAGCCTAGATCGAATGCTCTAATTTTTCCTACTGGACAGCAGCTCATGTGTTGGAGGGCTGTCCCCACACATATTTGGCTTTAGGGGTTTGTCACACCCTGCTGTAATCAATACCTCATTCTGACACATAACGCAACCCTGTCCTGCCCCTTTTCTGTAGTATTAATAGAAGAGCAATAGCCCCAGTTTAGACTGGGAATTTTAGTTCAGTCATCCTTTTAGATTGTAATGAGTAAATTTGATACTTATGTGGCTGTATATAACCATAATTGTTATAAACTAGCTGCTATAAGTAAATGTGTGGTAATGTTTGTAGTTTTTTTTTTTTTTTAAAAGCACCTCTGACTTTTTATTAATGTTTAAATTGATGAAGCCGTCTCTGATTGCTGTACTATGCTGTACTTCCAAGGCTTTACCTAATGTTGATGTGGTGTGGCTCTCTCCCAGGCCAGGAACTGTGCTTACAGTACAGGCCCTGTCAGAGGATGACCACAAGTTCTGGATGCAGGCCATGGGTGGAAAGGAACCAGTGAGTCATCCCCTTCAGTTTCACAATCTACTGCTCACTCTCATCTGCCATGTTGTGGAGAACTGCAGCTTACAGCTGTCACAACTGTAGCTTAATATGCATGTGAACATCAAGTATAAAACATAAACTCCTTTATTCTGTTTAACAGATTGGATACTATCTTAGTAGGACCTATTCTAAAGAAAGAGGAAGTAAGTTGTTCTTTTACCAGGCCCCATTTCTGTAAAATCACATTTTGAAGATTTTTACAATTTTTAAATGTTTTCCTAACCTTTTCATCTTTAGTTGATGCTTACCTGGATGATGTGGGATTGAATTTTGTAAAGAACTCCATCTGTGCAATAGAGAAAAGAGGTGAGCCCCACGTATTATCTGTGGTACTAGAACAGAGCTCAGTTCACAGATTTATACAGTGAGGAGTTTTAATGAAATTGGCTATCAAGTGTGGTGTCGTAGTCTGGGCACAGGAGGGCAGACTTTCTCCAGTATTGAATGGCAAGGGGCCTGTCGTTCATACACTATAGACAGCATGCAGTTTTTAAAATGCTTTTCATTGAGTAGCACAAGCATTCCCTGTAAATCACTCTAAATGGACTCCCTTCTCATATGTTTTTGGTTTTGTTCTTTTATATCGGATTCATTTTCATACAAACTGTTATCTGCCATTCTGTACTTGGTTCTTTTTGCATTGATGTTCTGCTACATGGTTTCACCACACACAATTTGTGCTATATAAGTAAAGTTGTATTTTTTCTCTTTGTATTACTATAACCTATTAGGCATTAATGACCAAGGCCTGTACAGAGTTGTGGGGGTTAGCTCCAAGGTCCAGAAGCTACTTTCATTAATGATTGGTAAGTTGACGTTTGTATCTTCTGCCTTTTCCGCCTCAGATGCAATATTTTGGCACAGCCAAATATAGTTAAAATTTTAATTTATATGCTTCTGCACTCTGTGTAATTAAGTCACCCCTAGTTAGTTGAAAGTGTTGATTTAATAAATGGTGTCTCCTGGGGGCGATATTAAAAAGATAGCGATTGACAGTTGGACCATGACTCAGCCCGTCCAGGTCACTCTGAAGAGCAACAAGTGCCTCTGTGTATCTTAGCCTATTTCATTCAGTTTGAAATCCCCAAGATAATCTGACAGGGACCGTCTTTTTCTCAGTCTTTTGGTTTTTCCTACATTAACACACAATTACAAAGATCTCAGGCTTCAGAATGGTTTATTCTGTCAGTTTCCTTTCTCAATTACTTCAGTGTCTCTCACTTCTCTTCAATCCCTTTCACTCAATTGCTCTTCTATAGAATTCGTCCTCTGTCCTTTTTGTTGCTCCCCATTTGGTCTCTGGTTTCCTGCTGTCTTCAGCAGACACCAGCTCACTTTCAGCTCTGTGTTCAGAATGACAACAAACTCAGGCAGCCGCCAGCCTGTCTCAGCTTCCTCTCCAAAAACCTCCCAGCCTGCCGACTTATTCTGTAGACTCCATTAACACTCTACTCTGGAAGTTTCTACTTGCCTAAATTTAACTTTTTTCTGTCTCAAGCCTTGCATAGTAATGGGAAATAAGAAAATATATTTACAAATCCCTTATATTTTAAACAGACTGCCAAAAGCAGAACTTAAATCTTATTCCTTAAATGAAATGCATCTTTGACAGGGGTAGTATTACTTCTACACAGATACATTCACAAGTGTTTTGCGCATACAACAGTTCATAGTGAGTGGGTGATGGAAGCTTTAAACCCTGAAGAAAGACTTTGGATCCTCCCACTCCTCCTCCTTTTCATCTCACCCACCAACATGGCCGTGGTCCAATCCAAGAGGACAAAGTGATACAAAACTCTCCCATCATATTACAGTACAAACAAAGAGAACGGCACCTATTGAATGACGGACAACAAGACAACAGGAAGAAGGCTGTAAAACTGAGCCCCTTTCTCTTTGACCTGTTTGGGTGTCAGACTGACTGAACAGGGAAGTATTTGGTGTTTCTTATATGGAAATAACAGTTGCTGATTTGGAGGTTTTCTTCCCATATAAATTGCTTAGGAAAGCGAATTTTAAGAGTGCACATATACATTTTGTAATAGCATCTCCTAATAATTTATGGTTTAGTGCAGTCTATAATACCAAGACTGTGTTGAATACTAAATGCTGCCTCCTCATATGATCATCCATGCATCTCATGATAATGTCTGTTGCTCTGATTTTTCTAATGTCATATTAATTGAAATCAGTGAAACATCATTGCACTACTTGTGGTTTTAGCCCAGTCAAATTACATGGAAGATCCTGTATTCTCTCTCTTTCTGTTCACACTCTGGGCCTATCTTACCTCTTTGCATCAAATAAAGGAATAGAGGATGTCATCTGCTTCTTCATTTCACCTGGTTAGCTTGGAAACACTGTACTGGATCTTAGAAACCACCGATTCAGGATTATCTGATTCTTGGTATTTAATAGCATGACTTCAGGTGTCTTTGTCAAATGGCAAATGCTGAAATTGCAATTTTAAACGATATTGCTTAAAAGAGAAGTGATAGTTTCATTATGGAAATGTATGGTTAATGAAATTTTGCTGTTTAAGGAATTGAAAGGGTAAAACTAGATTTTGGAAAAAGTGCAATCCTTGCTTATTTCTAACCATTTGCAGTGTGAAGTGGGGGTGAATAATGCCTCGTCTGTTTTGGAGCAAAGTGAGCAGTTGTACATTTTCTCACCTGGTTATGTAACTAGCAGTTCTCCAGAGCCCTACTGGCATTTTAAGGGGTCACATTAAATTAGTTGACTTTGTTCGTCCTTCAGTTTTCTTAACCACTTATCCTAGTTCAGGTTCATAGTCCCCCTAACCAGCTTGGATGGTGTTGCAAGATGGGTGTTCATTTTGGTCTGATCCAAACTATAGGTTCTCTTCATCAGTCACACATTCAGGGCCCTATTATGAGAATCATTACTGTTTTTGCGCCAGACTTCTCGCCTTACACCAGTGGCTTTGTTGCTTTCTGTCAGTGCATTGTCTGTTTTTATGCCTTGATGCAACGGAGGCATACGGTAATCACTCAACATGTCTGTGTGTGGTTGTGTATATCTGTCTGTTACCAGATTTTCAGCTCACCCGCTCAAATTCAAGTGCAACTATAGGCTTGTATCACATCACCATATTTGTTCGACTTTTAATTTGCCAGAATTTCCACATAAGCCTTTATCAAAATGAACACACATTTAACTCACCATTATAACCTCAGTGGAGCTGCGAAAAAAGGTATTGAAGTAACTAGGCTGGGTCAGTAGAGGTCGCACTGAGGCAGCTTCACCTTGATGCGTTCATTTAAGCTTTGCGTCACGTCATCTAATTGCGATGGTGAAGACAGGAGTAGTGAAAATAGATGAGTTTAAATACCTGGGGTCAACCATCCAAAGCAATGGAAAATGTCCAGGAGAGGTGAAGAAGAGTGCAGGCAGGGTGGAGAGGGTGGAGACCAGTGTCGGGGTAATTTGTGACAGAAGCAAGCAGCAAGAGTGAAAGAAGATTTACAAGGCGGTAGTGAGACCTGCTATGATATATGGTTTGGAGATGGTGGCACTTACAAAAAGACAGGAGATGGGGCTGGAGGTGGCAGAGTTGAAGATGCTAAGATTTCCATTGAGAGTGACTAGGAGGGACAAGATTAGAAATGAGTTATATCAGAGGGACAGCTGAAGTTGAGCAGTTTGGAGACAAAGTAAGAGGGGCAAGGCTGAGATGGCTTGGACATGTGCAGAGGAGGGATGGTGGATATATTGGACAAAGAATGTTGAAGATGGCGCTGCCAGACAGGAGAAGAGGAAGGCCACAGAAGATTCATGGATGGAGTGAAGGAGAACATGGAGAGGGTTGGTGTTACAGAGGAAGATGCAAGGAATAGGGTGAAATGGAGACAGATACGCTGTGGCGACCCCTAAAGGGAGCAGCAGAAAGGAGTCGTCATGTCATCTAATTACCAGTAGACATTGTGCCCGCTTTATGCTGGGAGGCGAAGTGTCATTTCAAAAAGATGTGGCAGCACGCAATCTCATGCACATCTGTATTTTGGAGCATTTTATGACAATGCACTTTTGATCAGAAGCTATTTCAGTGACATGTTTTGAAATCGCGCAGCTCTGGAGCTCATGAGAAAACACAGCAGTGCTAGGATTTTTATCCCCCGTTGGTTGAAAACCAAAGGGCGCTTATGTTATGGGGCAGTCTGTCCATCTGTCCCACTTCTGTGAAATCAACTGCTCCCACAGTTTTGTTCCAATTGTTTTGAAACTTGGTACCAGGGTTTGATGTACACCGATAATGTGCATATTACTACTTTGGCTCCAACCGGACAATTTTTGCACGAGTTATAGCAACTGACTTATGATCTCCTATTTTACCTCAGTTCATAGACTGTAACGGTTTTGTGAAATCAACTTCTCCTACAGTTTTGTTCCAGATGTTTTGGAACTTGGTACCAGAGTTTGATATACACTGATAATGCACATATTGCAGTTTGACTCTGATCAGATGATTTTTGCAGGAATTGGAGCCCAAAATCTTGTAAACTTAACTATTGAAAGAAAGGATGTAGGCTTTTCAAATCCATACCATAGTTGTTTCTAAGACAAATCTTGGACAGCTTACACCCTGACCTGACTATGGGGTTTTGGTCAGCAGGACAAAGTTAACATTCCATTTGCACTATGACTATTGAATGAGTGAAGCTAGGATCACCAAAGTTTGTACACAGGTTCACCCTGTGACCCTGAAGTGTCAGTTTTTTTTTTTTTTATTGCAAGGTCAATGTCAAAATGGCATGCAAACTATATCTCAACAAAGAACACGAGGGTCACCAAACTTGGTACACAGGTTCACCCTGAGACCATGACCTCTGACTCCACAGGGGCTTCAAGGGTGTGTCTTACTGAAAACTCGGGGTGCTTTAGTTGCACTCTAAAGTAATCTCTGATGAATTACAGAGGATATCAAAGTGCAGTGTGTCAGGGAAATGTTTTAGCTTTGAGTGGTGGTTGGTTTTTGGGATATGCATTTTTTTTTTATTTGATCAATGTGCTGCAGCCAAGAGCTCTTGGTGTTTCTATGCGCAGTCCACAAATTTTCCCATCTGTCAACTTCATGAGAGCAAATGATTTTTATGATGAATTTGAGGCCTTTTGTGTCTCAGGGCCGTATTACAAAGACACAGTCCATAATCTGTTGTCTCAGGCACACGGGGTGTTTATGGGCATTTCCAAGTTAAGTTCCTCAATTTTCCACCGGGCACAAAGTGCAAAGAGACTGACCTGTCCATCCATCAATCTTCTTCTGCTTAATTCTTTTTGGGTCGCGGGGGGCTGGAGCCTATCCCAGCATCTTTGGGCGAGAGGCAGGGTACGCCCTGGACAGATCGCCAGTCCATTGCAGGGCCAACACAGACAGACAGCCATTCACTCTGTCATTAGCACTGCGGCAGCACAGTATCTCACCCTTGGCCGGGGGATCCTGGGTTCAATCCCAGCCCCCGACCAACAGTGATCTGTGTGGAGTTTGCATGTTCTCCCCGTGTCTGCGTGGGTTTACTCCGGGATTTCTCCACTTTCCTCCAACATGCCAAAAACATGCAAGTTAGGTTAATTGGCATCAAACTGGGGATTCTAAATTGTCCTTAGGTATGACTGTG
Organism: Pholidichthys leucotaenia; assembly: GCA_020510985.1. Classification (NCBI taxonomy): domain Eukaryota; kingdom Metazoa; phylum Chordata; class Actinopteri; order Cichliformes; family Pholidichthyidae; genus Pholidichthys; species Pholidichthys leucotaenia. The sequence goes on from CM035848.1 coordinate 213,065,455, forward strand.
AGAGACTGACCTAATGCTCTTAATTATTCAGAGGTGTGTTTAGGTCAAAAGGCCAATGTTAACATTCCCTTTACACTATTACTATAGAGCGAGCAAAGTTACTGTTGTGGGAATGTGGAAATGACGACAGTGTTCTCTCAAGTCAGCTTTATTCACGTTCACCATCATCTCAAAGAGAGGACAACACAGGAAACTCTCGTCCTTGGATACCAGGACTCTCACAGTTCACAAGTCAAATTGCATCACCAGTCACATTGCATTATAATCGGCCGTAACAATGCATCTCCTCTTTAATCCCCTGAAATCACCCCCACAGTCTCAGGCCTTGCATCCCAAAGCTAAAACCTTCACAGCCTCCTGTTATCTCCAAGGAAGCTCTGCCTTTGTTCTTGTCTAAAATGTGAGGCCTTACACCAGCCACAAAGTAGGTCACATAAGTGTGGCCACGCTGTCACCAAACTTGGTAAACAGGTTCATCTTGGGATCCTGACCTACAACTCTGGGTTGTATGCAACTACTTTTGTCATATATTCATGGTTGGTAGGCTTATCATAATTTGGTTCTGCCCCAGTATTTACAAGGAAAAGTTGAAAACTGCTCTCCTTCAGTAACATATTGGAATCTTCACAGAAAACTGAGGCAGGGAATATTGCACTTCCCTTACCCTGGATTTACACTAACTCTAGATTCGGTCTGTTACAGCTGTGATCCGGGCTCCACAGCCTATATTTCCCATAATTCCCATTCTCGTCAATGTTCTAATCCCCACCTGGTCCAGACCATTGCGGAACGAATCTGGCTTGTCTGATTCAGATCACTAATAAAATAAAAGGAGTCTATTTTTGACACACCTGAGCCAACCCGCAAGGAGATGCTGCAGTATCTCACAGTATTAAATAGCCGTTTGTTCATTAAAAATGATTTAAGGATCATGGGTTATTTTCTGAGGTCTACTCCTCCACTATGTCAGATAAAAACTTTGACATAACATACAAGCACTTCATAGTATTAAAATTAACGGGCTACTTGCATATTATTTAAGCAAAGCAAAAGTAAGTTTATTTGTATCGCACTTTTCACAGATGTATATCACAAAGTGCTTCACAGCAAATTAAGAGTTGCAAATACACAAATTAAAATCAGTAGAAATAAGAAAATATTCACATTAATAGGGATAAAAAGAGAAAACAGGGAAGAAATAAAAGCCAATTCAATGAGAGCTAAAAGCCTGTCTATAAACAAATGGGTTTTTAACTCCTTAAGGAGTCAACAGACTCGAGGCAGCGCAAGGACAGGGGAAGTGCATTCCAAAGCAGTGGTGCATCGGCCTGGAAAGATCGATCTCCACGATCTCTCTTAGAGCACAAAAATCCAGTGAAGAGCCGGTACTTCACGCTTCCTTGTTATCACATAATTGTAATTGGTTCTCCTTGGTCTTGCTAAGGTCTTTCTTGAGATCTTGTGGTGTTTTATATAAATTGCATCCAAAGTCAGTGTAAATCTAGGGTGAGAGTGCTCTTGTCTGTTATTTTAATGGTGGGAGTTGTAACAAGTAGGGGTGGGCAACATGGCCTAAAAATGATATTACGATATTTCTGTGAATTTTCACGATAACGTGTGGGGGTTTTTTCCCCCCACAATATTACAGAATACAGGTTTTTTTTTTTCCTTTAAAATTCATGCAAAAAGGACAGTTTCACAGGCCAGTGTTATTTACCTTCAACATATTCAGGAAAAACAAACTTATTTGTCCAGTATATAAACAGCAGCTCAGATTTAGTATAAAATATTTTTGTTCTGTATAGTGGTGTGAAAGTGTTTGCCTTCTTCCTGAGTTCTCATTTTTTTTGTACGTTTGTCGCACTTAAATGTTTCAGATCAAACAAATTTAAATATCAAAGATAACACAAGTAAACACAAAATGCAGTTTTTAAATGGTCTTTATTATTAAGGGAAAAAAAATCCAAACCTACATGGCCCAATGTGAAAGTGATTGCCCCCTAAACCTAATAATTGGTTGATCCACCCTTAGCAGCATCAACTGAAATCAAGTGTTTGCGATAACTGGCAATGAGTCTTTCATAGCACTGTGGAGGAATTTTGGTCCACTCCTCTTTGCAGAATTGTTGTAATTCAGCCACATTGGAGGGTTTTTCCAGCATGAACCGCCTTTTTAAGGTCAAGCATCTCAATCGGATTCAGGTCAGGACTTTGACTAGGCCACTCCAAAGTCTTCATTTTGTTTTTCTTAAGCCATTCAGAGGTGGACTTGCTGCAGAACCCAAGTGCCCTTCAGCTTGAGGTCACGAACAGATGGCCAGACATTCTCCTTCAGGATTTTTTGATAAACCGCAGAATTCATGGCTCCATTTACCACAGCAAGTCTTCCAGGTCCTGAAGCAGCAAAACGGTCCCAGACATCACACTACCACCACCATATTTTACTGTTGATATGATGTTCCTTTTCTGAAATGCTGTTACTTTTACTCCGGATGTAATGGGGGACACCTTCCAAAAAGTTCAACTTTTGTCTCGTCAGTCCACAGGGTATTTTCCCAAAAGTCTTGGAGATCATCAAGATGTGTTCTGGGAAAACTGAGACGAGCCTTTGTTCTTTTTGCTCGCCAGTGGTTTTCATCTTGGAACTCTGCCATGAAGGCCATTTTTGCCTAGTCTCTTTCTTATGGTGGAGTCATGAACACTGACCTTAACTGAGGCAAGTGAGGCCTGCAGTTCTTTGGATGTTGTTGTAGGGTCTTTGTGACCTCTTGGATGAGTCGTCACCGCGCTCTTGGTGTAATTTTGGTCGGCCGGCCACTCCTGGGAAGGTTCACCACTGTTCCATGTTTTCGCTATTTGTGGATAATGGCTGTCACTGTTTTGTTGCAGTCCCAAAGCTTTAAAAATGGCTTTATAACCTTTTCCAGACTAACAGATCTCAATTACTTTGTTTCTCATTTGTTCCTGAATTTCTTTGGATCGCAGCATGATGTCTAGCTTTTGAGGATCTTTTGGTCTACTTCACTTTGTCAGGCTAGAGAAATTGAGCTCAGCTTTCCAAAGATGTGATAAACCACAGTTAATTTGTTTTAATTGGGGGGGCACTTTTTCACACAGAGCCATGAAGGTTTGGATTTTTTTGCCCTTAATAATAAACACCTTCATTTAAAAACTGCATTTTGTGTTTACTTGTTATCTTTGTCTAATATTTAAATTTGTTTGATCTGAAACATTTAAGTGTAACAAACATACAAAAAAATGAGAAATCAGGAAGGGGGCAAACACTTTTTCCACACCATTGTATTACAAGAAAATGTAAACCATTACATCTTTAGTGCACACAGATGTCGGTTTTCTGCTGAATCACTTACTGCATTGTAACTGTTGTTGCACGGACCTCTCTGGGGTTTTTTGGCTCTCGTCACACTGAACAGATCCCCCCCCCCCCCGCTCTTCGGGTGGTTGAATAAAATCAAGACGAAACAGCCAAAACAGAACAAAAATGCAACTACAGACACTTTGAGCATGGTGTTGTTGACGTGCGGGAAAAAATGCAGGCAGATCATCCACATGGCTGCACGGTTTTTTTTGTTTTTTTTTTAACATGGCAGCACTCTGAAACAGAAACTGAAACTTAAATATTTCCACTCAACTGGATGGAGGCACAGTGGCAGCTTTCCTGTGAAATGGCGATCCCCTGCTCGCTGGGATCTCTCTGCAATTGTGGGGGTTTCCCCTACAGTTGAAAGTGCTATGAGATGACTGTTGTGAAATGGCGCTATATAAAGTTGAATTGAAATGTTTGTTTTGCTATTTCTATGGTAACTATATATATATAATATTTTTACACCGGTATCAAAATTTATACCGATATTATTGTGAATGATACAATATGGCACACCCCTAGTAACAGGTTATAATCTAATCACCCACCATTTAATTCCAGTAGGATACATTTTTATTCCATCTACATTCTCATTTTAATTGCGAACTTACCATTGGAGTTTATAGATTAGGCATTAATGTATTAAAATTTTAAGCGAAAAAATGAATGAACAAGGGAATGTGTGTGCATTCCAGGGCACATGGGAGGAAGGTGTGGTTGGCATATTGTCAGTCTTGAGGATTTTAAACTGCAAACCTCTTCATGATAAAGTATTCTGTCCACTAATTTGTCATGTGTCATCATATGTTGTCCATTTGTGCTCGCTTGTCCCGAATAATGGGAAAAAAAAACATTCAGCCATTTTCTGTTAACCTCCTTCACTATGGTAGCATCGGGAGACTTGATCATAATTACGCATGGATTAGAGCTGCAGGCTACAATTCAGAGATTATGCCAGTGTTTCTGTTTGTCCGTGATTTTGACAGTTGTAAAAATTTCCTTCAGTTATATTATCATTCAACCAAACTTATCTTTAAAGCTGAGAGAGGATCCGCTCCATTAATCTCCTCTGCTGAATGCATAATTGTTGTTTTAACTCAAAACAACTGTTGGGATACTCTTATTTTTTTTTTCCACAATATCTTTATTGAACCTTTTTTTTTTAACAAACATGATACAAACAATCAAACACTAACGCTAAAGTACTACAAAAAAAAAAAAAAAATGCACTAAAAACACCAACAACCACCAACAAAATCAAGTCTTCAACAATGCTCCTCTGTTTAGTCTAGACAATCCAATACATAAGTATACATATTATGTTCACCAGTTTGGAATTTACAAGGTCCACACACATCATTCACCTTCTTCTTCAAGAGTTATGTTTAAATTTTTTACATAATCAATAAAAGGTCTCATATATTCTCAAACACAATTTCCTTTGATTTCAGTATATATGTTATTCTTTCTAATGGAAGGTTTGTTAACATCTGTCTTAACCACTGAGTCACATCTGGTCTATGAGTCTTTTTCCATAATAGTGCAATACATTTTTTGGCATTAAGCAAACTGAGGTCTATGAATGTTCTTTCACTTTTATTAAAATTAGGATACTCTTATTTTGAATTATTCTGTTAACCTCTTGCGCTCCGTTGTACCATGGGCGGGCAAGTCTCTGCGTCCTAGGGCGCACGAGCTCGGACGCATGGAGATCCTGATGGAGATTGTGATGTAGGTGGTGTATGGCGTCCAAGCGCGCACTGAAAATAAAAGCTGCAGACACAGCCGCGAACAGATTAGTTCATCTGACCTCTCATTCGACTAATAAGAGCCTTGAATTGGGTTTCTGAAACCTTGAAGAACCAATGGAAGGAGGACCCGCCTACTGTGAATGCACGAGCCAATTGAAGCACAGAAGTTCGGGCTGGGTGAAGAGACATTACTGCTGCAACAGATGAAAAAAAAGGACACTGGAAGAACCTGCTACAGACCCAGCAGCACGGAGACCACCCACAAGTGCGACCTGCACTCATTCCAGCAGAATAGACGTTTAGGATTCTCTTCCGTCATCATAGACCGACGGAGGCCGACGACAAAGGTCGTAAATCATTCGCCAAAACCGCATAATGGAATTATGTTTTGACCGGGATCCACGAGCAGACCAGCGTCGCGTTCGTCTGACAATGGGGAAGAGAAGTTCGCCAGGACTCTGCTGCTGTGAAGAGGTAAGGTGTTATAAGCTAAATTATTATTTATCCCTGAAAATTGTAATCCAAAATGACTTTTGACCGATCGGTAAATTACAACTGTGCGGCGCAGTTCATGCGCCGCTGTACAAGGGGTTGTTTGCCGCGTTCAGACCGTGAATGCCCCCCCGCTATTCTTTTGTAGTGGGGGGGGGAAGCTGCGGTGATTGCGCTGCTGTCCCACATCGCCACATGAGGCTAATCTGTTGTGTAGCGATGGCCGAAGTCCATCCTCTGTAGCGGGGGGGGGGGGCAACCCCCCCACACACATACACAGACAGCCCTGAGTGTGACCTTTCATTAGAGCCCTAAATGAAGCTTCTACATTGAATCATTCAAAAGTTAGATGTTTTCCCAAACTGTGCCATTTGGCGCAGTTCCAAAATGCCTGGGAACTACCTGAGAAAGCTGTGTAATATATTCATTTTTTGTGGTATTGTTACAAAATTTGGACCTCAGCTGGATAACACTTGGTTCTACATTTCTGTTGCATTTTCCAGCCCGGATCTGAAGCTGTTATTTGCAAGCATTTGTATCCAAAAAAAACACCCAGGCCAAATTTATTTTCTTCAAGTTCACTATGTTTAGATGACTAACTCAGTGGCCGGAGCACTTAGATCATGTTTTTTTTTTTTTTTTTTGCCAAAAAATTCAAAGTGTTTTCTTTTCAATGAGACCAACCCCATAAAGATGCTGCAAAGGGTTGAATAACAGCTTTCGATTTACTTTGGGCACATTATTTTTTGGCGCTTTTAGGAAAATTGACCGGAGTGCAAAGGGTTAAAAAAATGACATTGAGGTTGAAAAATGTAAAAACTGCCATCATTAAATAGCCGAATAATGATGAATGTTTTTTGCACCTACTGGTTCTTCCCCACTGCAGTGACAGCTCTGTTCAGCCTGGTAGGGCAGACTGGTCCCTCTGTTGTCTGGTTAAATTAGAGGACTGAATGTAAACCCATATACCGTTTTTTTTTTTTTTTTTTCTTCCCTCTGTGCAGTGAAAAACTGTCTGCTGTGTCTTCAAATAGTTCATATTTAACTGTCCTCATTTAAGCTTCTGACTCTTAAAAGCATTTTCACTTGTAAACAAACCCACGCTGTTCTCAGCACAAAACAGATTTGTCCTCCCATTTAGACACTGTCATGTTAAGATTAAGCCTTTGATCTCATGCCCCTGTTTATTAAAGGGAATGGGAGCAAAGACGGTGATTGATTTATTTCATGGTTGCGCCCCAAACACACCTCTGAATAATTAAGAGCATTAGCACAGCCTATTTGCAATTTGCGCCCAGTGGGAAAATTCCTTTTGTGTTGCTGTAATGAGGAACTTTAATTTGGAAACACCCATAAACACGCAGTGCACCTGAGACAACTGATTATGGACCGTCCTTGTAATATGGCCCTCAGACACAAAAGGCCTCAAATTCATCATAATCATTTGTTTTCCTGAAGTTGACATTAGATGGGAAAATTTGTGGACTGCACATAGACGCATCAAGAGCTCTTGGCTGCAGCACATCGATCAAATAAGAAAAATGCATATCCCCAAAACCAACCACCACTCATAAAGCTAAAACATTTCCCTGCCACATTGCACTTTCATATCCCCTTTAATTCATCAGAGGTTACTTTACAGTGCGACTAAAGCATCCCGAGTTTTCAGCAAGACACACCCTTGAAACCCCTGTGGAGTCACTGAAGTAGTAAGAGATTAATTAAACTTGTAATGAGTGTAAAGAAAGCAGCCCTCTACAGAAACTACAACTTGCTTTCATATCCTCAAGTGCTAGATCAGACCCTCAAGGCTAGTAGCAATGCATTTATCCTCATATGGTTAATTGTATACTATTTATAATATATGTTTGGACTTCTAGGTTGTCCACTTGAAAACAAAGTTCTTGGTTATGGGTAGTTTAATCTGAATAATATAGTATCTGTACCTTTGTTTTGATTCCTTAGGGGTTTTTTTTTATAGTCACATCATTTTCTTATTATTCGTTTAGATGAGAAGAGCACTGAAGTGGATTTGTCAGCCAGCGAGGACTGGGATGTTAAGACAATAACAAGTGCACTGAAGCTTTATCTGAGGTGAGGATTAATGTGATGGCATAATATGAAAGATGCACACGCACATGGATACTATTTGTTCTAGCTAGTATACTGTCATTGTTTCAGTGTTTTAATGAAGAGTATAATCTCTGGTTCTTTTGCAACAGCCACTTATTAAATTTTTTTAATCCACCAGTTTAAAAGAAGTACAGTGAGAAAGCAAGGACAAAATTGCTTTTTCTGTTGATTTAAATTTTTTTTATATACATGTGATTCTCTGAGCTGCAGAGTATCCACACAGATTTACTTGCGACTTACACTCCCCGTGGTTGTTTTTTTTTTTTTTTGATCTCTTGATAAATGTAATTTTTAGTTTTTGATATGCAACATTGCAGTCATTGTCAAAGTCCATGTTTGTTAAAATAGCAACAGATTTATATGTACAGAATGCCATTTGATAATTAACTCCTCATGCTCACATTGCTTGTATGCATGTTCCACATTCAATAACTCCTTCCAGGTTGGCAGCTAGCGTGGGTGAGTTCAAAGATTAAAAATGTAGTTTGGCTACAAGAAGCTGAAGCAGTTTTGTCTAAATGCCAATTTGGGTTTGACAGCCCATTGCAACCATCTGAGCATTCCTGTTTTATAATTGAATAGAGATGTATGTCACAAAGCAGCTGCCATATTTTCTTATCAGTCATTTGCCACATAGTGTCAAAGTTCAAGTTACCTTGAATAAATGTTGTCATTGGGGATACAAGTTATCAGCTAATTCACTGATTGCTAGTTGATTCACCTTATTGATCAATTAACAAATAAGTGGAAGTTTTCCTGAGAATCTGAATTTCCCTTGTCTAACAAATGCAGTACTGTCATGTGTACTATTTACTGGTGCAACTCAATAAATTAGAATATCATGACTTATAATTTATTTTAAAAACTATAACCAATATCAACAGATTTATGATCACTGCCGACATTCTGGCTAAAGCCAGGAGTCGAGGATAGATGCAAGACGTTACTCTTTCAGTTATCATTACTGTTGCTCTGTACATGCGCTACAGAATGCAAAAGTTACATTACATTGCTTATACATAGTTTACTGTATAATTGACAGTTGTCGACTGTATCATCAACAATTAATCGAAAGTCAATTAATTGTTAACATCCCTCGTCATTTTTAACTTTTCAGTAGTGTTGGAATATAAAATAAGAAAAGATGACAGAGCATTTTAATATTTATTTGTTAGCCCTGTCGGCAATTATTCTGCAATTTGTCATATACTGACACATAGAACAAAAACTGACCCTGACAGTAGTCCGCATTAGACCAGGTGTTCATTAATGTGTCGCCAGGATCAAGGCGAATATGAAACCAACTATACATAATAAAGGTGAACAGATAGACCTGCTCTCCAGACAATTCTAAAGCCCCTCTCAAAAACATGAGGCCCACATCAGCACATGGTGCAGAAGCAAAGGACCACGAAACAAAGCCATGTGCAAAGTGTGTGAGCCACAGCCAGCACTCCATTCCAGCACCAAGGTGACGGCTTGAAGAACTGGCCTGAATTGGAATTGCCATAAGTTTTATTCTCCAAGATACACTTATGGTATAATTCATTTTATGTTGAGAAAAACAAATTGACAAAGACCCAAAACTAATCATGTAATACTATTTGAATGGTTCAAACACATTGTTACAAATATTTAAACATCTTTTAGGATAGTTTGGACAGCTATAATTTCTATTTCAAGTTGTCTGCTTTTAACAGAAGTCCAGCCAAAGTAAACACTCTTTATTCATGTTCAAGTAACTATCATGGCATTCTACCATTTCATTAATGTGACTAAGGTGAGAAATAAATTTGTCATTATCAATATAAAGCCTCAGATTTTTACATGAACAGAGCCAAAACCAAGGCAAGCGCCATTGCATTAATTACCTCCACCAAGGAGGTAATGTTTTTACTGGGGTTTGTCTGTTTGTTACCAACATAACTCAAAAAGTTATGAACGGATTTTAATTAAATTTTCAGGAAAGGTATGTAATGGCACGGGGAACAGATGATTAGATTTTGGTGATGATCTGAGAGTGCATACCTCCACCAAGGGCTTTGTTTGTATTTGTGCAGCAGGATTACACAAAAACTACTGGATGGATTTGGATGAGATTTTCACCAGAGGTGGTTCTTGGCCTAGAGAGGAACCCATTATATTTTGGTGATGATCTGAGAATGCATACCTCAGCCAAGACTCTTATCTTCTCAGTGTGTTAGCAACAATACTCCAAAACTGATGGACAGACTTTGATGCCATTTTCACCATAAGTGGCTATAGGCCTGCACACAAACTCATTACATTTTGGAGGTGATCCATGAGAAACGGAAGAAGCCTTGGCAGAGGTATGCGCTCTGAGTGCTTTTCTAGAAAGTTTTTGTAATGATTTTTGCAGCATGTTTTAGATGTACATAAACCTTACTGAACATACTGTTGTGCACGGTTGTAATGCTGGGCCTGTTGCTGCCACACATGTCACGGTGGGGAAATGAGAAAACAGAAGAGTGGGTTCATGAAATTATTCAGCAGATCCTTCTCAGTGACCTACCTGAAGTTGGCCCCCCATCTATTGCAAAATGAATGAAAAATCAATACTTAATTTTCCCCGCTGTATGTATCAAAGTCTAAAAGCAGCAGAAAAACATTGAGTTCACACTGCACAAATGTGTACAGATAGTACATTGACACTATTTGGGATTAAATTGGAGCAAGCTGGAGGGCTGTGTAACCTCCAAATTACCTATAAGGTTTTTTTTAAAATATCTCAAATACCATTAAAAACCCAAACAAAGCATTTAAGTGCACAAAGATGTACAAACAATTGAGACTATTTCCTCCTAGTTTTGTGATGGCCTCAACTTTCGCAAACTTTCTCAGTGCCCTGCAGCATATTCCAGCCTTGCTTCTGAACCGGCATAGTGAATGTGACTGGATGCATTTTCTTTGACTGTCGGTGTTTGTCATTCAAAGTGATCCCAATAATATCCTTTGTCACCGTCGTCGTCGTTGTTGTAGTGTGGACTTTGCCATCCACCTGAGTTACGATGATTTTTAAAACTATATATTTTTAGTTATCTTGTTGTTGTGGACAGTCCTTTATTCTGATTTGTCTTTGACTCATCTGACCTGCTGGAATAAAGCCGGGTCAGTCTCTCCAGTTTCCTCTGAGGCCAAGTACCTTTGGCCACTATCCAGCTACAGTGTGAAAGTACCTTCAGATGAACTTGGTTATCTCAACGCGTGCACCATCTAATTCCATCCCCCTGGCCTGGCCACATTAATCATTGCTGTGTGCAGACCCTATAAAACAGTGTGCCAGCTATTTCTGTCTCGCTCGCTCACTTTAACTCTCCCACCCTTGTCTCCTCCTCTCCCTATCACCGTGAAGGAGTCTGCCTGAGCCTTTGATGACCTATGGACTTTATACAGAGTTCATCAGCCCCGCAAGTAAGTTCCTCCACAATCTTACACCTGCACTTCATGTGAGTGCAGATCTGTGTGTACACATGGGGCGTTGGCCTCATGTGTATATTTCATCAGTTTAGCACCAAAGTTCATGAGTTTGTTCCTCTTCACGGAGTTATTGAAAATGTGCAGTGACGTGAAAAACTGTTTAACACTTTGAAACACTTTAGACAAAGTTTGTAAAACAAAGTTTGTGGCAGTCCTTTAAGGGAAAGTTTGTATTAGTGATCAGCCCAATGTAAAGTGTAGCCTGAGAGTTGTGTGGTGGTGTGTCTGGAATGCCAATTAGCTGTTTTCTGTCTTCCCACTTGTGTTTTTTTTTTTTTTTTTTTTAAGCTCTCAGTATATTTGTTGAGTTGCATTCTACCAATAAAGCCATCCACTGACTTCATATTATTTTTCTACACCTTTGTCTTAAAAGTCCATTTTCTTACTTGTACAAGACGTACAAAAAAAAAAATCAAGCTCACAGTTGGCATATCAGGGGTGTCCGATCGTGTGGCATGGAGGACCAAGATCCTGCACATTTTTCTCACAACCAGCCACTAAAGCAGGTGTTTTCACTGATCAGCAGTGGTAAGGAATTCCATGAAATCACCTGATAAAGGCACAGGTTGTGAGTTCAAACCTGCAGTCTTTGCCCTCCATGGCACGTGATTGGATGACCCTATCATGTATGTTTAACATGTCACTAATGATCCAGTGACCTTGGCCAGCTTAAACACAGCACACATAACTCCCACATAACATACTGTAACTTCTGCATTTCTGTATGCATGTTTTAAAGGAAGCCAAACTTGAATCTTATAACAACAAGTGCTATAATTGGATCAGGTTGACATTTTTATCAGGCGCTCGCAATGCCCTCATAACGAGGGGGAAAAATGGATTAGCAATGAATATTTTTTTTGATGGATGACAGCATCCATAAGAAGCTTTTTCCCTGTTTAAATCCTTGTTGTTCCCATAGTAATGATATTTTGTGTGTCTGTGTGTGTTGGCGTGTGGGCGGTCAGATGCCCATGTGTGAGGAAGTGTTTAGGAGATGATCTTGGGGGTTTTAACACAACCCTTTTATACGGTAGCGACACTAACGTAAAGCTATCTCCTCCGCCAGCATACTGCTCCCCGCTGCCAAATTCTGGGAGGCTTCAGACCATATATCACCATCACACCTCTTCTTCATTTATATGAACCGGGATGTGTTTTCCTCTCCATTACTTAATCTCTTACATTTAGAGTGACAGTCTGTGATTATTGTCCTTAAAGGTCCACTAGTTTTCACTTGATTTACTCGTTCTCATCTTCAACTGACTGACATCTCATGTTTCTTTATCTCTACCTTTGTTTGTGTGCTGCTCAGATCAGTAGTGTATGCAGCCTGTCATCATCCTTTAACTGTTCTAATGTACAGTATTCACTCTGAGCTGCATTGGCACTGTGCCACCTGAGGAGCACAGAGAAATCCTTGTAGTTTAACATGAGTGCATTACTATTTCTGCATTTGAACAGAGGGCGGTAGTCCCGAGTCTCGCATCCAAGCCGTGCACTGCCTGGTCCACAAACTACCAGAGAGGAATCGACAAGTCCTCGGGCTGCTTATGAAGCATCTGGCCAAGTGAGTGGTCATAGTTCACCCAATCTCCACCTCCTCTCTTTCAGTTCTTTCTCTCTCTCTCTCCCCCTCCTCTTCCTGTCTGTCTCCTTCTTCTCACTCCACATGCTTTCTCTCTCTCTCTCCCTCACTCCCACTCTCTTCACTCCCCCTTCCCTGCTGTCACTCCATCTCTGCTCATGTCTACTCAGTGACTTCTTAGTTTAAAGAAAAAAAAAAAAATTATGCCGCTGGCGCCTTCACCGATTTTTGCTTTCTCTTAGGTCATTTCAGTGTATATTTTAAAGTTTGAGGGAGGATTGTGTAGGCTACCCTACCTGCTCATCCCCCCATTTTGCTCCCCACCAGTGAAGGGAAATGAAATGGACCACTCGAATTAAGCCCTCTCTAGAGATAACTGTATACACCCCTGGATGGACCACTATTGTGCATCATTCCATTTGTGAGATTAGATGGGAAGAAAGATTTAAGAAATAACGTTAGCTAACATTACAAGGTTTTACCTCAGCAAGCTTTTTATAAACTAAATATGAGCAAATTGAAGATAAGTAAATAATCCCTCTCCCCTGAGGCAGTGAAAGTCTGGATCTTATTTCATAGAAACCCGCTGCAGAATCAGGCTGTGGTAAAAAGGCAGCGCTATTGAAATTGAATTTGGATTATCCAGCGTGAAATTCTCCAGACTGGAGAGACTCGAATATTTTTCTGAAGTTGGCGTGTGTGCATGTCCTGCAGGGGAAGGAAGCAAAGCCAGAATTTCACACTCCTATCTGAAATGGTTTCAGAGATGTTATAAATGTGAGTTGTCACCAATGTTTTTGTCTTCAAAGGCATCCTTTGAAGCTATTTAAACTGTCTTTCTGCACCTGCAGCTGCACTGCATATCATCTCATTTTGAGTATGAAATGTCTCCACCTGTCTGTATAACTCTTTCCTCAAAGATTACCTCAACTTTGTCTTTTTGGACTCTTAAGGTAGGTAGACCTGTGGAAGATGTCCCAGTTTTGAAAAACATGTAGAAGACATTAAACACTGATGCTTTCTAAATGAAAATATCGACATGCTAAAATAACTATCAGCTAATCCAGACTAATATTTTCGGGTCCATGAACTAAAATAGTGTAAAGAATCATGAAGAGCAAGAGAACATGATTGTATAATCTTCTTTCTTTGTAGCATTTGAGATTTATTTATGTGGTGCTCCACTGTTCTTGCCAGACCTCATTCATAGTCTGGAATATTTTATGGATCAGTCTTTCCTAATCAAAGGGCTGAAAAATTTAGTATTTGGTCCTGACAGGTACAGTGCTGTGAAAAGGTATTTCCCCCTTCGTGATTTCTTTTTTTTTTTTGTATATCTGTCACACTTAAATGTTTCTGATCATCAAACAAATTTTAATATTAGACAAGGGTAACCCGAGTAAATACCAAATGCATTTTTTTAATGATGATTTCATCTATTAAGGGGGGGAAAAAGCTATCCAAACTTACCCGAACCTATGTGAAAAAATAATTGCCCCCGAACCTAATTAGTTGTCCCACCCTTGGTGGCAACAACTGCAATCAAGTATCTGCAGTAACTGGCAATGAGTCTTTGACATCGCTGTTCAGGAATTTTGGCCCACTCTTCTTTGCAGAATTGTTTTAATTCAGCCACATTGGAGGGCTTGAGGTCACAAACTGATGGCTGGACATTCTCCTTCCAAGATTTTCTGGTAGAGATCATAATTCATGCTTCCATCAATTGCAAGAAGTCATCCAGGTCCTGAAGCAGCAAAGCAGCCCCAGATCATCACCCTACCACCACCATGTTTGATTATTTGTATGATGTTCTTTTTATGAAATGCTGTTTTACACGTCTGAAACATTTAAGTGTGACAAATATGCAAAAATATAAGAAATCAGGAAGGGGCAGATACTTTTTCACAGCACTGTACCCACTTGTTTCTGAAAATTATCATCTGACAACCTTTTGATTCAGTTTAACTGCTCTATTAACTTGCCTCAAAAATGCATTGTGGGAGGAGAAAATGTTAGAAAATGCGAAGTATTAAAAACCTGCAATTTTAAAATTATATCACATTCGGTTTTGCATTGTGATAATAGTTGCAGGCAAGAGATTGGTCACAACTGGAAAATGCTTGCAAAGCACATCTGTCAAGAATTTCCAACCTGTCGGCAAGGTCCAGATCCACACCAGCAATGAGTATAACAGGCATCTCCAACACGTCGCTCACGAGCTACCGGTAGCTCGCGAGGCTCTTCCCAGTAGCTCACCAAGGGGTCAGTAATATAACAAAATAAATTTTATTCGTCACTTGGAAAACCAGGTCTAAATTACCATCCAGTCAGAATTACAAGTGTCCCGCCCCCCTTCCGAGATGAAACGGTTGTTTGTCAACTAGCTGTCAAACATTTGCACTGGTTTGCCAACTGTCATTGGAGCAGGGTGGGGGGAGCAGGCTGACCAGCCAGGTGCCAGGCAGGTAGCGGGTTAGCCAAGCAACAATGTCAGCAGGCGAGTCCAGTCATGCCAGAGGCCCAAAACACATTATTTTCACCAAGACCGGGAAATGGACTTCTGTTTCACAAATGTGAAAGACAAGTGTGTCTGGTCTGTGGTGCGAGCCTGGCAGTCGGTAAAAGATGAAACGTGGAGCGGCATTTCACCAAAGTTCACAGCAACTTCTCCCGAGACTTTCCAGTGGGAAGCAGCCTCCGTTATGAGAAGGTAAAAGAGCTTAAAGCGATGCTCCAAAAACAACAATCTCAGTTCACTAAACCAACTAAGAAGGCCAACGCTTCAGCTGAGGCATCATTTTTTTTTTTCCACAATATCTTTATTGAACCTTTTTTTTTTTTAACAAACATGATACAAACAATCAAACACCAACACTAAAGTACTACAAAAAAAAAAAAATGCACTAAAAACACCAACAACCACCAACAAAATCAAATCTTCAACAATGCTCCTCTGTTTAGTCTAGACAATCCAATACATAAGTATACATATTATGTTCACCAGTTTGGAATTTACAAGGTCCACACACATCATTCACCTTCTTCTTCAAGAGTTATGTTTAAATTTTTTACATAATCAATAAAAGGTCTCCATATATTCTCAAACACAATTTCCTTTGATTTTAGTATATGTTATTCTTTCTAATGGAAGGTTTGTTAACATCTGTCTTAACCACTGAGTCACATCTGGTCTATGAGTCTTTTTCCATAATAGTGCAATACATTTTTTGGCATTAAGCAAACTGAGGTCTATGAATGTTCTTTCACTTTTATTAAAATTATGCTTTTCTGGGTACAGACCCAACAAAACCAGTTTAGGATTCAATATGATTTGTTTTGAGATTATTTTTTCAATTGTTACCCTCACCTCTTCCCAAAACATTCTTATTAATCTACATTCCCATAAACAATGAAATAGGGTTCCTTTACTTTCCATGCATTTTGTGCATGTATCTGGTATATTTTTGTTATATCTATTTAACTCCTCCGGTGTAACATACATCCGCATTAACCATTTGAAATGTATCAATTTAAGGCGTGCATTTATTGATTTGGTTTGAGCTTCTGTACAAGCCAATTCCCATTGTTCCTCTGAAATTTCAATTTGCAGATCTTCTTTCCAGTAGTTTAATCTTTTCAGTGAATTTTCACTTGAAGATAGTGTCAATGAGTTATAAAACTCTGAAATAATACCCTTTCTTTTACTATCTTTCATCATCATTTTTTCCAAGGATGAATAAATAGGTCGAGTGAGAGCTTTATTTTGATTTGATCGAATAAAGTTTCTAAGTTGAAGATATTTAAAAAAATGTGTTCTATTGAGATTAAATTTGATCCTCAGCTCTTCAAAAGACATTATGTTGTCTGCACATGGCAAATATAAATCCTGAATCTTTTGTATCCCTTTTAAATTCCATACTTTAAATACAGCGTCCGCTCTCCCTGGTTTAAAATATTGATTACCCCATATTGGACTAAATTGTGACAATAACTGTGGTTCTTTTAAATAGTTTTTAGCTTCACACCATATTTTGATCATATGCTTTACAAATGGATTTTTAACTTGTTTTTGTAATTTTTTTGCCGAATCTGAGTATATGAATATGGGAAGAGGTAAAGGTAAATTGTATGATTCCATTTCAGTCCAGTGAGGGAGATCATTTGATGAAAAATAATATGTCATAGACCTCAGTTGTGCCGACCAATAATACAACATAAAATTTGGACATTTCAGACCTCCACGATCAAATGGTAAATATAATAAAGACAAACGTAATCTAGCCCTCCTGTTGTTCCATATAAATTCCACTAACTTTTTTTTTATTCTTGAGAATAGATCTAAAGGTGGTGATAAGGGAATGTATTGAAATAAAGTATTTTAGGTAAAATATTACTTTTAAGTATATTGATTCTCCCGATCATCGACATTGGTAGTGACATCCATCTGAGTTAACTCACTGATATCTGACATTAAGGCTTCATAGTTGACACTGGCGACTGATTCTAGCTTAGGCATAATTTGGATTCCTAAATATTTAAACTGATTTACAACATTGAATTGATTTACCTCAGGGGCTGGGTAATTTCTCTGGGTCTCATTTAGCATTAATATTGAAGATTTAGTTTTATTTATTTTATATCCTGATATTTCCCCAAAATTCTTTATTAAATTCAACAAGGTTGGAATTGATTTTTTTAGATTCGACATAAACAAAATTATATCATCGGCGTACAGGGAGATTTTATGTTCTGTTGGTCCAACTTTAATTCCATATATTTGTGAATGTAAACGTATCGCTATCGCTAAAGGTTCAATTGCCATAGTAAACAGTAAAGGTGAAAGTGGACAGCCTTGTCGACATCCTCTATTGATTTTTATTGGTTTTGAAATATTGTTATTTGTTAGGATTTCTGCTGTAGCATTATTGTATATTATTTGAACCCATTTTATGAAATTATTTCCAAGTCCAAACCTTTGTAGGACTTCAAAAAGAAAGGGCCATTCAACTCTATCAAAGGCCTTTTCGGCGTCCAATGATAGGAGAGCTGTATCCGGTGCTTCTTTATTAAAATAAATAATATTAAATAGTCTTCTTACATTATGGAAGCCTTGTCTACCCTTTATAAAGCCATTCTGATCTCGATTAATAATATTTGGTAAAATTTCTTGTATTCGTCTTGCTAAAATTTTACAGATTATCTTAAGGTCGGCGTTTAATAGGCTTATTGGTCTCATATTTTCACATTTATTAGAGGGCTTACCTGGTTTTGGCAGCAGTATAATTAAGGCATTATTTATGTATGATGGTAAATTATTATTTTGAAATGCTTCTAAAACCATTTCCAAAAAAGGTTTTATTAATTTATTCTTAAATTTTTTATAAAGGTCAACTGGAAGACCATCTGGTCCTGCACTTTTTCCTGATTTCATATTATCAATGGCTAGCCCAACTTCTTCTTGACTAATTTTAGACTCCAATATCTCCCTGTTTTCATTTGGAATACACGGTATAGATAGTTCGTTCAAAAACCCATTTAGTTTTGTTAAATCAGATTCATTTTTGGTATCATATAATTTTTCATAGTAATCTCTAAAGGCTCTATTAATTTCTAAAGGATCTATAACTACCTGTCCTTTACTTATAATACTGGTAATTGGTGTTTTAATTTCCAATTGTTTAATCTGCCATGCTAATAATTTTCCTGATTTTTCACCTTGTTCATAAAAAGATTGTTTCAATCTTAGAAGACTCGAGGCAGCTCTATTCGCTGATTTTTTGTCGTATTCAGCTCTCAAAATCAGTAATTCATTCTCCAACCTTGGGTCACTTCCTGCATACACTTTTTCCTGAAGATTTTTTATTTTATGTTCCAATTTAGCTCTCTCCTCTCGAGTCTTCTTAGATTTTGATCCTGTATAACTAATAATATGTCCCCTAATAAAAGCTTTGAAAGCCTCCCACTTTACACATGCTGATGTTTGTGTAGTATTGATGTCAAAGAACTCGTCTATCTGTTTTTCTATATACTTGACAAATTCCTCATCCTGAAGCCATTTATGCTGAAATTGCCATCTACCTGATTCCTTTGTCAATTTTTTATCTACATATATTAGACAACAGGGTGCATGATCAGAGATCACGATGTTATCATAAAAGCAGTTTTGAATCTTGGACCTTAATTCTGTGGAAATCAAAAAATAATCAATACGTGAGAATGTCTTGTGGGTACTGGAATAACAAGAATAGGCTTTAACTTGTGGTTTCATTTCTCTCCATATATCTAACAATCTCAATTCTTTCATAAAATGATTAATAGTCATCCTACATCCAATGTGCGTACAATCCAGTCCTGTTGATCTATCCACACCTGGATTCAATGTACAATTAAAATCCCCTGCTATTATATGTTGCCCTGTAAGTGATAAGATGAGAAATAAATTAGCAAAGAACTTCTGATCATCTATATTGGGACCATATAAGTTCACAAGATTTATATTTTCTAATAGCAAAGAACCTTGAATGATTACATATCTTCCAAATTTGTCTCCAATTACATTTTTCACTTGAAAAGGAACTGATTTATGTATGAGAGTCATAACTCCCCTGGCTCGGGATGAAAATGAAGAGGTGAATACACTTCCCTGCCATCTACTCCTAATTCTTTTAACATCCTCCTCTATCAGATGAGTTTCTTGTAAAAACACAATTCTTGAACCCATGTCCTTTATTTTATTCATAACTTGTTTAAGTTTTTTTAAATTTTGTAGACCTCTGCAATTCCATGAAGTTAAATTAAGATTAACACTTTGGTCCATGATCAATAGAGAGTTTGGGATTACCTTGCAGTGTAAACATGCTCATACAGAGAAGCAAAAACATGAGTGGTTGAACATTCATCCTACAAACTACACACAAACAAATTTCCCCTTCCCACACTTGTGGCAAACCCCCCAAAATCAAAAGAAAAATTCTGTCTCCCGATATAGCCATCGACCGTTCCACACCCACGGGGAACAGCCTAAGCCACTCCTTCTTCATCCTCCCAATCACCCTAACTCTACTGCTTTTAATGACGTAACATTAACTCTCCTCTGTAGTTTTCCAACTTAACTCCAAAATTTTTAACAACTTTGTACATCATAGTTTTTTTTTTTGTTTGTTTGTTTTGTTTTTGTTTTGTTTTTTTAATATATAATACAATCTATATTTTGTAACCTTACTATTTACTTCAAGTCAGTCAGATGCCTGTGCAAATGCTTAATTATTCTACCTTATATTTTGTTCATGCTTAGCTCCCACCAGTCTCTTCTTCTTCTTTGATCTTCTTGATGAACTCCTGCGCCTCCTCTGGGGTCTTGAAGATGTGGGTTCTGCCCTCATACGTGGTCAGCAGTCTCGCAGGATAGATTACACCATGACGAATCCCAAGGTTGCGCAGCTCCTTACGTACGGGATCAAACTGCTTCCTCAATTGCTGGATTCCTGTGGCCAAATCTGGGTAGAACCGCACCTGCTGGTCCTGGTGTTTAATCTCTCCTTTAGCACGTGCAGCGTTGAAGATCTTCATCCTGTCTCTGTTGCTAAGAAACTTCATAATTAAGGTCCTCGGCGGTCCCTTATCTCTCCGTGGGCCAATACGATGTGCTTTTTCCAGAACCACTGCTGATTGCAACTCCTCGCTGCCCAGCACCTCCGGAATCCACTTTTCCAGAAAGGAACATACGTCCCGACCTTCTGATTCCTCTGGAAGACCCACCAGCCTCAAATTATTCTGTCTCGACCGAGATTCCAAATCCAAAATATTATCTTCCAGAGATTTTTTTTTTTTCCAAAGTGCGCACCTTTAATTGAAGACGGGTGACGTCATCTTCAGCACTAGCGAGACGGAGCTCCATCTGCGCCGTTCGTTCTACAGTCACCCAATTCCTTTCTTATTCCTTCCAACGCTGTCATAATCCCATCAAATCTAGAGGAAAAGTCCGCTCTCATTGAACTCATGGCAGCCATCAGCGCATCTGCGCCATTCCCCGCAGAAATCGCAGCGTTGCCAGCCTCCTCCGCCATATATGGAGTTTTGTTTGCTGCGTCAGACCTGAAAGTCCGTTAATTTGGACTGTTTCGGCGGCTCGCTTTTTCCTTTTCCTGGTTTTCCAGCCTTAGGCTTCGCCGACATATCCTCGCCCAAATGCTGGGATACGTTCTGTCCCAAATGAGAGGGTTATTTGCAGATTTTTTTTTTCCAGGAGCAGAGCAGAGCGAGACACGTCCGTCCTACGTGGCAGCCATAACCGGAAGTGTGAGGCATCATTTTAAGTGGCACACATCCTGGCCAAGCACAAAAAGCCCTTTAACAATGTTTGTATTGTTGAAAATGTTCAAAAATATTCAGGAATACAGCAGTTTTTTTTTTCTTTGAGTGAGAATGTTCAGTTTCACAATTTGAAAATGCACCTCCAGTTGTATATTTGCTTTTTTTTTTTATACAGTATTGTTCAGTTTCATAGTTTTTGAAATACTTTTTTGATTTTCTCAGTAAAAAAAATTCATATTGGCACTTTTTAAATATTAAAATAGTTAAGAATACAACGTGTTTATGCTTGTGATTTTAAGTTATTATACACAATGTGTAAATATGGAAATTGGCTAAATAAATGTTACCAAAAAAGGAGTAGCTCTCCAGCAACTTCATGATGTAAAAGTAGCTTACAGAATATAAAAGGTTGGAGACCCCTGGAGTATAACCTGTGTGATGGCCATAAATATCTAAGCAAAAACAATAGCTTCCCTAGCAGCTATCACTGTTGGAACCCCTAGTAATTAAACAAAGGGAGCAAAATTCCTGAATCGGCACATTAATTCTAATGTGCTCCTGTGATCCAAGCTGCTCCCTCCAAATTTATTGAAATCAGGTTAATAGATCTTGCAAAATCCCACTAATGGATTACAACAAAAACACAACTTCCTTAGCAGAGGTAATAAATTAGATTATTTGCCATTTAGTTAGTAGTATTATTGAGAATTAAGAATTACAGAGTCTTGTGGAAGAAAAAAAAATGGATAGGTTCACAACTCTGTAGATAGCTGTGGAAAATGGCATAATTAAAAGAATTTTTGCTGTAAACTTACAAAGAATTTTAGAAACATCTAGTGATTATACACGAGCAGCCATATTGCTGAAAGGTAATGGAGAAACCAGGTATTTTAGATGATGCTGGTACATCTTTCTCTTTTACGTTTTAATTACCCATTAGTAACACCTGTCTTTTCATACCACCTCTTGTGTAAGTGAATAGTTTAAAGCAGGGATGGGCAACTTGCGGCCCCCTACGTCATCCACTGCGGCCCGCCAGTCCATTTCCAAAGATCAGTTATTTATTTATATCACGTTTGAACATTTGGAACTGCATTCTTAAATGCAGTTATATCTGCCAGCAGAGGGAGAGCTAATCGAAATCTAAAGCGCCACTCCGTGAGTAGTTGAGCAAGAGTGAGGGAGCCAGAGATGGAGTATGTGTGCCCCGGAGTACGTCTTTTAAGGTATTGTGTTGCATGCTGAGACCGCATTAACAGGATATGAACGGCAATAAATGTACAGAGCAGGCTGCTTTTAATTAAACAATAAATGCTACAGCTTCTCACTGACGAGTATTTACAGTAACAAATTTCAAACTGAAAGGCAGATTTATATAAGAAATGGCAAATTTACAACAGAAAAACTAATCTAGAAAAAACCCCAGTACATCTAAAGTTATAAATTTTTAAATAAAATGATGCAAATGTATCAGTAGAAGCTTGCACATATAATACCAAAATAAAATATAGATTTGCAAAAGAAGGCTGACTTAAACCAGAAATGTAGCATATTTATCAGCAAAACTATTTTTTTTTACTTTGATCATATTCTTCTAATATTTTAAAAACATTTTTCTTCATATTTCCTTTTCTTCTTGGCTTTTTTAATTGCCATCCAGAATTTCTCTTTGCCCATCATTTTGGTGGAGAGAGTTTTAAAAATTAGGTCATATCATTATCAGTAATTTTAATTCTAATGTGATAAAACGCTGAGTAGAGTTTAATTTATTTTGCATTTTCAGTTTTAATTATGAAACATTTGGCTTTGAAGAAGATATCCCCCCTTCCCAAGGTTTGCATGTTAATCTGGACCTTGGGAAGTGAGGAAAAAAATTTGTGGCCCTCACGACCACCAAAGTTGCCCATCCCTGGTTTAAAGTAACACTATGTAAGATTTTCACCAAAAAGTTTCCTAAATTATTTTTGATGGTCCACCAATGTTTGACCGAACACGCCACAATGATGCAGTAATGCACACAAAAGGAGACCTGATCAAGGACTGAGTGTGTATATGGACATACTTTTCAACTGACCAACATTTCTATTAATCAATTTTTAAAAAAAAAAATTGATCTTATGTAATCTAATTTTTGGAGAAATTGAATTTTGGGTTTTCATTAGCTGTAAGCCATAATCATTGCAATTGAAAGAAACAAACGCTTGAAAGGCAT
The DNA here is from genome assembly GCA_020510985.1 of Pholidichthys leucotaenia. NCBI lineage: Eukaryota > Metazoa > Chordata > Actinopteri > Cichliformes > Pholidichthyidae > Pholidichthys > Pholidichthys leucotaenia. The sequence goes on from CM035848.1 coordinate 213,088,827, forward strand.
CACTCTGTGTAATGCCTCTGTATCAGCGGTGTCTAATCATGTCATGAAGGGCTAAGACCCTGCAGGCTTTACCTCCAACCAGTGTCTTCACCGTCAGATTCCACTGAATTTCTCCCCACTGATTGCTGATAAGTGAAAACATCTGCTGAAGAGACTGGGTAGAAGAGAAAACCTGCAGGGTCTTGGCCCTCCATGGCACATGGTTGGACACCCCTGCTCTAGTCATGTGAAAAAATTTGGACACCCCTTTAAATATTCAGTTCTTTGTCAAGAAATGTTCACATATCTGTCTAATCTTGGTTTTTTAATTTGCATTTTTTAAAATTATTTTAGCCATTGTAAGTGGGAATGAATGCGGGGGTGTCCTAAAAAAGATCGGGGGTGGCCTAATTTATTCCTCACTATTTGTTTAGAATTACATTTTACAGAAAATTGGAAAAAAGTCTTTAATTCATTTTTAATTGTTTAGTTGTATTATGTGAGTCTCCCATTATTTTTTAACATTGATATTCAATATCCATATGTCCAAATATGTAAAACAAAACAAAACCCCCCACAGGCTTATACAGGGTGTCCTACTTTTTTCACGACTGTATATCATGAGTTTCACTCTTTGAATTGTATTACTGCAATTTATTTTTGAGATTCTAATTTATTGAAATGTGCCTGTGGGTTTTTTCTTGATTTGGAAAGATTTTCTCTTATTTAAATTTGAAATTTTCTGGAAGAATGTTGCTTTATCACAGCTACAATGACAGTGGCATTATTGCATCTCCTTGCGTTAACCTCTCTTTCGAGAAAAAGGTGAAACTGATTGCGTTAGTTGAATACAGTGTTAATGATCTGAATTTTTCTTTTTCTTCAGTGTGGCAGCCCACAGCAAGCAGAATCTGATGACGGTTGCCAACCTGGGCGTGGTGTTTGGCCCCACATTAATGAGGCCACAGGAGGAGACTGTTGCTGCTATCATGGACCTCAAGTTCCAAAACATTGTTGTGGAAATCCTTATTGAGCACCACGAAATGGTAATGCACAATACAACAGTCATTCTCAGAGTAATACTATATATTTAAGTGTAAGTGCTTGAGGGACATTTATATGAAAAATATGTAGTTTGTTTTTCTGTTTGTTTTGTCAAATGCTTACTGCACTGACTTCAAGTTCGGTCTACAGTTTGTCTCTAGACTTTCCACTCAAAATCCACAATCATAGTTATTAAAGAAAAAAAGAATTCACCTTAAACAACTCAAGAGATAACAGCCACAAATAAGCCTGAGTTGACATCAGTCCCCAGCACTTTTGTTTTGACCTATCTCATGGTAATTACTTGCTGGAGTTTGGGTAATTGTACAAGAATTACAGAAATTATACCAGTGTTTTCTACTTTTTTCTGCTTTGCTACTGTGTGAAGTTTTGTATTTTGCTGTTGCATTGTGATTGGGCAGATTGTCTTTCAGACAAGTGCACGTACTGTTCTGCACCAACACCAGAATTTCATTTGGGCAGAGTAAGACTCAATTAGAACAGATGTCATGCTCTTCTCTTCTGTAGGTGTGTTTTTTTTTTAATGAACTTGAATGTATTTTTGAAAAAAGCATGTTGCCTTAAGTGCCTTAAGGTTAATTTTATTTAAAAAAAAAAATTGCATAATGAACTTGGCTCACATTTCATAATGTTGTCTATCATAGTCATCATTACACTGAGCAAAAGTAAAATCTCTTAACTCTAGCAGCAGCAGCAGCATACTCTTCACCATTTCTCAAGATACAAATGAGCTTCATAGCAGTTTAATTACCTGGCAGTATTTTGAAACTGCCCAAAAGGGGGAGCCCTAAGCGCTTATAGTAGAATTTAACCCATTTAGTGTTAGTGGTTTGATTATTCTTGATTTGTGGTATACAGTCTAATACATTTGGAATTTCCTTTGTGTGCATTAATGCATTTATTTTGGTTATGAGTTGTTTCATAACATGTAGTTCATGGGATCATGTAATCTCCCCAGAATGCCATTAATCAGTGTCAATCCTCAGACTGGTGTAATTCTCCGTGTCAAAAGATGAAAAAGGTTTGAGATTAGTTTTCTAATCTGTTTGGAGCAGTTCTGCACTGTGCATAGAATCAGATGAGACCAGGAGCACTTTTTTTTTTTTTTTTCCTCCTTACAAGCTTCATTAAATTGAAGATGTGTGTTGTGAATAACATCTCCACCCAAGCTCACAAATCTGAAATGGGGTGTGAGGAAAACAGAGGCTGGGTGAAAACCAACAGGGTATAGAAATGTGCTAGAATAACACCAGTAGCACAGTGCACAGAGCTAGTCCACCCAGAGGTATCCACCATCAGCCTGGTGATAAAGGATGTAGTGTTGGAATGCAGCAAGAGCATTTTGGAAACTACAGCATGTTAGACCAGGGGGAAAGTTGGGCAGACAGACAGGCATTAACTTCCTTCACAGCTGAGTCCCACTCCAGACTGTTGATACCCCCAGATACCAACGGTGGGTTCTGTTTTACATTCACCTCCATCTGCAGGGAGAGGCGAGAGGGGAAGAGGGAGGCAGCACAAACTCTCAGCCATATCAGATTTCTCACTTTTCTATGTGCCTCTCTCCTGCAAACTTTCTCTCTCCTGCACCCTCCTCCTCTGCCTCCCTCCTCTCCTCGTCTGTGATCCTTTCTGAGTCTCTGCTGAGACTTCCTCTCCTCTGCAGCCCTATTCTCTTTTAACTCAACATCTGAAGTTTATATGTAAACAGGCCCGGTGTAAACAGGCATCAGAATCCTGCAGTCCATGCCCCGTTTATTTTTTGCATTGGGTCAATTTTACTGATGGGAAATGTTACTTTAATTTAGACCCATTTTATTTAATTCTGGTGAAGCCGAAGGGAGCTAATGCAGTTTTGCAGTGTACATCGTCCGTCCGTCTGTTCATCAGTCTGTCCATCTGTCCACATTTCAATGGAATTGCTACTCCTCCCAGACAATTTCCGTGATGGTCACCAAACTCTCACACAATGATCCTCAGGTTTGTCTGCATCCTGGTTCATCTCAAAGTCAAGGTCGTTGTCAAAGGTTGGGAGATCCGTGCACCCATGGGATGATTTCATCAGGCTGGAATGGGCTACTCAGTCATTGATGGTCTGGTTCTGGTTATGATTTGGTTGTTTGTGTATATGGGTTTGTTTGGACACATGCAGACTCTTTCCATGACCAGTTTTGGGGTCAAATCCATGAGATGCCCAACTTTCCCTTAGAGCACACATGCTGTAGCTACCTTTTATCATCTACCACTCTGTCAGGTAAGAGTTTGAAAATCTGTTGGTTCCGTTAAGGATATGCTGCAGCTCAGAACTCCTATTATGTCTGTGTTTTCCAAGAGACTTACTCCTATGTGGTTTCAGATCTTTACAGATGCTCCAGAGTCATGCCCCGTCTCTTCTGCTGCCCCAGTAGTCACTGCTCCCACAAGGCAGTCCAAGAAAATGAGTCGGCTGAATCGGCCTTTGGCTGTTTACAATCCACAAGCCCTTGACATACAGAATGGTAAGAGGTTTATAAGTTTCCACCTTTGTTTTCAAATTTCATTTTATGTCAAAGGACAGAACTTAATAAACATTAAAAGCCAATTTTTGTATTGTCTGGAAGTGAGGTTGTTCATTTTTAGATTAAAAGCACTACAGTGACCCAAGGGGCTTCTGATTCATAAATTTAATGTACAGTACCCATGGGGTTTAGAGGCAGCAAATGAGCAATACTTGCTCTCAGATTAATAGCAGAAGCAAATGAACAAAACAGTTATGCTGGAAAATATAATTGAAGTGATATAAGACATTGTTCGCTCATTCCATCAAAGATGAAATGAGCCAGCGCTATGGAAATGCAGCCATCATCTGTTTGCCGTTCTTCCGTCCACAGTTTGAGAGAATCACTACTCCTCCAATATGATATTCACAAAACTCACAAGCAGTCATCCTCGGTTATCAAGAGGCCAGAAATGTAGACAAACATTTTTTTAATTTTCCCTACATAGGTCTTTTTTTTTTTATTAAACTAAAAATGCATTTTTTTATTGGTTGAAAGACCTGAGGTGTCGATCCTGATTCACCCAGTGTTAAACATTAAACTTTTTTTGTAGTTTGGCCCTAATCCCACAGTGAATCTGCATTCATCTTTTTGGTAATACTGTTTGTAAAGAATTACTGGTATGCTTGGTACTGTATATATGTTATGTAGAGGTAGGGCTGTGCGACATGACCGCGATATAATCTTATCACAATAATGATCGCTATGTGTACACACAGACACACATACTACTCATAGAAAGTTAGGGATATTTGGCTTCTGGGTGAAATTTATGGAAAATGTAAAAAGTTCATGCTACAGTGATATATCATGAAAGTAGGACATTTAAGTAGAAGCATGCAATGGTGATTTCCTCATCTCAAACAATTTATTGAATCAAAAGCCAAGAACAGTGGTGGGTGTATACCACAACAAAAAATGTCAATGTCTCAATAACTTGTCATGTGCTTTTGAACATCAATTACAGCTTGACAACGATATCTCATGCTGTTCACAAGTCAACTTATTGTCTGAGGTGTGGCATTCCACTCTTCTTGAAGGGCGGCCCTCAAGTCATTGAGGTTGTGGGGTGTAGGGTTACGAGCCTCTACACGGCGACTCAGCTGATCCCATGGGTTTTCTATGGGATTCAGGTCTGGAGAAAGTGCAGGTCACTCCATTTGAGGTACCCCAGCCTGCAGCAGCCATTCTCAAATGGTGCGACCTCGATGAGCTGGAGCATTGTTGGCCATGAAGATGAAATTAGGCCTGTGTCTCATATGTCTGAACATCTGTTACCAGCGCTCAGACTTTCCTTTGTAGTTTTGAGTGTTTTCTCTGTTCTTTATTTTCCTGTTAGTTCTGTTATGTTGCTTTGGTGATACGAGCCCCTTTCTCCTCCATTCCAGGCACAGCCCTTTCACTCTGTTCCAGTCCATCAGCTGCAAGTGATTTTTTTTTTTTCCTCCTGCTACTTTTTCCTCTGACTGCTCTCAGCCCATTTAACCATCAGCTGAGAGCAGTTAGGTATTAGTGCTCGTCAGCTCGACTCTCGCACCTGCTGCCCATTTACTAGTCATGTATTTATACTGTGCTTTCCTCTCTGTCCCTGTGGCTGTCACAACATTGTTTGGACTGACTTCTGTCCCTCAGCTCAGTCTCTCCCTCCTCTTCTCCAGAGGTCCTCAACTCTGGAGCCTCAACTCTATATGTTATCCTTGTTGGCTTTTTGTTTGCCTGCAGAGATTATTTTGGACTGTTTGTTTTTCCATCAATAAATTGCTTGACTGCAGTCAAGCAATTGAGTTTGTTTTTTTCCCGGAGGGGCATTCATGACAGTTGACAGCCACTGCTCAGCTTCTACAGTGAGGCATTTTTTCACCTTTTTGTGTTTTCATTTTTCCACTCACCTTCTCGTTGGAGCCTGATGGATTTGGCGGGCAGACGCGGGCAGACGCAGCTATCTGATGCGCCTGGGCTGGGAGTGCTGCTGCGCTGTTGTGGAGATTGATGGTCTCATCTCTTCGGCATGCACTTATTCCACCCCGGAGGATGCACGGTGGCATCTGGAGCTCACAGCGGCGGCAGCTTGCCGGTGCCCTCAGCTGATGGAGTGTGCTGAGGGAAGAGAGAGGATTTCTCAGGTGACTGCGCTGCTAAGCGAGAACGGCATGGGGTGAAGAATTCCCCGGAGAAGCCCAGGCTCACCCCGAAGGGGAGGCGCTCCTGGGGCCCTGTAGTTTCATCTCCTCACCAGCCTCTGACACGCGTTCCTGTTCATCCAGCTTCATGGTGACAACGTCGTCGGCTGGCCATGACACCATGACGACGTTGTCACCATGGCAGGGCGCCAGCCCGGGCGCCGCAGGGCGCCAGCCCGGGCGCCAGCCCGGCGCCAGCCCGAGGATGCTGCAAGGCGCCAGCCCGGCGCGAGCCCGGGCGCCGCAGGGCGCTAGCCCGGCGCCAGCCCGGCGCCAGCCCGAGGATGCTGCAAGGCGCCAGCCCGGCGCCAGCCCGAGGATGCTGCAAGGCGCCAGCCCGGCGCCAGCCCGAGGATGCTGCAAGGCGCCAGCCCGGCGCCAGCCCGAGGATGCTGCAAGGCGCCAGCCCGGCGCCAGCCCGAGGATGCTGCAAGGCGCCAGCCCGGCGCCAGCCCGAGGATGCTGCAAGGCGCCAGCCCGGCGCCAGCCCGAGGATGCTGCAAGGCGCCAGCCCGGCGCCAGCCCGAGGATGCTGCAAGGCGCCAGCCCGGCGCCAGCCCGAGGATGCTGCAGCCTTCACTCCTCCGGTCCTGGTGGCTCAATTCATCAGACCGTCTGCTTGGCCCGGGACTTTGGCCAGCCACCCGAGCTCTGGAACTGTGGAGGCTTAGGGGTCTGTCGGGGTGCAGGTGTGTGTTTTGAGCTGGTTTTTTTCCCTCCTGGCTGTTTTTTCTCCCACCTCCCTCCCGGGGTGATTTTTTTTTTTTTTTTTTTTTTTTTACTGTACTCCTTTTTTTGGGGGGGGGGGGTCTTTTTTTGTTACTTTGGTGCGTCTGGACTCCACCCCTTGGGGGGGGGGGCGCTCTGTCATTTGTCTGAGCATCTGTTTCCAGCGCTCAGACTTTCCTTTGTAGTTTTGAGTGTTTTCTCTGTTCATTATTTTCTTGTTAGTTCTGTTATGTTGTGTTGGTGATACGAGCCCCTTTCTCCTCCATTCCAGGCACAGCCCTTTCACTCGTAGTCTATTCCAGTCCATCAGCTGCGAGTGATTGTTTTTTTTCTTTCTCCTGCTACTTTTTCCTCTAACTGCTCTCAGCCCACTTAACCATCAGCTGAGAGCAGTTAGCAGGGTGCCCGCGATGTCTAAAAGTCTAAAATTACACATTTTCAATTTTAGGCCTAAAAAAAGTCTAAAATACAGGGATATTTTGCACTGAGTCTAAAATTGAGTTTGAGTAATTTAAGACCTACGTTTCAATGCAAAATATCGATAAAGGATTAATGTTTTTTTTAAAGTATTATTCTTATGTCTTTTCCACACAGCCATTACGAGCTCAGATCCATTACAAGCTCGGATCACACGAGACGGCCCGCTGAATTTAAGCATTTATTTTCTACTCATTTCAGTTCTGCATTTAATATGAACCCTGAGTTTGAAATAAACGTTTGAATTTAAATTTGAATATCCCAGAAGCCGCTGCACATCCGGGTACTCCAGGCTCAGCCAATATTGATCCAGATCGCATAGTTTTAGAATCATCGGCCATTACGAGCTCAGATCATACGAGACGGCCCGCTGAATTTAAGCATTTATTTTCTACTCGTTTCAGTTCTGCATTTAATATGAACCCTGAGTTTGAAATAAACGTTTGAATTTGAATATCCCAAAAGCCGCTGCACATCTGGGTATCCAGGCTCAGCCAATATTGAGCACCAGAAGTTGCATTAATGGTAAATACTCATCATTGATTAGCAACAGCATAACAATGTTATTAAAAAGAATTCAGAGACTTATTGTACTTTAAAAGTGTTGAAATTACATAAAATGCACACATTTACTTGTATTTTTAGTTTTAAACATATTGTATGGCTCTCACGGAATTACATTTAAAAATATGTGGTGTTCATGGCTCTCTCAGCCAAAAAGGTTCCCGACCCCTGTTCTACATGAAATGTTGCTGTTAGTGGAACGCACAATAAAACTACAGATGTGAAACGGAAATGTACTGTCGTCACAGGATGCTGGAGCAAGCATTTTGGCTCTGGTCTGAATGAGCTGTGTGCGCGAGCAAGGCGGGAATAGTTGTGAAGTAACGTGCAAATGGCAGGAGAGAAAGCTAGCAGGACAAAACTAAAAAGATGGGCAAATGTAAATTTAATGACAGTTGGCTCTCAAGAGATGACTTTGCAGACTGGCTGAAACGCGTTCCCAACGACGACACTGAGGCGTACTGCACGTTGTGCAAAAGAACACTTAAACTCGGGACCCTGGGCGTCAGGGCACTGGAGTCACACATCAAAGCTAGCAAACACCAGGAATCAGCAAATGCAGCACGCAACTCTCATGGAATTGCTCAGTTCTGTTCGGTTGCAAGCAGCACGTCAAGAAATAATACAAATGATATTCGCGATCTAATGGGCTCGACTGAAACGATGAAGGCAGAAGTTCTGTGGGTGCTTAACACCGTGGCTAAACACCAGTCATACAGAGCTAATGAAGACATCGGTGAACTGTTTCAAGCAATGTTTCCCAACTCGACAGTAGCCAAAACATTCCAATGCGGGAGAGACAAGACCGCCTATATCATCCAATTTGGAGTAGCAGAGTTCGTCAAGAAAGATTGTATCTCAAAGGTTTGCACACAGGCTTGTTTGCGACTACGTTGCAATACATGGGGGCGTTACCAGGGTTCCACTTACACCTGACTTAATGAAATCTGTCATGGCTGCCAGGTCACGGTACCGTGTGCATTTGGACGAAGAGAGGAAGAGGAAGGAGGCAGAGACACAAGGGAAGAAAAGGGCACACGCGGAGGAGCAGTTACAAGACCTGAAAGTCAAGAGGGACAGTCTGCATACAGTCATTGAGAGCCTGGGCAAAGATGCAGATGAGTTGGCAGAGCAAGCAGAGGGCAAGGCTGGGAGCAAAATGGCACAGCTCCTCTCAAAATCAAATGCTCTGAGGAGGGCTGCTAAAGACAAACTCTCCCAGCTTAAGGTTCTGGAGGACGAAATTGCCACCAAAAGTGCAGAGCTTAGAAGCATGTAAAATAATGAAAATAATGGGTGTATATATGTTCGTTTCATTGACGTCAATTGACCGCAATCTGGGTTTGTTCTTTCTTTTTTAATACTTCGTGAAGGTCGTAAATTTAATCCACGATGGTCTAAAAAGTCTAAAAAAGTCTAAAATTGCACTTGTTAAAACCTGCAGACACCCTGGGGTATTAGTGCTTGTCAGCTCGACTCTCGCACCTGCTGCCCATTTACTAGTCATGTGTTTATACTGTGCTTTCCTCTCTGTCCCTGTGGCTGTCAGTGTTGTTCAGACTGACTTCTGTCCCTCGGCTCAGTCTCCCTTCTCTTCTCCAGAGGTCCTAAACTCTGGAGCCTCAACTCTGTTATCCTTGTTGGCTTTTTGTGTTTGCCTGCACAGTTTATTTTGGACTGTTTATATTTTTCCATCAATAAATTGCTTCACTGCAGTCAAGCGATTGAGTTTGTTTTTGCCCCGGAGCAGCGTTCATGACACTGTGTTGTTCATGCAGGGGCACAATGACTGGATTAATGATGTTAGTCAGGTAATATCGGCTTGTCACTGTACCATTCACAAGGTGTAGGGCAGTTCTGTATTGACTAGACACACCTGCCCAGACTGTAACATGGTGACAACAGTGGCTGATGCATAGCGCTCTCCTTGACCTCTCCAACATCGTTGGTGGCAATCATTTCTGCTCAGCGTGAATCATCTTTGATCAGACAACAGCACTGAGGCCCACTGGTCCCTTGTCCAGCATAAATGCTCCCTGGCATTCCCATGCAAGACAATGACGCCTGTGCCTGGTGGTTTGGTCAGGTGCACGTCGTCTAGCATGCAGACCAAACTGATGTAAACGTTTTGAATGGTCTGGCGTGACACTTAGGTTCGTCTCACCTCCCTTAAATGTGCCTAGAGTTGAGTGGCATTCATCATCCGGTTCCTCAGGGCACTGTTCACAATGAACAGCGTGGGATGTGGCCAAAGGACATCCACTTTTATGCCTTTTGGTGACTCTTCCAGTCTCTCTGTATCTCTGTTCCAACCTGCTAATGACACTCTGACACTCTAAGCTCAGTGGCTACTTTCCTCTGAGAACATCTTGTTTGAAGCCTCACAATGGCGAGGTACTGTTGATCAATTGTTTGGTGTTGTCTTTGTCTTAAGATGTCAAAATGTAAACAGCATGATGTAGAGGACTGTTTAAATACCAATTCTAACTGAACCAGAAAATGTATTGGTCGATTCATGGCTCTCAAACACCTGTTGTGAATTTTGCCATTAATCACCTTGTTAGAGAACAGCAAGTTACGCAAAAAGTACTGAAACATTGAACAGTTGGACATGTGCGTTCAAAAGGTTAGAGAAGGTCGAATTAAGTTCACCTGTAAAGATTATAGTGCATTTTAGGTGCATCCTGAAATTTCACCCGAAAGCCGAATATCCCTAACTTTGTGAGTTGTGTGTGTGTGTGTAAACGATATACATTTTCTGCAAATTCTACAGTTTAGATATAGTAATCATGTAAGGGCCATCTTTTTTTCTTTATACATTTTTTTTTCCACACACCTTTTTCCTTCATAATTTTGCAGTGTTATAAAACAGTTTTCAATGTGCATTTGAGACTTGATTCTTATAAATTTGAGGTTTTTTTTCTTTAAATCATAGAATGTGAATAAAAGGTAAGCATCAATAAGTTAATTATTTTCTGAGCCAGAGGAGAGAGTAGCAGTAACTTTGGGGAGGGGGGGATGTCAGTCTGAAAACAACAAAATTACCCATCACTGCCATCTACAGATATAAATTAGTTCGTTTAAAGCAATGAAAATTAAGTGTAGTGCTACAGCCTGAAGATGCCACCTGGCCTGATTTAACCTGTTTGCTTCCTTGTAAAATATATTTCAGATTGGTCATGATCTGAAAATCAAAGGCACAAAAGGTAATGTTATAAAATACATGTGGTGACTTCAGCGTTATTCATTATCGCTACTTGACTATTTAAAATTATTAGAAATCAAGCAGATTACATTAAGAGCCAACTTACTCCTCTGACACATTTTAATTTATTACTTATTTTGTGTATATGCGCTTATCACACACTTTTGCAGCTTTAATTAAAAAAAATTCAGACAAAACTAAGAAACTCAGCAGTAATTTAAACCAAAGAACTGATGCTCTGATACTGTTTCCTATTAGCAGCAACTTAGCATAGTCATTTAACATTTGCTGTTTTAAGAGTGAGATGGCATTAACGTTACCGCCAATTAAAACGAGATTAGAGGGCTATCCTCTGAGACAGCATGGTGGGAAACAGTCCCACGTCCCTGGCAAACAGAAGTAGCAACTATTTGACCAAAACATTAAATTGGAGTTAGCTGTTGTACTAATCACCGGAATGTAGCCTGGCTACCCACCCACAGAGCTGTTCCACTGCACGTACTGTAGGGGAGAGGCAGAGCGCTGACAAATAGTGTGTGAAAAACTTTGCTGAAGAAACGGGGTAATGTGTATTTCAAATCCCGATATAGACTATACAGTTTAAGATGAAGTGATGCATGTTTTTATTTCATCTGACATATATCGTCATATCGCACAGCCCTATGTAGAGGTGTGAAAATTTCTCAATTCTTAGATGCATCGTGATATGGGACATTACTGATTGGGATCTCGCTGTCTGTGCAAAATTCTGAAGTACTAATCTTGATGTTTGTCTGGCCTGTGCTTGTCAATAAAGTTGTGAAGTTATGGTCAATGCTGAAAAGTGCGATTGCGCACTATCATGTGCTGAATTGTTTAATTGCCTCATGGTGCACTGAGGCCCAGAACAGCAACAGGTGATAGAAAATGCACCTGGTGTTTTGAAAGAAGACATTTGGGCACATTTTGGACTTAATGAACTTGGTGGGAAGCATGAATTGGAGAAGACGCAGACTGGCCGCAAAATACACTCCACAAAATGGACACCCCAGCAACACAACAAACCCAAGGAAACATGGCAGCCGTCCCCACTCAAATCAAGTGCCAGAGACCTTGGAGCCACAGTACAAGCTCCCATCATGAAGCTGCTTTACTGACGAGGCTGCCACTGCACTGAACGGGTAACTGTCTCTCTGCATAAAGCTAATCCTGTAGCCATTACATTTGACTGAAGAGAAGCAGCTCTTTTATACACTTGCTGTCTGATTAAGCACTTTCCAAAAAAAAGAGTTCACATTTACCAGGCTCTTTAATTAATGAAAAAATAGTCATGTAGTAAGGCAAGGGAAATGTATTCATAGCACAATCCTCTGTGGATCACCAACAGGTTTGCATGCCCCAGTGATCCCAGGAGCTATGTTGCTGGGGCCAGTAGCTTGCCCCTGGTAGGGTCTCTCCTATGGCAAAAAATTCTTGGGTGAAGGGTCAGACCAAGAGCGGTCCAGTGGATACCAATGAAAGTTACAACAAGGACCCAGTGTACACATCAAGCCACGTGGGTCCATCCTCCAGTGGCCTCACCACCTGCAGGAGGGATCATGGGGATCATGGTGCTATGTGAATCGGGCGGCAGACTGCACTATTCTGTTTGGGATAGATGGATGGATGATCCACACAGCAATTTAATGTTTTCCATCCATCCATCCATCCATCTTCTACCGCTTTTCCGGAGGTCCGGGTCGCGGAGGCAGCAGTTCAAGCAGAGAAGCCCAGACTTCCCTCTCCCCAGCCACCTGCTCCAGCTCTTCAGAGGGGATACCAAGGCGTTCCCAGACTAGCTGGGAGACATAGTCTCTCCACCAAGTCCTGGGTCTGCCCCGGGGTCTCCTCCCAGTGGGACGTGCCTGAAACACCTCAAGTGGGAGGCGTCCAGGAGGCATCCTAATCAGATGCCCATACCACCTCAACTGACTCCTTTCAATGTGGAGGAGCAGCGGTTCTACTCTGAGCCTCTCCCGGATGACTGAGCTCCTCACCCTATCTCTGAGGGTGAGTCCAGCAATCCTACGGAGAAAGCTCATTTCAGCCGCTTGTATCCGCGATCTCGTTCTTTCGGTCATTACCCAAAGCTCGTGACCATAGGTGAGAGTAGGAACGTAGATTGACTGGTAAATCGACAGCTTTGCCTTAGAACTAAGCTCCCTCTTCACCACAACAGACCGGTACAACGTCCGCATCACTGCAGATGCTGCTCCAATCCGTCTGTCGATCTCTCGCTCCATTTTCCCCTCACTCGTGAACAAGACCCCAAGATACTTAAACTCCTCCACTTGGGGCAGGAGCCTGTCCCCAACCCGGAGAGGACAATCCACCTTTTTCCGGCTGAGGACCATGGACTCGGACTTGGAGGTGCTGATTCTCATCCCAGCCGCTTCACACTCAGCGGCAAACCGTCCCAGCAAGAGCTGTAGGTCATTGCTGGATGAAGCCAACAGGACAACATCATCTGCAAACAACAGAGATGAGATCCTGTGGTCACCAAGCATGACACCCTCCATTCCCTGGCTGCGCCTAGAAATCCTGTCCATAAAAATTATGAACAGGACCGGTGACAAAGGGCAGCCCTGGCGGAGTCCAACTCTCACTGGGAATGACTCCGACCGAGTGTTGGCAATGCGAACTAAACTCTCACAACGGTCGTACAGAGACCGAATAGCTCGTAACAACAAGCCCGATACCCCATACTCCCGAAGCACCCCCCACAAAAATCCACGAGGGACGCGGTCAAATGCCTTCTCCAAGTCCACAAAACACATGTAAACTGGTTGGGCAAACTCCCACGAACCCTCAAGAATTCTCGAGAGGGTAAAGAGCTGGTCCGATGTGCCACGGCCAGGACGAAAACCACATTGCTCCTCCTGAATCCGAGGTTCGACCAACGGCCGGACTCTCCTCTCCAGTACCTTGGCATAGACCTTCCCAGGGAGGCTGAGGAGTGTGATCCCTCTAAAGTTGGAGCACACCCTCCGGTCCCCTTTTTTGAAGAGAGGAACCACCACCCCGGTTTGCCATGCCAAAGGCACTGCCCCCGACCTCCACGCAATGTTGCAGAGGCGTGTCAACCATGACAACCCAACAACATCCAGGGCCTTGAGGTACTCGGGGCGAATCTCGTCCACCCCCGGGGCCCGGCCACCAAGGAGATTTTTAACCACCTTGGCGACCTCAGCCCCTGTGATAGGCGAGTCATCCCCCTCGTCCCCAAACCCTGCTTCCTCTGTGGAAGGCGTATCAGTGGGATTGAGGAGATCCTCGAAGTATTCCTTCCACCGCCCGACGATATCCCCAGTTGAAGTCAACAGTGTCCCATCCGCACCATACACAGTGTGGACGGGGAGCTGCTTTCCCCTCCTGAGCCGCCGAACAGTTTGCCAGAATCTCTTTGAAGCCGACCGAAAGTCTTGTTCCATGGCCTCACCGAACTCCTCCCATACCCGGGTTTTTGCTTCAGCAACCACCCGAGCTGCACTCCGCTTGGCCTGCCGGTACACCTCAGCTGCTTCGGGAGTCCCACAAGCCAACCAAGCTTGATAGGACTCCTTCTTCAGCTTAATGGCCCCCCTCACCACTGGTGTCCACCACTTGGTTCGGGGGTTGCCACCACGAGATGCACCGACCACCTTGCGGCCGCAGCTCTGGGCTGCCGCTTCAACAACAGAGGTGGAGAACATGGCCCATTCAGACTCCATGTCTCCAGACTCCCTCGGAATGTGGTTGAAGTTCTTCTGGAGGTGGGAGTTGAAGACCTCCCGGACAGGGGCCTCAGCCAGACGCTCCCAGCACACCCTCACTATACGTTTGGGTCTACCAGGTCTGAATGGCTTCCTCCCCTGCCATCGGATCCAACTCACCACCAGGTGGTGATCAGTTGACAGCTCTGCACCTCTCTTTACTCGGGTGTCCAAGACATACGGTCGCAGGTCTGATGATACGATAACAAAATCGATCATCGACCTGCGGCCTAGGGTGTCCTGGTGCCAGGTGCACATATGGACACCCTTATGCTTGAACATGGTGTTCGTTATAGACAGACTGTGGTTAGCACAGAAGTCCAATAACTGAACACCACTCGGGTTCAGATCGGGCAGGCCGTTCCTCCCAATCACCCCCCTCCAGGTTTCACTGTCGTTGCCCACGTGCGCATTGAAGTCCCCCAGTAGGACAATGGAGTCTCCAGGAGGAGCACCCTCCAGCACCCCAGTCACAGACTCCAAAAAGGGTGGGTACTCTGAAACATCATTTGGTGCATAGGCACAAATGATGGTCAGGACCCGTTTCCCAACCCGAAGGCGCAGGGAAGCAACCCTTTCGTCCACCGGGGAAAACTCCAATATAGAGGCAGCAAGGTGGGGCGATACAAGAATACCTACCCCTGCTCGTCGCCTCTCGCCCGGGGCAACTCCAGAAAAGGCCAAGCTCCAGCCCCTCTCCAGGAGACTGGTTCCGGAACCGGAGCTGTGTGTTGAGGTGAGGCCGACTATATCTAGCCGGTATCGCTCAATCTCGTACACCAGCTCAGGCTCCTTCCCCACCAGAGAGGTGACATTCCACGTACCAAAAGCCAGTTTAGAAAGCTTGGGATCAGTCCGCCAAGGTCTCCGCCTTTGACTGCCACCTAATCCACATAGCACCGGACTTCCATGATCCCTCCTGCAGGTGGTGAACCTACTGGAGGGCGGACCCATGTAACTCCTTCGGGCTGAGCCCGGCCGGGTCCCATGGGTGGAAACCCGGCCACCAGACGCTAGCCTTCGAGCCCCTCCCCCAGGCCTGGCTCCAGGGTGGGGCCCCGGTAACCCCATACCGGGCGGGGTACACTGAATCCTTGATATACAATTTATCATGAGAGTCTGTTGGATCGTTCTTCGTCTGGCCCTTCACCCAGGACCAGTTTGTCTTGGGAGACCCTATCAGAGGCAAATTGCCCCGGACAACATAGCTCCTGGGATCACTGGGGCACGCAAACCCCCCCACCACGATAAGGTGACGATCCATTAATTACAAAAATACATGCTAATATCTTAAAAGCCATAGCAAAAAAAAAAACACCTGAAGATGTAACGTAGAGATGCATCGGGAATCGGTTTGCATTCAAATCATTAATAGATGAATCATAATCAAATCATGAGACCACTGAAAATTCACCTTTATTATGTATGTAGTTACTCCTAGGCAATTTCCTTAATGTTAACCAAAATCACTCGCAATGATCTTCAGGTGAGTCTGCATCCAAGTTATGCTCAAGGTCATCTTCTTTTCGCTGCTCCCTTCAGGGTTCGCCACAGCAGATCATCTGCCTCCACCTCACCCTGTCCCCCACATCTTCCTCTGTAACACCAACCCTCTCCATGTTCTCCTTCACTACATCCATGAATCTTCTTTGTGGTCTTCACTCTTTTTCTCCTGCTTGGCTGCTCCATCTTCAACATTCTTTGTCCAATATATCCTCTATCCCTCCTCTGCACATGTCCAAACCATCTCAGCCTTGCCTCTCTTACCTGGTCTCCAAACCGCTCAACCTGAGCTGTCCCTCTGATATACTCATTTCTAATCCTGTCCCTCCTAGTCACTCCCAATGAAAATCTCAGCATTTTCAATTCCCACCTCCAGCTCTGCCTCCTGTCTTTTTGTCAGCGCCACCTTCTCCAAACCATACATCATAGCAGGTCTCACTACCGTCTTGTAAACCTTGTGCTCAAGGTCAACATCAAAAGTCAGGAGATCTGGGCATTTGATTTTTTTTTTCTTTCAAAAAAACCCAAAACACTCCTTCAGAAACTGCCTCACCAAACGTAGAATGAGCTTCAGGTGGGTCGGCATCCAGGTTGTGTTCAAGGTCCGGGTCAAAGGTCAGGAGATCTAAGTGCTTATAGATTTTATAAAAAATGTTACTACTTCTAGGTAACTGCCCTAATTTTCAACAAATTTGCACACAGCGATCCTCTGGTTGATCTGTGTCCAGGCTGAACTCAACATCGAGATCAAGATCTAGGCATTTATGATTAAAAAAAAAAAAAAATCATTACTCCTCCAGGGCGATTGCCCCAGTGTTTGGCAAACTCATGCACAATGATCCTCAGGTGGGTCTGCATCTACTGGGTCATCAGTCAGGAGGTGTGAATGTGTGTGTGAATGGTGAAGGGATTGGCGCCGTACCGTGGCTGCCTCATCCAGGTGGATGCCCTAAATTTCCCTCTGGGATTAAAGTATACAAAACGGAGCACTCTTGAGATGATTTCACCATGCCAGAATGTGCTACTCTGCCACTGACGGCCTTTTTTGCAGTGTGTACTGTTACCTAGCTCAGTGTATTTGTTATTCCAGCATTTGGGGACATTTCACATCCCTATCAGTGGTGTGAATAATGCGAAGAGCACACATTAGCCTAGCTTGTGCTTGTGAATTAAATGCAAGTTGACACCATCTTTTGCTAAATATTTTATTGATCTGAAACCGGAGTACAAATTATCTAAAATTACATTTGATTGCCTGTTGATTTACAAGCAAAAGGATGTACATTGTAGTATAATATGAGCTAGTGTGTATACATGACACTGACACTGTCACCTTCTTTCTGTAATACTGTTTGAAGAGATTTGTCTGACTTTATGCAGCCTTGTTTACTTAAAAAATACCTCAATTTCCCTTTGAGTTTTGATAAAATGGGAATCAGTAGTAGAAGAGGGTTCCGTCAGGATTGCTGATCACCTGACCCACTGACCCAAACACACAAACTGTCAGTTTCTGACTTGTGACCAGTTAAATCCCTTCTACAATACCAAAGAAGTCTAAATTTGCTTGCCTCATTTTGTCTTAGTGCCAGCTTTTACTGGGGGGTGTTTTAATATCAGCATGAAAGGCATAATCCTTTTTTTAGACATTGTCTTTTATATACGTCCCACATAATGACACTAAAAGCACATTTAAGAAAGTTGGAAAGGGAAATACTTGTGCTTATGTACGACACTTTTTGTGAGTCTTCTCTTCATGCTGCATGTCTCGGAGCCCCGCGGTGGTGCATGATGCATGGAGAAGTGCATTTATTAAAAAAAGACAAAACTTTTCCAAGTTCATTGCAGGAAAATGGATGGATTACATAGACCTTGAATGAATACATTACCAATCACCGGGGGGGGGGGGGGGCTGAAAAGTTCATAGGCTGACCATGATGTAGTGGTCAAATTTGACCAAATGTGGTTTATTCTACCCATACTCTTGACAGTTTTCTCTCTCTCAGCTCTGTTGTGCCCTCTTGTTCCTCGGCCACTGAAGCACACTTACTACTGGCTCAGCACCTACAAGCATAACTCCTTCTTGGTCAGCCCATGAACTTTTAAGCCCCCTCTTGTATGTGCGATGCAGTGTTTAGCTGCATACAACACTGAAAAATAAAATGCTCTCAACAAAACACTAACAAAGACACAACACATCTACTGACCAAACAGAATATAAATTAATATAAAAATATTTAACAAATGTGTTGCAGCAGTCTAAAGGTCTGTCTTACCATTTACATTTGCAAATGGAATTTTCAAGATCGCTAAAGCAGGAGTTTCACTTATTTCATCAGATCTCAAAATTTGTCAGCTTCATTGTTGTTGGTTTAACAAGTTTGATCATTTCTCAATCACAGAAATCTAGTCAATACCATGGAGTTGTACAGTAAAAATCTGTAAAGGTTTCTGTAAATAATACACAAGACTACCACTATTTCAGCTGAATGTTGGTGAAATATGGGTGTGCTTAAGTTATGTCTTCATTGCAGAGAAAAGAGTAAAAATGCTTGAATTAATCGTGTTGTGCCTCCACTGTCTCAAAGATATTTACTTGACAGTAAAATTAAAAAAACAAGAGCTTGGATCCTCACAACTGTCTCTTTTCTGTCTGTGACTGCACAAGTGTAGTGCTCTGAACAATGCCAACTTGGTTTTAAGTCTCGCCTGTTCTGACAGCAACTTGATTGAATGTCCCCTGTTGATGCGGCATTGCCCTACGTGCTAATAAATTATTCAGCTGTTTTATCAAGCTTGTGAGCAGAAATAGACTGAATGTTTTACAGAAACATAGAATTAATATAAAATGTAATCATTTAAAATGTACCCTTTTTTTTTTTTTAGTGACTGCAGCGTTGGATGGCTCTGGCCTCGTCACAGATGAGACGTCAATGGGCAGCAACGAGTCTGTATCTTCTCAGTCTTCATCAGCCTCTGCCTCAGAGCTCCCTGCAGAGAAGATGGACCACACCCCACTTAATGCCAGCCTCAGTTCAGGCAGCAACCCTAGGTGAGGTCTTCACGGTGTCAAAAATCAATATGTGCCCACTCTAAGAGCAGCTTTTTGGTTGGTTGACCCTCCGTAGACCAGCCACTGAAATATTATTTTAAAAAATCAGTAGTGAATCTTGTAATTCTGTAATTTCCCCATTGTGGGACTAATAAAGGTTTATTTTATCTTGTAGTATTGTAGTTAGGACACTTTTTTCTGGTTTCAGCTCAGTTGTCAAAAGCCTGTATCTCATTGGGCTGTGACTGCTCACAACTAGGTGGAGAACAGCATTCGAGAGGGAGTTGACAAAGTCTCTCCAAACGTTCACAGGGGATTGCAACATGTTCCAGAAATTTTTGACAGATTTTCTCGCAAAATAGTCAAGAGTTGCCGTGGGTGTCTCGAACCAGTCTCAGACACTTCTCAATTTAGTTTGTATGAATCAGAATGTCCAAGAACAGTTGGACAACGTTGTGAGGGGTTGCGAACCTTTGAAACTAAGTTGTGACTGATTGGAGACTAAAAAGGACGA
Organism: Pholidichthys leucotaenia; assembly: GCA_020510985.1. NCBI lineage: Eukaryota > Metazoa > Chordata > Actinopteri > Cichliformes > Pholidichthyidae > Pholidichthys > Pholidichthys leucotaenia. The sequence continues at coordinate 213,108,399 of CM035848.1, forward strand.
GACATTCTGTGTGCGAGACAAGTGTGAATGGCTGGGTCATTTTCTAGCACACACTGACATAACTGCAACTGACAGTGTCACCATGTCACCCAAGGGCAAGAAAGTCAAGGCTAGGGAAAGAGGGGCTGCTGCTCTGTTTCACAGACCCCTACAGAGGAAGTGGAGCTGGTCCCAGAGCCTGCTGTGTCTGATGTGGAGGACTCGGAGGCAGACTCCTCATCCAGCAGTCTCTGCACTTCCTCTCTGCGCTCGTCTTCACTTGAAGTCTGATGATAAAATGACAGCTGGAATGGGGAGAGATGGTTGCAATTTGGCAATTGTCATAGACAACTGTCACATGAGTGTAGCATAGGATTTCCATGGCTGTCACTGGACAGTCATAAGTGCAAAAGAATGTATAATTTTGCTGTGTGCACACTGCACAAATGTCATGCAGCATGTACGTGGCATGTATGCAAACTGAGTTTGTTTGGCATTTGTGCAGTATTCATGCATACGCAAATGTGCCAGTTCAATGTGATTCTAAGTGAAAACTGCCGCTAATTTGAGTATTTGTCTCAAATTTTTACCCATCAGTGCCAACGGCTGAAGGGGTACTGTTGTCACCCCACTGGGGGGGATGGGCGACAGTAGTTGCGTCGGTCGCGTCAACACCTACCTTGTGAATGCGATAACTAGAGAAAGAAATGACGTGGGCTTTTCAAATTGATACCATAGGTGTATCTGTGAAAAATCTCAGACGAGTTCAAATTTGGGTGACCTCTGATATTTAGGTCGAGGTCAGGGGTAAATTTTCCCTCAATCTTGTGAACACAATAACTACAGAAAGCAATGATGTATTCTTTTCAAATCAATATCATTATGCCTAAGACAACAGTTTCGGGTTGAAAGGTCAATGTTAACATTTCCTTCATTATTACTATAGAACGAGTAAAGCTAGGGTCACCAAAAATGGTACACATGTTGACCCTGAAATCCTGATCTGACTGTGGGTCTGAGGTCAAAAGGTCTTGGTTAGCTTCCCCTATGCCCTATTGCTATAGAACGGGTAAAGCTAGGGTCACCAAAGTGTGTGCACAGGTTCACCCTGACCTCTGACTATGGTTTTGGGATTGCAAGTTCAAAAGTCAAGGACAAATTGCCATTTAAACTATATCTCAATAACAAAAAAAAGCTAGGTTCTCCAAGCTTGGTCCACAGGTTCACCTTGGGACTCTGACCTACAACTATGGGTTTGGGGACAAAAGGTCAAGGCAAAAATGCCCTGTAAACATATCTCAACGACAATGACACTTAGTCACCAAACTTTGTACACATGTTCACCTTGACCTGACTATGGATTTGGGGTCAGATGGTCAAGGTTAACATTCCCTAAACCTTAAGTTTAATGTTTATTTGAAAGGGACTTTACGTACTAATGAACATTAATACAAATGTAAGTGCCAGATTTAGCAATACTGCTAATGGACTACTTGCACTGAATGATGACGTATTTCCGGTTGTAAATAATGCAGCTTTTTCTCATCCGGTTTGTATTTTCAACATATGATTGCGGTAGAAGTAGCAAGATTTATCACAAGTGTACGTAAAGCATATGTAATTGGGAGCTTTTCTATGGACAGGAGAACAGTGTACTGAGAATGGCTGTACCCTGCTTTGGTCAGTGTCAGTTTTATGAAAGAAATGTACATTTTCATGGTTTTACATTGTTTTGGACCAAGCTTCTTGTTTAAATCGTCACTATTACTGTATACAGGGCTACTGTTTACCTCCAAGAAAATCGGTAATGCCGTTTTAAATTGTAGCGACCATGATAAACAATTAAAAAAGAAGCTAATAATGTAAAAATGCATCTTGTCCTCAGGTTCACACTTTAATTATATTTTGACTACCCTGGTGCTGAGAGGATGCTGAGTGTCAGCACTTCTCATTTAGTAATAAGATTTATTTTCAGCATTTTATTTTTTAGACCTAGATAATCTGTCACTGTCTATCAGTTTGTGGACTGTTTACTTAGGGTTGTGTGTGTATTCACCTTCCTGGTCGGTCAGCTGTTACCTGTATCCTGGTGATCAGCAGACTTGCCCACTGAACAGCGCTAGCCTAGCCTGACTAGCAAGTGATTCTTTGGCTCTGTGACTATTCCTTGGTCACTCCTGACCTCCCTCAGAACAGCTCTATGCCACCATGACTTGTCCATGATCTTCTGGTTCTCTCCCCCCCGTCTTCACCCCTTGCTGCTGATTTGCTTGGATGCATTGCTGTCATTAAATCTTGGACTGTCTCTGCTATGTCCACCGAGGCTCAAACACTGCAGGTTGGTCTACTTCAACATGACCTCCTTCACTCATGCAGGCTGTAAATCTAAATTATTATTTAAATGGCAACAAAAAGAAATCAAAGACACAGTCAAAAACTACCTCTTAGCTTGTAACTTGTCATGTATATAACAATAATAATTATAATAATAATGGTTAAACTAAGTTCTGTGTCACTGAACATGGTACATTTTTTAAGTTCACTGTTTAGCAAGACTAATTATTGTAAATGGCTGTAATTCCAACTCCTGGAAAGCAGTCAGGAGAGAAGATAATACTACAGAGAAATTTCAGCAACAAAAACATGTTTGCATTGAGTGAATAATAAACCAGGAGATAAAAGGCTGAAGTTACACAATGAATCATCTTTATTTAAATATATCATGTCAAGAGAACAAATCCAAACAGTGAAACGGAGTCATTTACACCTAATCTATCCTGTTATTTCCATCCGTTCATCCCAGTTTGCCACAGGCTTCATATCCTCCGTTGGGACTCTGTTACCATGGCAACACCCCAACAAAAGCTAAGTTTCTGTTGACTATAACAAAATAAAAACTAATATTAGCTTAAAATGGCCCGACAGTTATCCACCATATTCCCCACCTTTGTGGGAGTGAATATTTGTTTTACTAATCTGCAGGAAATTACTGGATTTAAATTTTGTTGCTTTCATTCAGTCAATGTAGAACATAGACTGGATGTGATAGAGCCGTAACTCGTAAAATGCAGAAATCTTTGTAAGTAGTCCATTTGCATCTGTAGTCCCCCTGGCGGGTCACAAAAACACACAATCATATTACTGTTCAATGAGTAAAGCTAGGGTCACCAAACTTTGTACACAGGTTCACCCTGACCTCTGCCTATGGGTTTGGTATTGCAAGGTCAAACGTCAAGGTCAAAATGCCATATAAAGTACATCTCAACAACAGAGGCTGAGGGGTACCACTGGCAGACACCAGTATTCTTTTTTTAAACTTCAACTAGTTGCAAGCTGTTGCAGCCCAGTTGTTTTGGGTTTTTTTTTGGGGGGGGGGTGTATATATATGTGTGTGTGTGTGTGTGTGTATATATATATATATATATATATACACACACACACACAGTGGGGCAAAAAAGTATTGTCAGCCACCAACTGTGCAAGTTCTCCCACTTAAAAGATGAGGTCTCCAATTTTCATCATAGGTATACCTAAACTATGAGACAAAATGAGAAAAATCCAGAAAATCACATTGAAGGATTTTTAATGAATTAATTGGTAAATTCCTTGGTAAAATAAGTATTTGGTCACCTACAAACAAGCAAGATTTCTGGCTCTCACAGACCTGTAACTTCTTCTTTAAGAGGCTCCTCTGTCCTCCACTCGTTACCTGTATTAATGGCACCTGTTTGAACTCGTTATCAGTATAAAAGACACCTGTCCACAACCTCAAACAGTCAGACTCCAAACTCCACTATGGCCAAGACCAAAGAGCTGTCAAAGGACACCAGAAACAAAACTGTAGACCTGCACCAGGCTGGGAAGGCTGAATCTGCAATAGGTAAGCAGCTTGGTGTGAAGAAATCAACTGTGGGAGCAATTATTAGAAAATGGAAGACATACAAGACCACTGATAATCTCCCTCTATCTGGGGCTCCACGCAAGATCTCACCCCGTGGGGTCAAAATTATCACGAGAACGGTGAGCAAAAATCCCAGAACCACATGGGGGGACCTAGTGAATGACCTGCAGAGAGCTGGGACCAAAGTAACAAAGGCTACATCAGAAACACACTACGCCGCCAGGGACTCAAATCCTGCAGTGCCAGATGTGTCCCCCTGCTTAAGCCAGTACATGTCCAGGCCCGTCTGAAGTTTGCTAGAGAGCATTTGGATGATCCAGAAGAGGATTGGGAGAATGTCATATGGTCAGATGAAACCAAAATAGAACTTTTTGGTAAAAACTCAACTTGTCGTGTTTGGAGGAGAAAGAACACCATACCTACTGTAAAGCATGGGGGTGGAAACATCATACTTTGGGGCTGTTTTTCTGCAAAGGGACCAGGACGACTGATCTGTGTAAAGGAAAGAATGAATGGGGCCATGTATCGTGAGATTTTGAGTGAAAACCTCCTTCCGCCAGCAAGGGCATTGAAGATGAAACATGGCTGGGTCTTTCAGCATGACAATGATCCCAAACACACCGCCCGGGCAACGAAGGAGTGGCTTCGTAAGAAGCATTTCAAGGTCCTGGAGTGGCCTAGCCAGTCTCCAGATCTCAACCCCATAGAAAATCTTTGGAGGGAGTTGAAAGTCTGTGTTGCCCAGCGACAGCCTCAAAACATCACTGCTCTAGAGATCTGCATGGAGGAATGGGCCAAAATACCAGCAACAGTGTGTGAAAACCTTGTGAAAACTTACAGAAAATGTTTGACCTCTGTCATTGCCAACAAAGGGTATATAATAAAGTATTGAGATGAACTTTTGTTATTGACCAAATACTTATTTAACCGAGGAATTTACCAATTCATTAAAAATCCTTCAATGTGATTTTCTGGATTTTTTTTTTTATTTTGTTTCTCAGTTGAGGTATACCTATGACGAAAATTGGAGACCTCATCTTTTAAGTGGGAGAACTTGCACAATTGGTGGCTGACTAAATACTTTTTTACCCCACTGTGTGTATGTATGTATATATATATATATTTTTTTTTTTTTTCCAACTATTTGGTTTGACTGAGAGTGAATGGTTCTCTCTCTGTGTTGGCTTTGCGATGGACTAGTGATCTGTTCAGGGTGTACCCTGCCTCTCGCCCAAAAGATGCTGGGATAGGCTCCAGCCCCCCCGCGACCCGAAAAGGATTAAGCGGAAGAAGATGGATGGATCAATGGATGGATATTTGAAAAACAGAATATTTACAGCTATTGCAGTCTCTGAAACTTGGCTCAATGAAGAGCAGGCTTCTTTGATGGCAATAGAGGGATATCAGATGTTTGATTTTAACAGATCTCAAAAAAAGGGTGGTGGTGTTGCACTGTATATTGATGAACTGTATAGGTGTAAACTTGTAAATGGAATGTCCTTTGCACTACCAGGGATTCTGGAATGTGTTACTGTTGAGATTGACCAAGATAAAAAAATCTAATTATAAGCTGTATATATAGAATGCCGGGAACTTGTGCTGAGACATTCAGAGATAAGTTAGTCGAGTCCTACAATAATATAACTAATAAGAAAATGGTTGTAATCTGTGGAGACTTCAATATTGATTTACTAAATCCATTTCAACAAAATGTAATTAGAGTTCATGAATTCTATGTACAGTATGAGTCTATATCCTACAATAACACATCCCAGTAGAATCACAGTTCACACTGCTACACTTATTGATAACCTGTTTAATATTATTGATAAGAAAATAGAAAGTGGATTATTGATGACATAAGTGACCATTTGCCAGTCTTTGCACTTATCCATGGCCACACGGGGCCAATACAGAAAAATCTTTAAAATCTTTTGGATACAAATCACAAAATGCAATCAGTTCTTTTAAAGAAGACCTGCTGAAGCAGGACTGGACAAAAGTCTTTGTATCAGATGTAAATGAAGCCTACGATACATTCATGAACATTGTAACCGTTCTTTATGAAAAAAAATTGTCCATTAGTAAAGAAAAAGCTTAAACAGAAATTTGTCGACAAGCCATGGTTGACCAAAGGATTACAAAAAGCATGTAAAAAGAGAAATTCACTATAGTTTTTCTAAAAAGGACAAGAAGCAGAGCAGCAGTGTAAAACATACAAAAATAAGTTAATGTACTGTATATGAGATGTAGTAAGACTATTACAGTAAAAAACTGGAGAAAAACGGAACACTAAAAATACATGGACAATACTTAACAGTATTCTTGGAAATAAAAACAGAAATACAAGCTACCCAACCAATCTTTCAAAGAAAAAAAAAACGACTCGAGTGTGAAAGCAGTCTCACCTGCAGATGAATTTAATAAATTTTTTAACATTGGGCCTAATTTGGCACGAGAAATACCCATTACGGCACCCACAGGTGATACAATAAGCAAAAACACTGCTATAAAAGACTCGATCTTCATAAAGAACACAGATGAGAGCGGTCATTGAAATTGTTAAATCATTTAAAAGTAAAACATATACGGATTGTGATGGTATTGACATGCTTTTAGTCAAAACTATCATTGAATGCTTGGTGAAACCACTGACGTATATCTGTAACCTGTCTCTCCAAACAGGTATATTTCCCAATGCAATGAAAGTGGCCAAAGTGATTTCAATATACACAATATACTATGCAAGTACTAACATGCAAGTTAGGTTAATTGGCATCAAAACTGGGGATTCTAAATTGTCTTTAGGTATGACTGTGAGAATGAATGGTTGTCTGTCTCTGTGTTGGCCCTGCGATGGACTGGCGATCTGTCCAGGGTGTACCCTGCCTCTCGCCCAAAGATGCTGGGATAGGCTCCAGCCTCCCCGCGACCCGAAAGGATTAAGCGGTAGAAGATGGATGGACAATATACTCACGAAGGCAAGTGGGCACAGCGGTGTGGTGAGCAGGTGTGTAGATAATTGGATGAGTGTGTGTGTATGTGTGAGTGTGTGCATGTGGTGATCCCAAACAGCTGGTGAGTGTCCGGTAAGAGGAGGAAGGCGTGACTGTAGGACTGGCAGAGAGCAAGGCTCAACCTGCCAGCTGGAATTAATAAGAAGTAATCAAAACCTACAGCCACAGGTCATGGACGGGGTTGAACGACCCTAAACATGACTCATTCATTCATTCAAAAAAAAATTTCTTTTTAGCTGTATTTCCAATCCACAACCATTAGTCTACTAGTCTGACTAACCAACTTTGTTTAAATTCATTTACAATGCTATTTACTAACCACATTGAAATATGCATGAAAATTCAAGATAGACTATAGACTCCATCCATCCCTGCATATTTATATAGATGGATAGATGTACTTTATTGATCCTAAACTGGGAAATTAGTGTAACAGCAACATGACTGGCAGCAGAAGAAAACAAAAATGGCAAATCAGGTTTTCTGCATCTTGACATTTTTTTTTAATGCTACTTTGTTAACCTAGTTACACATCATATTGAATAAAAATGATGATGCTGTAATTGTTCCACATTTTAATTCACATTAGTTTTGTATCATGATAGTGCAGGGTATTCCTGACTGGTGCTTTCCTCAACTGAACAGGCCATCGATTTGACAGACCATGCCTCCTGTCCATCACACCAGGTTTCAAAAAAGTGAAGCCAATGACTGTTGTCATAGTAACCACATCCTCCTTCTATATGCTGTTTAAATGGTTGGTAGGACTAGAAAATACTAACTGCAATCTATTTACCGCTAGTTTTACTTTGTTTTTTTAAATTCTGATTTTACTTAAGGCAGTTTACTTGTTTTTAGCTGGGCTATGGTTGAAAAACCTAACAAAATGAAAATATACAGAATTAAAAATGAACCCTAGTGCAGGAAAAATTCTCAACTTATGATTCAATGCAGGGGCGTAAATCCCGGGGGGGACGCAGGGGTCATGTTCCCCCCTTCCATAAAGCTGCCCCCCCCAAAAAAAATCACATTGTAAAGACAAACATGTTTTATTTGAACAGCATAGTAATGTTCGTTGAAGACACAATATAAGTGTTGTGACTTAAAAACACATTGACATTTATAACTATTGAAAGATTAGACCCCCCCCCCCCCCATCCTCAGTGGTTTAGTCCAATCTGTTTCTCCCCCGCGGGCGGGGCTGCTGTGGCTCCTTTTACACACACACACTGACAGAGGCAGAGAGTGGTAAGTGCATTGAAAGCTTAATGAGTGAATGGTTAATCAGTTATTTCAGTCCATATTTTCAACAGTCGCATACAAAACATGAAAAGCGATATTTCATCTCACTTGTCCAAAGTCTGCCGGTGTTATGCCGAGAATTGCATCCCATCCACCAAAAGTATAAAATATAACACTACAGCCAGGCTTGTAACCATTTGTGCATTTTTAGAAGTACCCATTATACATTTTTAGAAGTAAAAATTACCTCTTGTAAATTATCTTTAAATTGTTTATTAGCCAGACATTTGAATGTTTCAAAGAGATTAGAAAGCATAGTGATCCAGCTCCACGTTACACAATCTTCAAAGTCGAGATTTTGCATTTACGCATTGTCGGTAAAAAGGGTAATCATATTTTCAAAGTATATAATTGTATTGACTTTGACTTACACTAAACAGCTGCTTGCAACGATGGCGTGGAATTGTCAGCAAGTGAGCAATTCTCGGCATAATACCGGCATGCTTTACATAAACTCAACTGATGCATTTTTGTCTGTATTTGTTCTTTAGTAATGAGTCTTTTTTTTAAACATAAATAGATGGGTATTAATCATGATGACTGTAAATTAATCCACAGTATCACTATGATTTATCAGATTAAAAATGTTATGACAGCCCTAGTTTTAAGACATATTGAGATTTTGTTTTGTTGTTAATAAATACATATTTTTGAATAGTTTGATGTAGTTTAGTTATTCATTAAGGTATTCTAGTTTTAGAACTTTTGAGCTTTAAATTCTTGTAAAGCTGCTGTGGTGGGGATCAGACCAGTGTTTATGGTGAGCAAAGACATTTTGTTAGATCATATATGGTGTAATTGACACCGACCACCCAATACAACTTTTGGTATTGCTGGTTGATCATGTAAAAATCTGTAGACAGGTATGATATGGACTGAGGAACAATGACATAGTTATCTAATATCATTATATAAGACATTTGAGAAAGTATCAGACAACACAGCAAAAATGGCATTTTTTTATGTCCCCCTCAAAAATTAAGCTTTCATATTTTCCTGTTTATTGTCCCCTCCCAACAGTGAAATGGAATTTTCGCCCCTGATTCAATGATTTTGTTGTCAAATTACATATGGCTAAAGGGAACAGTGGAATCTTTTTTGATATGTTGATGCATATTTCAGCAGTAACCAGAAAATACAGAAATTTTTAAGCAAGACTTTCCGTATCTTGAGTTGCTGCATTATATTAACTTCATTTCCACTCTGAAAAAAGCATACCGGTATTTAACAAGATAAACAAGTCATCTTTTTTGTATCCATTGTGAACATTGAGCCCCATTCACCAATATCCTAAGGGAGGGGGGGTGCTGAAAAGTTAATAGGCTGACCATGATGCAGTGGTCAGATTTGTCTAAATATGGTTTATTTTTCAAGATAAGATGAGCCTTTTAGTCCCACAATGGGGAAATTCCAGGATTGCAACAGCACAGGGATAGCAACACTCAGAGCAATAATCAGAAGGCAAGAAAGTCTCCAATGTTAGTGTATCTGAAAAGAAACGGCGCAGTTAGTATCAAAAGGTTCAGTTTAATGTATGACTAGTTTCGTTGCTGTAGCCCAACTCCTTAGTCAGCCTATGAACCATTCAGCCCCCTCGTATTTTTCTTCAGTTCTGCAGAAATCTATGCAACAAAATCATGAACCTTTTTTAAGCCACTGATATTTAAATAGTGGTGTGCTTAGACTATTGAATGCCAGTCTCTTCATAAACTCAAAGTACTTGCCAGTTGGCCTCGATTAGCATAGGTAAACACCCCTAAATGCCTTTAAAAGGGAATGACCCTGAAGGGTTGTGTACAACAAGACGAACTCTGCAGACACTGACAGAAAGCTGAGAAACAAAAAATGTAAAGATGAAGCATCTGAATCCAAATACAGAATGAACTTTAGCAGTTGTGAAGTGAAGGCTCTGCTGCATGAGCAGTTAGTGTTTATTCTGGATTTTAAAAAAATAACAGATGATGTATGGGATGCAACCACACTATATCTGGAGAATGGCACACCGTGGATGAGGTAGAAACAGAAAAGGGCTGTGGTGATTAGAAATCACACACACACACACCTCTAAAAGCAGGTCCACAACATTGGGCTCCATGTTGATGGTCATAGTGGACTTTTGTGCCAGACTTCCTGCTGTATGCCAATGTTTTAGTTTCTGTCAGCACATTCTGTTTTTTTACGCTTTGCTTCATGGCATCTAATTACCAGTACACAGTGCACCTGCTTTGCGCCGAGAGGAGTCATTTCATAGAGGTGTGGTGACACGCAGTCTCATGTGCACCGGTATTATGGTGCATGTTATGACGGTGTGCTTTTGATCAGGAAAAAGGAAGTCTGTTATCAGAAGTGCATTGTTTAATGCTGTTTCAGTGGTGTGTTTTGAAATTGCACAGCTCCGGAGCACATGAGGAAATGGCATGTGCGGGGATTTTAGTGGAGAGAATTAACAGTTCTAATACTAGAAAAGCACTCGGAGAGCGCAGACCTCCGCCAAGCGCCACAGTTCCCCCCCATACAGTGTTTGTGTGTACGTTTTCAGATTCCTTGACCACGAAAAGATATGACTAGCAATTGGATTGACAAGGATAGGATTAGTGGTTCAGTAGTTATTCACGAAAATGGCATTTTCCGTAATGGCGGCCGCAGTTCCCCCCCATAGTGTTTGTGTACGTTTTCAGATTCCTTGACCATGAAAACATATGACTAGCAATTGGATTCACAAATTGGATTCACAATGATAGAATTAGTGGTTCAGTAGTTATTCACGAAAATGTCATTTTCCGTAATGGCGGTTTTCTTCTGGACGGTGATCCGGATCACCACCAAAATGTAATCATCTGTAGGATACCCCATTTCTGACAATCTGTGAAAATTCATGAAAATCGGTCCATAACTTTTTGAGTTATCTTGCTAACAAACAGACAAACCAACGCCGATGATCACATAACCTCCTTGGCGGAGGTAATAATCACCTGTCATTTTATTTATATGATGATTTGCTAAATAGTTTTTTGTTTTTCCCCAGTTCACTTGCAAGTGAACTGAGATTGCTTTACTTGCAGTGTGAATGCAAACTTACTATCCACCAGACCAAAGGGCTGAATTGCCCCTCTGCGTTTGTGTAATCATAGCAGCACATAGTTTGAGAGGATGAAGTGGCGTTTACCATAGTGCATTTTGGGTAAAAAAAGACAACCGCACAAATCCGAGAAATCCTTTTACCAGAAAAAGCCGAGGAGAAAAGTTAAATGTCTCGTTTGTGGGGGACAAACAACCCAACTGAAGGGAACGGATTTCCGTTTTCGGTCCTGGCCAATCGATGAGCCTGATTTTTCTTCACCGAGATTTTTTCTTCCTGGTCAGTGGTGGTTTCGGCTACAGCGCCCCAAATGAGCAGTTGTAACTGTGTGACGTTGTCCAGGCAGTTTGGTCCGCTGCAGTGTGAATGCAAATCAAACCAAACGAAGGTGCGAAAATTCTCTGCATTCCCTGCCCAATCAGAGACCCCCAGACTTTCCCGGTGTGAATGCTGCCTAACTATGCGCCAGATTCATTCCCATTGCAGGATCCAGAGATGCCCACTGGGATGGACAGGACTGAGTGCCATTTTGTGGCCTTTCACACCAAGATGTCAAAAGAAGCTGAACAAAAGGCCCCGTAGCTAGACCAACCAGTGGGGGTTTTTACCACCGTCTTCAATCTCTTGCTACTGCAGTCTGTGGTTCCTACCTGTCAGCCGTCAGCCACCTGGGATACAGAACCTGTCTCCTTCCTGAGCGGTATGATAGCTGGACATTCCCATGGTGTTTATACTATGTATAAATGTTTGAACAGATGAACGTGGCACTTTCAGACATCTGGAAATTGTAGCCAAGAATGAACCAGACTTGTGGGGTCCACAATTCTCTTCCTGATATCTTAGCTGATTTCTTTTGATTTTCCCATGATGTCACACAAGGAAGCAGTGTGTGTGAGGTGTCTTACACATCCACAGGTGTGCCTCCAGTTAACTCAAATGTCAAGCTATCAAAGCCATGGCATCGTCATCTGGGCTTTCCTAAATTGTTTAGATATAGCGGTCTTAGTGCATGTAAATGTTTGACTTTGAAGAAAGTAAAAAAAATCTCTGAAAAATAAGACAAATTATAAAGACAATTGCACCTGTTGGCATGCAGACTGATCCTGTGGAGCTGTCTCAGAGCCACACGCACCGCAGGTGTCCTGAATCACGGAATAGATCTCCTTTCCAGGGGCGCTCCTATATTTGAGCAGTGGGGGCTTCACCCCATGATAGTGGAGCCGATTTGGATGAGGTTCAGCTGGGCCGAGGTGGACCTGTTCACAACAGAAGAAAACGCACAGTGTCCACTCTTCCTTTCCATATGTGATCAGGGTACACCTCTTAGGACAGACGCTCTTGTGCATGTATACCCCCCCCCTTCTTCTTTATTCTTTTACCCCCCTAGCCTTGATTTCCCCAACCTTGGCCAGGGTGAGGGAGCACCGCCACAGGCTAATCCTGATAGTGCATCGCTGGCCAGTGAGGAGCTTACTAGTGAAGATTCATCAGCTTCTCCACAGGCAGCCGTGGCAGCTTCCAGTTCGCAAAGACATGCTGTCACAGACGGGGAAAACACTACTTCTCCCACTTCCAGAGTGCCTGGCATTGTGGGCCTGGCCCGTGAGTGGGACGCTTCTTCGTCAGGGGTGATTAACACCATTCGGAGCGCTGAGATGTCCTCCACTAGATCTCATTTTGATTGCAAGTGGAAGGTGTTTGAAAAATGGTGCCATGGCAGGGTCACATCTCTTTTTAGTGCTCAGTGGGTGTGATCCTTTCATTCTTACAAGATCTCATTGACAAGCGGAAGGCTTTCTCCACCATTAAGGTGTACTTGGCTGCTATTGTAGGGGAGCTCGGTGGCACAGTGGTTAGCACTGTGGCAGCACAATAAGGTCACAGGATCAATTCCACCCCGACCATCGTGGGTTTGATCCAACCCCCTGACCATCAGTGACCCTTCTGTATGAAGTTTGCATGTTCTCCCCATGTCTGCATGGGTTTATCCCGGGTACTCCGGTTTCCTCCCACAGGTGAAAAACATACAAGTTAATTGGAGACTCTAAAGTGGCCCTAGGTGTAAATGTGTGTGAATGGTGAAGGGATTGGCGCTGTACCGTGGCTGCCTCATCCATCTAGGTCAGGGGTGTCCAACCATGTGCCATGGAGAGCCAAGACCCTGCAGGTTTTACCTCCAACCAGTGTCTTCAACAGCAGATTTCTGTGAACTTCTTCCCACTGATTGCTGATAAGTGAAAACACCTGCTGAAGAGACTGGGTAGAAGAGAAAACCTGCAGGGTCTTGGCTCTCCATGGCACATGGTTGGACACCCCTGATCTAGGTGTATGCCCTATAATTTCCCTCTGGGGATTAATAAAGGTATACAAAATAAAAAATATATATTTCTGCTTGTCGTGTGGGTTTTGGGTATAAGATGGCTAGTCAGCATCCTCTGGTTTGCCATTTTATGAAAGGGGTGCGTAGGCTCCTTCCTTTTTTCCAGGACTATGGTTCCCCCTTGGGATTTAGCAGTAGTCCTGGATGGGTTGTCTCCCCCCACCCCCCCAACCGAACCCCCTTTCAAGTGTTTGGGGGAGGTCAGCATGAAGCACCCCTCATTGAAGATGGTTCTGTTACAGGCCTCAACTTCAGCTAAATGCGTCACTGATATTCATGCCCTCTCGGTACACCCGCCGTGGACTCCAGGAGATGTTGGGGTGTCAGTGATGCCCAACCCAGCATTGGTGCCTCAGGTGGTTGGCTCATGTATACCCATCACCTTGATGGCATTTTCTTCTTCCCACTCTTCTTCTGAAGAACAGTCAGGCTTATGCTATGTCTGCACCTTGCGTGCTTATATGGACAGGACATTATTTCTGTATCAAATGTCTTAAAAATGCTGCTTTATTATCTTCTTGTACAGTGAAATCTTTGTATTCTTTTTGATTTTTTTTTTATTAAATTAATTTTGCACTTGAGCAACATGGAAATTTTATTGAGCACCCAGCAGCTTTTATTCAGATATGACCTGGATAGATGAACCAAACATTTTGCAGCAATTTCAGTCCCAGTAAATTTTTGAAGTCCAGTATATACAGTGGTGTGAAAGTGTTTGCCCCTTCATGATTTCTCATTTTTTTTTGTACGTTTGTCACACTTAAATGTTTCAGATCATCAAACAAATTTAAATATTAGACAGAACGCAAGTAAACACAAAATGCAGTTTTTAAATGAAGGTGTTTATTAAGGGTAAAAAAAAAAATCCAAACCTACATGGCCCTGTGTGAAAAAGTAATTGCTGCCCCTGTTAAAACATAAATTAATTGTGGTTTCACATCTTTGGAAAGCTGAGTTCAATTTGTCTAGCCACACCCAGGCCTGATTACTGCCACACCTGTTCTCAATCAAGAAATCACTTAAATAGGACCTGCCTGACAGAGTGAAGTAGACCAAAAGATCCTCAAATCTAGAAATCATCCAAAGAAATTCAGGAACAAATGAGAAACAAAGTACTTGAGATCTGTCGGTCTGGTAAAAGTTATAAAGCCATTTCTGAAGCTTTGGGACTTCAGTGAACCACAGTGAGAGCCATTATCCACAAATGGCAAAAACATGGAACAGTGGTGAACCTTCCCAGGAGTGGCCGGCCGACCAAAATTACCCCAAGAGCGCAGCGACGACTCATCCAAGAGGTCACAAAAGGCCCCACTACAACGTCCAAAGAACTGCAGGCCTCACTTGCCTCAGTTAAGGTCAGTGTTCATGACTCCACCATAAGAAAGAGAAAAAGAGCAAAAATGGCCTGCATGGCAGAGTTCTAAGACAAAAACCACTGCTGAGCAAAAAAAACAAAGGCTCGTCTCAGTTTTGCCAGAAAACATCTTGATGATACCCAAGACTTTTGGGAAAATACTCTGTGGACTGAGGAGACAAAAGTTGAACTTTTTGGAAGGTGTGTGTGTGTGTCCCGTTACATTTGTCATAAAAGTAACCCAGCATTTCAGAAAAGGAACATCATACCAACAGTAGTAAAGTATGGTGGTGGTAGTGTGATGGTGTGGGGCTGTTTTGCTGATTCAGGACCTGGAAGACTTGCTGTGGTAAATGGAACCATGAATTCTGCTGTCTACCAGAAAATCCTGAAGGACAATGTCCAGCCATCTGTTCGTGACCTCAAGCTGAAGCGCACTTGGGTTCTGCAACAGGACAATGATCCAGAACACACCAGCAAGTCCATCTCTGAATGGCTTAAGAAAAACAAAATGAAGACTTTGGAGTGGCCTTGTCAAAGTCCTGACCTGAATCCAATTGAGATGCTGTGGCATGACCTTAAAAAGGCAGTTCATGCTCGAAAACCCTCCAGTGTGGCTGAATTGCAACAATTCTGCAAAGATGAGTGGGCCAAAATTCCTTCACAGCGCTGTAAAAGACTCATTGCCAGTTATGGCAAACGCTTGATTGCAGTTGTTGCTACTAAAGGTGGCCCAACCAGTTATTAGGTTTAGGGGGCAGTCACTTTTTCCACACAGGGCCACGTAGGTTTTTTTTTTTTTTTTTCTCTTAAACACCTTCATTTAAAAACTGTGTTTTGTTTAATTGTATTATCTTTGTCTAATATTTAAATTTGTTCGACGATCTGAAACATTTGTGTGACAAACGTACAAAAAAATGAGAAATCAGCAAGGGGGCAAACACTTTTTCACACCACTGTATTGTGGTCAGTCTATTATTTTGTAAATGTAAGATCTTATTGAGTGGCGTTAAAATGCTCAGATTTAACTTTTCTAAACATCCCGATATCCTGGAATAGCTGGATGCTTTGCCATGCTGCTCCAGCTTCTCCTTTCTGTCCTCACCCTGTCTAAGTCCTTGGTCCTTTTTGTTGTTTCCAGCCCATGGCTTGTCTTGAATGCTGATGTGAAGGATGAATTATTGGGTTATGCTGCAGATGTTAGACTTTCTGCTGTGTCATGTCTGCAGACTCACCTTGAAATTCATTTTTTTTTTTTCCTTCACTGTCCCTTCCTCCTTCTCCCTCAGTTGAAGAGTTGTAAAATAAAAACAAACTCAACTCACAACTTGACAGAGGACAGTGTGATTCCTCGGTCTTTGACCTCTGTGGGTGCCTGCTCGCCTGTGAGTGTAAGCTTTTTTTAACTGTAGAATTAGACCTACAAGGCCATAGTCCTTACATAACCAACACCTTTTTTTTTTTTTTTAGCTTTCTCACATATGTGGCATCATGTTGGAGGACGGAAGGAGCAACCAGGAGGAGGTCGTAAATCTCAGCTCTTATTTGTTTGGGAGACAGGTGGCCGTGCGTTGGCCGTGTAAATCGTATTGACATTGGGGAGATATTCATCTTGTTTACCCTTATAGGCGCAGCCGCTGTCCCTTTATGAAGACTTGCGCCATATGTCACAGGGTGTCGCCCTGGCTTTGTTCACTCATAAATCTTAGCATGTGTGATGGTGGAGACCTGTAAGCGCAGCACCTCTCTGGCGTGGAACCCAGCAATTCTGCTTCAGTTGTAGCCAAAAAGAGCAGTAGGGATGGCAATTGCTAGATTACTTACCAGCTACTCTTAGAAATGTGTTATCTGCACTCTGGTGTGCTCAAAGGCGCACCTGGAAAACTGCATATTTTAGTCAGTTTCCTGCAGGACAGCAAAATCTGCCTGGCCGTACACAAATGCATCTCGATTCACTGTGTCATGCATTACCTCTTTATTGGCTGTAGCACAGTTTATCATCTCTGTATACTTTGAAGTCTTAACTCACTTTTTTTTTTTTTTTTTTAGCACACTTTGACAGCTTCTCCCAGTGGCACTGTAGCCCCAAATCCTGCCCAATAAGGCTACATTTTCTGGCCTTCTTTTCATCCTGGCCCCCTTCAGGCCTATACTTGGAGACAGCTGTGTGTCATAAAATGGTGGATCAGGGCTTATTTCCTGCCCACCCAAATTTGCGATGGCCAGTAGAGAAGCTTGGCTGTTGGTTTGATCCCACTTTTCTTCTAGAGACGGTTCTAAAT
The DNA here is from genome assembly GCA_020510985.1 of Pholidichthys leucotaenia. Classification (NCBI taxonomy): domain Eukaryota; kingdom Metazoa; phylum Chordata; class Actinopteri; order Cichliformes; family Pholidichthyidae; genus Pholidichthys; species Pholidichthys leucotaenia. The sequence continues at coordinate 213,125,693 of CM035848.1, forward strand.
CCTACCACTGCCCTTCTTCTTTAAGTAGAAAGATGGTCAGTAGCCTCACTTCATGCCTGGATCAGCGAGGCTTGGATTCTGCTGGGTGAAATTCCTGCTGTAATGCAAAGCAGCAGCCCTCTGCTCTTGATGAATTTCTGCCTGCTGCTAACCTGGCAGAGTGATCTGTGATGTTTAAAGTCATCAGTTTCACTTCACTTTGGAATTCAGTGTTTCAAGTGTTTGATTTGGGTTTTTTTTAAATGCAGTGTTGCTGTTTCATTGTGGTTTATATACACTGTCTTTTATGCATATATATATATACAGTATATATATATATATATATATACACACACACAGTGGGGAAAAAGTATTTAGTCGGCCACCAATTGTGCAAATTCTCCCACTTAAAAGATGAGAGGTCTCCAATTTTCATCATAGGTATACCTCAACTATGAGAGACAAAAAGAGAAAAAAAAAAAATCCAGAAAATCACATTGAAGGATTTTTAATGAATTAATTGGTAAATTCCTTGGTAAAATAAGTATTTGGTCACCTACAAACAAGCAAGATTTCTGGCTCTCCCAGACCTGTAACTTCTTTAAGAGGCTCCTCTGTCCTCCACTCGTTACCTGTATTAATGGCACCTGTTTGAACTCTTTATCAGTATAAAAGACACCTGTCCACAACCTCAAACAGTCAGACTCCAAACTCCACTATGGCCAAGACCAAAGAGCTGTCAAAGGACACCAGAAACAAATTGTAGACCTGCAACAGGCTGGGAAGACTGAATCTGCAATAGGTAAGCAGCTTGGTGCGAAGAATTCAGCTGTGGGAGCAATTATTAGAAAATGGAAGACATACAAGACCACTGATAATCTCCCTCGATCTGGGGCTCCATGCAAGATCTCACCCCGTGGGGTCAAAATGATCACGAGAATGGTGAGCAAAAATCCCAGAACCACATGGGGACCTAGTGAATGACCTGCAGAGAGCTGGGACCAAAGTAACAAAGGCTACCATCAGTAACGCACTACACCAGCAGGGACTCAAATCCTGCAGTGCCAGACGTGTCCCCCTGCTTAAGCCAGTAAATGTCCAGACCCGTCTGAAGTTTGCTAGAGAGCATTTGGATGATCCAGAAGAGGATTGGGAGAATGTCATATGGTCAGATGAAACCAAAATAGAACTTTATTGTAAAAACTCAACTTGTCGTGTTTGGAGGAAAAAGAACACCATACCTACTGTGAGGCATGGGTGTGGAAACATCATGCTTTGGGGCTGTTTTTCTCCAAAGGGACCAGGACGACTGATCCGTGTAAAGGAAAGAATGAATGGGGCCATGTATCGTGAGATTTTGAGTGAAAACCTCCTTCCATCAGCAAGGGCATTGAAGATGAAACGTGGCTGGGTCTTTCAGCATGACAATGATCCCAAACACACCACCTGGGCAACGGAGTGGCTTCGTAAGAAGCATTTCAAGGTCCTGAAGTGGCCTAGCCAGTCTCCAGATCTCAACCCCATAGAAAATCTTTGGAGGGAGTTGAAAGTCCGTGTTGCCCAGCGACAGCCCCAAAACATCACTGCTCTAGAGATCTGCATGGAGGAATGGGCCAAAATACCAGCAACAGTGTGTGAAAACCTTGTGAAGACTTACAGAAAACGTTTGACCTCTGTCATTGCCAACAAAGGGTATATAACAAAGTATTGAGATGAACTTTTGTTATTGACCAAATAGTTATTTTACTGAGGAATTTACCAATTAATTCATTAAAAATCCTTCAATGTGATTTTCTGGATTTTTTTTTTCTCATTTTGTCTCTCATAGTTGAGGTATACCTATGATGAAAACTGGAGACCTCATCTTTTAAGTGGGAGAACTTGCACAATTGGTGGCTGACTAAATACTTTTTTGCCCCACTGTACACTGTAAAATGTATTATTTCAATTCAAATAATCCATGATAAACGAAAGCGTCATAAATGTACAAATTGTACCAACATCAGGAAGTTATATTTGACTCAGGTCTTGCATACAGTGCATTTATAACTCCTCACTTGCTGTATTTAATCATCTTTACGGGGGGGGGGGGGAAGCTTAGATGGGTCTGTGATGGATAAAAACAACCAACGAGCCAATCAAGGCTTGATGCTATTTTTGTTGAAGAGAAACAATTTCCCTCGGTTTGGCTTAGCAGTAATTGTGAAAGCAATTTTTGGATGAATCAATTTACCTCTGGTACATTTAACAAGTTTCTAGGGCATCCATGTGGCATCACTGGTTTTCCTATTTATCTGTAATTATTTTTGATATCTGCTTATTTTAAATATCTACCCTAATCTTCATAATCTTCCAGCTGAAATAAGTAGCAAAATTCATCTGCTTTTTATAAACACCCTCTTAGCTGTGCTGTGTGCGCTCACGTAAGCGCACCTGCTGGTGGGTCGAGCGTTGGTGCTCCTCTGCTCTCTCCTCTCTTGGCTGTGACCCAGGCAGACAGTGGTTTCGCCTGGGCCCAGGTTAATGAGTGGATTTGCTGCACTGCAGTGCACTGTCCCCCCATGCTGATGTGGAGCAGCTGAGCGCCACAGTGGCCCCACACTGCTGCAGAGCTATAAATCACCCACAGTCAGGCCAGGCCCAAACAGAACAGCCACCGCTGGGGATGGACAAGCACGCAGAGCGAGACGAGGGACGAAACGAGGGGAGAAAGCAATGCAGAGATGGGGAAGAAAGAGCAAGCAGGGTTACGCGTGTTCACCTCCACCTATGTCCATATAAGATCCCCCGCCATGCTCTCCTTTAAAACTGTCTCCCTCTGTCCCCCGCTAGTGCTAATGTAACCGCTATTCTCAACATCCTCAAAACCTCCAGCCCCTCCCAGCTGCTCCCTCTAATTGCCTTTATTAACGTCTCTATGGGAGCGGCAGCTAGGAGCAATTTGCTCATTATGTGCTGTATTAGCACTGGCCCTGGGGCAGGCATGGAACACAGAGGGATGCCTGGCTGAGACTCCTGCTCTCCTCGACTGCACTGTCTTCACTAGGACCCCCACCTCCATCCTGTGGGTCAGCCATAGCTTTGTTGGCCCTGACAACACTGTAATGCACAGCTGCTACTGTAACAGATCAAGCTCTGTTGTTTGTAACACTTAGTAACCCAAGTTAATTGCAATTGAGTCAGTTTAAGAAAGTCATTGCAAAAAAGTGGTAACGCTTCAAAATATAAGAAGTTTGGATTTGATTCTGCAAATATCTGAACAAATGAACATCAGTTTTCAACGGCCAAAACTGATTGTTCGTCTTTGGTTTTCTGATGTCCCGGCTCCTTAGATTTTTGTAATTGGACTTCAACCCATGTGTGCATTGTTAGTTTAAGTTTATTTTGAACATATAAAAAACAATAGAAGAAAAGAAAACGAAGCAGGCGGACATTCCACCACAAATAAACACAATGAAATACACACAAACAAAAAACAATATCAGCACATGTAATCCTTCCAATTCATGTTCAAAAAGGAGTAGGAGGAAGTCATAGACTTATTTATTCCCACCCCCTTTCCTCCTCATGGCATAAATTATATAATCATGTTTAGCTTCCTGCTTAATATCCCCAATTTTAAAAAAAAATGTAGCTCGAATATACACATGATAAAATGGGATATACATGCACATACATAAAAGTATATACTATTAGGCACATGAACATACAGACACACCATGGAAAATAACAAATTCCAGTGCCAACCAACGGTGATCTTAAGACACCGTCTTCACTTTTATATTTTAGATAAACCATTTTTTTATTTTACTTTGTTTTATATTTTTACATTCTTTTAAATCCACATTTAAACTATTCCAGTTTAATTCCACAAATTGAAACATAAAAACTCCTTTTTCTTGTACGCACGTATAAAGATTTGAAGTTTTGGATCTCCCTTACGCTGTATCCCACTTCTCTCCTAATGAATAGTTTCTGAATATTATTTGGTAACAATTTTTTGCTTTAAAAATCACTAGAGCAGATTGAAATGCCACTAGAACCATTACTTTTAACAATTTTGACTGTAAGAACAGTGGATTGGTATGATCTCAATATCCAACTTTATGAATGTGACGTATTGCTCCCTTTTGTGGTATGATTACAGTAACCTCGTCTTATAATTATTGCCCCAAACTTCTGCACAGTATGTTAGGTATGGAAGAACTAGTGAACAGCGTAAAATGTGGAGTGCTCTGTGACTGGAAACCTGTTTTGCTCTTTCTAGCACTGCAATACTCTTGGACACCTTTTTTGTATGTGGTTAATGTGTGGTTTTCAGCTCATTTGTTCATCCATTATCACCCCAAGAACTCTGATTTCTTTTACTTTTTCAATATCCAAGCCATCAGGAAACTTATCTGCATGTCAACACTCCCATCGCCAAAAGAAATTTTTGTTTTACTCATGTTTAATGTTAATTGCATTCATTGCATTGTAAAATGCAATGAATAGTTTTGGGCTCTTGTGTCCATAAATGTACTTGGTGCATCAAAGGAGTCCACATATGGCACTCTGTGGAGCTGGATGGCCTCTTTCAAATAAAACAATGAATCTTGATCAAATGGTAATTTATAGAGCGCAGTTATTTGGTATATACACCTTGTAAACTAAAACGATTCATAGGTTGTATTATGTTATCGTTTTGCCAGTTGAGCTATCGGTCCTGTATTGCTTTGTTTGATTTCAATGGGTCTTTACATGAATTTGGATTTTAAACACAAAAAGCATCTGAATTGCGTTTACTCCACCATTGTCTATACCCTACATAAATGTTTGGATTTCTACCATCTCTGGATCAGGCGGAAACTTGTGGTCAAGGTGTGTATGGCAGGTTCTTCGGTTTTGTTCACATGTTGCTCTGCTTGTCTCACTCATTTAGGTGTTACAGGTATTGATGCCTTTACACCAAATACTGTTACTGCAGTGGTTCATGCTGTGATGTTGGTCTTGAGATGATGCCACAGTCTGTAGTGACAAAGCTGTTGTTTTTTTATGCAGATCCCCTGCAGTCGCTGCCTCCTGCTCTGCACCTGGAGCATCAGGAGAGAGCCAACCTGCTGCCACCACAGCTGCGTCTGACAAAGAAAAAGCTGAAGAGAGGTGAGATAAGATTGCACCTTCCTTCCAGCGAAATGTAAATTTTGCTGTTGGCTTCACATTTTTCTTTGTTTTATTACATTGTACCTGCATGGGCATAATGTTGCTAGTTATTCACTTTTTCCTTCTCAGGTCATTTTATCATTCATATTTACTCAACAGAAGCTCTAACTCCCTCACTTCATCAACATCTCATTTTTTCACTTCGATATTTCCTTTCACTTTTTCATGTGTTTATTCTTGCCAAAAACTGGCTACCTTTGAGAGATTTAATGCAACGCAAGTATTGGCTGTAACTGGAGCGGCAACCTTGTCAAACTACAAATGGAATCTGAGTGAAGTGCTCTGAATGTCTGTCCATCATGTTGATCAGTTGCTCTTTGTGCTTCAGAATAAATGATGAGTTCAGTTTGAATGCTTCGTATGCTAGAGAAGAATATGTAAACATCGTGGACAGCCCAAGAGTGATCCATCAATGCCATTTTCATATAAATACAAGTTTATATTTTTCTAAACGTGGTTCCACATGAGTGCATTCTTTCAAAGTTTTGAATTCGAGAGCTTGGCGGAGCATTGTTGTATTGACAACTCTGTGACCGTAAAGTTTTTTTTTCTTTCCCCCCAGTTTGTATCTTTTTTTTCTCATCCCACATTGTTGCTGCTGTGCACAAAGAATATGAAATATTTATCAGGGCATCGTGTGTTGAAGATGCAATTTCTACATGGTAATGTTGCTGGCATTCGAGAACGCTTTGCAATGGTGGGCAAAACAAACTTTCTATGGAAACACTTTTTTATGTTTCTGGAAACTGAATGGCACAAATGTCTTTTTACTAACCTTTGGAGAGTGATGAATATGGTTTCTTTGACGGCGCTGCTTTACATCAGACATTTAAAATGAGGCTTCTAAGCTTGTAAATGCAAATTTAAAAAGCCAAAGCACTGCGGACGGAGATTTCTATTCTAAATGTGTTTGTGTGAAAAACCTACTTCAGAATCCCCTCGCCAGTTTTTAATTATCTCACCATAGATGGTTGTCTGCTGTGCCGACCTGATGTGCGCCTGCCTGTTTGGCTTTACAAAACCTGCTACAAAAAGCGCTGCATCCCATTGTGTTTGTGCGCACATGTACACACACACACACACACACAGGTACACAGATGTGTTCGTTCTCACTCCCTGGTCCGTCTAGACTGAAGATGCGTTTGAGATGAGAGTGTGTAGTGGTCCAGCTCCTCTCTCAGTACTTTCTTCCCTATTTTTTTTTTTTTCAAACCTGGCCCATTTCTGCTGTTTCAGGCTAGTGAGTGAATGAACAAGCAGACCCTGGGCCCAGATTGAACTGTGCAGTAATCCTCCCCAAAGCTCTGCCAGCTCACTGATTGCCTTCATTTTTCAGTGTCACCAGCAGGAAAGCCATGGCAGTGTACCCATGTGAGGCTGAGCACGACTCAGAGCTCTCCTTCCAGGTCGGCGCAATATTCAACGATGGTAAGCGTTATCGCCTACACCAGTCAGTCACTCAGAACCAGCCATGGCATATTGGATTTGGAGGAAAACCGAACACCCAATCTGATCTTCAATTGAAGTGAGAGATGAGACAAGTAGAGGGAGGATGGAGGTGGAGCAGGAGACACAGATTTGCTTTTTGGTATTTCTGGAAAGAGGCTTCACTGAACTTTAATCATGGAGGAAATGAAAACTTTGTACTTTCCTCTTTAAAGCCTCTTAAGAGCCAGACGCTCTTTAGATTTTATAGTACAGTCTTTACACAGAAACATCACTGACCTCGCTTACATGGTCACAACAAACCGATAACTGGGAATAAACCCATCATGGCAATAATCAGTTTTGTCATGTTTACATGACTGAATAACAGATTATTGGAGGGTAAACCGCTTGAGTTAATGACCCTGGTTACATGGCCTTTATTGGATTATTCTGTTTACATGGCCACTTGAATAATCAGATAACTCAAAACTCCAATCATAACCAGTTTATTCATGTGCATGTAAACATGGCCATTATTGTGATCTTTTAATCAGATCCCATAATGCATTGTAGTCAAGGTTGGAATTTCACACCGAACATCTGCCAAATGTGAGTGAATTTAAGTGTCCGGTTTCCTCCCACAGGCCAAAAACATGCAGGTTAGGTTAATTGGAGACTCTAAAGTGGCCCTAGGTGTGAATGTGTGTGTGAATGGTTAAGGCATAGTGCCGTACCGTGGATGCCCTCAATTTCCCCTCTGGGGATCAATAAAGTATACAAAAAAAAAATCTGGTTAACCTACCTACCACTGTGCATAGATTAATACTTATATCAGTAAAGTATGGCTCTAAGCTGAAGATCCAGGGGCTGAGTATTTAGGCACTGGCGGAGGTGCGTCGAGCAGAAATGCTTTGCAGGCAACTTGACAAGCCTGTCTCCAAGTCATACAGTTGCCTACTAAATGTAGAAGTTACTCTAACCCCAATTTCGCAATGCTGTTTTTTTTTTTATGCATTAAGGCATGCATGTTTTGTGGTCTCTGCCCACAGTAAACCTCCACATGCCTGTCACCCAATTAGACCTGTAAGGCTAACAAATTTTGATGGACAGTAAATTTTTCCCCAGATTATCAAGATATGCCTGCACTACAGTTGTATGTACAGCAACATGACAAAGGTTGATTTGATTTGATATCGCGATATTATCGCTGACAACATGAAGCCCATTTTGTGCCCCGGGTATAGTGATATAATAAGTCTATGTACAACTTTTCAAAGAGCTTTGAATTTGTATTTATGAACAATATTAAGCACTGGAATAGAAATATGGAAAGGTTATTTTAAATACATTTTCCATAACTAAAAGCAACAAAAAAAATTGTTTTGGCCACTACTGTTTACAAACCAAAACACGCGGCTTTTTCATTGCTTGGTGCCGTTTGTAAGAACGGTTGCACCAATCATGAGCGTTACATAAACATGGGTGTTACCTGAGTTGAAGCAGCCCTCTTCAATCCGGGGGGGGGGGATGAGGACTTTGCTGCGCGAAGCGATCACACTGTTTAAAAAGGAGCAGATTTTTCAGCTCAGTCGGGACAAACTTTAGATTGTGACAGGAGTTTAGCTAGCTGCTTCACTTTTTCTGGCTGAACCTGCTGTGAGCATGAGCTCCGCCTCACCCGGGAGGGACAGAAGCATCTGTGGCCAGCTGAAAATGTTAGCAGATTATGTAAAAAAAAACAAAAAAAAAAAAACATGTAAACAGCAACTTATCGTGGTCATTTTTTTCTTATTGTACAGTTAATCGTTGTAGCTGTTATCGTTACAGACCTACACCCAGTCCCCGCCAACCATATTTTCTACTTGCAAAATTCAAATGGCACATATCCTGGGAGAAAAGAGAAATATGGAAAGCCAAAAGGTTCATAATTCACCTCTTTCAGACTTAACAGTGAGCTGTTTGGGCCAAACAGGAACGCTTCTGCATCAGAGCTGTGATGCCTTCGGCTCTGGCATTAATATAGTAGGGAGGTGTCATGTGACAAGGTTTTCCGGTGCATCATCTTAATTCCATGAGATCGGTGAGCCCATGGATCCTTACTCTTAAATTCGTTTATCCAAATTTGAAGCCCTAACTAACTGTCCATCTAAAAAAAAAAAAAAAAAAAAAAAAAAATCCTATTTCAGAGGTAAGGGCTGTAATAAACAGCATTGCTTTATCGTATCACATTTTGAGATTTTTGTACTTACTGTTTTTGCTTTTAGACACAAAATGCAATTATAAAATACAATTGGTTGCTGGGGAAATGGGCTGTATGGCAATGTTGTATTTAAGTAAGTTAAATCTAGTGGCAACATCAGTGGTAGGCCTTGGTAAATTTGCCGTGAACTGGATTATTAACCCAAAATGTGCAGCGATTTCGGTTTCAGTAAATGTGCCTGAAACTACTTATGTCACACTGTTTGCCCTTTCAGTTTTAAATGTGAAGCCCAGTTCTTGGTGGCACAAACGTGTCAGTGCGTATGACATCATCATCATCTTCCCCTCCAGGGTGTGGGTGCAGACCACGCGCATGCAGCCCCAAAAAGGGATTGTGCAGAAAGTATGCAAGCAGTCCCCACTAAACCCCTGCTACTGTTTACCCTGAAATTAGCTCCTTTTTGTTCATTCGCCTCTTTTTTTTTTTCTTAATTCTAGGTGGTCAAATCAGGTAACTGGAGTATTGCTGTCATAATATGCGCACATATGAACCGTAGATTACATATGACTGCATGCACTTTCCCCTTGTGCTACTGTGATCAGGCCTTAACTTAATTAAACCTGCAGCAATTGTAAATGTCACCTATATGAACTAGTATTAATAAACAGGATTTGTATATTATATTTTTGGTTGAGTATATCCACAAGGTTTGATTCTGTTTTGATGAGTGTTGACTTATAGGCTAGTATGTGTCTGTTATTGCAACTTGTTATTGTTATACATTGGCCTCAGAGAATCCATAGATTTGCTCCTAAAGAAGATCCAAAAATATTTTTGAGGTATACACTATACATAAAAAGGACAGTAGTTTATTATAACTTTTATCCCTGTAACCAAGTTTTAAAATAACACTGTAGGATTGGTGTCCTCTCAGTCCCCCACCCTCTCTGTGCTGTTGTCACCCACCGTGACTGTGTCCTCTCCTGCAGTGACCCCATCGAGGGAGCCGGGCTGGCTGGAGGGGGAGTTGGAAGGAAAGAGGGGCCTCATCCCTGAAAACTACGTGGAGATGCTGTAAAAACCAAATTAACATATTTATGGACCTTATCACATTCACAGGGAGAAGTTGTGGGGATATGCATGTGCCTTCAATTCTGATTCACAGCAGAGCTTCTGTTTATCCAAAGAGAATTCTCCCAATGACAACAGCATATGGTGTTATGGGTGGACTGTTCTAGACACAAGTATATGCATTTTTGCTGGCAAGAAGATATTGCAGTGCATGTTTGAGTGTTATTTTAGCCACGTATTCAACTGAATATCACCACTGTAAATGCTCAGTTGGTTTGCATTTCCAGTGTTCAGCTGTACATGAAGATGCTGTATCCTCAGTCCAAAAATCGTCGTCAGCAGCTCCAGAGAATGAGTTTCTTCACTTTGGTCTCGCTCCTGCTCTCACCTCTTCCCAGTTATACATGGTATCCATGAGCTTCAAGCCAAAGGGGGATCCCCAGAATGTCTGCTCTCAAATCACTAACTGATCTTTCTGACAACGATGAGCAAAAAAAATGATTTTCCGTTGTTTAAAGATTAGAGATGCCAGTTTGCCTTAACCATCAAAACACCCAGTATACAGTACATAGATTTACGGGTATGTAAGGAAATTAATTGGAGTTTTCAAATACCTAGATGTTGAAAATTAGTGAAAGTACTGGTGTTTTTTTATTTAATTGGCATGTTTATCGTATAAATTTTTAAAATGCATTTTTTTATGCAGTGAAAGTGCCTTTTTCTTGCTTATCCAATGCAATTATTTGAACACCAACTTCAGTCAAATTCTGATTTCAACCAAGTATTTCTCCTTTCAAATGATCTTTATTTTGTAAATCTTGTTTTTTAAAATTGCTCAGGTTGTTTTGAACAAGACTGAAACACTCCAGCAAAGTTGAGATTTTACCCAAATATTCATACTTTTATCTTTAGTGAAATTACTATTAATATCAAAAGTTTTACATGTGTTCACGGTTCATTAAAACAGTAAAAGTTATGACCAAGTTTATTTGCTGTGTTAAGTGTTGGGTGGGTTGGAAGCTGTCATTTGAGTTTAGCATGTTCATGCACCACATTACATTTCATCCTCAGTAAAACGATTGTAATTTGTCTAAGCATTTATGGTTCAGTTGATTGTTCATCTTTCCAGTTGAGGCCACTATTATTTAAGAAAATTGATTTATGACAAAGATTCTTGAGGATTTTTTTTTTTACACATTTGGGATTCCACTTGATTAATGTTAAACAATGTTCTATCACTGTATCACATATTCCTGCCATAAAATAAATGTGGTGAATGATTACTATTATTGAACAGAATTGTGATTGTGTTACAGTCCACAAGGAGGGTAAACCAAAGAAGGTCATTTCTGAAAAGGCTGGCTGTATCAAAGTACAGTGGATATAAAAAGTCTACACACCCCTGTTCAAATGCCAGGTTTTTATGATGTAGAAAATGAGACCAAGATAAATCATTTCAAAACTTTTTCCACCATTAATGTGACCTATAACCTGTACAAACCAACTGATAAACAAACTGAAATGTTTTCAGGGGAAAAATAAAATAGCCTGGTTGCATAAATATGCACACCCTTAAACTAATACTTTGTTGCAGCAACTTTGGCTTTTATGACAGCACTCAGTCTTTTTGGGTAGGAGTCTATCAGTGTGGCACATCTTGATGTGGCAGTATTTGCTCACTCTTCTTTGCAAAAATGCTTCAAGTCTGTCAGATTGCAACAGCATCTGCTGTGCACAGCCCTCTTCAGATCACCCCACAGATGTTTGATCGGATTCAGGTCTGGACTCTGGCTGGACCATTCCAGAACCTTCATCTTCTGGTGAAGCCATTCTTTTGTAGATTTGGATGTGTGCTTTGGGTCATTGTCGTGCTGAAAGATTAAGTTCATCTTCAGCTTTCTAGCAGAAGTCTGAAGGTTCTGCACTGACTGGTATTTGGAACTGATCAGAATTCCCTCCACCTTGACTAAGGCCCCAGTTCCAGCTGAAGAAAAACGCCCCCAAAGCATGATGGGGCCACCATCATCCTTAACTGCAGGTATGGTGGGGTTTTTTTGGTGATGAGCAGTGTTGTTTCGTCCAAATATACAGTACCTTTTGGAATTATGGCCAAAAAGTTAAACCTTGGTTTCATCGGACCATAACACACATTTTCACACATGCGTTTGGGAGACTTCAAATGCGTTTTTGCAAAATGTAGCTGGGCTTAGATGTTTTTCTTCGTAAAATAAGGCTTCCATCTTGCCACCCTAGACAGGAGGTTGTTGTCACATGTACTAAACAGCCAGTACTTGCCAGAAATTCCTGCACCTCCTTCAGTGTTGCTGTCGACTTCTTGGCAACCTCTGACCAGTTTTCTTATCTTCATCAATTTTGGAGGGACGTCCAGTTCTTGGTAATGTCACTGTTTTTCCATATTTTCTCCACTTGATGACTGTCTTCACTGTGTTCTATGATATACTGTATTTAATGCCTTGGACATTCTTTTGTACCCTTCTCCTGACTGATACCTTTGAGCAATGCAATCCCTCTGATGCTTTGGAAGCTCTCTGTGAACCATGGCTTGTGCTGTAAGATGTGACTACAAAAATGTCAAGAAAAGCTTACTCGAACAGCTGAACTTTATTTGGGGTTGATCAGAGGCACTTTAAATGGTGGCAGGTGTGTGCTGACTCCCATTTAACATGAGTTTGAATGTGATTGTTAATTCTGAATGCAGCCACATTCCCACTTATAACAGGGTGTGCATATTTATGCAACCAGGTTATTGTAAGTTTATTTTGTATTTTTCCCCTTAAAAGATTTGTTTGTTTTTCAACTGGGTTGTACAGGTTATAGGTCACATTAACGGTGGAAAAAGTTTTGAAATGATTTATCTTGGTCTCATTTTTACATCATAAAAACCTGGCATTTGAACAGTGGTATGTAGACTTTTTATATCCACTGTATATGTTTATGTATATTAGTGGTGTTGGCATTATTGCGTTAATCGCCTGTTAACGCTTTGCCCCCATTAACAGCGACAAATTTTGAGATTGCAGTTAACGGCAGAAAGTGCAAACAGTACTTTTTGGCCTAGCAGCTCTCCGTACCAAAGCTGCTCTGGCCACACACTATGCGCACCGTGCAGACATTGCCACGCCAAACAAGCTGGATTACAGCCATGGAAATCCCCAAAGTGCTGTCATGTTTAAGTTTACAACGTTATCTGTCGGAGCTCTCACCTGGATAATTGTTGGAGCCTCCTCCAAAACTTTGCCTGGATGTTGGGTTCTTCTGTGGAAGCTGGCTAGCAGCTACATGATGGGTTGTAGCTGACCTCCAGCAGCTGACACGGACAAAAAAAATCACCTGTTTTCATCCTCATAGCTTTGGGTCCAACTGTTGGTGAGTATCAGTTGAAAAAAAATTCTCAAGCTGTGCTCGTAATGTCCATTCACTCCCCCACCGTTTTTGCAGCACAGTGGGGTGTCATCACGGGCGAGATAGTTGTTAGTATAGGTTTGCAGTTTTTCGGCTAAAAGGGAAATTGTCTGTTGTGACACACGAGGTCCATTGTTTTGTGCTGATCTGCTTAAAAGTTGTGGACATTTGCTATGGGAGAAAGAACAAGCTCCATTTGTGGCTGCTGGCTGGTTAGATGCTGAGTTGTTGCAGTGATAATGAGCCCTGGCATTCCGTTGTTTGCACATGCAGTAATACTTTTGAGAATTTTCTGGAGAATATTCTGGATAGTTTTTGTCATTTTGGATATGTTGAGAGCTTTAATAAACCTGCAGGTGAAGACGGCAAGCATATTTGTTCACTCCCATGTTCGTACCAGTATGACAAACTTGAAAAATTGCCGACTTAAGGTACACTGCATCTGTTTGGGGGGGAAAAAAATACAGAACGCTTTATTAAACATAATTAACTCAACATTCCAAACGATTAAACACGATTAGAAATTTTAAAAATCCAACACCACTAATATATATTTGTGTAAAAATCATTTCACAAAATAGTTTAATTGAAGTATTGAATTTGAGTTGTATTTTGGAAGGTATCTTATTTATCCCTTTAAATACTCAGTTTTATAATCTACACAAAGCTGATTCCTTGATTTTCCCCCATAATATTGATTTATATAAAATGACAAAACACTTTCTAGCTGTTAGTATTTTATTCAGATTCATAAATCGGTGATAAGTTATACTGTAATTTAACAATTTAAATTTATTGTTGAACTAGGCTTTAGTATATTTTTATCTGGAATGTCATTGGTGGGTTTTTACAGATGAAGAAAATGGTGATTTCTATTTTATTGATTTTTGTTACAATACTCACTTCTCCTGTAGTGTTTGTTCCGCTTATTCTTTTATTTCTACACATTGGCCGAGGCTCATTTTATTGGCTGAAGTTTAGCATAACCGCAGCCACAGCCCCACCCATCTGCTGTTCAAACTTACTGTCTGTGAAGAGCAGCCAATCAGAACAATGTTAGCTTGAGAGGAGCTGAAACGCCTTCTTTGCAGATGGACCATGGACTGTTGAGCTGCAAAAAAGGCCCCATAAGTAAATAAGGATCATTTGGATGATGAGTCATGCAAAGCTACTAGAGTCCAATAATAGAAATATGGAGCTGCCAATGAGCATAATCACTCACTGGCATATTCAGGGCCACAATGTGTTGATTGGGAGTAAGACTTCTCCTTTAGGAAAAATCTAATGCTTTATTTTTAATGGGAAGTCTCATTTTTGCTGACTCATCTAATGTGTCACTAAAAGAGCCACAGATTTCCTACAGTCTCTAAGAATAAAGTGACTTGTGAAATGCACATTCATCCTGATACAGTGAGCTGCGTCGTGTAATGCAAGCCTGCCTCCTCTATATTGACCTGCCCCGGCCCATTCCACTCAAAGCTACTTCCAAAATAACTTTCCATAAGGGGATTATAAATAGATGGTAATCTTTCAGAGGGAAACACGCTAATCCACTTCCTCCTCTCGCATCCATTAACATCTCAGCCTCACGCATGTTAATTCTTACACTACAGCTGTGTAATTAACACACCAAATGGCCTCCAGACCCAGTGCTTTGGCCTCGGTTACATAATTACCATCAGTGCACCGCTGCACTCAGACCTCCAGTAAGTGCGCTGCTGATGCTCTATTTAGACGCGTAAATGCACACAGGCTTTACCCATTTAAAGGAATACTGAAGGCTGAAGCTGGAGTGGTTTTGGTGGCACTCGTGTGCACCCCCCCCCCCCCAAAAAAAAAGCAACTGCGGACCTGATGATAACATAATGAAATGAGGCAGTGCTAATGAGATGGGCAAAATATTCCCCCACAATCACCATCACTACCACCTACTCCCGGGGCTCATCATCTTTTTCCCTCTGCCAGAATACTGCTGAATCATACAGACATCCACCTCGCCTGCCTCTCACTCTGCTTTGGACTGTCTGTCAGAGAGCATGCCACCACCTTCCTGTCTCACAGTAGTATTTAACTGCTCTCCGTTTTTCCCTCTTAAAACTCACCTCATTCGGGGCTTCATTCCCACTCCAGTTGTAATTTATTAAATTAGTTAAGCCACATGACGCATATCAGTGCTAAGTTGTCATTTGAGCCCTTGGAGAATAATCCATTTACAGCTTCATTTTTTATATATATATATATATATATCCTAGAGTTAGTTTGAATTATTATAGTTCAGAATTCTTAGAGTTCAGAATGATCCTTTATGGCCCGAGACCTGATGGAGCCCCAATTTTAACTCCTTTTAAAGGCAGCACAGACAACTTTTCCTCTTAAAGGTCCCATACTCTGCATTGTTCAAGGAGGAAATTTGAGTTTTGACATCCTCAGTCATATTTATGAGATGTTAACTATAAAATGGTAAAATTTGCACATAGTCACACAGAAAAAGTGATGGTGGGTATGGGAAAGAATGACCCCCTTCAAAATAATCAGTTTGTTGCTTTGCAGCATGAAATAAAGATGGACACAATGTTTTTTTTATCCAGCTGTATTTACTATATAACATGGAACTGAAAGATATAACGGGTCACAACTTTTTTTTCAGGCACGTCACAAATGAAAAATCACTTAAAAAAAAAAAAGCTAATTTACATGAGAAAAGGTAAATTAACAAGATAATGCTGCAGATTTACATTTGTCTAAAGTCACAAATTTAACTCAGCCACTGCACAAGCCAGTGGACTCCTTGACCAGGTCCCCAGCCAGGGAAATGGAGAAGGTTGCATCAGGAAGGACATCTGATGTAAAATCTTTGTCAAATCAAATATGTGGATTATCACGAATGAGACTTTCATACCTGCTCAGTCGAGGCCCAGGTTAATACTGACCACCACCAGTGCTGTTAACTGGCAGGGTGCCAGTGGAAATCAGGCTGCTGTTGGTCAAAGATCAGGAAGGAGAGGGGGAAGGGAGGGAGGGAGAAAAGGAGAGGCAGGAGTGTGGAGGTGAGAGTAGGGACTTTAAATGTAGGAACAATAACTGGTAAAGGGAGAGAGCTGGTTGATCAGATGGAGAGAAGAAGGGTATATACAGTGGGGTAAATAATTATTTGATCCCCTGCTGAATTTGTAAGTTTACCACCTTACAAAGAAATGAACAGTCCATAATTTTTATGGAAGGTTTATTTTAACAAACAGAATATCAACAAAAAAATTTCCATCCATCTTCTTCCGCTTAATCCTTTTCAGGTTGTGGGGGGGGTGGGGGGCGCGCGCGCGCCTGGAGCCTATCCCAGCATCTTTGGGCGAGAGGCAGGGTCCACCCTGGACAGATTGCCAGTCCATCACAGGGTCAACACAAAGAGACAGACAGCCATTCACTCTGTCGTACCTAAGGACAATTTAGAATCCCCAGTTTGATGCCAATTAACCTAATGTGCATGTTTTTGGCATGTGGGAGGAAACCACAGAAATCCCGGAGTAAACCCACGCAGACGCGGGGAGAACATGCAAACTCTACACAGATCACTGTTGGTCGGGGGCTGGGATCGAACCCAGGATCCCCTGGCCAAGGGTGAGTTGCTGTGCTGCCGCAGTGCTAACCACTCCACCCCCGCGCTGCCCCAAAAATTTCCAGAAAAAAATATTAAGGGTTATAAATTGATTTGCATTTCATTGAGGGAAATAAGTATTTGATCCCCAAGCAAAACGTGACTTAGTACTTGGTGGAGGAACCCTTGTTGGCAAACGGAGATTAGACGTCACCAGGTTAGGGCACATCTCAGGAGGGATTTTTGTCCACTCCTCTTTACAGATACTCTCCAAATCCTGAAGATGTCCATTGGAGATGTCCAGGCTGTCGCTTGGCCACTCAGTTTCAGCTCCCTCCACAGATTTTCTATGGGATTAAGGTCCAGAGACTGGCTAGGCCACTCTAGGACCTTAATGTGCTTCTTCTTGAGCCGCTGCTTTGTTGCCTTGGCTGTATGTTTTGAGTCAGTCATACTGGAAGACCCATCCCCGACCCATCATCATTGTTCTGCCTGAGGCCAGGAGTTTCTCATCCACGATTCTTATGGTACATGGCTTATTCATCGGCCCCTCAATGTGGTGAAGTCTTCCTGTACCCTTAGCAGAGAAACAGCCTCAAAGCAGAATGTTTCCACCTCCATGTTTGACAATGGGGATGGTGTTCTTGGGCTCATTTTCAGCATTTCTCTGCCTCCAAACATGGCGAGTCAAGTTGATACCAAAGAGCTCAATTTTGGTTTCATCTGACCACACCACATTCTCCCAAATCTTCTCTGAATCATTCAGGTTTATTGTTTATTTAATAGGACCCCCATTAGCTGCAGCTTTTGGTTGCTGCGATTCTTCCTGGGGTCTGGCACAAAAAATCTCACATTTGCAATTTCAATCATCAATAACAGCATAATACATAATTTATATACACCATACAAATATTACATATAACAATATTATATTCTACATATGAGACATACATGTGCCTTTTTGAGCAGGAGGGACCTTTCAAGTACTGCAGGATCTCAGTCCATTATGGCGAAGTGTGTTACCAGTGGTTTTCTTGGTGACTGTAGTCCCAACTCCCTTGAGATCATTAACAAGCTCCTCCTCCTTCTGGGCTGATCCCTCACCTTTCTTGCATCGAGCTCCAGAGCAAGATCAATTGACTGTGCAATAATTTGAAAATGGAAGAAATATAACAAACAGTGGTTTCTTTATCACCAAGCTTCTTGCTGATGGTCTTTGATAGAAAAATTCCATATTATCTGTACTATTGATATTAATGTATTACATTTGAGAAGTATCATATCTTTCATATGCCGTGTTTAATGTTTATATGTGCATTCCATATAGGATAAGTTTATATATTCTTGGCCTGTTTCTGTGAGCAATTTCATTGAGTTCAGACTGAGGATCAGTACATGTGTAAAGAATGATCTAAGCCATTTATTATAATCTCTTTGACATGTCCTGTTTCGGGTCACAGGAATGCACAGGAACTCCTCATCTTATAGATTAGTGTTTCATGGACATTCTGTTAGTTTTATGGATCTCATGTCTTCATGACCCATGTCTCCAGAGTGCCGTGACGTCCGCCTGGCTAAGCTTGGTTATCACGACTGTCCCTTCCCTTATCCTCATCCTCCCTCTCCTTTTTCCTACCTATATATATCAGACTTGGAAGAATGGATCCTTTAGAGATTCTAGGTGTCTGAATGTCATGCCTTGTAACCTCTCCCCCAAGGTGGCCAATGGGGTGATTGCTTATATTTTTGTAATAAATGTACATAAATTCAGCTTTCCGCCTGATTATTTGACTCTGAATAATGTAAGCTCAAAATTATTCTGACAGTCTTGTACCCCATTCCAGTCTTGTGCTGATCTACAATCAGGGCTCCACATTAACACCGGCCAATGGCCAGTGGATTTCAACAGTAGCTGGTAAGACAGCCACTCCCATTAGCCACTTTGGGTTGTAGGTTTCCCAAACAGCATCTAAAATAATAAACCTATTGCAATGCGAGACTCTAAAACTACAACTCCCATAAGCACCATCTGCACAGAGTGTGTGATCATTGGTCCACTGTCACTGTGGATAGTCAGAAGAAGCTATGGATGGTCTACTCCATTGGTCAGTCTCTCATCCTGCCCCTGTTCAGCCTGGTGGGGAGAAATGCTGTGGTGGGTGGCAGCTTCTCCTGTACTGAGTACGAAGTGGAGCCAGACTCCGCTCACGGCGAGCTCATTTTGCAGCCAGTCTGGAGAAACGGCGGCGGACAGATTGTAGCCAGCAGAACACACCTGTCCCCGCTCTCAGCGATCAGATTACCAGGAGAAGTACCCCTGATCCCTGTTGTCCCAGTGGTGAGTAGCTAATGCTTACTACCTCTAACTACTACCTCTGTGGTTAAACATGTTTATTTTTCAGAGCAAGAAGTTATCATTTACCCTCTAAATGTTTTTAAAGGGTTGGTCCAGGGGTGTCAAACATATGGCCCATGGGCCAAAACCAGCCACGGGGGGGGGGGGGGGGCAGGTTTTTCTCTGTGAATTTACAGCTTTCTTTCTAGTAAATTTCTGACCTTTTCTACTGATTAGAATAGTTCATGTAAATTTGAGACAATTTTCTCCTTAAGATGACTTTTTTCTAATCGCTTTTCTTTTTTTCTCTTGTTTTTTCCTGGTAAAAACAGGTTAGGTTAAATTCATCAGCAACTACTGACAGTGCAGCTATGAAGGGGTGTCCCAGTTCATAGGATAGGGGTATAAATGAGAATTGGGACACACCCCAAATCTACCTGTACTTCAGTCTCACAAATATTTTTCTCACGGTTTGAGTATTTACTACTGTTCATGAAGCGTTTTGCTAGTTTCATGTATGTATAAGGGTCATTTACATTTTAAAAGGTTGTAAATTTAGTTCAAGTAAATTTTAGCATGCAATAGTCAAATTTGATCATTCATCTTCTTCTGCTTAATCCTTTTCGGGTCGCGGGGGGGCTGGAGCCTACCTCAGCATCTCTGGACGAGAGGCAGGGTACACCCTGGACAGATCACCAGTCCATCGCAGGGCCAACACAGAGAAACAGACAACCATTCACTCTAGCAGTCATACCTAAGGACAATTTAGAATCCCCAGTTTTGATGCCAATTAACCTAACTTGCATCATATTAAACATAATTTTCCAACAACAAATTTGTGGCTAATAAGACTCTGGCTAGTAACTTTGGAAAATCACTAGCCACAGTGACTGATGATCAAAAAAGTTAATGTCAAGCCCTGTCTGCAATCTTGTCTCTGATGCCCTTTGACAGCTCTTTGGTCTTGCTGATGGTGGTGGAGAACTTTGAAGAGATTGATTCTGTGACAGTGTGGAGATGTGTGGAAAGGATGAGGCTGAGTTATTTCTCAAGTTCCATTTTATTCTCAACACACTCCAACATACAAATCAGAAAAGACGCAGAACCCCCAAACTCTGCCAGTTTTATACCCTTGACATCAAAGCACAAAATTCCATTGTCTTTAAATCCCAAACACAATGCATCCCCCCTGCAGTTCCAAACTCTTCCACCCAAACCCCGGTGGTCAGGAAATCCTTCATGTCCATCTCTTTGCATATCCAAAGGTCAACACTCACATCCTCCTCATCTCCCTAGGAGGTCCAGACCTTTTGTTCCTCTTCAGACGTGAAGCCAAAGTAAGCCCACAGGAATATACAAGAGAGCATATGAACAGTCATATACATGTGAGCCCGTGAAACTACATATGTGCACCACAACAGGAATCTTTTCTACACATAACGGGTTGAGATTAGGAGTACTTTCCTAAAGGGACAGGACAAATTTATGTGCCTCATGGATACATAACCAGTCTGTGCAGGTCAGCATTGTATCGACTGGCTAGACAGATCAAGGTCAAAAGGATGTACAGCAGGTTAAGTTGATTAAGGACAGAGATGGTAATGTGCAGAGGATTAGCAAGGTGGAAGTGAGGCCAGCTTTGAGGAGGAAGAAGAATGGGAAGGTGGTTGGTCCAGAAGAACAAGGGTGATGCTCAGAGCAGTAGTAACTACATAGGCATAAAGTTGATCAGCCACATCATGAAGATATGGGAAAGACTTGTTGAAGCCAGGTTAAGAGGAAAGGTGATAATCAGTGAGCAGCAGTACGGTTTCATGCCAACAAAGAGTACTACAGATGCAATGTTTGCTCTAAGAGTGTAAACCACTCGTGGTGTGGAGATGTACAAACCGTCTACAAGCACTGCTCACCCAACATGGAGTTTTTACTGCTGAAATGCTGTCCCTATTACCGACTGAGGGGAATTTACCGCTGTGTTTTTGGCCACTGTATACATTCGTCCACAGAGCAACTACACAGTAGCGCTAAACAAACTGCATGACGTCATCAGCGCAGTAGAGACAAAACATCCCAATGCCATTTTTATTGTTGCTGGCGACTTTAACCAGTGCAATTTACAGACTGTACTCCCCAAATATTACCAGCATGTAGACATTCTCACCCGTGATAAAAGCACATTGGATCATGTTTATTCCAATATTCGTGGCGCCTACAGAGTGGCACCCCACCCCCACTTCAGACGGTCAGATCACATCTCACAGTTTATGTACCCAGCCAACAGACAAAAGCTGAAACAAACAAACCCTGCTGTTAAGCAAATTAAACGCTGGATTCCAGAGGCTGAGAGCACCCTCGAAGACTGTTTTGCCTGCGCAGACTGGGATGTGTTTAAAGCTGCAGCCACCTGAGAGGACTCTTCTATAAACATACAGGATTTTGCTGAATATATGACTGGGTACATCAGCATGTACGCTGATACCATCATACCCATCATACAGGTCACGAAGTTCCCCAACTAGAAGCCTGGATCAACAGCCAGGTACATCAGATGCTGCGTGCTTGCTCTCGTACATTTAAATCAGGTTGTGAGGTCGAGTACAAAGCTGCAAAGTATGGACTGAGAAAGGCTATAACAGCCAAGAGGCAGTAAAGAGAAAAGCTGGACAGCCTCTACTCCACTCCTGACCCGGGGCGCATGTGGCAAGGCCAGCAACACATCAGACTACAAGAGGACCAACAGCAGCACCACTAGCTAAACAGACAGCCTGCCTGACGATCTCAACATCTTTTGCACCCGCTTTGAGACAACTAGCTACACTACAGAGAAGAAACGCACACTTGTGCACCCACCCCCACCTCACTACGGAGTCTTGCCAGGCCAGCTAAACAAAGCACTGAGGAATATCAACCCCTGCAAGGCAGCAGGACCAGACAGCATACCTGGGTGGGCCCACAGAGCATACGCTGCTGAGCTGACTGATGTTCTCACGTCAATCTTCAACTTCTCCCTCAACCAGAACACAGTCCCCTCCTTCTTCAAAACGACAACAATCATCCCCCACCCCAAAAGGAGCCCACCGACCTGTCTGAATGATTAGGGACCAGTAGCACTCACTCCAATCATCATGAAGTGCTTCGAGAGAGTGGTGCTGCTCCTCATTCAGGACAGCATACCAGGCACCCTGGACCCCCTGCAGCACTCCATTATTCTCTCTCCCACCTGGAAGATAGACTCCTGCATTAGGATGCTCCTTGTCAGCTACAGCTCTGCCTTCAACACGGTCATCCCCCACAAACTCACCGACAAACTGTCTTCACTTGGCCTGCACCCCACCCTCTGTGACTGGCTACTGAACTTTCTAACTGGCAGGCCCCGGTCTGTCAGGATGGGTAACAGGACCTCAGCGAGCATCATCACAAACACAGGTGTCCCACAGGGTTGTGTTCTCAGCTGCATCACCCATGACTGTGTTGCCTCCCACAAGGACAAAATCATCCTAAAGTTCGCGGATGACACAGCAGTGATGGGATGCATCACGTGATGACAAAGCATCCTACAGGAGGGAGGTGGCCAACCTGGTGTCATGGTATGAGGACAACAACCTCACCCTCAACACGGACAAGACAAAGGAGATAATAGTGGACATGAGGAAAGGGAGGAGGAGACCCCATCGGCCGCTGTTCATCCGGAAGCTTGAGATGGAGAGGGTGAGCAGCTTTAAATACCTGGGCATCCACATCAGCGAGGACCTTAAGTGAACACACAACACCACAGAGCTGGTTAAGAAAGCTCAACAGCGACTGTGGGCATGCCAAACCTGCCATGCCCAGGTTTGGCATGTCCTCCCAGGATTCTCAACAATTTCTACAGCTGCACCATCGAGAGCATCCTGGCCAACTGCATCACTGCGTGTTACAGCAGCACCGCTGCCCTGGACCATAAATGCCTGCAGAGAGTGGCAAAGACGGCAGAGAAGATCATCAGGACTCCACTCCCCTCTCTGCAGAGCATCTACCACCCCAGAGTCCAAAGGAGAGCTGACACCATCCCCCGGGACCCCACCTACCCCCAGCACAGACTTTTCATACTTCTACCCTCAGGCTGGCATTACAGAAGTGTGAAATGCAGGACAACCAGACTGAAAAACTCATTCTTTCCCCACTGCCATCAGACTCCTGAACAAATAACTCCCAAACTCCGCAACACAGCTTTGCATATAGGAACTCGCACAGTGGCTGCTAAATTTGCACATTGCTCACCTGTACAGTAGATATAGTCTCACCCATCTGATGTCCATATCATCTCTGCTGCTAATTATCATCGCTGCTGCTATTTATCATGCACAGTCTACTGGTACTATCGTTACAGAGAAATTAGCACCGGGTGCTAATTCATAATTATACACTGCTCGTTGCACAATGCTCATTTGCACACTGTACATAGGTTCATGCCATCTCTGGTTCACATCATCTGTCATCCAGTGAATTTTCAGTTTCATTCCACTTGTCTGACTGCTTTAACTGTCCAGACTGCCTAGTGTGTGTTATTAGTACTCATTAGTTTTAGTATTTACTATAAAGGTGTGCTTAAGGACTCTTAATTACCTAACTGTGTGTTGGCTTGTGTTATTGGCATCCATTAGTATTAGGATTGAGTTACTGTGTCAATACCTTATTAGAATCGTAGTTTCTGTACCTATTACCTTGGCATTTGTTCGGAGAGCAAAGTAAGAATTTCATTGCTCAGGAAATGTAGCATTTCTTAACTGTGCACATGATAATAAAGCCTTTGAATCTTGAAGTGTTGATGGAGAAGTATAGAGAAGGTCAGGAGTTGTACTGTGTCTTTCAATTCAACTTTATTTATATAGTGCCATTTCACAACAGTCATCTCATAGCACTATCAACTGTAGGGGGAACCCCCACAGTTGCAGAAAGACCCCAGCAATCAGGCGATCCCCTGTGAGCAAGCACTTGGTGACAGTGGAGAGGAAAAACTCCCTTTTAACAGGAAGAAACCTCCAGCAGAACCAGGCTCAGGGAGGGGCAGTCATCTGCTGCGACTGGCTGGGGGGTGAGGGGACAGAAGATGAAAAGAACAGACATGTAGAGAGCAAACGGCACGATGGGGACTCAATCTATGGGAGAGAACAAACAGATGAGCGAATGTGCTTTACTCCATTGCCTAAGTGTCAAACTCGTGTGAGGTAAACTGAGGACCATTATCGCTCACTAACACCTCAGGGAGCCCATAGCGACTAAATAACCCTCGGAGCACCTGGATGGTATTAGCCGTTGTAGTGGAACTCATAAGGTGTACCTCAGGCCATTTTGAATGGGCGTCTACAACCACCATAAACATTTGGCCTTGGAACGGCCCAGCAAAGTCAACATGAATTCTCTGCCACGGGGATCCAGGCCAGGTCCATGGGTGGAGTGGTGCTGGTCCCGGTGCTTTCTGTGTAAATTGACAGGACTGGCATGTTTTTGAGACCTGTTCAATTTGAGCGTCAATTCTGGGCCACCACATGTAACTGTGGGCGACAGCTTTCATTTTGACAACACCTGGGTGTCCAGTATGCAATTCCGACAGCAGTTGTGATCTCAATTTTGAGGGAATGACGACGCGCACACCCCACATAAGGCAACCTTGCTGGAGTGTCAACTCATCCCTCCGACTGATGAATGGCGCCAATGTGCTGGCCACATCCTGGACTCTCGGAAAGCGACCTGTGGTGACCATCTCCAGGACTTGAGCAAGGACAGGATCACCCCTGCTCTCTCGGCAGATTTCTCGACAGTTCACAGGTAAGGCTTCTAGATGTTTAATGTGAAAACTGTCCACAGTACTGATTCTCTTGCTTGATGATGTTGATAATGGAAGGCGTGAAAGCCCATCTGCATTTCCATGACGAGCTGCCTCTCAGTACTGTATGGTGTAATTATGGGCAGCTAACAGGAGAGCCCACCGCTGCATTCTAGCAGCAGCCATAGATGGTGTGGCTTTGCACGGACTCAGAATAGTGGTCAATGGGCGATGATCTGTAAGGAGTGTAAACTGCCTGCCATACAGATAATGATGGAATTTACGAACTCCAAATATAATGCCAAGAGCTTCGCGCTCAATGTGGGCATAATTGCGTTCTACCTTATTCAGAGTCCTTGATGCAAAAGCTATGGGCCTCTGTCCATTCGGGAAAATATGTGAGATGACACTACCTACACCATAAGGTGATGCATCACACGCCAACCGAATGGGAAGTTGTGGATCATAATGGGTTGACACGCTTTGAGAGAGTAACTGCTCTTTTGCCTCTTTGAAAGATGCAGCACATTCAGATGTCCATTGCCATTGTTTTCCTTTGCACAGCAGAGTATTCAGTGGGCTTAGGATAGCTGACAAGTTGGGGATAAATCTGCTGTAATAATTAATTAGCCCCAAGAAAGAACGTAACTGACTCACGTCTGTAGGTGCAGGAGCCTCCACAATTGCCCTGACTTTCTCTGGTGCCTTGTGTAGACCCTGGGCATCAATGACATGACCCGAATATTCCAGTGAATCCTTGAAAAATTCACATTTTTCCTTCCGTACTCTCAAACCGAATTCTTCCAAGCGCCCTAGGACTGCATCCAGATTTTTCAGATGCTGCACACAATCCTGTCCACTGACCAATATATCGTCCAGGTAACAGTGAACGTTTGGCAGACCCTGGAGGACTTGGTCCATGGCACGCTGGAATATCGCTGGTGCTGAGGTAATTCCAAATGCCAGCCTGTTGTAACAAAACAGACCCTTGGATGTGGTTATTGTGAGATATTTTCTGGAATTTCCCTCTATCACCATTTGCAAATAGGCATGAGAAGTCCAGTTTACTAAAATGCTGCCCCCCGAAAGTGATGCGAATAGATCTTCAATGCGTGGAATTGGGTATTTCTCCACACACAGGGCAGGATTAACTGTGACTTTAAAATCCCCACATATCCTAACATCTCCGTTCTTTTTCACAACGGGCACAATGGGTGTTGCCCATTCACTGAATTTGACAGGGGATATAATGCCCTGCTCACACAATCGGTCAATTTCAGCCTCCACTTTTGGCCTAAGGGCATAGGGAACGACTCTCGCTTGACAGAACCGTGGCACATGATCCGGCTTCAGCGCCATGGCTACTTCCATGCCTTTCAGAGTGCCTAATTCTTTTTTAAAGACTTCTGCATGTCTTTGTAGCACGCCCTCTAGCGTCTCCTCCCGGACCGTCTTTATTTCTCGCCAGTCAATTCGAATCCTCCGCAGCCACTCCCGACCAAAAAGTGGGGGTGAACTTCCCCGAACCACATACAGTAGTAGTCTAGCCCTCTGCTTATTCATCCTCACTGTTTTCAGCATTATATGGGTTTGGCGCAAGGGCAAGTCCTGAAAGTGTGCATCATACAGTTTTCTTGAAATCAGAGAAACGGCAGCACCGGTATCTAATTCCATGATAATCCTTTTACCTTCAATTTTTGGTTTAACACACATGTATGACAAATTACTCTGCTGAGACACCATATGCAGGCTCACTTCAGTGTCTGTAGTGCTACCATCACTAGATATTTCTTTTACATCCAATTGGTGCACCCTTTTTTCTTTTTAGCTTTATACTCCACTGGTTTCTCCTTTACAGTCTCTTTGTTGCTGCACATTTTCGAGATATGTCCTCTCTTACCACATTTATGGCATTTTTGCTCCTTATAAAAACAATCGCTCTCTTTGTGGTTCATTTTTCCACAGCGCGAACATTTCGTGTGCCGTTTATCGTGTGGTGACAGTGCATGCACTTTCAGCGCGTTGCTCAGCTGATGTGTCTCGCGAGCTACTGTCTCCATTGACACGGCTAGTTCCATTGCTTTGGAAAAAGTAAGCTTCTCCTCCGTCAGCAATTTTTCCTGGATAGCTTCTATATTCAGTCCACAAACGAGCCTATCCCTCAATGCATCCTGCAGGTGCATACCAAACTCGCAGTGTTCAGAAAGCTTTTTAATGACTGCTATATATTGCGTCACAGTTTCTCCCTCTTGTTGGTTCCGTTTATGAAAGCGAAATCTTTCAGCAATCACAATTGGTTTTGGAGAAAAATGGTCTTTCAAAACTTCCGTGAGTTGAGCATATGTCTTAGCCCCTGGCTTATCTGGAGCTACGAGGCTACGTAAAAGTCCATATGTTGACGCACCAATTACACTGAAGAAAACGGCAAGCTTTTTCTCCTCTGCAATACCATTAGCCGTTACAAAATACTCAAACCTCTCAACGTAGGTTGTCCACTGCTCCACCGACTCGTCAAATGGGTTAATGTGTCCAATAACTCCAGCCATGGCGTGCAGTTAGCTAGCGTTTAGCAATCTTGTCACCCGGCGTCCTGTCACCCGGCGCGCTGTCACCTGGCGTGCTGCGCCCAGCCAAACTCCCACCAGGACAAACGTTCCTCTTCCTCCGTCACTCGCAGTCAATACCGTGGCGAAACTTGGAAACCCAAAGTTATCTTAGTCGCCAATGATGTTATGTCCGTGGGTTTCTACTTTAGATTACCACTCGGAGGAACAAACACAAAGACACACACGGCTGCAGGTCATTAGCTTGCTCGTTTACTCAGGCATACGCACACATACACGTATCAGTTCAGTTCAATGAGCACACTCTTATACTATTGGCGATGCCACAGAGTACAGCGCCCACCAATGGGGTGGCATATGCAAATACAACTCATACAACTCCCATACATCACATTAATGACCAGCAAAAAAAAAAAATTCATTGAGAGTGAAGAAAGGAGTGAGGCCCAGTGCATTATTGGAGGTCCCCCGGCTGACTAAACCTATTAGCAGCATAACTAAGGGAGGGTTCAGAAACACATGATCCCTCCCTAATTGTAGGCTATATCAAAAAGGTAGGTTTTAGCCCTATTCTTAAAAACAGATCGAGTCTGACTCCCGAATCCAGATTGGCAGCTGGTTCCACAGGAGAGGAGCATGATAACCGAAGGCTCTGCCTCCCATTGTACTTTTGGAGATTCTAGGTATTACAAGTAATCCTGCATTTTGGGAGCGTAGTGCTCTGTTAGGATAATACGGTAGTATCAGATCTTTTAAATAAAAAGGAGCCTGATTGTTTAGAGCTTTGTAAGTAAGAAGAAGGATTTTGAACTTAATTCTAAACTCTATGGGAAGCCAATGAAGGGAGGCCAGAACCGGAGAGATATGATCTCTTTCTAGTACCTGTTAAAACTCATGCTGCAGCATTCTGGATCAGCTGAAGACTTTTTAGATGTTTTAGGACAGCCTAATAATAAAGAATTACAATAATCTAATCTTGAGCTAACAAAAGCGTGGATCAGTTTCTCAGCATCACTCTGAGACGAGATGCTCCTAATCTTGGCAATATTACACAAATGATAGAAGGCAGTCTCAGAAACTAACTACTAACTACCCTACACTTATATAGCGCTTTTCTAGTCACAAAGACCACTCAAAGCGCTTTCACCAATACTAACCCTCTATTCTAAGGGCCTATAGGAAACAGATATCTAGGGACAATTTAGAACAGCCAATTAACCCAACATGCATGTCTTTGGATTGTGGGAGGAAACCGGAGCCCCCGGAGGAAACCCACGCAGCACAGGGAGAACATGCAAACTCCACACAGAAAGGTTCCAACCCCTGCCAGCCTGGGGATTTGAACCAGGAACCTTCTAGCTGTAAGGCAACAGTGCTAACCACTGCACCTCCGTGCTGCCCAAATTTAATATGTGAATTGAAGGACAGATCTTGAGCAAAAATAATTCCAACGTTCCTCACAGAGCTATTAAGACCGCATCCAAACTGAAAGTTTGATTTGGAAAGGTATTTCTAAGGTTTTTTGAACCAACAAGAAGGACTTCAGTCTTATTTGAATTTAATAGCAGGAAATTACAAGTCATCCAAGCTTTGATTTCCTTAAGACAGGCTTCTAACTTGGCTAATTGATTATCATCTGGCTTCATTGACAGGTATAATTGTGTCATCTGCATAACAATGAAAATGTATACAGTGCTTTCTAATAATGTTGCCTAACGGAAGCATATATAAACTAAAAAGAGTAGGGCCTAGCACAGATCCCTGTGGAACTCCATGGCTAAGCTTTGAGTTGAAAGAAGACTCATTTACATGAACAAACTGGAACCTATCAGATAAATAAGATCTAAACCACTGCAACGAAGTTCCATTAAGTCCAACATAGTGTTCTAATCTATCAAGTAGAATATTATGATCGATAGTATAAAAAGCTGCACTAAGGTCTAAAAGGACAAGTACAGAAACCAGTCCATTATCAGATGCGATGAGGAGGTCGTTAGTGACCTTAGCTAAGGCTGTTTCAGTACTATGATGGATTCTAAACCCAGATTGAAACTCTTCAAGTAAACCATTTCCCTGCAGGTGGTCAAATAATTGCGTAGCAACAACTCTTTCTAAGATTTTTGAAATGAAAGGGAGATTAGAGATTGGTCTATAGTTAGCTAAATCTCCTGGATCTAGCGTTGGCTTTTTGAGTAAGGGTTTAATTACAGCCGTTTTAAAAGCCTGCGGTACATGGCCTAAAGTTAATGAAGAATTGATTATATGAAGAATAAAGCTACCAATAAGTGGGAAGACTTCTTTAAATAACCTGGTAGGAATAGGGTCTAAAAGACAAGTTGAAGGTTTGGATGAGGAAACTATTTTGTCTAACTCACAAAGGTCGATTGGAGTAAACTCATCAAGACAGACATCAATAGAAGAAGTTGTAGTATTTAAGTTAACTGTGGGAAGAATCTGATTTTATCTCTGATGGATGAAATTTTATTATTGAAAAAGTTCATAAAGTCCTGACTAGTAAGCTCTAAGGGAATGCTAGGATTGACAGAGTCCTGACTCTTTGTCAACCTGGCAACAGTGCTGAAAAGAAACCTGGGATTATTCTTGTTCTCCTATTAATGCAGAATAATAACTCGTTCTAGCTTTTCTAAGAGATTTTTTTATAAATTAAAAGATGATTTCTCCAAGCTAAATAGATTTCATCTAAATTAGTGGAGCGCCATTTTCTTTCTAATTGACGAGTCTTCTGTTTTAAGCTGTGAGTTTGTGTTGAACCAAGGAGTTAGAAATCTCTGATTAGACTTTTTCTTTAAGGGGGCCACCAAGTCTAGAGTCTGATGCAGAGAAGCTGTAACACTATCCACCATGTTATCAATTACAGAAGGAGTAAGCTGTCTATAGCTTATTTCCGTTGTGTTGACACATGGCATAGAGGAAACAATCTGCATAAATTTGGTAACGGCATCATCTGAGAGGCATCAACTGTAATAATATTTTTCTTTAGGTGCCAAATAGTCAGAAATAGTAAAATCAAAGGTTAACAGACAATGGTCTGACAGTACAGGGTTATGAGGAGACACTACAAGATTTTCTATTTCTATGCCATATGTCAGAACAAGGTCCAATGTATGGTGGAGGTAATGAGTAGAATTTCCTACTTTCTGAGAAAACCCAATCGAGTCTAATATTGAATTAAATGCCACATTAAGGCAGTCACTATCTACATCCACATGTATATTAAAGTCCCCTACTATAATTATTCTATCAGATTTCAGCACTAAATCAGCTAAGAAATCAGCAAATTCAGATAAAAATTCTGAGTAGGTTGATGGGGGACGATAAACTATGGCAAATAAAATTGGGTTTAACCTAAAATTGCTAAAGTGCCCAATACTGAGGACCAGGCCCTCAAAGGAATTATAACATGTTTTTTGCTTTTTAACTAGTAGTTTGGAATGGTAAATTGTTGCTACTCCTCCTCCACGACCAAAACTTCTGGGATTTTGACAGTTTAAATAACCAGAGGGAGTTGATTCATTTAAACCAACATAATCCTCTTGCCCTAACCAAGTCTCTGTAAGGGATATTAAATCAATCTGATGATCAATTAACAGATCATGAACTAACGGAGACTTGGGAGTTAGAGACCTAATATTTAATAAGCCACATTTAATTTTTAAATTATGAGGAGGAACAAAGGCCAAATCATTCAATTTAGAGGCTTTGTTTAATTTGACTTTTACCAATATTTTGCTTAATCACTTTGGGTTGCTTATATATTATATTTTTATTTACTTTGGAGGGAGCAGACAGTGATTCTCTGATGGGGAAGACGGGGGCTAAGTTGAGGGGTGGCGGATGAAGAGGAGCTGCAGAGAGATGTGTAAGACTGCGACTCTGCTTCCTGGTCCCAACTCTGAGTAGTCAAGGTTTTGGAAATTTGGATAAAAAAGATGCCAGATTGTTAGATAAATGAGAAGCACCATCCAAAGTGGGATGAATGCTGTCTCATCTCATAAGACCAGGTTTTCCTCAAAATGAGCTCCAATTGTCAATGTAGCCCACGTCATTTGCAAAATCAGGAGTGGCAGGAGTGAGTGAAAGTAGGAGTGAAAGTCAGGAGTGGCAGAGAGGTGTGTGAGGGTGGTACAGGATATCTGAGGACAGTGAGACAGTGGTGAGGTGTGTGGTAGGAGTGACCAAGATTTGATTTCATTCAATAAATAAAATGTACATATAAATACAATACATACTGTACAATATATATCTTTAAATACATTATATAAATTAGGATAACACAATAATTGTGGTCAAGGGGGAGGGGGTGTCTCATCAGGGATCACCTCTGCACCCCTTCGTATTTGCCATGGTGATGGACAGGCTGGCAGACAAGAGCAGGCAGGAGTCTCCATGGACCATGATGATTGCAGATGACATTGTGATCTGTAGTGAGAGTAGGAAACGGGTGGAAGAGAACCTGGAGAGGTGGCGGTATGCACTGGAAAGAAGAGGAATGAAAGTCAGTAGAACCAAGACAGAATACATGAGTGTAAATGAGAGGGAGGCAAGTGTAATGGTAAAGATTCAAAGAGTAGAGGTAGTGAAGATAGATGTGTTTAAATACCTGGGGTCAACCATCCAATCCAATGGAAAATGCACAAGAGAGGTGAAGAAGAGTGCAGGCAGGGTGGAGTGGGTGGAGACGAGTGTCAGGGGTGGTTTGTGAAACAATAGCCGGTAGAGTGAAAGGGAAGATTTGCAAGATAGTGGCAAAGTTGACAATGCTAGGATTCTCATTGGGAGTGACTAGGAAGGACAGGATTAGAAATGAGTATAACAGAGGGACAGCTCGGGTTGTGCAGTTTGGAGACAAAGAGAGGCAAGGCTGAGATTCATAGATGTAGTGAAGGAGAATTTGGAGAGTCTTGGTGTGAGAGAAGAGGATTTAAAGGCTAGAGTGAGATGGAGGCAGATGATCAGCTGTGGTGACTATTATGTAGTTATTGTTCTTATATATTGTTGGAGCTCTCATTTGTGTGGCACGGGGTGGTGGCTCCGCTTTCCAGTTCCGCCAACCCCGTGGGCATATAAGGGGCAGCGGGTAGAGGGATGGTCTCTCCCGCCTTACCTCTGCCAGCGGCTGCATGCACGGTTGTAGCACTGAGATCAGCGTTACAATGAAGAAGTGTTCAGCTCCACTCCTGGTGTCATCTCTGTCTACAAGTTACGACATAACAGCGACCCCTAAAGGGAGCAGCCGAAAGAAGAGAGTCACAAATCTGAGGGGAAAAAAAAAAAAAATTTAGTGGTGTGGGTCTTATTATTGGCTGTTTAATTTTCGACCTCTGGGTCTTAGTCATCTGTAATCATTACAAATCCAGTTTTACAAGTGTGTAATGATAAAGTCATAATTACAAATTCAATAATAAATTAATCATTGAATGTTTTCCCCACATCTTTCCCATTTTTCTGCAGAAAAACTGGTGTAT
Source organism: Pholidichthys leucotaenia (assembly GCA_020510985.1). Classification (NCBI taxonomy): domain Eukaryota; kingdom Metazoa; phylum Chordata; class Actinopteri; order Cichliformes; family Pholidichthyidae; genus Pholidichthys; species Pholidichthys leucotaenia. The sequence goes on from CM035848.1 coordinate 213,158,779, forward strand.
AAAAAAGATTTTCTAAATGAGAACAGTATTTACGTGTCTACACTGTCAATGACTCAGTGTGGGGCGATTTGTACGCCGGTGTCACTCTGTCCATTCAGACTAGTTTGAATGAAAATCCAGAAAGATGTGTTCATCATTCCTCGCTCCCCCATCCTGGCCATGTGCCAGCTGTCCTCTGCCTCGCATGACGCAGTGTCCTTCAGCCCCCAAACAAGCCCCCGCCAGTGACTCAGCTCAGATCAAAGCGGCCCAGCGGTTCACCTGCAACTCTGACACAACTAACTGCACACTGTTCAGCGTCTCGCATCCGGCGAGACTTTATGCATTATTGGGGCTGAAAACTGAGTGGGAATTTGGAGGAAACTGAATTTCAAACGTAAAGCACAGAGTGGGTTGAGGGGTGGGAGGGGGGGGGGGGACCCTGAGCTGAGAAAGTGGGCCACAGAAGCTGCCATGTGCGCGGGTGCAGCCGTGAAATCAGCCTGATCCAATAGATTCTGTTTATCTGGCACAACTACAAGTGAAAGCAATTGGAAATCTGGGGGAGATTTGGAGAGGACTGTGGATTCAGAGAGGAAAAAATGAGCAAAAAAAAAAAGTAATACTGTCTGCTCTACAGTCTGGCAAAGCAGGCGTGTTTTCAGATCAGCCTGTGACAAGGTTAATGGTGATTTTTCTCCACAGGCAGTTTTACTGTAAAAAAATCTCCAGTTTGCATGCTGTCTCTCTCGTTTTAAACTCCTCTTTCTCTTCATGTGACTGCTGTACCTGCTGCTGCTCCACATCATTGCTGTTTTTCCACACTAACGTTGTGTTTTTTGGCTCATCTTTCCCAGCCACCAAATGCAGCTGTTTCAAATTCATCCAGATTTAACAGCCTCCCCCCCCCCCCCCATCCAATCTACCATAGTGTACACGGAGAAACAACAGACATCACATACAGTACATGCACAAACAGATACAGTCCATCACATCATGTTGTTGATTTTTAACAAGTTTTATTAGAATTTTGCAGTTTCTTTGCAAACACAAGTATGGCCATATCTGCATCAAAGATATACAGAAGTAATAACTGCTTTCAAAGATGTTTTATTAGTTCATGAGGAAGGACGTCTACTGTATGTTTGCTGTATAGTTGCTGAGAACTTTTGTACAAAGCATCCGAGTAGAAAAGTCAGTTTTGTGATTGAGAACCCCCCCCCTCCCCTTTTTTATTTATAAGAAATGCACTGCCATGGCTGTGGAGATGTGGCTTAGTCTCTCTACACCCAGATGATTATTGTGGACAGAAACTGGCAATGACGCGAGTTTAAATACAGTGACGCTAAAGTGTTCAATGAAACAGCACTAAGACAAACTGAGTCATTCATGCTGAAGAGGAGGGCTGATTTAGAGGCAGACAGCTTCATGGAGAGCTCATGAGTGAGGGAAATGTTTGATTTTGCTCTTGGCTGTAGGTGGTGATTGATGACCAACAAATACACGTTAAATTAGTCTTGTTCATCTGAGAGATTAGTTTGACACTTTGGGAAATAGTCCGACAAAAAGGTTGCTCTGTGAGAGAAACTTCACCAGATTGGAAACACTTTATTTCCAGGGCTTGACGTTAAGTTTTGTGCCCCTCAGCCACTCTGACTAGTGGGTTTTAAGACGGTGGCCACTCATCGTTTTCGCCAGCCGAGGGTTTGCATTTGCATTTTTCTTGTCATTTTTCAAGGGTTTTTATGTAAATTTTTAACTTTATCCTTGTAAATTTGCAACCGTTTTAATATAGAGTTGTGACTTTATATATGCAACAATAGCATTTTCCTTATAAAGTTGGCACTAGTGCTTAACATCAGCATTTTTTCACTGAAATTTGAGTTTCTCCTTGTAAATTTGCAACTTTTTTAAGATTTTTCTTCAGTTTTGATACTTTTTCATTTGTGCTGCTGTTCTTGTAAATTTGTGTCTACTTCAAATGCGCATCTTTTTTAAAAGAATAAATTTGCAGACTTTATGTGGCTTTTTGGTCTCACAAACTTAATTTTTTCCTCATGAATTTATGATTTCCTTGTGCTTTTTTCCATCAAAATCAGTGACTCTTCTTGCATATGTGTTTGCGTTAACTCCGTTTGCATACTTTGCTTATGGTAAACGTGACTTTCTATAAAATTGGTAACAAATATTTTAATGTACTCTAAATGCAGCAGCTGCTCATAGTCTTATTGGCAGTTTTTAGTATATCACTTGGCTTTTGTGGTGACTATATAACAGATTGTCACCTGCCAAACTGGCTAATGACAGTGCGTGAGCTTCAGGCCACGGCTGAATTCGACCAACATTTGGCTGGTGGGTCAGTGCTAACGTCAAGCCCTGGCTGTTCACATTAGCCATATGCAACTCCGCTACTATGGTAGTGGCCAGGGTGAGCAAATATTGTAGACACAATGATCTGGGAAACTTCCTTCATTCCATCTCCACACCACAAATATTTTTATTTCATTTTTAAACTTGAAGTCTTTAGCCTACACAACCTTGATAGCTACAGGGGTAATACAGCCAACCTGATATGGTGCTGCAGCTTTTAATTTTCAGTCTGTATAGAAATAATGGACGCTAACTGTGGGGACCACTCTGATTGTAAAAAGAACTAAATTTTGTATGGAAATATGTGGAAACTGACTCCGCTACTCAATTCCCAAGCTCATCTGGAAATTTCATTATGGTCCCAACTGGATGTCACATTGGTCACATCCATCTTTTGTAGACAGTCTGTTTACTTTAAATACACTGGAGTGACAATTTTGTCCAGTACTTAGCAAAACAGAAAATAAAGGTATTTCAGATTTTTAAAAAAAAGACTCATTTGAAAATGACTTGCTGCAGCAGGAAATAGTTTGGTAATGAGGCTCTGAGGTCCTCACTCCCCACAAATGTAATTTACGTTTATATAATAAAGTTGGGGAGTTGTGCTTAATACCCCCAGGAGACTGTAAGTTAGGGCTGTCACAACAGCATGATGGTCAATTCATCACTATTATTGTGATACCTGCAGAAAATGTGAAAATATTTCATTAAAGTAGAACTCTTAATTTAAAAAAAAAAAAAAAAAAAAAAAAGAAATAATAGACAGTATTTATAGCTGTACAACCATGTACAAATTAACTGCTACTGTTAAGGGAGCCCAATAGCTGACACATCACATCATGGCATGGTCAAACTATTTCAAATTTGAATTACTTCAAATTTTCTCCCCCCCCAAATACCTGCAAGTTTGCAAATTTTTAAAAATATAGTTTGCAGTGGGGGTAAATATTTTCAAGTGCAGCAGTATGTTGTAGTTGTACCACTATAGACACACTACCAGTTATTATATTTTTTAATATCACAGTAATTTGTCAGTACTGGTACAGTTGTATACACCCCTTGACAACTGAATACACCAGTTTTTTTCAAAATTGGTGTATTCAATTAAATGAACTGCCCACACTTTTGCACCTCCCTATTTGTCTGTCAATCTATGATCTAGAAAGTAATTATGCATTAATGTTTGCTGGTAATATTTTTTTCCATACTCTACAGAGAATGCGCTTAATTTTTTTTCCAATTAAAACATAAGCAGGGTGGCCAAATTTTTGCATACAATTATACAGTATATTGTGACACCCCTATATTATACAGAGGTGGACGTTGGGGTGGTGGAGGGGTTGAAAGAGGGAAATTTGCTGCTTCAATAGACTGCCAAACTGATAAATGTGTGTTTGGAATACGACATGTTACATGTGATGCGCGTCATCTACCTGAACTAGCTTATATGCTTCATTCCATTTCCCAAAATGTTGAACTATGTCTCCAAATAGCCCAAAAAAAAAGTCAAAGGTTATATTTCTAGGGGAATAACAGGGTTTTTTTGTTTGTTTTTTTAACCTTTTCAGACCATTACTGATACACATCCAGGTTATAAGTCAGGCGCAATTTGAATGAGCTAAAGCTAGTATTTCACAAGTGGTGAATGCTGTGATTTTAAGGTTTTGTCAGGATTTGTAAAAAGTTGCGAAACAGTTCAGTTTTTAAGGTTTCAAACTGTTTTTTCATAAAGGGCCTTAAACAGCTGCTAGTGTTTACTATTAGATGAACCAGAAAGAACTTTATCGACACGTGTTACAATCATTTGCAAATGCTTACAGCTATTTGGCAACTGTTTGCAGAAAAATATATTTGCAAGAATTTTTTGAGAATATTCAAAATTTTTTGGCAACAAGAAAACCGCCTGTAACCTTAAACTGCTGGCAAACTGTTTGGCAACCTTTTAGCAACCCTGACAAAGCCCAAAAAGGGCAACGCTCGTGGATGTTCCTCGGGATTCAGTTTGTGAGATACGGGGGTTAAGTTCTTTTTGGTTCGCCAAGTAGTGAACACTAGTAACTGTTTAAGAACCTTTACAAACCCTTAAACTGAATGCTGGGGAGAATTTGCTCACCCTTTATAGGGTTGGGTCTAGGGCTGCAATTAACGATTATTTTGGTAGCCGACTAACGATTTTTTTCAATTAGTTGACTATTCGCGATCATTTCTCTCATGTCCGCCATCTCTGCTTCCTGTTGGCATGGCTCATGTTCAGGGCTCCAGGTCACGTTTTACCTCACCTGTTTAAGCCTGCACACCTGTGAATATCACTTTGTCAGTCTCTGCCTTAATATAATGTAGCCTATTATAAAAAGTTCCCATAGCTAAATAAAATGACCCATCAAACATGAGTTGGAAACTTGAACTTGGCAGTTTAATTAGAAGTGTTTGTAGCGACACAATTAAATAATAAATACAAAAGTGCAGTCTTTTAACCCTCAAAATAAAGTGTAAAAACTCAAATAGCAGCTTCTGCTACTGTATAAAGGGCTGTTGTAATGCTGCATGTTCAAAACAAACTAGAGTAATACTCAATTTCATTATAGTAAAAAAAAAAAAAAAGCTAGTCCATCCTGTATGAAACCTTGCTGGGTTTAGAAGTTTAATTAGGCTTCAGATGAAAATTAAAATAACTTCTTCCAGTCCAAAATAAATTTACACTTTGAATATCAGTGCAGGAATGTGAGCGTCCACTACACATAGTGAAATATTTATCAAGCCATTTTCATTTATTTGTGATGATTATGGGTATCCTTTAATTAAATTACAAATCATGGTATTCTAATTTACCAAGATGCACTAATATTCAGAATGAAGGCTTATATTACCGCAACAATAATACAGAATATGAAAGAGTAAGTTGCTCCTGTAATTCATCAGTTTACTGCAATTAACATATTAGCTAACATAATGGAAGCAGCTCAGCTGTCAGCAACTTTTGTTAGAGAGATTACTGTCCGACAATAGGTAAACTATTTAAACAGCATGTACTAATAGTGTGGTCAGTTTTCTAAAGCTAAGAAAGTCGCTCATTGAAAATAAGAAGCGCTAACGTTACTTGCTAACCTTACCAGTGTAGTCCACTGACAGGTAGCCGGAGATGGAGGAATGGAGAGGAGGAGGGAATGGATGCATCACTAGCTGTAGTGCAGCTGTGATATGACAACACTGCTTTACAGTCTACATTTAACTTGTTTCATTTATTTATTTTCGGTAAAATCCTCCCATACTTCGGGAACTTTTGGCCTTCTCTCCGTGTCACCATGATGCGTTCTTCTTCGCTGGAACAGTTAAACTGAACATTTCTGCGGCATGCACATAAACATTAAAATTACACAATTCGTCAATAAAAATCTGAGTGGACAAATTTTTATGCTTGACGTTATCGACAACACCGACTAATTGTTGCAGCCCTAGTTGGGTCCAAGATTCCCTTGACATTTGACTGGTATTTTACCTGGAGTTGGCAAAAGGCCCCAAACATTCCCAAACAGTGGCAAATAGTTGCTAATCAGTGCAAACACAGATGCTAATAGTCATTAATGTTCACAGACTGTCTTTAGCAAACATATGCACAAATGTTACTAACTGTTGCTAAACGTCGGTATTTGGCGAATCCAAAAATTGCAACGTTCATCGGCATTTGCTGCGCTGTGAGATACTAGCTTAAATATCTCTGCAGTATTATTCCATCTAGTTTTGTGGGTGTGCAAAGTTGGCGTGGTCATACTGAAAAAAAGTCAAGAACTTTCTTTCACGTATCCCAGATGTGATGGTTTGACTTTTTGATTTTATTGTGGTTCTCATTAACAATACCGCCATGGCTTAGGAAATCATTTCAATAGCAACAAGGACCCATCACTTAACACATCTTGAGTTACAAAATAAGAAATCCTTTTTGATTTTTTTTCTCCTTTGAGCAATGTCGACAATAATGCAAAGAGTAAAAAAAAAAGAAGCAAATAATCCAATAACTTTACTTAATAAGAAAAGTACTCTTTCTAACATTCAGGTAGTAAATTCCTTAAGTCTCTCACAATGTATAATACATTCATTTCTCTGTTTGGCCCTTCCTGGTGCCAACCCATGCTGTCATTTCTTCTGTGATCCAACACACAGGACATGGCGAGTGGGAAACACATTATTTGTTTTTCCAATATTCCAACAAAGACGGTTAAAGTAGAAATGTTTCATACTATACTCAACATAAGGACTTGCTGTATTATTTACAATATATATATGTATACTGTAAAACTGTAAATCAGGTGAGATAAAAAGGCACAAGTTTCCCTTTTTTTAAATACAATGTAAACATCTCATCAAAAAGCATGCAATAACATTTCATTTTACAAAAAGGATATCATTTTTAGACAAAGTACTTAAATATTGTTTTCCAGCAAAATATAATTCTCTCAAAAATACTTTCCCATTCATCCTATGAACCTTTAGACAGTTTTTTTTTTTTTTTTTAGATTCATTAATAAAAAGGACAAAATAGGGGCAAAATAAAGAAAAAGAGATTTGCTTAAGGGCACAACAAAGACGGACTGCAAAACGAGGCTTTTCTGATTAGGTGTTGTGTGGGAAATTATTACACCATGGAACATTTTACTATGTCAGAGTAATCTTTATGGCAAACATAACAAAAGCCTCAGAGTTTTGCCTTGATCCCTCCCCTTCACTCACCTAGTAATTTTAGCACGCTCTCCTCCGTTGTTTTGAATGCCAAGCTTCCAACAGTTCAGGGGAGCTCGGAGAGTTGGCCACAAACGCAACACACGGACGCCCCGCTGCGCTAATGATGTCATCTCCAACTTTACGCCGGGCGACCGTGCAGACAGTCTTTCCGTTGCTTTATCACAGTCACATATCAAAATGGGAGAATTCCTGCTAGCTGCGCTTAATGCCTCATTTCACATTGTATCTCCTCTGTGCAAATCTAAACGTGGAAATAGGATATGGCTAATCCTATAACATTAATGCATAATACCCACACTGAAAGAGCAGCTCAACTATGCACAAGCTCGCCAGGAAACACACACACACACGCGCTCGCTCACTCTCAAACTTAAGCCATTCTCACCCCATACGCACGTAAGCACACTTGCAGGGCACACAAAATGAAATAGTAATATTCACACACATACACCCCCGCACGCTGTTGTTTTTTTGTTTTTGTCCCTTCCCCAGTCGCTTTTCAGTAGCATCATAGTAGTGTTCCACAACCACCCGGAAACCAGTGGGGTGTGAGATGAGTTAATGGTCCAGATGACTGTTCCTGCCACGCTTAAAATAGTGCTGCTTCGCCCAAAGATAGCGGGGGATAAAAAAGGAAAAAAAAAAAAAAAACCAACAAACCAAGCCAAAGTAAGAAAGGTGATCATACCAATGCAAAAAGTCTGTTCTTTGTCAAGCATTCATTGTCATGTACCTCAAAACATCGTCTGTACAACGGCTGAATAGGATGTGGTTCAGAAGTTAATACCTGTACAAGGTTGCCTGGGTTTTGATGCATTAGCTGTTTCCTATAAGCACTGTAGGATAACGCTGTTTCTGGATTATATAAACTTTACAGAGTATGTATCCATATGGTGAACGTATGGTTATTAACTGTCTACGAGTTACTGTACATGTTGTGTTTTGCCTGGCTTTGTAGAAATGAAGCACCTTAATGTAAAATGACTGGCTTGTCAGAGAGAGAGAGGAAAAAAAACAAACTAAACCTTTGCGACACACTTCTATAAAATGCTCTCTATTATTTCTGGGAAGAGTAGATAAGTGTTGGTTCACAAAGGGCTGGTTTCGCTTCATTGTGAGTAAAAACAGACATTTGGACAGCTGCTCTGGAGATAACACAAATAACAGCAATTACTATGGATGCACCTCAGTCAAATCCATTACCGGCGGACTCTACTAAAATTGTTTCCATATAAATGCATTATGCTCTCCCCTCCTGCAGCGCGCCTGACCAGTTCTGCTCATAGGTAAAAATCTCTCATCACTATTGTCTTAAAATTCAAAAACACCACAATGCCTCTAAAATAGTGACTTTATGACGTGAGAGCTTCAAGTGCGAGCGAAAAACTTTTTTTTTTCTCTTTCAAAACAGCTTCGGCTTTTGACTTTTGCATATAAGTTTTGATTGTTTTACTACATATTTTAAGCTTAAAAAAACTCAGTATGCAGATGTGAAGGATTAAAATTCGCTTGGACACGTTAGTTTATGATGCTTGTATAGCCCTTGGAATATATTCAAATAGACCTTTCGCCATACACTTTAAAATTCCTGTGCCTCTTCATAGTGTCTTTTGCCCTGTAGTCTTGTTGCTACACTGCAAAGCAAATCTAAATATTGGCATAATTTTTTTTTTATAGTGCTATTATTTGAAACTGCATAAGCCAAGTTATGTAATATTTGAAAACAGAAATTCTTTAGATTTTGCAGGGGAGTCCTATTTTAGTGCATGTGGAGTGCACCTGTGCATTTGCATGAAGGCATATGGACAGTGTTTTGATTTTCCTCTGTGTATAGTTACTGTATCTAGCTCATCCTAAGAAATGTATGGCTTTTATCTCCATAGAAAACACTGTAATCATCTTTGGGGCAGGGGGAGCTTGAGCGTACTTCGGGGTGTTTGTCACAAGTCCTTCCTCTGTCGTGCTCAGCTTCGCAAACTACTGCACCCTTTGCGGTGACTGCAGGCCCAGATCCTTCTCCGCGTTCTTTTTTTCTGCTTCCATCACCACCTCTAGAAACGTTCCCATCCATGACGGGGACATGAGCAAACTGGGCGACACGGTGCGGGCCAACAGCTCAGGCCTTCCTTTGCACATTTTTCTTCCTCTTCCCTGAACTTCACTTCTCCTCCCTTTTCCAGTTCTTAAAGCCGGTGCTGAGCCAGCTGCGTATGGAGTCACTTCTTGTGGAAGTAGATCGTGTGGGTGAGGCCTGACTCCACTTTTGGTATCTGGTCACTGATGATCTCCACCAACATTTCGGGGAACTCCACCTTCAGGGCCTGGGACTCGCGAAACGTGTAGAAACAGAAGTCCAACAGGTTTGCCACCAGCTGGATAACACAAAAGGAGAATATAATGAGAGATTTTAATTATAAATGGAAGGACATTCAAATGCACTATATGAACAAAAGGATTTGGCCACCTACACACTACTTTTATGGCATCCCATTCTAAATCCACTGGCTTTACAGCTATAACAGCCTCCATTCTTCTGGGAAGGCTTTTGCCAAGATTTTGGAGTGTGTCTGTGGGAAATGCTGCCCATTCGAGAGAAAAGAGCCTTCTCCAAAATTAAAGGTCCCATTTCCTACACTTTTTCCACATGCTGACAGCTCCCACAGGTCTTAATGAAATGTTTGTAAAATACTTTGGTCATGTTGCCTTTAATTATTGCAGCATCACTGTGAATCATCTTTTGCAGAATTCCTCAGAACGGTTCATTTCAGTGTATGTCTCATTAAATGCCAATGTGCCACAGTTAATTCCAACCTCCCTCTTCCATCACTATTGCTAATCTTAGCTGGCTAGCTCCTAATTCAGGTAGCAAGCCTGAGCCAACTAACGTAAATTTGTCTGAATGAATGAATAAAATAACTCAACTGTGGATTGGAGTGTGTGGGTTCAGTGGCCGACAAGATGAGACCGGTCCCTGGAGTACAGCAAGCAGAGAAACATTTGCAAATGAGTGAATGGCTAAATTGCTAGCGTCTGCTTGCCACCATTGGTCCCAGTTAGCAATAAACTATAGTAAAAAAAAAATAAGCTAAAATAACATCTAAGAATGACATATGGTCAAGTGTTGGTAGATGAACAACTGTTTCAGTGGGGGTGAATAAAATTTCTAGAAAATAGCAATCAAATCTGGCTGGATCTACAGTTAAGCTAAAGCCAAGAGGCCTGTCCGTCAGCCTCTACTCACTAAGGTGAGCTCTAATGCAGTTAGACAGACCGATTCTGACCACCTAGTCAAGCTAATACTCATGGTTCGATCTAGCATCACGACAAAATAATCCAGAATGATGCAGGATATTGCATTGACTGTAAATTAGTAAACTAAGTGGGAACAGGGATGTCTATTAGGGTGACTGAAATTTAACGAAAATAAGCAGAAGAAGATGGATGGATGGATAGATAATATAAACCCGGGCAGCGCAGTGGCGGGGTGGTTAGCACTGTGGCAGCACAGCAACTCACCCTTGGCCGGGGATCCTGGGTTTGATCCCAGCCCCCCGACAAACAGTGATCTGTGTGGAGTTTGCATGTTCCCCCCGTGTCTGCGTGGGTTTACTCCGAGATTTCTCCGGTTTCCTCCCACATGCCAAAAACATGCAAGTTAGCTTAACTGGCATCAAACTGGGGATTCTAAATAGTCCTTAGGTATGGCTGTGAGAGTGAATGGTTGTCTGTCTCTGTGTGTTGGCCCTGCGATGGACTGGCGATCTGTCCAGGGTGTACCCTGCCTCTTGCCCAAAGATGCTGGGATAGGCTCCAGCCCCCCCGCGACCCGAAAAGGATTAAGCAGAAGAAGATGGATGGATGGAATATAAGCCCTGCTTGGTAAGCCAACTTAATAGTAGCACTGTTAGCTCTGAAGCTAACACCTTGGCCCCACGATTTGGTTCGGGGACTGGATCATCACAGCCAACAGCATGGAGATGGGCTGTAACTGAAGACCAGAACATTTGTGACGTATTGAAAAAGACCCCTGAACAGCAAAACCAACTTCTGCCCATTCTGCCAAAATGTTAAAGTTAAGATAAGATGAGCATTTATTAGTCTCACAATGGGGAAATTCTAGGATTACAGCAGCAAAGGGATAGAAGCACTCAGAGCAATAGTACAGTAAAGAAGATAATAAGAACTGGTTAGCCAAAGCACTAAATGCATATACTGTACATATGTACACAGATATATACACAGTGCAGGAGCATTGCAGCTAGATGTAATAAACAGCATTACGGTTTATTGAATTACCCTGCAGAATATAAATAGGTACCCAGACAGTATATTTTGCATTTGAATCAACAGTGTTGCCCCCCCCCAAAGTAATGACTGTTATTGTCCTAGTTGTGTACTGGAGGGGACAATCTCTATTGTGCAAAGTTGGTACGTTTAGTACATTTAATACAAGTTCTACGAGCAGCCCTGCTTAGGTTATAAAGTCTGACAGCTGTAGGTGGGAAGGACCTGTGGAACCGCTCCGTCGTGCACCTAGGATGGCACAGCCTACCACTAAATGAGCTCCTCAGTGCGTTCAGTGTGTCCTACATGGGGTGGAACTCAGACTCCAGCAGAGATGACAGCTTAGCCACCATCCTCCTCTTGATCTCCTACACTGGGTGGAGGCATCACCCCAGAACAGAGCTAGCTTTTTGAATCATCCTGTTCAGTCTCTTCCTGTCGGCTGCTGTGATGTCACTGCCCCAGCAGACCACTCCAAATATGATGGCTGATGCCGCCACTGAATCGTAGAAGGTCTTCAGGAGTTCCCCTTGCACTCCAAAAGACCTGCATCTCCTCAGGAGGAACAGCCTGCACTGCCCCTTCTTGTAGAGCGCGTTGGTATTATGTGACCAGTCCAGTTTATTGTTCAGGTGAACACCTACTGTAGGTACTTGTAAGATGTCACCATCTCAATGTCTGTTCCCTGGATGTTTACTTGTGCTGTGGGGGGTTGTCCTCATCTGCGGCAGTCCACCACCAGTTCCTTAGTTTTCCTCGCATTGATCTGGAGGCAGTTCCATATACACCAGTCCATGAAGTCCTGGATAAGTCCTCTATTCCGCATCATCCCCATCAGAGATGAGGCCGACAATCGCAGAGTCATCATTGAACTTCTGTAGATGGCAGTGTGGCATGTTGTGTAAAAGGTCAGCAGTGTAGAGGGTGAAACAGGACAGTTGGCAACCCTAGTGGTGTTGGCGTTATTGCGTGAATTGCCCGTTAACCCTTTAACTGCCCAGATTAAATGGATGGGTCACACGCCCCCAGTGGCACAGCGCAGCAAATGCATGTGTCAACTTACTGACTGAGTTATGTAACTTGTATAGCTGCCACAACAGAAAGTGCGGACAGCACTTTTTTTGGCCTAGCTGCACTCCGTACCAAAGCTGCTTTGCGCCATACAGACATTGCAAAATCAAACAAGCTGGATCACAGCCATGGAAATCCCCAAAACGCTGTTATGTTTAAGTTACGTTATCTGTCGGAGCTCTCACATGGATAACTGTCACAGCCTTCTCCAAAACTTCATCTGGATGTTTGTTGTTCTTTGGAAGCCGGCTAGCAGTTTAAACAGCTATGTGCTACAGATGTAGCTGGCTGCTAGCAGCCGACATGGACAGACACTCTGCCTGTTTTATCCTCATAACTTCAGGTCCAATTGTCTGCAGGTAAGTAGCAGTCTAAAATTCTCTAATTCTCAAGCTGTGTTAGTAATGTCCACTCACTCCCAAGCCCTGTTTTTGTATCGCGGTTGGTGACGTCATCGGGGTGAGACAGTTGTTTGTTTACAATTTTTCTACTAAAAGGGAAATTGTCTGTTGTGACACACAAGGTCCATTGCTTTGTGTTTAGCTGCTTAAAAGCGATGGATGTTTGCTATGGGGGTGGAGTTGGTTGCCGAGTTGTAACAGTATTGTAAATAATGTTGCAGTGACGTTATTGAGCCCTGCCATTCTGTTGTTTGCACAAGCAGTAGTACTTTTGAGGTTTTCTGGAGAATATTCTGGATAGTTTTTATCATTTGGATATGTTGAGAGCTTTAATAAACCTGCAGGTGAAGAAAGAAATCATATTTGTCCACGCCCATGTTTATAACAGTATGAGAAACTTGAAAAATTACCAACTTAAGGTACACTGTATCTCAATGGAAAAACATGCGATTAATCACGTTATTAATCACGATTATGTCACCACTTGAAACGATTGATATTTTAATCGGCCAACACCACTAGTTAAAGTATAATTATTTGTAAGTGAAGAAAGATTTTAATATTTTTATTGTAGTTACATGACCCAATACAACATTTTTGAAGGTTAAAATTTTTTGTAAATTGGACCTTTAAAAGAACCATCCAAAATGTCTTTGTATCATGAAGCTTTAAAGGGGCAACATGTAATCCTGACAACTAGCATTTTAAAATGGTACTGCAGACCAAATCAAGACAGTGGCGAGTGTTGCTAACACCTCCCCATCCTCCCTCCACTCCTGACACTGACCAAAGCAGGTTGCCAAGTCTAGGACAAGACTGAGAACATGCACACACCAAAGAGAGTTAATCGTGTGCAAAGCCAAGTGACGATGACTCCTAGAGCAAGCTGTGCTGCCATTGTATATGTTGGAATGTTTTTAGGTGGAGCAGGAATGATCTCTGACTCATTCTCTTGCTTGTCTCCCTGATTGCATCACGCCATGTTTTCTCCCACAGAAATTTCCCCATCTCTTATCTGGGAACCCAGGGGGTCAAACAGGTTCTAGGAAGTAGTGTGCATCAACACAAAACAAATACAGACCTTTCTGGGTCAGTCTGAACTTTTCAAATGGGAATATCCAGCTGTAGTGTTGCTGTAACAGAAGCTGGTCTTTTGGCTTAAATGTTTCTCTGATGACACCCCATGGTTATTTATTTGGTTTAATAAGATTTTCTTCCAGATAATTCCTTTAAGATTTCCCTGGCATGAAACACCTGAATTCAGTGATTAAGAGGTGTGCCTGGTGTGAGTGTGTTTGGGCATACAGCCATTTTTTACTTTAATTCAGCTCACCACTTCAGGGCATCAATGATTTTTTTTTTTTTTTTTTTTTTAAAACTCTGGACAGTCTTTAGGCAAAGGTCATCTGTCCAGCACTAACCCCATTCGCTCAGTCATTGGGGTCATGGAACCATGGTAATTTATCTCTCTGACCTCTCTATGCCAAAAGTGTCCCCTTGAAACTTTGTCTGCACTGTCACACTCCCACGGGCTGGTTGACCCAGTCATTTAAAAAAAAAAAAAAAAAATAAGTGATTTAACACATTTGCCACGGTGACCACTGAGCAGTTTGAGTCAATAAACCACTAGCCGATATTGATCCCCTTCTGTTCCACTCACCACTACCGCCTGGCCACCACCAAAATAAGCCCTCCTCCTCCCCCCAGGAAGAGAGTCCAAAAGTGGGATGCAATTATTCTCATTCCAAGCCACAGTGCCACTGAACTGCTAAGCATTATCCAAATCCACCCTGTTGCCATTTTCCTCAAAATACTTCCAGCAATATTTGAGCCTCAAAGTGGCACTGGACATCTCACTTCCAAGGGATGCCTGTGCTGCAGTTTGTGACACTGGCATATGTGTAGCGGACAAGGCAAAGGGTACTTACATCATGCATGGCGTCCAGCAGCTTGGTGAGCTGGAAGAAGCGCTGCCAGGTTTGGCCAGAGTTGTTGGTTGCTTTTCCCACTGATCGCCGTAGCTCCTTGATGTAATTAACCCTCATTTCCTCAAACCCTGCCTGGTTCTTCAGACCCTCTTTGGGAACTGGAAAACAGACAAAACCAGATACAATGAGTGAGCAGCGATCTTCTTTTAGATGTTCCTGACTCAGTACTTTGGCTCTGTGACATGGTTTGCAGGAATGGACTGAATGTGTGAGTTTCTCCTTTATTATATCTTATCAAAAGCACCACACTGGAAGCAGCTAAACAGTTTGATTATTTACTCTAGAGTGGGTGACTTTAGGCCAATATACATATACTGTATATATAATTTAAAAACAGTTGTCATAGATCAGGTTTTTTTTAATTATACTAAGTAATCAGTATAGGTATATTAAACCACTGTAAGTTTGAGTAAGGAAAATTATTAGTAGAGTAATATTAGATTTTTTTTTTAATCTACTACACAGACAGAGGTGGGTAGAGTAGCCAGAATTGTACTCGGTAAAAAGTAACAAAGACCTTGTGAAAGCAAGGGTCACTAACAGGCAGACTGAGGTCTGAGTCCAGATCCAGACACGGTCCTATCTGAACCCAGAGCTGTAACCTACAAATTACTGGGGTTTATGTGATTTTTCAAAGAGGTTACAGCATAGAGGTATACATAAGGACTAGAGAGGTCATGGTTGGCCATCAGCCGAGTCACAGTTGGCCAGGCGTGGACGCCTTATTGGGTCGGTAAACAACCACAATCAAGTCATTGTGCCACATAGGAATGTACTGCACTTTCTTTATTCTACTGCATTTTCTTCATTCTGTCTGAAGAAGTTGAATATTATATGAAACAAACCACTCATGGTCACTTTCAATGCCTGATAATGGTAAAAAATTAAGGAAAAATGTATGTTCAGTTTTAACAATGTTATTACTTGACTTAAACACTTTAAACACTTGACTGTTGCCAGTGAAGTGTTTATGATCTGCTGTGGCGACCCCGAAAGGGAGCAGCCGGAAGAAGAAGAAACACTTGACTGTTGTCAGCACCCAAGTACTGACTTTTCAAGGTTGTCTCCTGTGTATGCAAGTATTTTTCTTTTCTTCTCTTTCTTTCTGCTTTCATATGCTTTTTTTTTTTATTGTGATGCTCATTTATTCATAGAATTGTAATTGTGAGAATGGCAAGTCCAAATACAAAGGGTAGGTAATTTGAGAAGTACTTGAGAACTAATAATGTCATGGAGTCAAAAAGCATTCCTGCTTGGCTTGCCGAGTGGATTGACCTTCTTGGCGACAAAAGTAGAGTGGAGGACTTTGGTGCGGGAGGTTGTGATTTCGAATCGCTGATTGGATGTCACCATTTGGGCTTCACCAGAGAAAAATATACCCACCCAAATCCAAACTAAGACAGAGAAAATGACTAAGGGCTCAATATGACTGGTCCACCAGGATTGCAACCCATTCATTCACTGCTCAGCAACTAATCTACAGGGATAATGAATTGTACAATGTTGAAATTTTTGTGGATGAAAAAAAGTAGGGGTTTGTGGGGAATAAATGAACATATGTTTTACTTTGAATATGAAACTATTTATACTAATAATTATTACTATTAAAAAGCGCTAATTTATAACCCCCTCCAATTTCAGAATGAAAATGTTAAAGGTGTTCATCTGTTAATAATCTAAATTATAGAAGGAAAACTTAAAGTGCTGATGACACATTTTTGACATTTTTTACCATGTTGTGTAAACCCAAAAGTCATTGTCTATGATCAATATAATATTTACAACCGCGCCTGCATAAACTAGTTATCATCAAAAAACCGCAGCTGCTGACTGGACTGTGGTACGCCCACCAAATTAAGGGCGGCACCCCAATGACGTAATCGACAGAACAGACTCCGGTGTTGTTAACTAGAATGACTGCAGCTTTGTAGCTCACAGTTTCTCTGGTTTCTTGTTTTAATTTCACGGCTATGCCTTCATGTTGTCTCAGGCTTAGATAAACACAGGACCACATCACACGCTTCAGCTCCAACTGTCATAAGCCTCCTGGTGCGCTTTTAGGCAGGAGGAACGCACAGAGGAGGGGAAGGATTAATGGATTTACGCACAGCTTTGACCTACTTTCTGTGATCGCATGCTTACATCTCACTGGTCCGGCCATGTCCCCTCTATCATTATCACCAGCTGATTCAAACGCCCGCTGATCATGTTTCCTGGTCCTCACCCAGGTGCTTCTCATCACACCATCACCAGCAGTGCGTGTACATATTGGCGGCCGTTTGCCATTAATGCACTGCTGGTCCATAGTATTGTCATATGTGCTGTTAGTCTGCCAGTATTTTCAGCACTCTCACGACGTGTTAATCGCTCCATGTTCGCCATGGTTCTCATGCGTCCTTGAAGCGATGTCAGCTCTGGGGTACACCTGTGGCTAACACGTCTCCTCTCATTCGTTCTCTGGGCAATGTCTGCCCCCGAATGCCATCAGTAAGTGTGTTTTTTGTACGTCTTCACTTTTTGGGAATTGTCTGTCGTTCTATATTAAATGTACTGTGGTGAACCCTACACGTAAATCCTCATTATTTCATGCGCCCTCTCCCTACCCTGCGTAAGAGCGCACGGACAGGGAGGATTTACATGTAAACGAGGATTTTCACGAGGATTTAAGCGCGGGATTCACCACAGCACATGTATTGAACATAAAAACTGATCCCAAAAGGTGAAGACTTACAAAAAAGTACACAAACGCGAACATGGAGAGGAGATGTTAACCATGGTTGCGCCCCAGAGCTGACATCGTTACAAGGGGCGCAACAGAACCACGGCTGTGTGGAGTGGCTAACACGTCATGATAGTGTTGGTGATATTGGCTGGCTGACAACACGACAGACGATGCACACAAAACATGAACAGCTGACTGTCACTGAGTCCGACTCGCTACAATGCCTGCTTGGCATGGCTCAAACCTATACGGTTTGATGCCCCCAGATTCTTCACTGTCATCCCATTCTTTGGAACTATAATCGTCTGAAGATTGGACAACACAAATTAATTCCAGACTACATGTGCTGGAATCATGGTCGATCTTTTCAACCGCTTCCATTCTGTGTGTACAAAGGACAGCCAAGCCCTGTGTTCCGTCGATGACGTTACAACATGGCCAGGGGGTTTTCGAGCCACAGACGCAATGGGTGACGTTGCGCTCATGAAAACGTCGAATGTTCACATGAAAAAAAGCCTGTTTGACTTAGAGCTGCACAGACCAACCTATTTCGTAATATTGTATTGTGTTGAAAAATTAGAGGAAGTCAAGAAGGTGTCATCAGCACTTTAAGCTGCTCTTTTTTTTTTTTTTTGTAACTTAGATTTTTATTCATTTTTCATCATATATAATGCATTCAGATCACATTCTACATTTAAAAACAAAGGGGTTAGGGTAGGGAAAAATAAAAAAAAAATAAACAAAATAAAAATAAAAAATAAAAAAAAATAAAAAATAAAAGGGGGGGGGGGGCAAATGTTGGAGCATCAAGTTTTTAGTTTCCATCTCTTAATTCTTCTGTTTTTTTCAGTGTCTTTGGTTATTCTTTCAATTTCTGCCTCGTTGTTGCACTTTGTAGTGTGTCCATTTCCGCCATTTTTTCTCCCATATTCCTTCTTGCATTCTTCGTCGATATGTTAGTTTTTCCATCATACGTATGTCCTCAACAATGTCAGTCCATTGTTCTTGGTCAGGAAGAACTTCTGATCGCCATTTTTTTGTGATAGTTTTTTTACATGCAATCAACAAGATTTTAACTAGATATCTGTCCTCAGCCTGTATAACACTGTCTTTTTTAAGATCACATAAGTACATCAGGTTACAGTTCATTGGTATATTATATCCTAATATCCTCTGTATTGTCACATGCATAGATTTCCAAAATGATGATATTTTGTAGCATTTCCAAAACATATGTGAGTGGTCTGCATTTTGAGCCCCACATCCCCTCCAGCATAAAGATTGGGTATTTGTATATTTTCCTTGAATCTGTGGTGTAATGAAAAAGCGAATCAGGTTTTTCCATCCAAATTCCCTCCATGCCCTTGAATTTGTTGATGTGTGTTGTGTTTTCCATATTTCCTGCCAGCTTTCTTCTGTTATGTTTAAATTGAGCTCTTTCTCCCATTTCTCCTTTATATAGTTACTTGTATGATTGTTTGTCATAAGTTTCTGATATAGTTTTGAAATAATTCTTATTTTATTTCCTGCATATGAGCTTAAAATAAGTTGTATAATCTCGTTCACATCTGTTTGGAGGTTATGCCTAATCTTCTTCATATAGTAATCTCTCATCTGCAGATATCTGAAAAATTCCGATCTTTCTAATTTAAATTTTCTCCTGATATTTACAAAGCTCCCGAGATCTTTTTTTCCGATATTGCCCCATGCTGTGATTCCCTTGTTCACCAGATTTTTGTATCCCCTATCTTGTTTTGCCGGTTCAAACTGACTGTCAAATGCTACCCATTTCAATAGTTTTATGTCTTCCCTTATATTATATTTTTGTACTATTTTATACCACAGTTCTAAAGTAAATTTAGTGATTGGGTCTATTTGTTTGATTTGCTTATATGCATCTTTATCCCCTATTATGCTTTGTACTGGGAGTCCCTCAATTTCCTTTTCCATTTCTTTCCATTTTGCCTCATATCCCTCGTCGCACCAACATATGATATCTTATTTGTGCTGAGTAGTAATATTCCTTTAGACTCGGTAGGCCCATGCCTCCTTTCTCTTTTGGTAATTGGAGGGTTTTATATTTCACTCTTGGTTTTTTACCTCCCCAAACAAATCTCGATATAATCCTGTCCCACTTTGAGAATTGGGCATCTGGAATCTCTGTTGGTATAGCCTGGAAGAGGTAAAGTAATCTAGGTTGTATGCTGATTTTGACTGTCTCAATTTTTGAATTCAGATCCATATTTAAGATTGACCATCTATCAATATCTTTTTTTATTTCTTGTTCCAACCTATCATAGTTTGCTTTATATATTTTGCTTAGGTCTTTAGGTATGTTCACTCCAAGGTATTTTATTTCTTTTTGCTTCCAGTTTAGTTTGATCTTATCAGTTATCTGGTTTAGAGGGTTATAGTGGAATGTCAGTATTTGTGTTTTTGTTATGTTTATCCTGTATCCTGATAATTTTCCAAAATTTTCTATCAAGTTCATCATTTCCATTATTGATTTATCTGGTTGTTCAAGGTAAACTATAATATCGTCTGCAAATAGCCCAATCTTGTGTTCCGCCCCCTTTATTGTTACACCTTTTAATTTCTTATTTTGTCGTATCGCTTGAGCCAATGGTTCTATGAACAGAGCAAACAAGGTGGGCGATAAGCAGCATCCCTGCCTAGTTGATCTTTGTATATTTACTTTGTCTGTTAAGCTACCGTTTATCTTGATTCTTGCCACAGGTTCTTGATATAGCGTCCTTATGCATTGTACTGATTTTTCGTTAAATCCAAAGCGCTCCAGTACACTATATAGGAATTTCCAGTTAACCCTGTCAAATGCTTTTTCTGCGTCTAAACTCATTATTACTGCGCTTTTCTTTTCTTTATGTATTTGGTTAATTATATGTATTGTTCTCCTGATATTGTCATGTGTTTGGCGTCCCTCTATGAATCCAGTTTGATCATCTTCTATCAATTCCGTCAAGAATGTCTTTATTCGTTTACATATAATTGTTGTGTATATTTTATAATCTACATTTAATAAAGAGATTGGTCTATAGTTTCCGCATTGTTCTTTATCTTTCCCTGGTTTTAAAATAACTGAAATGATTGCTTCGTTCCATGTTGGAGGTATTTTGTTGTTGTTCAGCGTCCAATTAAATGACTTTAGGAGTTGTGGTGTGAGTTCTTCTATAAACAGTTTATAAAACTCAGAGGGGTATCCATCACTACCTGGTGATTTACCGTTTTTAAGTGACTTAATCACATCTCTGATCTCTTGTGTTGTTATTTCTGCTGTTAGTTTTTCATTTTGTTGATTTCCTATTGATGGCAAGTCCAATGTGTCTAGAAATTTTTTGATATCTTTAGTATTTGTTTCTTCAGGTTGCGAGTATAGTTCTTGGTAGAAATTATGGAAAATTTCTTTGATGTTTTCTGGGTTAACTGTGGTTTTATTTGTGGTGGGGTCTTTAATCTTGTATACATTATTCATTGTTTGTTGTTTTCTTAACCGTTTTGCCAGCAGTTTTGTGGCTTTTGGCCCCGTTTCATAATATTTTTGCTTTAGATATCTATTTTTCCTTTCAATTTCATCCATTTGTGTTTCTTTTATCTTTGTTTTTTCTTCTTTAATTTCTTGATATATTTTTGGATCATTTGTGCTTTGATGTTTACGTTCTAATTCCCTCAGTCTCTCACATCTTTGTTCATACGCTTCCAGTTTAGTCTTATTTGCTTTTCCTGTTTCAACAATTAATTTACCCCTTAACACGGCTTTTAGTGCGTCCCATAGTATTGTTGGGTCCACTTCTTCATTGTCATTCTCTTGGATATATTCGTTTATGTTTATTTTTATTCTTTCTTTCATTTTCTCATCATTTAACAGTCCTACGTTAAGTTTCCATGTTGTTTGTCGTTTTCTATTGTTTAAATATATTTCCATGTATAT
The DNA here is from genome assembly GCA_020510985.1 of Pholidichthys leucotaenia. Taxonomy (NCBI): domain Eukaryota; kingdom Metazoa; phylum Chordata; class Actinopteri; order Cichliformes; family Pholidichthyidae; genus Pholidichthys; species Pholidichthys leucotaenia. Next base: position 213,180,277 of record CM035848.1, read on the forward strand.
AGGATTATGATCTGATATTTCTGCCCCTCCAATCCAACAATTTCTCACCCTGTGTCTGTCACCTTCATTCATAAGGAAGTAATCTATTCTAGAGTGTACTTTATGGGCTGCTGAATAATGTGTATAGTCTTTTTCGAGTGGGTGTAGGTCCCTCCATATGTCTACCATACCCATTTCTGCCAGTGAGGTTCTTATGAACTTTGTTACATGTTTTTTTGTCTTCTTAACACTTGTTGTGTCAACTTCATGATCCATGACAGCATTTAAGTCTCCTCCACAAATTAGGACTCCTTCACTGTGTGTTGCTATGAGATCAAACAGATGTTGAAAAAAACCCTTGTCACTTTCTGGTGGGGCATAGATGTTCACTAATGTGATCTGCATACCATCTATTCTTCCCTTTATTATTACATACCTGCCTTCTTTATCCTGGATTTCCTGATCACTTTCAAATTGTATTTTGTTTGAGATTAGTATCATAACCCCCCTTTTTGCTCCTCCCTTAAATGAACTGTAGTAGGAGTTCTTATAGCCAAATCTCTTTAGTTTCACATGTTCTGCTTTGCTCAAATGTGTCTCTTGCATAAATATAATTTCAGCTTTTTCCTTCTTGAATTTTCTTATTATTCTTTCCCTTTTAACAGGTGAGTTCAGACCATTCACGTTTAGTGTCATTATCTTAAGATTTTTACCCATATTCATGTTTTTCCATTTTTTTTAACTTGTGCTCCTAGCCCCTTTAACAACAAAAATAACACATATTTATATAAAAACACATTAAAAAAACTCGACCTCCGTACTTTGGGCCTTTCTTCTGCCCACTGGTCCCTGTTGGTGGGTGGGGGGTTTGTCTTCACAGAGTGAAGGGCCCTCCCTAGACTTCTAATTACTATCAAAGTAATAGTCATAAGTCTAGAAATGTCCAACAAATATCACTTAAACCTCTCCTAGCCGTCTGTTTCTCTTTTACCTTGTCTTCTTGGCCTTCATTTCTTCTGTGCCTTTCTTAATCTTTGTTATGATCTAGGCTTTCAGTTGAAAGCCTTGTAGCTTGTCCTGGGCCCGCTGCTCTACGTCTCTCCCCCTTCTTCCGCCGTTCACTCGTCTCCACTCCGTCTGTCGTGGTGCGTTCAGGGCCGCCGCTGCTCCAGCCGTCTCCTTCGGCACGCTCACCTCAAGGCCCCGCTCCATCATATCCCGCGCTGCCTCTTCGGCCGTGTTGTAGGTTCTTGTGCCTTCCTCCCAATGAATCCTCATTTTCGTTAGCGGCGTTTGGAATCTAATTTTTTTCTCTTTCAGCGTTTTTTTAATATTGGCATATTTCTTCCGCTGCTGCACGATTTCTGTCGGGTAGTCATGGTCAAAAAATACCTGTTTGTCGCCGATTCGTATCTTTTTTTTCCATGCTTGCGTCAGGATTCTTTCCTTTATGTCATATTTCACAAAGTTTACCACAACTGACCTGGGTGGAGAGTTTGTTTTCGGGTTCTGTGCCGGTGCTCTGTGCGCCCGTTGAATCTGCAGATCCGTTTCTCCGGGTATTTCCAGTTCTTTTTTTAAGAACTGATCCATGAATTTTGTCATCGAGTTGCCTTCAATGCCCTCCGGAATTCCAAAGATGCGCATATTGCTTCGTCGGGATCTGCTCTCCAAGTCGTTTATTTTCTCCTGCATCCTCTGCGTTTGCGTCGTCAGGGTCTGTAGTTGTTCGTTTGCCTCGCTTTTCCAATCTTCTAGTTCCGAAATTCGGGTCTGCGCTTCTGTCATACACGCCCGCTGGGAGCGCAGCTCCTCCATGTTTTCCGTTAATTTACGCTCCATTTCTCTTCGGAGGTCCATGATTTCCTCCTTAATTTCTTTTTTCAGTTCCTCCTTAAGAGCCGCTAAATCCTGTTGTAGCTGTCGCTTGAATTCTCTCAACTCTTCACCCAAACTGGCGATGCCAACGTTCATGTTGTCGAGTCTGGTGTCCTCCATTTTCTCTGCTGTGGACATCTCGTTTTTTTGGGCTTTGCGTACAGCGGTTTTTCCTGCGTTGTTGGAGAGGAATTCTTCAATTTTACCCTGTTTTTGTCCTTGTGCCCGGTTCCTTCGTGTTTTCATCCCTTAGTTTATTGATTCGTTTATGTCGAGTTGGCCATTTACCGATGATTTTTAATCCGGCTAGGGAGAGCTCTTTGTTTAAGTGTTATGTCTCTCCGCCATCTTCCCGGAAGTCCAAGCTGCTCTTTTTAAATTTATTCTAAAATTAAGCACTTTATTTCAACATGCCCAATAATTTCAAAGCTGTAATTTTTTTTTCTTAATTGACGACTTATTTCACTTGAAATTTCTCTAAAGGTGCGTTCAGATCAAACACAAACGCCCAAAGTGATGACATGTTAACTCAATGTAAACATGCGAACAGACAGGAATTTCACCATCTGAGCGAGTTGTAGATGGGTGGAGCTGCCTTTATAACTTCTGCAGCTGTGTTCTACCTGGTGTGGAAATCTCCAAAACACTGTCATGTTTAGGTTTACACTATCTGACAGGGCTCTCACCTGGAAAAAATTGTCCCTGCCTCCAAAACTTCACCTGGATGACTGTTGTTTACACTGCTAGCCTGCTAGCCTTTGTTAGCACATCTGTGGCAAGAATCTGTGGCTGGATAACTCCGACACTTTGATTCAGCTGCAGAGCTCCCAGTCCATCTGTCTCCAGGTGTATCAGTCTCATTTTCAAACTAGTTTACTGTCCAATGTTGATACTTTTATTCCGGTGACAGCAGAATCTCAAGGCTAGTGCTACCCCTTGAATGTGAACACACGAATGCACGAGATTTGCGTGTGCTCATTGACTTTGTATTTGCGCCGCCTATTTGTGTTTGGTCTGAAGGCACCTTAAGAAATGATGTAAGTTACTCAGCATCTCAGAGTATAATAATAATGGATTGCTTTTATATAGCGCTTTTCAAGACACCCAAAGACGTTTTACAATGAGTCCATTATTCATCCATTCCACAGACAGACAATGGTAGTGGTAAGCTACCTCTGTAGCCACAGCTGCCCTGGGCCAGACTGACGGAAACATGGCTGCCAATCCACGCCAACGCCTTCTCTGACCATCACAGAACATTTATTCACATTCATACACCAGTGTCATGAACACACTGGTATACGCCCACTATATCACCATACAGATTACAATAAAGTAGGTATGCCTTGAATTATAACCACTATGTTTGGAAAAGTGAGAGAAATTGACAACCGTACTGCATCTTCATAATTCACTCTGCAAAATTCTGGGATCTGAGCAGTTGCCTTGCTGAAAACCATTAAAAAAAGGTGATATGCCAGGGTTAAACTGCAGAAAGGCCACTGTAGAACCAGGACCCTTTCACGCTGAAGCCATGCAATGGAATTATTCTGCCAAGTTGGTCTGAAATCACTGAGCTGTAATTGGCAGGTTTTTCCTGAATAAGATGTTGTAGCTGGATAGTAGCATATGAAACTGTAAATCCAGTGTACTGTATATCATTTACCATTAACAGGGAATCTATGGATTTGCAAGTTAGCCATGCTAACATACCATCATTGATGCTTTTTATTGCAGTCATTCACAAGATGCACTGGTCCCCTCCAGGGGTGTGTAAACTATCCAGAAATAGTAGCATTACCTTATAACAATAATTACTCAAGAACAAGTTAGTCACTAAAAAAGTTATTTGTGTAAGAATACAAAAGTATCTACTAAAAAGATACTGTGAGTGATTAGTGAGTTGTATCATAAATTTACAATATTTTTAAAGTAAATTTGTAATGTTTTACTAAAAAATTAAATTTTTTCCTCATAAATGTCCATATTTTTGAGAAAAAAAATTCTTTAGTACACCTGAGATGTTCTTTTTTGGCATTAAATTGAGATGTTTCTCTTGTAAAGTTAAAACTTTTTACGTTCCTCAAGGAGGTAATGTGACCAAGGTGGTTTGTCTGTCTGTTAGCAGTGTTGCACAAAAACCACTGGATGGATTTTGATGAAATTTTCACCACAGGTGGCCCTTCCACCTGTAGTGAAAATTTCATCAAAATCCATCCTGCAGTTTTTGCATAATCCTGTTCACAAGCAGAAAGACAGAGGTATGTGCTCTCTGAGTGCCCTATAGTTTCCTATAAATTTATGATTTGTAATTTTTCTTTTAAATTTGGATTTTTAAAATAATAAATGTACTACTTTTTTCTAATAAATTGTGACTTTTCATGTAAATTTCCAACCTTTTTTCTCGCTTCTTTGCAACTGAGCCATAATTGAAAACAATGATTTCAACCTTGATGCTACTGATATAAAATAATAAATTCACTCAATGATAAAACATGCTTTAAACAAACTAGTGCATACCCGTGCATGCCCGTAGAAACCCGTGCATGCCCGTAGAGGGGATGCATTGGAACAGAATTCTTGCCAGTTACAGGACAGTTGGTTTAGCAACACAGCACGAAGTGGCAATCACATGTGATGGCTTTTGTATGCAGCAAAACATAAAAATCACACAAAATATGCCCTGCCATCTGGGGCTGTTTGCCCCTACTTGTTACTTCTTCTGCTGCCTGTCACTGTTCTGTTATGTTGCTTACCTGTGTCTATATACAGTATATGTCTTGTAGGGAGTCATGTGCTCTGTCTATGTGCCGTCATATTGACATCATCTGGTGGGTCTTCTTCGTTCAGACCACTGAAGAGTCTCCTCCTGTCTCAGACGGCTGTGTTGTTCACAGTCATGCCTGCGGCGTACTGGTGGAACCTGAGGTGTTTAATGTTCACGGCATCCTTTCTGACGTGCAGCAGTTCTCATTCTATTGCTCTCCATCTGGTGGGTCTTCTTCGTTCAGACCACTGGTTGAGGGATAGGTGTGTCGTAATTCCAGTTCATGGGCACGATCCTGAAAAAGTGGCTTTCGACCCTGTTCAGGAAGGCCCGTGCATGCCCGTAGAAACCAAGAAACCGGAGCACCCGGAGAAAATCAGCGCCTTGCTTGGCATTTTACACGGTTGTAGTGTAGATTGGCATTCGTCAAGGTTACACATTTGCCATCATGTAGGCATGGCGAGTCGTCCTATGATGCCTGAGTTTATAGGACACGCTATGCTGATGAGGCAGAGATCATAGGCTGTCCTATGATGTCCAAGAAACGTGCTTTAAAGTCTGTCGTACCCTATGCTGGTGAAGGGTGTCCTCCTGTCTCAGACGGGTGTAATGTACTGCTGGAAACTCAGGTGTTTCATCTTCATGGCATCTTTTCTGACGTGCAGCAGTTGTCATTCTATTGCTCTCCATCTGGTGGGTCTTCTTCTTCTTCTTCTTCATTGAGACCACTGGTTGAGGGAAAGGTGCGTCATAATTCTAGTTTATGGACAGGATCATGAAAATAGATCTGAGCAAAAAGGGGCTTTCCGGCATGGACTCAATGTATATGACATAAAGACATGAAGGCAGCCTTGATGTATGACATAAAGACATGTTGCCTGTCTGTCGCTGTATATGACATAAAGACAAAGGCAGTCTTGATGTATATGACAGACATATTTGTCTGTGCCGTGGGCTTGCTGTATATGACGTCATAGACACATTTGTCTGTGCCGTCATATAGGCATCGCGAGTCGTCCTATGATGCCTGACTTCATAGGACGTCCCTTGACGTTCAAGCAGAGATCATAGGCCGTCCTATGAAGTGACTGACACACACACACACAGATTTCTTGCTTGCATCGCGAGTCGTCCTATGATGCCTGAGTTCATGGTCTATATGACATCAAGACACGAGAGTGCATACCTCCAGCAAGGCCGTATCTCATAATGTTAAAGAAAGTGGAAAAAGTGATCCAGAATCTGCATCCTGACTCTGATCGCCTCCAGAATCTAATGGGTTCATCTGTAGCCCAAGGGCCACCTCTGGTGACAATTTCATCAAAATCCATTCAGTAGGTTTCATGCAATCTTATTAACAGTCAAACAAACCACCGTAACAATACATTGGGCCATATTACAACAATGTGGTCCATAATCAGTTGTCACTGATGCAGAAAACATTTATGGGCGTTTCCAAGTTCATTTCCTTACCACAGCAATTCAAAAACTAATTTTTCACTGGGCGCAAGGTGTGTAGATGCTGGTCTAATTATTCCGAGGTGTGTTTTGGAAAATCTAATCCAAAGCATTCCTGCCCATCCCTTTAATGCATAGAGGCACATCATCTAAAATGAACTCTGATCATGACAGCTTGTTTAAGACGAGTTTTACACTGTCCAAAGGGCATGTGCGTGAGCAAAAATGCATGCGATTGTAACGCTGCTTGGTAATAAGACATCATTCACAGTTAATGCCCAGTTAGTTATTGTAGAGAGAACAAAGGGGTAAGATATAATGCTGGGCTGACAAATAAGCAGAGCAGTTTAATGTAGTGCGCACTGACATGCCTCCCCCCATGTGCCGCATCCACACCAGAACACACACATGCTCCCTGTTCACTCATTCTGCTGTAGAATAATTATTTCACTGCACACCCAAACTCTGATCATTAACAGAGATTTTTTTAAAGTTTCTCTCAAGCCCATGCAGTGATACCATGTCTGTTCTTCACACAGTGCTATCTCAGGGCCTGAAGATCATGGCTATTCAATATTGCGTTTTTGGCCTCCTTCCTCAGGTACGAAGATTTTTCTGGATTTCCCAAGCTATTTAATGAGGTTTTGTGTCACTTGGTACATGACGAAATCATCAATGTCTTGTTTGTGCATGTTTTCTTTAACTCTCCTCATCTTTACTTCAGACAGACCAAATCACGATGCTGACCTGATGCCAATTAAGGAAGTTTGTCTTAAACTACTCAAATTTTCTAGTTTTAGATGCTTCAACTGACTGGACCTGTTTGAACTCTCCAGAGAGAACAGAAATGTGCAAAAGCCTGCTGCGTGTCAGAAGTGCATGTTTTTGAAAAATCATTGAAGGTCAAAAGTTTTGAAAATGTGTGTTTTCTGTGTTTGGCTGCCTCCTTCCTGTCCTCTCTATGTAATTCTTTGATGCATAATCAGCTTCAGAAAACAGATTGTGCCCTGGTGCATGGGGCTCTGATTTCTGTGCTATATTTCATGGCTGACATGATGAGAAAGTGCTAAAACCCTGGACCTTTTGTTTTTCTCCCACTGACCCACATAAGCCCTGATTAGAAACTGACCTGGCATTCAGGGACCGTACCATGACAGGCACCAAAACAGGGTATTTATACTACTATAATTGGTGTCAACTTGATTTAAGCTGCAAGTACAAAGTTTGTTCAGTGAGGTTATGTCTTTTTTTAATCCCTTTTTTTGACGAGATACATTTCTGTGTGCACAATAAGCCTAAGCATGCATCCATCCATCCAATTGTTTATCCAGGTCACGGGAGCATCGGTCGGAGCAAAGAAGCCCAGACTGCTGCCCAGTTCCCACAGCACCATGATCTCCATGATTCCTCTTACTGGTGGTCAGCCCACAAAAAGGCGGAGCTATGTGGCTCATTAAGGCTGATCCCTCCCAGGTCCTATAGCAGGGGTCCTCAAATGTTTTTGTCAGGGGTCCGCATTTATCTTTTCTAGTGGGCCGGAGCAGTGCCAACATGCTGAATGGGCAGGTATTTCATTTCCATGTTGGGAGGACAATAAAAAGAACATTTTCTTCAGAATAGATTTTGAGAGGAGATTATGGACCATATTACAACAATGGGGTCAGCTGACCAGTTGTCACTGACGCAGAACATGTTTATGGGCGTTTCCAAGTTCATTTCCTGATCACAACGGCAGAAAAATGAAATTTCTGCCGGCGCATGACGCAAAGAGGCCGGTCTAATCATTCAGAGGTGTTTTGGATAATCCAAAGCACTCCTTCCCATTCCTTTAATGCAAAGAGGTGCATTATCAAAAACGAATTGTGATTGTAACAGTTTAAGACGGGTTTTGCGCTGACCAAAGCCCATGTGTGTGCCAAAATGTATGCGATAGTAATGCTGCTTGGTAATGAGGAAGACATCAGAGTTGATGCCCAGTTAGTTATGCTAAAAAGAACAAACGGTGAAGAAGGGGCTGAAAAAAATCAGCTGAATTGTTTAATGTACGCACAGATGCAACACAGACATGAAGAAAAGAGGATGATGCCTGTGCAAACTTTCATAAACTTTCATTTAAAAAAAGGGCAGCTCGATAGTGTAGTGGTTAGCACTGTGAGAGCACAGTAAGAGGGTCGTGGGTTCGATCCCACCCCTGACCATCAGTGACCCTTCTGTGTGGAGTTTGCATGTTCTCCTCGTGTCTGTGTAGGTTTACCGCGGGTACTCTAGTTTCCTCTCACAGGTCAAAAACATGCAAGTTAGGTTAACTGGAGACTCTAAAGTGGCCCTAGGTGTGAATGTGTGTGTGAATGGTGAAGGGCTTAGTGCCACACCATGGCTCCCTCATCCATCCATGTGGATGCCCTGAATTTCCCTCTGGGATTAATAAAGTATACAAAATACAAAAAAAAAAAAAAATAATGGTGGTGTGAAAGTCGCTCCTGGCTGTGGGGAGATGGAGTGCTCCCTCTCCTGTTGCTTTCACCGACCGAGGGTGTCCCCCTATCCATCCTGTGTAGGAGGGAAGGAGGCGATCTGGCGCGGTTTCCTGTCCACCTCCGTCCCCCACCACGAAGCGAGCCCACTCTCAGCAGCCTCTGCTGCAGGCTGACAGGTGGCTGTTGGGGAGCTTGCTGGGCTGGAAACCCTGGGTGCACGGCCGACGCAGATGTGGACGCATCTCTAGTCTTTCTGGGGAGTTAGCGAAAAGTAAAACGCTGCACACTCCTTGTTCATTCATCTATTCCTCTAAAAATAAACACATTAATGCCTAACAAGTCCATGATGGAAACGAAAATCCCCCCCCCCCCCCCCCAATGCACCACTCATCACATTGGAACACACTGGCATACTGTGCATGCTCCCTGTTCATTCTTTCATTCATTCCCCCAAAAATCATACATTAATGCTTAATCTATAGACTCCAACAGTAAGTCCACAATTAAAATGAGAGCGTGGATGGAATTAAAAAAAACAAACTAGTGTGTGATCATCATAATTAAAATGACAGGTGATTATGACTGTTACAAGATCCCAGATTATGCTGTTTCCTAAGCTCTGGAGCTGTGCAATGTCAAAACACGCCACTGAAATATCATCAAACATTGTGCTTCTGACGATAGACCTCCTTTTTCCTGATCAAAAGCGGATTCTCATGGAATGCACTATAATAGTAATATGCATTAGATTGCGTGGGTAGATTGCGTGCCTCTTTGAAATGAGGCACCTTCTCCGATCGCATAGCTGACGCACTGTCCACTGGTAATTTGATGGCGTGACGCAAGGTGTAAAAAAAAAAACCAAACAGACAATGCACTGATAGAAACTAACAAAAACACTGGTGCACGGTGGAAAGTCTGTCTGAAAAGTGCGCGGATGACGGTCAAAACGGCGCCTTATAAGTATTATTGCAGTCAGCAACAAATTTATGAGAAAGAATGTACAAATGTAACTTTTGGGAAAAGTTGCAAATTTAAAAAGCCATAAATTTATGAGAAAGAAAATTGCAAATTTACAGGAAAAAGTTGCAAATTTACAAAAGTCAAGTTTACTAGAAAAAGTTCCAAATTCATGAGAAAAATATGTAAGTTTGCAAAAAAAAATTAACATATCTAACAGAAAAGGGTTACAAATTTATAAGAAAAAAATGCTGATTTAAGATGCAAAAAGAGCAGATTTATGAGAAAAAATGTGGAAAATTTTAAAGAAAATTACTAGTGTTGCACGATTAAAATTTTTAATCACGATAATCTTTTGGAATGTTGAGTTGATCGCAATTAATAACATGTTAATCACGTGGTTTTCCATACAGATACAGTATACCTTAAGTTGGTAATTTTTCAAGTTTGTCATACTGTTATGAACATGAGAGTGAACAAATATGCTTGCTGTCTTCACCTGCAGTTTATTAAAGCTCTCAACATATCCAAAATTCAATGAAAATCATATCCAGAACAACGCTGCAACAAAGACATGGAGTTGCTAGCTGTTAGCATGCGGCCTACATATCTCCCGAGGGAATACTCACACGTGATCTGCGTTATTTATGCAAATCCGACAGCGAACGCTGGGACAGCGCGTGACGTTAACCACTCAGTAACTGGCAGGCTGCAGACAGAACACCCAGATGCTCTTCTCCTCATCTCAGGCGATTTCAACCATATTTCACTGTCTCCCATTCTACCCACGTTCACCCAGTATGTCACATGCCACACTAGAGACAATAAAACACTGAACTTATTCTATGCAAACACTAAGGAGGCGTACACCTCATCACCACTCCCCCCACTCGGGAGATTGGATCACAACTTGGTTCATCTCCTGCCGGTGTACAAACCCCTAGTGCACAGACAACAACCTCCGGTCATGCACACAGTGAAGTTATGGTCTGAGGAGGCAATGGACGCTCTAAAGGACTGTTTTGAAACCACTGCCTGGGAGCAGCTCTGCGATCCACATGGTGAGGACATCGATGGCCTCACTCACACCATCACGGACTACATCAGCTTCTGTGTGGACAACACTGTACCCACCAAAACCATACGGTATTGCTCGAACAACAAACCCTGGATCAACCCTGAGATAAAAACACTTCTGAGAGAGAAGAGGATCTTCAGGTCGGGGAACAGGGAGATGCTGAAGTCCGTACAGAGGGAGCTGAAGAGGAAGATCAGAGAAGGCAAGGACAGCTTCAGGAAGAAGATGGAGGACAAGATACAACAGGGCGACATCGGTGGGGTCTGGAGAAACCTTAAAACCATCTCTGGGCTCCAGAATACTCCCCCCCCCCCCCCCCCCCCAGGCCACGGCGGGCAAGGAGTGGGCGAACAATCTGAACCTGTTTTTTAATAGGTTTGACCAACTGCCCTCCCCCCCGACTGCACAACAACCACTGCTGCCTCTAAAGACATCGAGTCCTGCTGTCCACACCCCACTCCACCAACACCCCCTCACTCCCAACACATAGCCCCCCAACATGACCCTCACTAAGACCCAGGTGAGGACGGAGCTGAGGAAGATCAAGGCGAGGAAGGCATCGGGATCGGACGGCATCAGCGCAAAGCTCCTCAAGTCCTGTGCAGACCAGCTGTGTGGGATTGTGGAGCTCATCTTCAACCTGAGTCTGAAGCTGGGGAGGGCACCACAGTTGTGGAAAACATCTTGTGTGGTCCCTGTACCAAAGACTTCCCATCCCAAAGACCTGAACAGCTACAGACCAGTGGCCCTGACGTCCCACATGATGAAGACCCTGAAGAGACTGCTCCTTGCTCACCTCCGCCCCCTGGTGGGATCAGCGATGGATCCACTCCAGCTCGCCTACCAGCATGGCATTGGGGTGGAGGATGCAGTGACCTTCCTTCTTCACCGTTCTGTCCCACCTGGAGAAGCCCGGGAATGTGGTGAGGATCATGTTCTTTGACTTCTCCAGTGCTTTCAACACCATCCAACCAATGATCCTGAAGGACAAGCTGCTGTGCGCAGGGGTGGACCAGCACCTGTCATCATGGATCCTGGACTGCCTCACTAACCGGCCAGTTTGTGAGAACCCGGGACTGTGTGTCCGACGCGATCATCGGTAGCACGAGGGCCCCCCAGGGAACGGTTTTGGCTCCCTTCCTGTTCACCCTGTATACTGCGGACTTCTCACACAACACAACACACTGCCATCTACAGAAGTTCTCTGACGACTCTGCGATTGTCGGCCTCATCTCCAACGGAGATGAAGCTGAGTACAGAGGACTTATCCAGGACTTTGTGGACTGGTGCCATCAGAACTGCCTCCAGATCAACGCGAGGAAAACTAAGGAGCTGGTGGTGGACTGCCGCAGGCAAGGACAACCCCTCACAGCACCAGTAAACATACAGGGAACAGACATTGAGATGGTGACATCCTATAAGTACCTGGGTGTTCATCTGAACAATAAACTAGACTGGTCACACAATACTGACGCACTCTACAAGAAGGGACAGCGCAGGCTGTTCCTACTGAGGAGACTCAGGTCTTTTGGTGTACAAGGGGCGCTGCTGAAGACATTCTACGATATGGTGGTGGCATCAGCCATCACCTTTGGAGTGGTCTGCTGGGGCAGTGGCATTACAGCAGCCGACAGGAAGAGACTGAACAAACTGATCAAGAAAGCTAGCTCTGTCCTGGGGCAGCGCTTTGACCCAGTGGATGAGATGGGAGAGAGAAGGATGGTGGCTAAACCATCATCTCTGCTGGAGTCCGAGTCTGAATCCCACCCTATGCAGGACATACTGAACGCACTGAGGAGCTCATTTAGCAGCAGACTACATAATCCTAGGTGCGCAACTGAGAGGTTTCGCAGGTCCTTCCTACCCACGGCTGTCAGACTGTATAACCTAAGCAGGGCTGCTCGCAGAGATAGCAAAAAAACGTGACGACCTAATAGTATTGAATGCAAAAGACGCAATAGACTTACACAATGGTCCCCTCCAGTATACAACTAGGACAATATCGGTCGCTACGGAGGGTGACGATATGTATGGGTACATATTCATACTATGTAGGATAACTAAGCAGACGGTTATTCTGTTTATTCCATCTAGCTACAATGCTCCGCACTGTGTGTGTGTGTGTGTGTGTGTGTGTGTGTGTGTATATATATATATATATATATATATATTTATATTTATTCCATCCAGCTACAATGCTCCGCACTGTTTATTACATTAGATTCAACTTTATTGTCATTACACATGTATGAATACAAGGTAACGAAACACAGTTTAGCATCCAATCAGAAGTGCAAAGGACAGCAGTGCAGTATATACGGTAATTAACAGTATGTGCAATTTAAGCAAATATATGCAGCAGTGCAGAAAGTTAAAAGTACTGTTATGTGCAAATAATGTGCAATAAGTTAGATGTAGTTATGCAGTTATGTACAGGTGAGGATGGTAAAAGATGATTGTAAGAGAGTCAGCGGGGAACTAAGTTCAATAACGTGACAGCTGTTGGAAAGAAACTGTTCCTAAACCTGCTGGTTCTAGTCCGAAGGCTTCTGAAACGTCTTCTGGAGGGGAGAAGCTGGAACAGTCCATGAACAGGATGGTTGGAGTCCCTAAGAATGCTGCGTGCCCGGCGCAGACATCTTTTCCTGTAGACGTCCTCTATAGCTGGAAGTGGAGTCCCTGTGATGCATTGGGCGGTTTTCACCACCCGCTGCAGCGCCTTGCGGTCAGCTACAGAGCAGCTCCCATACCAGAGTGTGATACAGTTGGTCAGGGTGCTCTCTATCACGCAGCGGTAGAAGTTGCCCAGGATGTCAGCTGACAGATGGTTCTTCTTCAATGTCCTCAAGAAGAAGAGGCGCTGATGGGCCTTCTTGATCAGGCTGGTGGTGTTAACTGACCAGGACAGGTCCTCCGAGATGTGGGTCCCCAGGAATTTGAAGCTGGGGACACATTCAACAGCTATGCCATTGATATGGATGGGGTCATGTGTCTCTTCCCTCTCCTTCCTGTAGTCCACTATGAGCTCCTTGGTTTTGCTGGTGTTAAGGAGCAGGTTATTGTCAGCGCACCAAGTAAAGTGCTCAACCTCTGCCCTGTAATCTGACTCGTCGTTGTCCCTGATGAGTCCAATCACCGTGGTGTCATCTGCGAACTTTATGATGGAATTGGATCCATACATAGGCCTGCAGTCATGGGTGTAGAGGAATGGGCTGAGCATACAGCCCTGTGGTACACCGTTTATATATTTATATGTGGGTGTTTTTATTTATTAGGGGTCCAATGTGTGACATTGGTGGCAAAATTTAAAATTGATCAAATCTGCACATGAAATTGACTAATCACTATCCAACTGTGTCAGGTTTATGAAACTATTAACCATTTTCGTAACGGCATTCGCGTTCAGGAACTCTTGAGGATGAGCGCTCACTTCAACTACTTGTAAATGGAGACGTAAACGGGACACTCAGGCTTTCGTTTCCCCGTGTGCCAATGCACTTTGCAATGGCACACGTTTTACACGAAACAACTTCAACACTTCCAGTATTTTTCACGCATCAAAACTCAACAGCTACATTTTCATGACATATTAAGATGTGATGACGTGTATACATACCGTCCTGGGGCAGCGCCTTGATCTGGTGGAAGAGATAGGAGAGAGAAGGATGGTGGCTAAACTATCATCTCTACTGGAGTCCGAGTTTCACCCTATGCAGGACATACTGAATGCACTGAGGAGCTCATTTAGCAGCAGACTACATCATCCCAGGTGCACAACCGAGAGGTTTCGCAGGTCCTTCCTACCAACGGCTGTCAGACTGTACAACCTAAGCAGGGCTGCTCGCAGAGATAGCAAAAAGACGTAACAAACTAATAGTTTTTTTGAATGCAAAAGATGCAATAGACTTACACAATGGTCCCCTCCGGCATACAACTAGGAAAATACCGGTCACTATGGAGGGTGAGAATATGTATGGGCACATACTCATACCATGTAGGATAACTAAGTAGACGGTTATGCTGTTTCATCCCATCTAGCAACAATGCTCTGCACTGTGTGTGTTTATATATTTACATATTTATTCCATCTAGCTACAATGCTCCGCACTGGGTGTGTTTATATTTATATATCTATATATTTATTCCATCTAGCTACAATGCTCCCCACTGTTTATATATCTACATATTATTCCATCTAGCTACATTGCTCCGCACTGTGTGTGTTTATATATTTACATATTTATTCCACCTAGCTGCAATGCTCCGTACTGTGGGTGTTTATATATTTACATATTTATTCCATCTAGCTACAATGCTCCGCACTGTTTATATATTCATATATTTATTCCATCCAGCTACAATGCTCTGCACTGTGTGTGTGTGTGTATATATATATATATATATATATATATATATATATATATATATATATGTATATTAGCTGCTCTTGCTTGCTTGTTTTTTTTTTTTTTCTTGCCTTCTGATTGTTGCTCTGAGTGTTGCTATCCCTGTGCTGTTGCAATCCTGGAATTTCCCCGTTGTGGGACTAATAAAGGCTTATCTTATCTTAACTTCAATATAAAGTGACCACGGTTAATCCCCTCCACATGGGTTGAGCACATCCGGGGTAGAGAAAATAAAAGTGCTTTCCCAGGGTGCTCACCTCACCAGACGGGGCTGCACGCGGCCGACCAAGACCGAAGACGTAAATTTTTTAAAGGACACCATATTCGATGTGTCATAAATGTTTGAGATTTTATTGAAATATTCTACATCTGAGCTTCACAAAGACTGATCTCCTTTGTGTATGGTTTGGGATTTGAAAGGTGCAAAGTGAAAAGAATCAGCACTTCCTGTTTTCTGGTTACTTTACCAAATAACTTGCATGTTGCTGCGTAAATTCGGGGACACGGAAATTTACGTCCGAGTAAATTTGCAGGGGTCGCCGTACAAAAACCATAGATCCGATCACATTGGGGAATGTTTTATTTTGAATTTGCATTACAACTCTGTTATCTCTTGCATAAATGAGTAGAAAGAGTTACTCAGAGATCACTTTACAGTACTTTGAAATTGATGCGATTTTCATGTCACAAAAACTGGGAAAAATGAGGGGACACGACCAATAGTTTCGATTCTAACGGCAAAATCAATGTTTTTTTTTTTAAATTGCAATGCAAGTCTGAAACTCTTATGTTCCCTTGCATATTATAAAAACGAAACTGACATCTGCAAATTACAGAAAAAGAGAGCGCTTGAAAGTTGGATACCCCTGATATAGTGCACTGGACCCCCCCCCCCCCCCAAAAAAACACCCATGTACATATCTATATTCGCTGCTCGTTTTTCTTGTCTTCTTGATTGTTGCTATCCCTGTGCTGTTGCAATCCTGGAATTTCCCCATTGTGGGACTAATAAAGGCTTATCTTATCTTAAAATGACAAAAACTATCCATAATATTCTCCAGAAAATTCTCAAAAGTATTACTGTATCTGCAAACAACAGAATGCAAAGGCTCAATAACGTCACTGAACAAAAACCAGCCAGCAGGTACAAAAGGAGCTTGCTCTTTCTCCCATAGCAAACATCCACCTCTTTTAAGTAGATCAACACAAAACCTCGTGTGTCACAACAGACATAATTTCCCTTTTTGTAGAAAAATTGTAAACATAAACAAACTACTATCTTGCCTGTGATGACAACCCACCGTGCTGCAAAAACAGTGGAGTGAATGGACATTACGATACCAGCTTGAGAATTTTTTTTAGCCTGGCACTCATCAATCATTGGACCCAAAGCTGAGGATGAAAACCGGCAAATTGCTGTTCGTGTCAGCTGCTGGAGGTCAGCTATAACCTAGCATGTAGCTACTAGCCAGATAGCCAGCTTCCACAAAAGAACAACCCAACATCCAGGCAGAGTTTTGGAGGAGGCTGAAACAATTGTCCAGGTGAGAGCGCTGACAGATAACAGTTGTAAACTTAAACATGACAACACTTTGGGGATATCTATGGCTGTAATCCAGCTTGCTTGACTTTTCAATGTCTGCATGGCGCACACAGTGTCTGTGGCCAGAACGGCTTTGGTACGGAGAGCCGCTAGGCCAAAAAGTACTGTTTGCGCTTTCTGTCGTTAACTGCGATAACAAAATTTGTCACCATTAACGGGGGCAAAGCGTTAACGGGCAATTAACGCGATAACGCCAACACCACTAAAAATTACATTTACAATTAAATGTAAATTTATGAGGAAAAAGTTACAAATTTGAGAAAAGGTGCACATTTTAAAGAAAAAAAAAAAAAAAAAAAAAAAAAAAAAATTGTCCTTCCCTGGATCCCCTTGACTTATGCCCATGTCACCAGGCTGTTCTGCTGCGGGAGCATCTGGTTGAATGCAGCAACTTTCAGTGGCAGTGAGCAGAACATCGGTGCTCATACACTAATTACAAAAAGTTATATTCAGCTTTCGGGTGAAATTTCAGGATGCACCTAAAATGCACTATAACACTTACAGGTGAATTTACACTGTTTCCAAATTATAATGCAAATTATATTTGTCTCTGATTTTCTAAATAGTTGATGTAAATGACAGTTAACATAATTTTTCAAGTCATCAACCGTTAGACCATAAATCAAATTTTATTGAACAAATCTAATAACTTTTTTTTTTTGCAAAAATAAAAAAAACCCTCAAAATGCACTGTTCCAAATTATTATGCACAACAGAGTTTCAAAACATTTTATTGGTTGTAAAGAACTGAAAATGGTCATTTGTTGAATCTGCAGCATTAGGAGGTCATATTTACTGAAATCAAAAGCTATTTCAACAAAAAGCATCTTAAAAGGCCAAGTTACATGTTAACATAGGACCCCTTCTTTGATATAACCTTCACAATTCTTGCATCCATTGAACTTGTGAGCTTTGGAGTTTCTGCTTGAATTTCTTTGCAAGAGGTCAGAATAGCCTCCCACAGCTGCTGTTTTGATGTGAACTACCTCCCACCCTCATAGATCTTTTGACTGAGGATGCTCCAAAGGTTCTCAATAGGGTTTAGGTCAGGGGAGGATGGGAGCCACACCATGAGTTTCTCTCCTTTTATGCCCATAGCAGCCAATGACAGAGGTATTCTTTGCAGCATGAGATGGTGCATTGTCATGAATGAAGATAATTTTGCTACGGAAGGCACAGTTCTTCTTTTTGTACCATGGAAGAAAGTGGTCAGTCAGAAACTCTATATACTTTGCCCAAGTCATTTTCACAACTTCAGGGACCCTAAAGGGGCCTACCAGCTCTTTCCCCATGATTCCGGCCCAAAACATGACTCTGCCACCTCCTTACTGATGTTGCAGCCTTGTTGGGACATGGTGGCCATCCACCATCCATCCAGTCCTCCATCCATCTGAACCATCCAGGGCTGCATGGCACTCATCAGTAAACAAGACTGTTTGAAAATTAGTTTTCATGTATTTCTGGGCCCACTGCAACCGTTTCTGCTTGTGAGCACTGGTTAGGGGTGGCCAAATAGTAGGTTTATGCACAACTGCAAGCCTCTGGAGGGTCCTACACCTTGAGGTTTGTGGAACTCCAGAGGCACCAGCAGCTTCAAATACCTGTTTGCTGTTTTGTAATGGCATTGTAGCAGCTGCTCTCTTAATCTGATGAATTTGTCTGGTAGAAACCTTCCTCATTATGCCTTTATCTGTACAAACCCGTCTGTGCTCTGAATCAGCCACAAATTTCTTCACAGTATGATGATCATGCTTAATTTTTCGTGAAATATCTAATGTTTTCATACCTTGTCCAAGGTATTGCACTATTTGGTGCTTTTCAGCAGCAGAGAGATCCTTTTTCTGTCCCATATTGCTTGAAACCTCTGGCATCCTTAATATTGTGGAACATCCTTCTCAAGTAGTTTGCCAGGTGAGCCCAACTGAAAGAAAACTAACAGATCACTTAATTCTTTGGAACTAAGTGATCCAAAGAGCCCCAAGACACAATACCATCCATGAGTTTAATTGAAAAACTTGAACTGAATTGAATGTTTGACATTAAAATCCTATTTGCATAATAATTTGGAATGTGGTGTAATTTTACCTTCTCTAACATTTTGAATGCACATGTCCAACTGTTCAATATTTCAATACTTTTTGCATAACTTGCTGTTCTCTAACAAGGTGCTTAACGGCAAAATTCACAACAGGTGTTTGATCCATGAATTGACCAATAAATTTTCTGGTTCAATTAGAATTGGTATTTAAACAGTCCTCTTCATCATGCTGTTCACATTTTGACATCATGAGTCCAAGACAACACCAAACAATTGATCAACAGTACCTCACCATTGCGAGGCTTCAAACAGGATGTTCTCAGAGGGAAGTGGCCACTGAGCTTAGTGCCACAGAGTGCCATCAGCAGGTTGCGACAGAGATGCAGAGTGACTGGAAGAGTCACAGAAAGGCATAGAAGTGGACGTCCTTTGGCCACATCCCATGCTGATGACTGTTTCATTGCAAACAGTGCCCTGTGAAACCAGATGATGAATGCCACTAGACTCCAGGCACATTTAAGGGAGGTGAGAGGCACCAGAACACAGGTGTCAAACTCATTCCATGGAGGGCCAAGACCCTGCAGGTTTTACCTCCACCCAGTGGCTTCAACAGGTGTTTTCTCTGAATTTCTTCCCACTGATTGCTGATCAGTGAAAACACCTGCTGAAGAGACTGGGTGGAAGTAAAACCTGCAGGGTCTTGGCCCTCCATGGAATGAGTTTGACACCCCTGCACCAGAATATCACGTCAGACCATTCAAAACCATTTACATTAGTGTA
Organism: Pholidichthys leucotaenia; assembly: GCA_020510985.1. Lineage (NCBI taxonomy): Eukaryota > Metazoa > Chordata > Actinopteri > Cichliformes > Pholidichthyidae > Pholidichthys > Pholidichthys leucotaenia. The sequence goes on from CM035848.1 coordinate 213,199,701, forward strand.
GTCTGCATGCTAGATGACCTGCAAAGGTACCTGACCACACCACCAGGCATAGGCGGCATCGTCTTGCATGGGCCAGGGAGCCTTTACACTGGACAAAGGACCATTGGGCATCAGTGCTGTTCTCTGATGAAAATCAACTTACGTTGAGCAGAAATGATGGCTGCCAATGATGTTGGAGACGTCAAGGAGAGCACTATCCATCAGCCATTGCTGTCACCAGATGAGCCTTTGGTGGTGGTGGTGTTACAGTCTGGGCAGGTGTGTTAAGTCAATACAGAAGTGCCCTACACCTTGTGAATGGTACAGTGACAAGCCGATACTACCTGAATAACATCATTAATCCAGTTATTTTGCCCATGCATGAACAACACAGGCCTAATTTCATCTTCATGGACGACGATGCTTCAGCTCATCAAGGTAACATCGTTAGGGAATGGCTGCTGGAGGCTGGGGTACCTCACATGTAGTGGCCTGCACTTTCTCCAGACCTGAATCCCTTAGAAAACCTATGGGATCATCTGAGTCGCTATGTAGAGGCTTGTAACCCTGCACCCCACAACCTCAATGACCCGAGGGCTGCCTTTCAAAGAGAGTGGAATGCCATGCCTCAACAGACAGTATGTCAACTATTGAACAGTATGAAATATCGCTGTCAAGCTGTAATTGATGCTCAAAGGCACATGACAAGTTACTGAGACGTTGACATTTTTGTTGTGGTATACCCACCACTGTTGTTGGCTTTTGTTTCAATAAATTATTTGAGATGAGGAAGTCACTATTGCATGCTTCTACATAAATGCCCTACTTTCATGATATAATATCACTGTAGTGTGAACTTTTTACAATTTCCATAAATTTCACCCAAAAACCAAATATCCCTAACTTTTTATGAGTAGTGTAATTGCACCGGTGATGTGCATACCCATACACGGGCAACGAGCGCACTCTTCGAGCTTCGGTGGCAGCAAGGCCAAGTTGGTAGTAGCGGTCAGGCAGCTGTGTTCGGAATGGAGTGCTCATGAGCACAGGTGTCGCACAATGCGCGTACACAATGCTGATTCACTCATAAGCAGCAAAGTTGGTAAGTACAGAGAAGCAAATATATTAAATAAAGGTGAAATATAATAAACAAGTAACGTAGTCCTTTTGTCAAAAATCCATTGAATTTATAACCTACAAATACTAGACTTCTAATAAAAACTGGAAACAATCCTACTGCTGTCTGGCAGTGATTCCCTGGCTTGTTTTGCATCATGTGTGGATCACTGGTCTGTGGCGTGGAGCGGGCGGGGACCCTGATTATCAAAGGCAGAATGCGGGCTCCCTTTCCATGTTGTGGTTCTCCAAACACGTGGCAGTCGCGGCTGTTTTCTTTCTATCCTCGGGGTGGGGTGCATGGTGTGTTTTCTCACGCTTGCCTGCCTTCACTGAGCATTTTGCCCTGTTTGATGGGACCTCAGACCTCACTCCATCCAGGGCTGTCCTTATTACCTCCGCCAAGGAGGTTATGTGATCATCGGCGTTGGTTTGTCTGTTTGTTAGCAAGATAACTCAAAAAGTTATGGATGGATTTTCATGAAATTTTCAGATTGTCAGAAATGGGGTATCCTGGATTCACTAGACATGACCGAAGTCTGAATTAGTGTGCATTTATTTTCACCATCGCAACTAAATACATCCTCAGTTCTTTAAAAATAAAAGCAGACTATAGCGATTCAATTTTCAGAATGTGTCACATTCTGCCTCCAGCAGATGAGGGTAAAAAGGAGGACTAAAGGTGTGGACTGAACTCCAGTGTAACATGGTTTAACACACAAAAAAAAAGGCCCCAAAGAGAACCAAAAACACAGTACGAGGGCTGGAAATAACTGGGAGATTCTAAAGCTAAGGACACACGGGGAAAACACACAATACACGCTACGTGGAAATCGGAGGGTATAATCGACGAGAACACAACAAATAACACAAACTCAGACTGACATGTATAGGGGAACTAACAATTACTAAGACGCAAGACAGCTGGTAGAACAATCAGGGCTAAATGGAAACATCAGGGAAAGTGGCTATGGGTACAGAGAACATGAGGGACTGGGAATTAAAGGTAGACAAGTAAACACACAACCTAAGACCAGACAGGGGATGACAAAACAGACTTAAGACTGGGGGACACAAAGGACAATCAGACTAATAATGAAGATGTACAAAGGAACACACAAAATAATCAAATCCAAAAAGACAACCACAAAGCAACAGGGGATAACAAAGAAGACACTAATGATAATAATACACAGGGAGCAACCACAAAGGAACCAGGGGACACAGAAATGCAAATAATAACATCAATAACTAAATGCAGAAGACAATAAATGCAAATAAGGGAAAACACAAAAATATCAATAACTTAAAGCGTGGGTATGGTTCCCAGACCATGCCCAGATCATGACAGAATAGTTGTTTCTGTTATGTGCTTTTATTGTGAAACACCGTCAACCGGATATACTTGTCTGAAATTAGCAACCTACAGCCGACTGTTTTTCCTTACAACCTGTAAATAAAAAAGAAGAAAAATAGTAAAAGGAGTTCAAATGTGGGAAAAGGGAGGAGAGAAGATTCTCTGACAGTGATGTAGAGATGAGCCTGATATGTTAAGGATGTTTTCAACTTTTTCTCTGCAGGATAACTGCTAACTTGTTACCTGATGTTTTGAATAGGGTTTTGGGCAAACTGAATTATATGTGCACACTGTCTGTCAATGCCACACATTTTTTTTTTTATTGTAAAGGCCAAACATTTCACTCAGTGGAAAAAGGTTAAACTTTTTTCACTCTGCTGTAATCATTTCTAATTGGCTTAATTTGCAACAAATGATACATGCCAAAAACATGCAAGTTAGGTTAATTGGCATCAAACTGGGGATTCTAAATTGTCCTTAGGTATGACTGCTAGAGTGAATGGTTGTCTGTCTGTGTTGGCCCTGTGATGGACTGGTGATCTGTCCAGGGTGTACCCTGTCTCTCGCCCAAAAGATGCTGAGATAAGCTCCAGCACCCCTGCAACCCGAAAAGGATTAAGCAGAAGATGGATGATTGTTTAAAGTTAATCAGAAAGTTGTTTAGTATTCTTTTTGTTTGATTCCAAAATAAATAAAAATAATGTAAAAGTTATCAACCAATCCACTAGTTATCAATTTGAGAGTCCAGAGAACAGGTGAAGGATTCAGATTATATTAATAGATCTGAATAAGGACCATTTTGAGGAAACACAAAAAGGATGAAGAGTAGCTTCTTCTAAATAAAACTGTAGTCTCAAATTTATTAAAATATCAGGAACTAAAGCTGTATAATCACTGTTGAAAGTGGAGATGGATGACATTTTTCAGATTTAAACAAATTATGAATGTGCTGATAATTAAAAACTATACAAAAAAAACTAAGTCAGATATACTGTAACCTTTATTTGTCAGCACAAAACAATTTGTAATATATTTAATATTTTTTATAAATGAAGCTCTACATAAAACTTGACAGTTTTTTTCACTGTCATAGTATGAATTCATAAATGCAACATAATATTCAGAGCTATGTATATATAAAACTTTATAAGCAGCACAACCTCTATTTTAAAGGACAAATTGCTGGTGTGGCCCATAGCTACTTCTATTTTAGTTGAGAGGGGTAAAATGGCTCTTTGGTTGGCAAAGGTTGCAGACCCCTGGTCTAGGGAAACCTTACCAGGGGCAAGTTGTGTCTGACAACATACAGTGGTGTGAAAAAGTGTTTCCCCCCTTCCTGATGTCTCATTTTTTTGTATGTTTGTCACACTTAGTAAATGTTTCAGATCATCAAACAAATTTAAATATTAGACAAAGCTAACATAAGTAAACACAAAATGCAGTTTTTAAATGAAGGTGTTTATTTTTAAGGGGAAAAAAATCCAAACCTACATGGCCCTGTGTGGAAAAAGTGATTGCCCCCTAAACCTAATAACTGGCTGGGCCATCCTTAGCAGCAACACCTGCAATCAAACATTTGTGATAACTGGCAATGAGTCTTTTACAGTGCTGTGGAGGAATTTTGGCCTACTCATCTTTGCAGAATTGTTGTAATTCAGCCACACTGGAGGGTTTTCGAGCATGAACCACCTTTTTAAGGTCATGCCACAGCATCCCAGTCGGATTCAGGTCAGGATTTTGACTAGGCCACTCCAAAGTCTTCATTTTTTTGTTCTTAAGACATTCAGAGGCGGACTTGCTGATATGTTTTGGATCATTGTCCTGCTGTAGAACCTAAGTACACTTCAGCCTGAGGTCACAAACAGATGGCCAGACATTCTCCTTAAGGATTTTTTGGTAGACAGCAGAATTCATGGTTCCATTTACCACAGCAGGTCTTCCATGCCCTGAAGCAGCAAAACACCCCAAGACCATCACACTACCACCACCATATTTTACTGTTGGTATGATGTTCCTTTTCTGAAATGCTGTGTTATACTTTTATGCCGGATGTAATGGGACACACACCTTCCAAAAAGTTCAACTTTTGTCTCGTCAGTCCACAGAGTATTTTCCCAAAAGTCTTGGGGATCATCAAGATGTTTTCTGGCAAAACTGAGATAAGCCTTTGTGTTCTTTTTGCTCAGCAGTAGTTGTTGTCTTGGAACTCTGCCATGCAGGCCATTTTTACCCAGACTTTCTTATGGTGGAGTCATGAGCACTGACCTTAACTGAAGCAAGTGAGGCCTGCACTTCTTTGGATGTTGTTGTGGGATCTTTTGTGACCTGTTGGATGAGTCGTCACTGCGCTCTTGGTCGGCTGGTCACGCCGGGCAAGGTTAACCACTGTTCTATGTTTTCGACATTTGTGGATAATGGCTCTCACTGTGGTTTGCTGGAGTCCCAAAGTTTTAGAAATGGCTTTATAACCTTTTCCAGACTGATAGATGTCAATTACTTTGTTTCTCATTTGTTCCTGAATTTCTTTGGATTGCAGCATGATGTCTAGCTTTTGAGGATCTTTTGGTCTACTTCACTTTGTCAGGTAGGTCCTATTTAAGTGATTTCTTGATTGAGAACAGGTGTGGCAGTAATCAGGCCTGGTTGTGGCTAAAGAAATTGAACTCAGCTTGTGCTTGTGTTTGTGTCTATGTTGAATGTAATTGTGGCTTGTAAATATAGATGTCACCAGACTGCAAAACAAATCTACCTACGGGTACAAATAAAGGAACCTGAACCTGAAAGATGTGATAAACCACAGTTAATTTATGTTTTAACGGGGGGCGGGGGGGGAAATCACTTTTTCACACAGGGCCATGTGGGTTTGGGTTTTTTCCCCTTAATAATAAATGTCTTCATTTAAAAACTGCATTTTGTGTTTACTTGTTATTTTTGTCTAATATTTAAAATTGTTTGATGATCTGAAACATTTAAGTGTGACAAAAATACAAAAAAAAAAAAAAAAAAAAAAAAAAAAAAAAATCAGGAAGGGGGCAAACACTTTCACACCACTGTAGCTCCTGGGATCATGAAGACACACAAACTCCTCCACCACAATAAAGTGGAGAAACCCAAGAAACCTCTATTCCAAACTTATGTAAAATAAGCAAACACAAGAAGACTGAATAAACATCTCAAATGAATGCAGGCAGTGTGAGTTATGAGCAGTGTTGGGAGCAATGCAATACTGTAATGCCACTACTTTTTCCAGTAACTTGTGTAACGAAATTATATTTTAGAAATTCAGCAATGAAATTAAATGAAATTTTAACAGATTACTTGTTACTGATTTTATTTATATATAAATATCTATTTTTTAAACACATAGTGGTGTGAAAAAGTGTTTACCCCCTCCCTGATTTCTCATTTTTTGTATTTTTGTCACACTTAAATGTTTCAGATCATCAAACAAATTTAAATATAAGGCAAAGATAACTCAAGTAAACACAAAATGCAGTTTTTAAATGAAGGTGTTTATTATTAAGGGAAAAAAGAATCCAAACCTACATGGCCCTGTGTGAAAAAGTGATTGCCCCCTAAACCTAATAACTGGCTGGGCCACCCTTAGCAGCAACGACTGCAATCAAGCGTTTGTGATAACTGGCAATGAATCTTTTACAGCACTGTGGAGGAATTTTGGACCACTCATCTTTGCAGAATTGTTGTAATTCAGCCACACTGGAGGGTTTTTGAGCATGAACCGCCTTTTATGCACTCTACAAGAAGGGACAGCGCAGGCTGTTCCTGCTGAGGAGACTCAGGTCTTTTGGTGTACAAGGGGCGCTGCTGAAGTCATTCTATGACACGGTGGTGGCATCAGCCATCACTTTTGGAGTGGTCTGCTGGGGCAGTGGCATTACTGCAGCCGATAGGAAGAGACTGAACAAACTGATTAAGAAAGCTAGCTCTGTCCTGGGGCAGCGCCTTGATCCGATGGAGGAGATAGGAGAGAGAAGGACGGTGGCTAAACTGTCATCTCTGCTGGAGTCCGAGTTCCACCCTATGCAGGACATACTGAATGCACTGAGGAGCTCATTTAGCAGCAGACTACATCATCCCAGGTGCACAACCGAGAGGTTTCGTAGGTCCTTCCTACCAACGGCTGTCAGACTGTACAACCTAAGCAGGGCTGCTCGCAGAGATAGCAAAAAGACGTAACAAACTAATAGTTTTTTGAATGCAAAAGATGCAATAGACTTACACAATGGTCCCCTCCGGCATACAACTAGGAACATACCGGTCGCTATGGAGGGTGAGAATATGTATGGGCACATAATCATACCATGTAGGATAACTAAGTAGACGGTTATGCTGTTTCATTCCATCTAGCAACAATGCTCTGCACTGTGTGTGTTTATATATTTGCATATTTATTCCATCTAGCTACAATGCTCAGCGCTGGGTGTGTTTATATATTTATATATCTACATATTATTCCATCTAGCTACATTGCTCCGCACTGTGTGTGTTTATATACTTGCATATTTATTCCACCTAGCTGCAATGCTCCATACTGTGGGTGTTTATATATTTACATATTTATTCCATCTAGCTACAATGCTCTGCACTGTGTTCATATATTCATATATTTATTCCATCCAGCTACAATGCTCTGCACTGTGTCTGTGTGTGTGTGTATATATATATATATTTTATAGTAATACGTACATATGTTTATTAGCTGCTCTTGCTTGCTTGTTTTTTTTCTTGCCTTCTGATTGTTGCTCTGAGTGTTGCTATCCCTGTGCTGTTGCAATCCTGGAATTTCCCCGTTGTGGGACTAATAAAGGCTTATCTTATCTTATCTTATCTTATCTTAAAGGTCATGTTGCTGGTGTGTTTTGGATCATTGTCCTGCTGCAGAACCCAAGTGTGCTTCAGCTTGAGGTCACGAACAGATGGCCAGACATTCTCCTTCAGGATTTTTTGGTAGACAGCAGAATTCATGGTTCCATTTACCACAGTAAGTCTTCCAGGTCCTGAAGCAGCAAAACAGCCCCAGACCATCACACTACCACCACCATATTTTACTGTTGGTATGACGTTCCTTTTCTGAAATGCTGTGTTGCTTTTACATCAGATGCAATGGGACACACACCTTCCAAAAAGTTCCAACTTTTGTCTTGTCAGTCTGCAGAGTATTTTCCCAAAAGTCTTGGGGATCATCAAGATGTTTTCTGGCAAAACTGAGACAAGCCTTTGTGTTCTTTTTGCTCAGCAGTGGTTTTTGTCTTGGAACTCTGCCATGCAGGCCATTTGTTCCCAGTCTCTTTCTTATGGTGGAGTCATGAACACTGACCTTAACTGAGGCCTGCAGTTCTTTGGATGTTGTTGTGGGGTCTTTTGTGACCTCTTGGATGAGTCGTTGCTGCGCTCTTGGGGTAATTTTGGTCAGCCAGCCACTCCTGGGAAGGTTCACCACTGTTCCATGTTTTTGCCATTTGTGGATCATGGCTCTCACTGTTGTTTGCTGGGGTCCCAAAGCTTTAGAAATGGCTTTATAACCTTTTCCAGACTGATGGATCTCAATTACTTTGTTTCTCATTTGTTCCTGAATTTCTTTGGTTCGCAGCATGATGTCTAGCTTTTGAGGATCTTTTGGTCTACTTCACTTTGTTAGGTAGTTCCTATTTAAGTGATTTCTTGATTGAGAACAGGTGTGGCAGTAATCAGACCTATGTTTGGCTAGAGAAATTTAACTCAGCTTTCCAAAGATGTGATAAACCAGTTAATTTATGCTTTAACGGGGAGTGGGAGGGGCAATAACTTTTTCACACAGGGCCATGTAGGTTTGGATTTTTTTCCCCTTAATAATAAACACCTTCATTTAAAAACTACATTTTGTTTACTTGTGTTATCTCTGTTTAATATTTAAATTTGTTTGATGATCTGAAACATTTAAGTGTGACAAACATACAAAAAAAAAAGAGAAAAATCAGGAAGGGGGCCAACACTTCTTCATACCACTGTACAAATGTGTAAACTGACCCTACCGTATGCTGAGACACAGCCGACGACCATCACTCAACGTGTCCTGTTGCAAAGAGTGTGAATCAGTCAGCCTGACCGGAGGAACAGATGTAGCAACTTTATTTTCGAGGTTAAGCACCAAAATATAATGGTGGGTTGCAAATTATGTGCCGGTGTGAAGACCTACTCCACATCAAAAAACTGTTACTGAAGTCTTCAGAAACACCTGATAAAACAGCATGCCCTAGCAAAGCTCGTCACCAAGGAACAGCTCACTGTGCTAACACCAACACCACTGAAGTAGTTATCTAAACACAAACGGCTGGATTTCAAACACAGGTATTCATCTGGACTGTTTGGGACCCAGCAAGAACTAACCTACTCATTGTCACATATATTGTTAAAGAGTGAAGAAATAGTATCACATTTTCAAACAGTCACTTGCCTTCAGACAGCTGAGACTGAGCCACTGCAGAAAAAAATAAATAAAAATCCTACTACCTGGATAGATTATTCAAAAATGGATTTTGATCTCCAAAAGACATTTGAGGGACTGGATCACATCTCTGTGACAGCAGACATTTGGATTGTGAATAATGAACGTATTCTTTGGATCACTGCACACTGGATTAATCCTTATCATTAAGGCAAGGTAAACATGGACAGTTTTCTGTCCCACACACTGACACGTGCTCAGCAATACCAACATAAAAAAACTTGTCTGTGAAGCTCTCAAGACTGACTATGAGTGAAAATTAATGGTTTTATTTTGTATTCATGTTTTCACAAGTTTAGGTCTGTGTTTAACAAAACATCTTTTAGAAACCCAGAAATGTTTTGTATTGACAAAGATAAGCTGATCCTACTAATGCACTGTGTTTTCTGTTTCTTGGTGTCTTGTAAGCATAACTCACTTATAAAATTCATAATTAATCAAGCATACAGTGGTTCCTGGAGCTGGAATAGATGCTACTGGCATGTGTTCCCTTAGAGGGCATGCAGGGTGGCTCTCAGTTTTGATTTAATACCCGATACTGATAACACTGGTCAACACCAAATTTATTTAAGTTTTTTCTAGCTGATTTAGGACAACTTTGATGTGCTGAATCCAAAAATCATATTGGTTTTGCTCAATCAGGTCAACTTTTTGAATTATGGCCACATGTTGTGTTATACATTTTTGTTTACATGTACGGGTATTTTCGCTTTATATGATGCAAAATTCTCTTTTGTCTTGAAATTCTCTGAATTTTGAACAATACCGTAGCATTCAATTTACATGTACTTACCTTTATATAAAGGTAAGTACATGCACATCACTAAGTAAGTACTAAGTAAGTACAGGTTTTTACTTAGCACCTGATCAAGAGAAACGGATGTCATTTTCGAATTCAGCGGTGCAAAAATTGTCTTAAATCACTTGAAAAAACAGACAACTTACAAAAAAATTATTTTTGTAACCCTGTGTAATTATGTGAAAACCCTGATCATTACAACAATAACAAGCAAGTGACAGTTAAAGATATGTATAACAATTACTGACATCTAGAGGTCAAGTCAGAAATGGCAACAATCTCAAATGCTTTCCAGCCACCCCTCCCCCTTCAACATCGATTGTAAATGGACGGTGACTGTGAGGTACTGAAATTCTTAAACATAAACTGGCTAATATGTCTTCATCTGTGACTGGATCCAGTAGCCTTCTTTCCACTGATCACTACACTATAAGTGAATATTTCAACACTGTATTTTTAATGTTTTTGTACTACCCTCACTAGGCACACTGGGCTGTTTGCCTGTTCAAAGTTACCATAGGACATGGGATTGCTGAGTTGTTAGGTTAAGTTTCAAAATACATCACACAAAAAGAAAGATGCTGCTTTAGAAACAGAACAATCCCTGATAAAAACCCACCAACACTATCTAAACCTTTGTAGGGGTGAGGAGTGTGACTGGTTTGAGCAGGCCGCTGCCTCGGTACCAAATCCAAACAGGGTCATGAGACACTGCAGGCTCAGTGAAACCATAGCCAAGGTCAGACAGGAACAACAGCACTCATCTCTATTTTCTCTACCTCCCCTCCCCTTTCTCTGTTTCATTCGTTCATTCTTTCTGTGTACACATTCGCTAGTGCAAACCAGCCTAAAGGCCCGCCCGCACACGCACATGCACGTGCACACATTGACTATGTAGTACTTGCTCAACTGACAAGTTCTGACACCTTCTCTGTAAACATTTCTACAGCTACTGCTTCCACAAGACCCAGACATAATATCTGAATGATTTTAACTCAGAGTTTCCTGCAGTGCCTCAGAAAATCCTGCAAAGGATGACTTCTTTTTGAAATTACTAGTGCATGCCCGTAGAAAGCAAGTATTCCTGTCTGAAACGGGTAGTCCAATCAGGCTTTACGAGCCCAAACGTAGGCTGTGTTTGAAAGTGGAATACAGAGGAGTAGCCTATATGTAGGCAATCACACATGTTAGACTTTGACATATGAAAGGGACTGTGAGATTTATTTGATTGTGTGAATATTAATTACAGAATAGTTAAAAATGAATGGGACATTCAATATTAGCCACTGTTTAAGAACTACTTGTTTATTTTTTTTTGTCAGAACATTTATTTGTGTGATCTTTTATGAGTTATATTCATAAATGTTGTATGTTGCACTTTGGGGAATGGGAGTTGTTCAGTCACCATTATAATTTAGTTTATAGTCTATCGTCAATAAAGTCATGCAGTACTATAACAGGACACATTTACAAATATTTGAGAACCATTGTAGTGCATCCTTTTATATTTTAGCAATATTATAAGTACAAAACACCAAACATTATTATTATTTTTTTGTATTTATATCTTGTATACTTTATTGATCACCAGAGGGAAATTCAGGACATCCATGTGCAGCGCTGATCCCTTCACCAGTCACACACACACATGTTTGGCTGCAAGTTTTGCATCATTGTTGCCCATTTGTCTGCAAACATTTAAATAATAATTTATTTTGTTATTTAGACATTTTTGTGTCTTGTTGTTTAGTCAAAGCATGTGTCCGCATGTAATATGCAGCTGATCTGGTCATTCCGCTCCACAATGAAGCAGCAGTCGGGACTTTCGTCTACCACTGACCGGGCAGGCTGAGCGTGCCTCCCCCCAAACGTTCGTGGAGTGCACGGTGGGACACCGGTGTTGACTGGTTAACGGGAGTCTTGGCTGCTGCTTTCTCTGGCAGCATACCCCCAACCCCGCGTTCTCTATGGCAAGTATATTTATGGTATATATTTTGACTGAGCGGCTCCATACTCGTCGATGCACGGGTCCCCGGCCGTGCCCCCCCACTCCCCTGCACCTCGTGTTCTCTATGGTGAATTTATCCATTAGACCTACGCAACTTTATGGTATATATTTTGACTGAGCGGCGCCATACTCGTGGATGCAAACCCTGGTAACCTCAGCAGCAAAGCACTTCTAAAATCTTTGTTTGCGAAGCGTAGTGGTGACTGACAGGTTGTGATGCTGTGTTATCCAATGATCATGGTCGTGATGCCACTACTGTCCAGTCAGCATGGCTGTGATGCGGCGAATTCTCCAATGAGCACGGAGTCTATCTGAAACCCGCCCACACTGCTTGAAGCCAGGGGGGTGAAGACAGAGCGGTCACACAGCGGTGGCTAAACTTTTATTGATAAAAATTACACATTTTGACCGAGCAACTCCATATTTGGGGATGCACACCCTCGTAGCGTCAGCAAAGCACGTTTAAAATTGTAGGTCAGTGTGATGAACGGTTTGAGAGATATCTGAGGAACGAACGAACACACACACACACACACACACACACATCCAGACACACAAACAGAGATGTCTCGATTTTATAGATAGATTCACAAATGCTCTGCCAAACTCTCATTCAGTGTAGTCAATCTATGATGTGGACTTTGGGATAGACATGAGAAATAAAGCACTATACATTACTGTCCCCTCATATTTGACAGTTATATTTTGACTAAATCCAATAACCGCAGCAGACTGAACAAACTGTGAGGCACTTTTGAGTCTCTGTTTTGATTCTGCATCCCTGCTTCTTTCATTCGCACCCTCGCTTTCAACATTCTAGCCTGGGTTTCAAGGAAGTGAAGAAAAATAGCAGGTCTTGGAGCACTGCCTAGTGCTTGACTGGCCTTTATTAAGTACAGCAGGGCTCTCTGGAAAGCCTCCAGAGGACCAGTGAGGAGAGGAGAGGGAGGCCACAGCAACAGAAGGACCAGCTCAGCCACCCCACCACTCTCCCTTTGTCATTTCCTTCTTTCTCCTTACAGCAGTGCACCTGTCTCACTAACACTACTTTTCAGTCAACTTTTGCCTTATTTCACCTTTAAAAATCAAACTTTAACCAATTGCCTTCTTTTTGTCTCTGTACATTCCTCCTGCTTCTTCTAGAGACCAGGCAAGTTGAGCTAGTGCTATCTTGCCTTGAGTTTATATTTGGGGAAATCCTTTGTCATCATCTTTTCAATATGTCACATTTAAAGACTTAAACCTTATAAAACCTGAGTGTGCATAGCTGTGTATGCCCTACATCCATTGGGGGTATAGTTTTTAGCTTGTTTGGGTTGATAGATCCAGAGGCAAGGTTATCCATTTGCACTGGCATTTGCATTGCAGTCAGCATCGGAAAATGACAATGTACTAGTACATGTAGGCATCAAAACCAAAGTTGGTACAAGCCTACTACAAGCAAACTTCTACACTTTATCACATTAATCAAAACATGACAAGTCCCCGTGAACCACAGCAGCAGCAGAGAACGAGCAGCAGACGAGTATGGCGCACAGCACGTGAACGGAAACAAGTTCAACACAAAGCAATACATAGTTTGCTTGAGGCACCATAGCTAATATTTTCACTGTAAACTGTGGTGCCATATTGAGTATGTCATCATCATAGCAGTCTGTCAGGGGAAACAATGACTGTTTTATTTAGGTCTGATCAGATTCCTCCATGCAGCTCTGTCCTTCGCCTTCTGCTGCAAGCAAACCAATGCCTGACCTGACATATATTGTCCTGCAGGTGAGAAAGGGACCATACTAAAACAGGACCAGTGGCAAACAGTAAAACATTTTATGCCACTGTACATACCTGATGGATCTTTGAAAATATCTGTGGCTGAGCGTGTCATGGTTCTGGAGGATTAATCAACGTTAACATGTTATTTTCCTTCCGTAGCCGTGCTTCATTTTCAAACTGTACGATTGTATGTAATGTATGCAATTACATACATTGGGTATGTAATTGCTGTTTTAACAGCACTGCGATATTGTAATCACACAGTAAGCTACAGTGCTGTGATAAAGTATTTGCCCCCTTTCTGATTTCTTATATTTTTGCATATTTATCACATTTAAATGTTTCAGATCAAACAATTTTAATATTAGACAAGGATAACCTGAGTAAATACAAAATGCAGTTTTTAAGGGTGCTTTCACACCTAAATTCATTTACTTTGGTCCAAATCAGTTGATAAGTTTGCTACTTTGTATCATTTTCTCCTTGGTTTGGTTCCCTTTCACATAGGCAAAAATTCAAGTAGACCAAATTCCGTCACGTTAAATCCTGTGAGACTTGCATCAGAATGTTCTCTGTTGTTATTGGTCAGATTTTTTTTTGCTGCGAGAACAGGAAAGGTAAATACAGGAAGTAGGATGACTACTGTGTATTTATGCATTTCTGGGGAGAAAATAATACAAATTGTAGCGTTATCTACGGGGGGTTTTAATCACCCTGGTTATCATTTATTATTATTATATATACCACTTTCAGCAAATCGTACAGTTTGAAAATGAAGCACGGCTACGGAAGGAAAATAACATGTTAACGTTGATTAATCCTCCAGAACCATGACACACTCAGCCACAGATATTTTCAAAGATCCATCAGGTATGTACAGTGGCATAAAATGTTTGTTTGCCACTGGTCCTGTTTTAGTACAGTCCCTTTCTCACCTGCAGGACCGCACCAGAGTTTGCCAGTTGATTCAAATCGAGACCACCTCTTTTAGGTGTCACGGTTGGTTTGGTGCACACCTGAGTGCAATTATCTATCAATCAATCAATCAATCAATCTTTATTTCGGATAGATTAAAAGTACAGATTAAAAGAAACAGAATAATATAACAAAGGGGGAAAGAAAATCCAACAAGGTCATATTAGACAATAACTCCTCTGATTATACAGTTCAACATAAGTTATCCGAAATGGGTGATGGCTGAAGCCGCAGCTTATATTGCCCACCCATATTCCATCCAAGAATTCAAAAGAAAAACAAAACAAGAGCAATTACAATTCAGAACAAAGCTAAGACAAAATATGACAAAAGAAAAAAACAAAAAAACCCAACAAAAAACTAAGCAACAACACAACGCAGACTGGATATGACAATCCTTATGTGATTTTTACATGTCATCTTGTATATATGTTTGGAGTATTTCTTCCTTTAGTTTTTGTTTAAATTGTCCAAGCATTGTACATGATTTTAATTCAGGTCCAAAATCGTTCCATAATCTGACTCCTTGCACTGAAACACAGTGTTGCTTGGTGGTAGTTCTCACTGAAGGTTTTTGAAATATACATGTTCCTCTGAAATGATATTGTTTCTCCCTTATTTGGAACAGCTTTTGGATATTTGCGGGCAGTGATAGATTCTTCACTTTAAACATTATTACTGCAGTTTTAAAGTCAACCAGATCTTTCAACTTGAGAGCTTTTAATTTAAGAAAAAGTGGGTTTGTTGGTTCCCTGTAAGCAGCTTTGTTTATTATTCTAATAGCTCTCTTCTGAAGCATAAAGACTGGATATATGTTTGTTTTATATGTATTTCCCCATACTTCAGTACAATATGTCATGTATGGGAGTATTAATGAATGATACAAGGTATATACTGTGGGTTGATTCAGCAAATATTTCACTCTGTGTAGTATTGCAATTGATTTGGATATTTTACCTTTAATATAATTAATATGTGACTTCCAACACAGGTTATTATCAATTATTACATCAAGAAATTTAGTTTCGGATACCCTTTCAATCTCTACACCATTTACACTGAGTTTAGATACTAAGTTGTTGTGATGGTTGTTAAAAACTATAAATTTGGTCTTACTTAAATTGAGCGTTAATTTGTTTGAATCAAACCACAGTTTAAGCTTTCCTAATTCCTTTCCGAGTGCATCCAAAAGTTGTTCAAAATTGCTTCCACTGCATAATAAATTAGTGTCATCGGCAAACAATATTAAGTCCATTTTTTCCTGAAACTTTATATATATCATTTATATACATATTGAATAACAATGGCCCCAAAATTGAACCCTGTGGGACTCCACAAGTAACCTTCAGTAACTGTGAGTTTTTGTTACCAACACATACATACTGATATCTATTCTTTAGTAACGACATAACCAGGACAGTGCTACTCCCCTAATACCACAATTTTGTAGTTTCTTTAATAATAAATTATGATTCACTGTATCAAATGCTTTATTAAGATCCAAGAATACCCCAACTAAATACTCTTTATTTTCAACGGCAGTTGATATTTTTTCTATAAATTCCATTAGAGCAAATTGTAACCCTTGCCTTATGTTAATTAGGTAAGGGACATAATTAAGTGTAGACCAGTTGCTAGGTTTGTAAGGGTTACAATAGGGAATTAGAGTGAGTGTGGAATGAAATAGCTGGAGGCAAGAAATGAGCAATTCATGTCTGTTATTAATAAATATAGAAGGAGCAAAACATACAAACAATGTACAAATATACAAATATAACAATGGCCGGCATGACATAAAACCCCAAAAGTGTCCTACTGAGCTCAGTGTTTGTTTGTCCTTTCGGGTTAGTTGTTTGACCAGTCAAGATGTCTTGTAACTCCAGACTCAGGTTTGTTTTCCTCTTTTAAAGCGGCGACTTGGGTTGTTACCACTTTAAATCTTGGGCACTGGAGAGAGGAGGGATGTCCTTCAATTGAGACCTTGGTCAGACCTCTGTTCAATCTTGATTCAATCTCGGGTCAGGCTCGCCATCTCCATTCGGAGAAAATCCAGGATCCAGAAGGTTTTTGGTCGGCAACCAGAAAAAACCTAGCCAAGATGAGGTATCAGTGTGAATACAGCAAAGGACACAGCCACAATGCCCCTCACGCTCGTGCTCCTATCAACAAGAAGAGGTATCTGTGTGAATCGGAGCGCTTTACAACCTCCCTCGTCCGCGCTCGTATCGTTAAAGACTGAATTCAGAGTTCGCGCTGGCTGCCTCTAGTCGGAAGGAGGGGCTAATATCGCTCTTAACGAATGGAAAGACCCAGATCACCCAACGTGACCATGAACCGGAAATTCAAAAGTTGGATGACGAGGATCGCACTTCCTCTTCCCCAAGATAGTCGGTTTTCAAAATAAAATCACACACTTTCATTATTACAAATGAAATCTGAGAAAAAGGGTCATTTTCTCAGCTGGGTTACAAAATGCAGTTGTCCTCTTGTGTCTGAACCCATATTGCTGCTCACACAATAAATTATTCTTCAGTATGAAGTTGTCAATTCTCTCATAGAATATTTTTTCAAGTATCTTGGAAAATTGCGGCAATAGTGAAATTGGTCTATAGTTTGAAAGTTCCCCTCTGTCACCCGTCTTGTATATCGGAATTACTTTAACTATTTTCATTGCATTGGGAAATATACACTACCGTTCAAAAGTTTGGGGTCACCCAGACAATTATTTTGTGTTTTCCATGAAAAGACACACTTATTTACCACCATGAGTTGTAAAATGAATAGAAAATATAGTCAAGACATTGACAAAGTTAGAAATAATGATTTGTATTTGAAATAATAGTTTTTTCCAGATACTCAACCTGCTCAAAGGAAGGTCAGTTTTATAGCTTCTCTAACCAGCTAAACTGTTTTCAGCTGTGCTAACATGATTGCACAAGGGTTTTCTAATCGTCCATTAGCCTTCTGACGCAATGAGCAAACACATTGTACCATGAGAACACTGGAGTGATAGTTGCTGGAAATGGGCCTCTATACACCTATGTAGATATTGCACCAAAAACCAGACATTTGCAGCTAGAATAGTCATTTACCACATTAACAATGTATATTAGATATTAGAGTGTATTTCTGATTAGTTTAAAGTTATCTTCATTGAAAAAAACAGTGCTTTTCTTTCAAAAATAAGGACATTTCTAAGTGACCCCAAACTTTTGAACGGTAGTGTACATATGTACACAGATATATACACAGTGCAGGAGCATTGCAGCTGGATGGGATAAACAGCATTATGGTTTGTTAAATTACCCTACAGAATATGAGTATGTACCCAAACAGTATATTTCGCGTTTGAATCAACAGTGTTGCTGCCACCCTCAGTAATGATTGTTATTGTCCTAGTTGTGTATTGGTGGGGACGATCTCTATTGTGCAGAGCTGGTATGTTTAGTACATTCAATACGACCTCTACGAGCAGCCCTGGTTAGGTTATAAAGTCTGGCAGCCATAGTTAGGAAGGATCTGCGGAACCTCTCCATTGTGCACCTAGGATGGCACAGCCTGCTGCTAAATGAGCTCCTCAGTGCGTTCAGTGTGTGCTAAAGTTGAGCTTTAACTGACCAGTGCTGTGACCCAGGTGAGTACAGCCACTCACTGCCCACTAACCTTAGCCAATTAATTCAGTTGCTATCACATAGTTCTCAATTAAACCTCCTCCTACTGGGATGGGTACCTGCTGCAGCAGGCACTCACACTTCTATGCATAAATAAAAGACTACATCAGGTTCTGTGTTGCTCCGAACAGTAAAGCTGCAATACAGCCTGACCTCACACAAATATTTAGCTGCTGACATTGACCTTACAGCAGCAGCTCACAATGTGTTGAGGTGGTGTGACAAAAAGAAACTCCACTGGTTTCACTTTTGAACTAAGCAACTTGATCCAACACATTTTCTCTGTTCGGTTTTCGGGCCTGTGGGCGTCACCACAGCATCGCAGTCAGGCCGTTTTAGTAAGCGATAAGTTATCTCGTTAACAAAACCATGGTAATTACAAATGAATAACATACAATTAACCAAAGTAGAACATTGTTCAGTTTAAAAATCACAGTTTTTCTATTTGGTTTTGCATATACTGCATGTTGGTGTATCAACAGGTTCCTACAGATTCACCTCTGTTTTCACACTTTTTGTCTGTGCAAAAAAAGATTTCCAAGAATGAGCTCACTGCAAGATCTAACTGACTTTACAAAGAAATCACTGTAGGTGTTAAGAAGGCAGCTGCTGCCAACACTGTCTCAAAGGAAAGGAACACAATACAACTTAATAATACATCTACTATTGAGAGGAAGGAGCAAGATGACATTGTGTGTCTTAGGACAAGGAAAAAAGAAATGAAAAGTAATCAGTTTGGGATCTAAATGTCTGACAGTGTTCACAAACTCACAGATTGAGGGTTTCAATCTTCCTGAAGCATTTTGTGTCATCTGCAAATGACTGGATGGGTTTTGTCAGAGTGCTTCAGGGTCCACCCACAGATAGGGAAACGCTTTAACAAGTGAAATAACCTTAAACAACACAGTTGATTCCAAGTTTGAACCTCATCAGGCACCTTGGAAAGTAAATACACAGATTTCATTTTTCAGGACAGGGCAGTGAGCCTGTCTGACCATGCAGTGCTTTGATTACCCTCAACACTTTGCTTCACTAATTAAAATATAATCAGCAGCAGCCGTTAACTTAGCACTGATGAGCAGAATATTTAACTTTTAACTGTATGCAAGAATGAAGTCATTGCCCAACATAACCTACCTACACACCCTAGTCAATCCCTATAGCAGTGGGCAATTCACCTTTCAAGAGGAATAAGTGTAAGCTCCGACTCAAACTTAGACATCATTAAAATCATTTCCAGATGTTGACATAAGTTTTGTTTCCTCTCTTGTTACGGTCTCTTTTTGCCTCACTTACTGTCTTCTAAATCAATTTCTTTTTAGGGCTTACTTCAAGGCATAAGTAAAGCAGCATCTCTTACTGCTTTGCACATCCACACTCCAAAGATATGTGCATGTCCAGGATGGCGTACCACAAAAAGTGCATACACATGCATTAGATGTGCCCCCAGTGGTGTGCCATGCTGATGATTTTCTACACTATACAAACAAAGGGACACAGTAGTACAAACAGATTGTGGGCTATCTTTGCTAAATTATAACCCTTAAAACTTTAACTTGTGACTTTAACCACGTGTTTTCTATAAGTATGTTGGCCCACCGATCTGTCCAGGGTGTGCCTTTCTCCTTGGTTAGCTTAGATAGGCTCTGGAATCTGATCATCATCACTGTATTTACCATAAGTCCCAAGTAGAGACAAAGACAATGTGCTTGACTTAATACCACACAAAAAATTAAAATATTTCATGTCGGACTTCCGGTTATGGCGGCCACGTAGGAAGACGTGTTTCACACTGCTCTGCTCCTAAAAATAAAAAGTTTGTTAAAACTCTCTTAATTGGAACAAAAACCCATCCCAGCGTTTAGGCGCGGATATGGTAAAGACCAAGGCTGGGAAATTAGGCGGAGGAAAAAGTAATTCGACAAAACAATCCAAACTAACAGACTTCCACGCTTGTGGCGAAGCAGAAAAATCTCCAGAGACTATGGCGGAGGATGGAGCCAGCGGCGGAGCGAGAACTGCTGAGGAGGGGACAAGCGCGGTGCTCACTGCCATCAGCTCCATGAGAGCAGACTTTTCGTCTAAATTTGATGGAATTATAGCAGCAATAGAAGGTATGAGAAAGGAAATAAGCGACTGTATGGAACGAGTATCGCAGGCGGAGCTCCGAATTTCAAGCGCTGAAGATGACATCACCAGCCTACAATCAAAGTTGCAAACACTGGAATTAAAATGGAAACGTCTGGAAGATAACGTTCTAGACTTGGAATCCCGCTCGCGACAGAATAATTTGAGGCTGGTGGGCCTCCCGGAGGGAGCGGAGGGACAGGACCCATGTTCCTTTTTGGAAAAGTGGATTCCAGAAGCGCTGAACAACGCGGACCTGCAGTCATCGGTCGTTTTAGAGAGAGCTCACCGAATCGGCCCACCGAGAGATAATAAGACACCACCGAGGACGCTGATTATGAAGTTCCTCAACTTCAGGGACAAGATGACAGTCACCAACGCAGCGCGAGCTAAAGGGGAAATTAAATACCAGGATCAACAGGTGCGGTTCTACCCAGATTTGGCCACAGGAATACAACAATTAAGGAGGCAGTTCGACCCCGCCCGCAAAGAGCTGCGCAACCTCGGGATTCGTCACGGAGTGATTCATCCGGCAAGACTGCTGGTCACATATAAGGGCAGAACCCGCATCTTTAAGACCCCTCAAGAGGCGCAGGAGCTCATTAAGCAGATCCAAGAGGAGACTGGTGGAAGCTAAGCATGAACATGATAAAGGTAGAACATTTAAGCGTATGTACAGACATCTGATTGATCTGAAATATATAACATATTTACAAAATATAGACTGTATTATAAAAAAAAAAAAGCTATGATGTACAAAGTTGCTATAAAACTTTGAAGTTATGTTGAAAAAACTACAGAAGAGAGTTAATGTCATTAAAAATAGTAGAGTCAGGGTGATTGAGAGGAGAAAGAGAGAGTGGTTTGACTGATCCTCGCAGGTGAGGAACAGTCACTAGTTATAACGGGAGACGGAATTTTTTTGATTTTGGGGGGATAACCACGAATGTGGGGAAAGGGAATTTGTTTTTGTGTAGTTTGTAGGATGAATGTTCAACCATCCATGTTTTTGCTTCTCTGTAAGAGTATGTTCATATTGCAAGGTAATCTCAAACTCCTTATTGATCATAGATCAAAGGGTTAATTTAACTTCATGGAATTGCAGAGGTCTACAAAATCTAAAAAAAACTTAAACAAGTTATGAATAAAATAAAAGATATAGATTCAAAAATTGTATTTTTACAAGAAACTCATCTAATAGAGGAGGATGTTAAAAGAATTAGGAGAAGATGGCAAGGAAATGTGTTCACCTCATCATTTTCATCCCGAGCCAGGGGAGTTATGATTCTCATACACAAAACAGTCCCATTTCAAGTGAAAAATGTAATTGGAGACAAATTTGGAAGATATCTAATCATCCAAGGATCTTTGTTATTAGAAAATATAAATCTGGTGAACTTATACGGCCCCAATACTGATCATCAAAACTTCTTTGTTAATTTATTCCTTACTTTATCATCACTTACAGGGAAACATATAATAGCAGGGGATTTTAATTGTACATTGAATCCCAGTATAGATAGACCAACAGGATTGGACTGTATGCACAATGGATGCAGGATGACCATTAATCATTTTATGAAAGAATTGAGATTGCTAGATATATGGAGAGAAATGAAACCACAAGTCAAAGCCTATTCTTGTTATTCTAATACCTATAAGACATTCTCACGTATCGACTACTTTTTGATCTCTACAGAATTAAGGTCCAAGATTCAAAACTGTTTCTATGATAACATTGTGATCTCTGATCATGCACCCTGCTGCCTAATATATGTAGATAAGAAATTGACAAAGGATCCAGGTAGGTGGCATTTTCAGCATAAATGGCTTCAGGATGAGGAATTTGTTAAGTACATAGAAAAACAGATGAGTTCTTTGATATTAATACTACACAAACAACGGCATGCATAAAGTGGGAGGCTTTCAAAGCTTTTATTAGGGGGCATATTATTAGTTATACAGATTCAAAATCTAAGAAGACTCGAGAGGAGAGAGTCCAACTGGAACGTAAAATAAAAATTCTTCAAGAAAAGGTGTATGCAGGAAGTAACCCACAGTTAGAGAATGAATTACTGATTCTGAGAGCTGAATATGACAAAAAATCAGCGAATAGAGCTGCTTCGAGTCTTCTAAGATTGAAGCAAACTTTTTATGAACAAGGTGAAAAATCAGGAAAATTATTGGCATGGCAGATTAAACAATTAGAATTTAAAACACCAATTACCAGTATTATAAGTAACGGACAGGTAGTTATAGATCCTTTAGAAATTAATACTGCCTTTAGAGATTATGAAAAATTATGATACAAAAAATGAAACTGACTTAACAAAACTAAATGGGTTTTTGGGTGGATTATCTATACCGTGTATTCCAAATGAAAACAGGGAGATACTGGAGTCTAAAATTAGTCAAGAAGAAGTTGGGCTAGCCATTGATAATATGAAATCAGGAAAAAGAGCAGGACCAGATGGTCTTCCAGTTGACCTCTATAAAAAATTTAAGAATAAATTAATAAAAACCACTTATGGAAATGGTTTTAGAAGCATTTCAAAATGGTAATTTACCACTATACATGAATAATGCCTTAATTATACTGTTACTGAAAGTCACTTACTAAGTGACTTATTAGACTCTCGTGCACTACGTACAGCAGCTCAACCGGACTCATGATAATTATCCCTGCTTTCTTTTGCACTACCGATTGCACTATGTGGAACTCCACAATATCTGCTGCTTGTTAATATATTTAAAAATTGCATAGATTAGTATTACTCATTCATATTCCACATTTTATTGCATGCATAGTTTTTTATTTTTATCTTTAGTGCTACTCCATGTTTAATGTTGCAGCATTGCACCGAGACAAATTCCTAGTTTGTGTACTACATGAACAATGGCAATAAATCTCATTCTGATTCTGATTCTGATTCTGCCAAAACCAGGTAAACCCCCTAATAAATGTAAAAACATGAGACCAATAAGCCTATTAAATGCTGATCTTAAGATAATCTGTAAAATTTTAGCAAAACGACTACAAGAAATATTACCAAATATTATTAACCGAGATCAGAATGGCTTTATAATGGGAAGACAAGGCTTCCATAATGTAAGAAGACTATTTAATATTATTTATTCCAATAAAGAAGCACTGGATACAGCTCTCCTATCATTGGACGCTGAAAAGGCCTTTGATAGGGTCGAATGGCCCTATCTTTTTGAAGTCCTACAAAGGTTTGGACTTGGAAATAATTTCATAAAATGGGTCCAGATAATATACAATAATGCTACAGCAGAAATCCTAACAAACAGCAATATTTCAAAATCAATAAAAATCAACAGAGGATATCGACAAGGCTGTCCACTTTCACCCTTATTGTTTACTATGGCAATTGAACCTTTAGCGATGGCAGTACGTTTACATCCACAAATATATGGAATTAAAGTAGGACCAATAGAACATAAAATCTCCCTGTATGCCGATGATATAATTTTGTTTATGTCGAATTTTAAAAAATCAATTCCGACCTTGTTAAATTTAATAAAGAACTTTGGGGAAATATCAGGATATAAAATAAATAAAACAAAATCTTCAATATTAATGCTAAATGAGAACCAGAGAAATCACCCAGCTCCTGAGGTAAATCAATTCAATGTTGTAAATCAGTTTAAATATTTAGGAATTCAAATTTTGCCTAAGCTAGAATCAGTCGCCAGTGCCAACTATGAAGCCTTAATGACAGATATTAATGAGTTACTTCAGAGATGGATGTCACTACCAATGTCGATGATCGGGAGAATTAATATACTTAAAAGTAATATCTTACCAAAAATACTTTATTTATTTCAATACATTCCTTTACCACCACCTTCAGATCTATTCTCAAGAATTAAAAAAAAAGTTAGTGGAATTTATATGGAACAATAGGAAGGCTAGATTACGTTTGTCCTTACTATATTTACCATTTGATCGTGGAGGTCTGAAATGTCCAAACTTTATGTTGTATTACTGGTCAGCACAACTGAGGTCTATGACATATTATTTTTCATCAAATGATCCTCCTCACTGGACTGAAATGGAATCATACAATTTACCTTTACCTCTTCCCTTATTCATATACTCAGACTCGGCTAAAAAATTACAGAAACAAGTTAAAAATCCAATTGTAAAGCACATGATCAAAATATGGTGTGAAACCAAAAAATAATTAAAAGAACCCCACTTATTGTCACAATTTAGCCCAATATGGGGTAATCAATATTTTACACCAGGAAGCGCAGATGCTGTATTTAAAGTATGGAATTTAAAAGGGATTCAAAAGATTCAAGACTTATATCTGTCACGTTCAGATAACATAATGTCTTTTGAAGAACTGAGGATTAAATTCAATCTTAAGAGAACACATTTTTTTTTAAATATCTTCAGCTTAGAAATTTTATTCGATCAAATCAAAATAATGCTCTCACCCGACCTACTCATTCATCCTTGGAAAAAATTTTGACGAAAGATAGTAAGAGAAAGGGTATTATTTCAGAGTTTTATAACTCATTGACACTATTCTCAAGTGAAAACTCACAGAAAAGACTGAATTATTGGAAAGAAGATCTGCAAATTGAAATTTCAGAGGAACAATGGGAAATGGCTTGTGCAGAAGCTCAAACCAAATCAATAAATGTACGTCTTAAACTGATACATTTTAAATGGTTAATGCGGATGTATGTTACAGGAGTGGAGTTAAATAGATATAACAAAAACATACCAGATACATGCACAAAATGTATGGAAAGTAAAGGAACCCTATTTCACTGTTTATGGGAATGTAGAAAAATCAGAATGTTTTGGGAAGAGGTGAGGGTAACAATTGAAAAAATAATTTCAAAACAATTCACATTGGACCCTAAACTGTTTTTGTTGGGTCTGTATCCAGAAAAACATAACTTTAATAAGAGTGAAAGAGCATTCATAGACCTCGGTTTGTTTAATGCCAAAAAATATATTGAACTATTGTGGAAAAAGACTCATAGACCAGATGTGACTCAGTGGTTAAGACAGATGTTAACAAACCTTTCACTAGAAAGAATAACATACATACTGAAATCAAAGGAATATGTGTTTGAGAATATATGGAGACCTTTCATTGATTATGTAAAGAAATTAAACATAACTTCTGAAGAAGAAGGTGAATGATATGTGTGGACCTTGCAAATTCCAAATTGGTGAATGTATATTATGTATTCTTATGTAATAGATTACCTAGACTAAACAGAGGAGCATTGTTGTTGACTTGCCTTTGTTAATGGTTGTTGGTGTTTTTAGTACATTTTTTTTTTGTAGTTTGTGTTTTTTTATTTTATTTTTAAATTACTTTAGTGTTAGTGTTTGATTGTTTGTGCCATGTTTGTAAAAAAAGGTTCAATAAAAAAATATTGTGGAAAAAAACATTTCATGTCTTTATTGGACATATCCATTAAACATTCACAGTTCTGCTGGAAAAAGTAAGTGAACCCTTATGCTAATGACCAACAAAATCCAGGAGTTAGCAAACCTGGAGTTCAAGCAAAGAAACAAGATTGGAGTGAGATGTAGAGCTACTCTGACTTATAAAAAACACTCAAACTTGTTGAGTTTGCTATTCGCAAGAAGCATCTGCCGATATGAACCATGCCTCACAAAAAAGAGATTTTTCAAAGCCCTATGATCAAGAATTGTTGACTTGCATAAAACTGGAAAGGGCAGCAAACTAATCTCCAAGACTTTAGGTATTCTCCAGTCCACAGTTAGACAAGTTGCCTACAAATGGGGACGATTTACTACTATGACTACTCTTCCAAGAAGTGGGTGAAGTGGGTGGCCAGCCAAGTTGAGTTCAAAAGCACAATTCAGAATGTGCAATGATATACAGAACCCTAGAAACCTAGAGTAGCAGCTAAAAGGCTTGAAGGAATCATTGGAACTGGTTAACATTTCTGTTCATGAGTCTACCATACACAGATCATAACTACTTTCCCAAAACAACATCACTGCACGCCTGAAGTTTGCCAAAGAGCACCTTGACGCTCCACAACGCTACTGGGAAAATGTTTTGTGGCTTGATGAAACTAAGGTTGAACTGTTTGGGAATAACCCACAGCGCTATGTATGGCTTAAAAATGGCACTGCATACCGACATGAAAAAAACCCATCATAATGGTGACTCTGAGGCTGCTTTGCTGCCTCGGGACCTGGACCAGTTGCCATCATTGAGGGGAAAATGATTTCTCAAGTTTATCAAGGTATCTTACAGAATAATATCAGGGTGGCTGTCCACCAGTTGAAGCTCAGTAGAAGTTGGGTGTTGCTGCAGTACAATGACCCTAAACATCAAAGTAAATTCTTTACAGAATGGCTTTAAAAAAATATGCCTTTTAGAGTGGCCCAGTCAGAGTCCAGACCTGAATCCAACAGAGGTTCTGTGGAACGACCTGAAGATGGCCGTTCAAACCAGACATCCTAAAAATATGGTTGAACTGAAGCAATTCTGTAAGGAAGAATGGTCCAAAATTCCTCCTGAATGTTGTGCAGGTCTGATCAGAAGCTACAGGACGCACCTGTTGAAGGTTATTGCTGCCAAAGCACGTTTGACCAGTTATTAAAACCAAGGGTTCACTTACTTTTTCCACCAGCACTGTGAATGTTCAATGGATGTGTCCAATAAAGACCTGAAATATTATAATTCTTTGTGTGGCATTAGGCCAAGCACATTGTGCTTGTCTATACTTGGAACTTAGATGTAGATCAGGTCACATTTTAGGACCAATTAATGTAGAAAACCAGGTAATTCTAAAGGGTTCACATACTTTTTCTTGCAACTGTATAAAGCTCTTTTCTCATCTTACTGATCTGTCCAAGCTCTTTTAATTACCAGCCTCTATTGTTTGGAATACAGAAACAGTCAGATTAGAATCACCAATTAACCTAACCTGTTAGAGTATCTTTCGATGCAAAAACGTGCTTTGCAAAAAACTACCATCAAAGTTTTCTTTTCAAATTGATAGGATTAATTCCTTTTAAACAATGCTAGAATGGTTTTGATTGCTGAATGTGAATCAAAGATTTAAGCTGCATGTCCATCAAACGCGTTTTTTGTCAGTGGACTGCCTGAAACCTCTTTTTTACAGCGCTTATGCGCCGCGCTCTGGAAAAAAAAGTCTGAGGCCTGTATCCTAGCAACAGCTTGTCACTCACAGCTCAGCACTTCCGCTTTCCCATCGAGACTTTCTACTTATTTTTTAATAGCATTCTCTAAATAACAATGGACAGGAAACACATTCTGGCACTGGCAGCAGCTCTGGATGCAAAATATGATGACATGGAAAGGAAAACAAGAGTCTGGGTACATGACATCAACTGGTCGAGGAAACAGCTGGGAGAGTAGCACTAACTTGTACAGGCGTTGCGCCTTGACAGTGCCCGTTTCGAGGAGTATCTTAGATTGACTAGGAGTCAGTTTGAACTGGTTTTGGAGAAGACTGGCCCATCAATTTTTTGGATGCAAACTAATTACACAGAGCCCTTCTGAGCTGAGTGTCACGCCGCGCCGCTCATCAGCGGCGCCACCTGCACGCACACCTGCACATCATCAGCGGCGAGGGATTTAAGCCGCCTCGCCCTGGGCTTCGGCCTGAAGCCGTCAGACTTCCCTACGCATCGCTGTGAGTTCCCTTTCATTCTCAGCTGATCATTCCGGTAAGAAGATCTTACCTTTTTTCTCCTCCAAGTCTGCTCCCCTGTGCACAGGTGGATTTCCCGGCAGCGGACTACTCCTCTCCATCGCCTGTTCCTCGCTGCTGCACCGGGCTTTCCAGGTGGCTGTCTACCGGACCTCGTCCCTTGCTGTGCCAGTCATCCGTCCTGTCCAAGTAAGCTCCTCTCTCGCTTATATATCTCCTGTGTTGGTGTGTGCCCGTCACCCTTCTCCCTGTGCTTTTCCCATAGGGTTGTCCGGCTGTACGGCCTCCTGCCTCTGTGCTCGAAGCAGACGCCGCCACCAACACATTCACATCTCACAGATACACATTCATACACTCCTGTTGTTAATAAAGCTATTTGAGCTACTCTGAGCCTGTGTGTGTGCGTCTCCTGAGCCGTGCGTTATGTTAGTACGGCTTCAGCAGAGCGGCTCGGCAGACGGCGGGCTCGCACACCGGCTTACCACTCTCGAGGCTCGAGTGGACCAAGTAGCTTTTCAGCAACAGGTGATTTTTAATCAGTTGATTATTATAAATAACCGATTGGACCGCTTGGACCCCCAACAGCCGTTCCCCCCGGCTCGTCAGGGTGGCGCGGCTCCTGCTGCTCCAGCGGCCGTCCAGCAGGCTCCGGATGCACCGGCTCGGCTCACGCCCATTCCAACCCCCGCCCGCTTTAGCGGTAAGCTCGGCGGAGCGCGGGGGTTCATAATGCAGTGTGAGTCCGTTTTCCACCGTGTGCCCGGAGACTTTCCCTCAGATCATAGCCGAATTGGTTATATCGGGAATCTCCTAGAGCGGCGAGCATTAACCTGGACCTACGCCGTTATGGCGAGGCCCAGTTATGCCACCCTCACGTATGACCAATTCGTGAGACGCTTCCTGGAGGTCTTTGACCACTCTCTTACCGAGACGGTCCAGGTCGATCGGCTTCTCAGCCTCCAGCAGGGAAGCCGGTTGGCAGCGGACTATGCGGTCGACTTCCGGGTAGCGGCGGAGGAATTGGGCTGGGAGGAACGCTCCCTCTGTGGCCTTTTCCTCCGCAGCCTCAACGATGATCTGAGGGATGAGCTGGCTGGGCGGGATATCCCGGAGACTCTAGCGGAGCTAACATCCCTAGCGATCAGTTTGGATAACAGGCTGCGCGAGCGCTCCTCGGGGCGGAAGTCGTCTTCTTCTCGCCCTCGTGGAGTCTTGCCGCGCCTGTTCCAAGCTCGCCCCTGGCGACGCCGCCACCATCGTGCCGAGGAGTCGGAGCCGATGGTGACGGGTTGGACAAAGCTTTCCCCTGCGGAGAGACAACGCCGCTGTGAGTTGGATCTCTGCATGTATTGCGGAGATGACCAACACACGGTGAAGCTTTGCCCACGGAAAGCCAGTCGGCGGGGTCCGCGAGTCACTGTAGGGGGCCTCGCGGATGTCAATCGGTTAAGTCCCCTCACACAATTGAAACTGCCCATCCGTTTTTGTCACAACTCCACTGGGCATCTCACCCACGCACTGGTGGATTCGGGCGCGGAGGGCAGTTTTATTTCACAAAGCCTGGCAACCCGATTGGGCATCCGCTGTCAGGCACTAAGGAACCCTATCTCCCTGGTCAACCTCTCTCGTGCCTCCCTGGGGAGAGTAACACACCAGACCATCCCCGTCCCGGTTATTATCTCTGGAAACCACCGGGAGGAGATGACCTTTTACGTCCTGCCCAACTCTGTGTCGCCCGTCATCCTGGGGTATCCCTGGCTACGCCTCCACAACCCCGTTTTGGATTGGAAGTCCGCCGGGGTGTCGGCATGGAGCACGTTCTGCATGAGCACCTGTCTACAGTCCGCTGCTTGCTCTCCGTCCGCTTCTCCTTCACCTACGGACGCTGCGCCCCCGGACCTGTCCCTGGTGCCATTGGAATTTCACGACCTGGGTATGGTATTCAGCAAGTCCAAGGCGATGTCTCTCCCTCCTCATAGGCCCTATGACTGTGCAATCAACCTCCGCCAGGGGGCACCCTTACCCTCTGGGCGACTCTACAGTCTGTCGGCGCCGGAGAAGGAGACCATGAACTCTTACCTCAAGGAGTCGCTGAGTGCTGGGATAATCCGCCCATCGTCATCACCTGTGGGGGCAGGATTCTTCTTCGTCGGTAAGAAGGACGGATCCCTCCGTCCTTGCATTGACTATCGTGCCCTTAACGACATTACGGAGAAGGATCGCTACACCCTGCCCCTCATGGACACTGCTTTCCACTCCATCCAGGGGGCGACTTGGTTCACCAAGCTGGATCTACGCAGCGCATACCACCTCGTCCGGATCCGGGAGGGAGATGAGTGGAAGACAGCCTTCCGTACCCCGAACGGCCACTTCGAATACTTGGTGATGCCGTTCGGGTTGACCAACGCTCCAGCCGTCTTTCAGCGCCTCATCAATGACGTCCTCCGGGATTTCATTGGCCTTTTTGTGTTCGTCTACCTGGATGACATTCTCATCTTCTCCAAGTCCAGGGACGAGCACCAGGTCCACGTGAGGCGGGTCCTCCAAAGACTGCTGGAAAACCGGTTGTACGTGAAGGCCGAGAAATGCGAGTTTTACGCGAAGACAACATCCTTCCTCGGGTTCATCATCTCCCACGACCAGGTGCTTCCGGACCCAGAGAAGGTGAAGGCGGTGGTGGAATGGCCCACACCTGCATCAAGAAAGCAGGTGCAGCAGTTCATTGGGTTTGCGAACTTCTACCGCCGCTTCGTCCCAAATTTTGGCACCATCGTCGGCCCGCTGACCCGCCTCACGTCCCCTAAGGTCCCGTTCCGGTTGACCGAAGAGGCCGCGGCTGCCTTTCAGGCGCTGAAGGCGGAGTTCTCCTCCTCCCGGGTCCTTAGCCAAGTCAACCCTGCGCTGCAGTGCATCGTGGAAGTGGACGCTTCGGACACAGGAGTGGGGGCGGTGCTATCCCTGCGGTCGCCAGATGACGGAGTCAAACGGCCCTGCGCCTTCTTCTCCCGGCACTTGTCCCCGGCGGAGCGGAATTACGACGTGGGGGACAGAGAGCTCCTCGCCATCAAGCTCGCGCTACAGGAGTGGCGTCACTGGCTAGAGGGGGCGGACCTGCCGTTCGTGGTCCTGACGGACCACAAGAACTTGGAGTACCTTAGATCTGCCAAGTACCTGAATGCCCGCCAGGCGCGCTGGTCCTTGTTCTTTGCCAGGTTCCAATTTAACATCACCTTCAGGCCTGGCTCCAAGAACGGCCTGCCCGACGCCCTCTCTAGGCAATTCGCCCCTGAGGAGTCGGAGGACATGGTCCACACCATCCTACCCAGGTCGTGCGTCGTGGGAGCCGTCACCTGGGACATTGAGAGCAAGATCCGGAAGGCGCAGGAAGTGGAACCTGACCCTGGCAGCGGACCGGAGGGGAGGCTGTTCGTGCCATCCACGGTTCGGGGGGAGGTCATCCACTGGTTGCACACATCCAAGCTCACCTGTCACCCTGGCTCCTCCCGGATGATTTACTTCCTCCAGCGGTCCTTCTGGTGGCCGGGCCTGCGGAGGGACGCTGCCCGCTACGCCCGGGCCTGTCCAGTGTGTGCCACCAACAAATCGGGTAATGCCCCTCCAGCGGGTTTGCTCCAGCCTCTGCCCGTCCCCGGCAGGCCCTGGTCGCATATCGCCCTGGATTTCGTCACCGGACTCCCAGTCTCAAACACCTACGACACCGTCCTGACCACCGTGGACCGCTTCTCCAAGGCGGCACACTTCGTCCCCCTACGAGGTCTCCCAACTGCCCTGGAGACGGCGGACCTCCTAATCCAGCACGTGGTCAGGCTGCATGGGATTCCGGTGGACGTGGTCTCGGACCGGGGGCCCCAATTTGCTTCAGAGGTTTGGAGGTTGTTCTGCAACTCCCTGGGAGCCAAGGTGAGCCTCTCCTCCGGCCATCACCCCCAAACCAACGGGCAGTGTGAGCGGACCAACCAGGAGCTGGAGGCTGTGCTCCGCTGTGTCACAGCGTCCAAACCAACGTCCTGGAGTAACCACCTTGCCTGGGTTGAATACGCCCATAACACCGCTCGCTCTTCTGCTACTGGGATGTCCCCCTTTAAGGCATCCCTGGGTTACGACCCCCCTCTGCTCCCGGCGCAGGAGAGTGAGGTAACTGTCCCCTCAGTACGGGCGCATCTCAGGCAGTTCCGCTCCATCTGGGCGTCAGCGCGCAATGCGCTTTTACACACGGCGGAGCGCAACAGAGCCGTGGCGGACCGGCACAGAAGACCTGCCCCGGCGTACAGAGTTGGTCAGCAAGTCTATGTGTCGACCCAGGACGTGATTTTAAAGGGCGAGAGGAGGAAGCTGGCACAGCGTTTTATGGGCCCATACCCCATCACCAGGATCATTAACCCGGTGGCTGTGCATGTAGCTATTCCCCCCTCCCTCCGCATCCACCCCACCTTCCACGTGTCCAAGGTGAAGCTGGCAGTCTCCGACCCCCTTTGCCCTCCTCCTGCTGCGCAACCCGCGCCCCGGATGATTGATGGCCATCCGGCCTGGCCCGTCTCCTCCATCCTGGACTCCCGGCGCTGGCGTCGTGGGTTGCAGTACTTGGTGGACTGGGAGGGCTATGGGCCTGAACATCAGCAGTGGGTACCCTCGTCGTTTGTGTTAGACCCATCGCTCATCGCTAATTTCCACCGAGCGCACCCAGAGAAGCCATCGCCAGGAGGCGCTGCTAGAGGGGGGAGCACTGTTACGCCGCGCCGCTCATCAGCGGCGCCACCTGCACGCACACCTGCACATCATCAGCGGCGAGGGATTTAAGCCGCCTCGCCCTGGGCTTCGGCCTGAAGCTGTCAGACTTCCCTACGCATCGCTGTGAGTTCCCTTTCATTCTCAGCTGATCATTCCGGTAAGAAGATCTTACCTTTTTTCTCCTCCAAGTCTGCTCCCCTGTGCACAGGTGGATTTCCCGGCGGCGGACTACTCCTCTCCATCGCCTGTTCCTCGCTGCTGCACCGGGCTTTCCAGGTGGCTGTCTACCGGACCTCGTCCCTTGCTGTGCCAGTCATCCGTCCTGTCCAAGTAAGCTCCTCTCTCGCTTATATATCTCCTGTGTTGGTGTGTGCCCGTCACCCTTCTCCCTGTGCTTTTCCCATAGGGTTGTCCGGCTGTACGGCCTCCTGCCTCTGTGCCCGAAGCAGACGCCGCCACCAACACATTCACATCTCACAGATACACATTCATACACTCCTGTTGTTAATAAAGCTATTTGAGCTACTCTGAGCCTGTGTGTGTGCGTCTCCTGAGCCGTGCGTTATGTCACTGAGTAGTCGATGGTCAAAATTTTGTTTATTTTTACATCTATTTTTGTAAAACTCATGCTGAGATATGCTCAACACAAGGTTTCCTTTTCTCATAAATGACCGTCAGTATATGATAACATTTCACATTTGAGGTATTTCCATTTTTTTTGCAGTCATCAACTGTACAAATTCAATCATGTACAAACTGTGATCATGGTATCCTTTCAGTGTCAGGTCAGAGAGTGCCGGGTTGTCTGATGCAACAAAGATCAAGATCTACCCCACCATCGGACCATTCTATTCTTCCTGTATTGCAACCTATGTCCTGCCCTTCCTTAATTCCGATTGGCTGGTTAGAAAGGTTTGACATTGAGAGCACAGCTGTACTCTAAAAAGTTTAACTTTTTTCAGCTGCCAACGCCCTGAGTGCCGCAACAAAAAACAGTCACCGCTGAGAGTGTTTTAGCGCCGAGGGCACTCAGCACTTTGTACACTGGACTACATTGAATTCAGAATGAATAGAAAATAGTCGCCCACAGCAGAAAAAACACATTTGATGGACACATAGCCTAATGGTGTTAAACTACAATACACCTCAGCTGGAGTCAGAGTCAGCTCTGACTCGATGGTAGTTTGAAATTTAGAAACTTTTTTCATGTATTTAGAGTGATTCTGGATCAAGATCTTTGTAATTTCTGTCTGTGCGATCTGCAATCAGGTGAGTTGATGAACAAACTGAAGGCACATGGGTGTAAGCATGTATTTCAGTGCTTACCTGTGCTGAGAAGCAGAAGGACCTTCATGGAGAGGAATTCATCGTAGGTTAGCTGCAATCGAACAAACTCCTGGCTCACCTGCCTCATGCCCAGACAGAGGTCATACATGGCCGACTGCTGCATGCGCTCCCTAAAGAAAGAAGACACAAAAAAATGCAGCACAACCGATGTATTAGACTGTTCTGCTGTTGCTGGTTTTCTACAATTCACATAAGTGATACCGTAACTCCCAGCTCACGCCTGTGTTCTATCTTTGTTGTAACTAACTTGATAATTGGCTTCCTCACTTTATTCCAGCCAGACCAGTTTTGTTCAGTGTTTCACACAGTGCAGTGAAGGATTCTGGTAGTCTGGGCTAAGAGCAGAATACCAAATCCCCTCAGATTGCAGAGTGCTGTGTACTGTATCACAGCACAGATGCACCACATTTTCAGGACTGTGACAGACCCAAAACAACCTGAGATCTCACCCATGAAACCCTTTTTTAAAGAATGTGTAATTCTATATGACAAATACATGAACATATGCTGATAATACACATTATGTTTACTAACTGCAATTAGCCATGTCTAATACTTTGTCAGTCTCATTCTCTTTTGCGTGCATTTTATCAGCAAAATATCACTGCTTGCAACACAGAGTTATGAGGAATGATGAAGAAATGGCTCACAGGCCAACCGTTACCTGCAGATGCCACAGATTCCCGAGCTTTACTACTCTCTGCTGTAAATCACCATCACATGAGGGCAACAGTAATTAAATACAAGTTGTGTGCATGACACGACACGAAGGAGGCTGGAGTTTTAGCCACATTACAGTGACACCACATCATTACATAGACAGCAAGGGTGGAGACTTCACACTGGTACCAACTACACTGAACATTTTCTAAAAAAGGACTAAAGCAGCCAAATAAAAAATGAGGGCATAATTCTCCCATTAAAGGAACATAACACTTTACAGTATTTACTGCACAGCTGTAGGCTCCACTAAATAACAGATACATTTTGATGTCTGATCACGCCCGGTTCCCTGCTGAGCAGAGCTGTGTATGTGAGCAGCTTTGCAAACAGCAGCATAATATCATTTGATACAACTTTGGGCTTGAGTTTCTAAAGTCTCCGCACGTTTTCCCCCAATCTCTCTCTCCCTCCCTTCCTCTATTCCTGAAATCAATTCTGCTGAATCACTGTCCAAAATTTGCAGCTGGTTGGAGGAGGAAAAAGGAAAAAGCAGAAATCTCTCTCCTTCCCTCTCCATTTCCAAGTTTTCTGTATCTGTGTCTTGGTCTCTCTGTCTTTCCTAGTCTGGAACTTTCTCTTTTTTTGTTTTGAAGATAAAAGATTCAAGACCGAGCAGACAACTGAAAGGACTGACTCAATGAAGCTTGCAATAGACATGTCCCACATGAAAATGCCACAATCTCCTATTTTTTTTAAAATCAGTTTTAAGAAATGCACAAATTCTCAGAAATATATTCATAATTGTGCAAGCTAAAATGGTCTCTGACTACTGATCATTGAAGCTTTTTAAACCCAAGCCTCTGAGTGAGCAACAGTTTGTTTGATTGGCAGCTGAGCTGGCACAGGAACAGTGCCACAATGTAAACGATACTGTACTGCTTACTACAGCCGACAAGCCAAGAACAGATACAAACAGATGAAACAGAACAAAATGAATATCTTCATAAGTACCTTAACATTTTGGTTAACTGGGGATTTTAAATTGACTGTAGGTGTGAATAGACTGGCAATGGACCAGGTGTACACTGACTCTCGGCAAATGACCCAACGAGGGTAAAATAGTAAAAAACAAAAAAAACCCAACTAATGGAGACTGTTGTATAAATGCTGCTTTTTAATATTTATAAATCATTCACCACCTGCCATACCCCCCCCCCCCACACACACACAAATGCACACAAGATTTCACATTTTTACCTTGTGTTTAATGTAAATTGCAGATTTTACAGTGATAGCTAAGTGGCTGGGCAGTCTATTCTGAAATTATGTTCAGATGGATTTTTCCATATATTATCTATGGCTGTCATATGACATGAGAGCAAATGTGGCTTGTCGTCAGCAGTAAGCTCTAATTGGCAAGCGTTGAGTTGTAGCCAACTTTAACCAAGAGAGAGCACTTGTTTCGACCTTTTTCCACCATTAACTCAAACTTAAACTGTTCAACTGTGAGAGCTATTGTTGTTAGGGCTGGCTGGCCTGCCAGACCCAAACTGGAAAAAGACCAGACTACATAAAACGTACGGGTGAATCTGTGGGGACTGAAGGAAGGAGCATACAGTGGTGTGAAAAAGTACTTGCCTCCTTCCTGATTTCTCATTTTTTTTTGGGATGTTTGTCACACTTAAATGTTTCAGATCATCAAACAAATTTAAATAGTAGACAAAGATAACACAAGTAAACACAAAATGCAGTTTTTAAATGAAGGTGTTTGTTATTAAGGGGGGAAAACAAGTCCAAACCTACATGGCCCTGTGTGAAAAAGTGATCCCCCCCTTCCCGTTAAAACATAAATTAACTGGTTTATCACATCTTTGGAAAGCTGAGTTCAATTTCTCCAGCCACACCCAGGCCTGATTATTGTCACACCTGTTCTCAATCAAGAAATCACTTAAACAGGGACTACCTGACAAAGTGGAGTAGACCAAAAGATCCTCAAAAGCTAGACATCATGCTGCGATCCAAAGAAATTCAGGAACAAATGAGAAACAAAGTAAGTGAGATCAGTCAGGAAAAGGTTATAAAGCCATTTCTAAAGCTTTGGGACTCCAGCGAACCGCAGTGAGAGCCATGATCCACAAATGGTAAAAACATGGAACAGTAGTGAACCTTCCCAGAAGTGGGCGGCTGACCAAAATTATCCCATGAGCGCAGCAACGGCTCATCCAAGAGGTCACAAAAGACCCCACAACAACATCCAAAGAACTGCAGGCCTCACTTGCCTCAGTTAAGATCAGTGTTCATGACTCCACCATAAGAAAGAGACTGGCCACAACTGGCCTGCATGGCAGAGTTCTCACATGAAAACCACTCATGAGCAAAAAGAACATAAAGGCTCGTCTCAGTTTTGCCAGAAAACATCTTGATGATCCCCAAGAGTTTTGGGAAAATACTCTGTGGACTGATGAGACAAAAGGTGAACTTTTTGGAAGGTGTGTCCCATTACATCTGGCGTAAAAGTAACACAGCATTTCAGAAAAGGAACATCATACCAACAGTAAAATATGGTGGTGGTAGTGTGATGGTCTGGGGCTGTTTTGCTGCTTCAGGACCTAGAAGACTTGCTGTGGTAAATGGAACCATGAATTCTGCTGTCTACCAAAAAATCCTGAAGGAGAATGTCTGGCCATCTGTTCGTGAGGCTTAAGAAAAACAAAATGAAGACTTTGGAGTGGCCTAGTCAAAGTTCTGACCTGAATCCGATTGAGATGCTGTGGCATGACCTTAAAAAGGCGGTTCATGCTCGCAAACCCTCCAATGTGGCTGAATTACAACAATTCTGCAAAGATGAGAGGGCCAAAATTCCTCCACAACGCTGAAAGAGACTCTTTGCCAGTTACTGCAAATGCTTGATTGCAGTTGTTGCTGCTAAGGGTGGCCCAACCAGTTATTAGGTTTAGGGGGTGATCACTTTTTCACACAGGGCCATGTAGATTTGGATTTTTTTTCCCTTAATAAACACCTTCATTTAAAAACTGCATTTTGTGTTTACTTGTGTTATCTTTGTCTTGTGGGGGCATGGTGTTGGACTTCTCCTCCCAGGGAGCAATAGAGCGAAAGAGGAGGTGTCACAGGGGGGTATCAGATGGGACAGTAAAGACTATGCACCCCCCGGGGAGAGGAGTAAATGCCGGGCAACTGGGAGGATGGTGTGAAAGTGGCAGCGGCGTTATGTCATGTTAATGTGCCACACAGGCTTTGTTGTAGACATAATGTGTTATGGTCGGAAGGTCCGGGTCTCCATGCATGGGAATAAAGACATAAAAGAGGGATGCACAGAGACCTGGGGAGATCTTTTTTACTATACTGTTTGTTGGAGAAAGAATAAAGTCTTGTGTCGTTCAGCTCATTGCCTCGCCTGCATCCTTTCTCCACACTGGTGACCCCAAGACGTGCCATGGAGACGGTTTCTGGTGGACTCCGGCTCCCAGAAGAGCCTCATCCTGCCGGTCAACGCAGACAGGGTGGCAGGGGGCAGTGGTCCTGAGCTGACGGCCGCCAATGGATCCACCATCAGGACATTTGGTGAACGGACACTGACAATATGCTTACACGGACGCAACTTTCAGTGGAACTTTGTGGTAGCTGCATGTTCCGCCCCCATTTTTGGTGCAGATTTTTTATGTGCTTATGGATTATTAGTTAATGTGGCTAATAGGACATTAGTAGATGCTGTCTCTTTTGCCTGTCTGCCCTGTACAGCTCAGGGAGCGAGGTCAACAAAACTGGCTAACGTTATAGCTCCAGGGGGTAAGTACCAACAGTTACTCGCTCAGTTCCCAGCACTCATGGTCCCGACGTTTTCTGCTACGATAACGAAACACGGGGTCAAACATTTCATAACTACAAAAGGGCCACCGGTATTCGCACAACCTCGATGCCTGGATGCAGCTAAACTGGCCAGCACGCACAAGGAGTTCGACAACTTAGAACAGCAGAGTTTTTGGGCATCGTCAAGCCCAAAAACTCCTGTAGTGCCCTGGGGGTCAAAATTCACCGCACTACCGCGTACAACCCCCAGGCCAACGGGTTATGCAAGCGTTTTCATAGGTCGCTTAAAGCAGCACTCAGAGCTTCGCTCACGGACACAAATTGGGTCGACCGCCTGCCTTGGGTTCTTTTAGGGTTGCGCTCCGTGCCTAAGGAGAATTTGGCAGCCTTCCAAGCAGAACTCATTTTTTCTCAGCTGCTGCGGATCCCCGGAGAGTTTTTACCGGAAAACCCCACGCCCGAGGCTGATCCATGCGCGCAATTTTTACACAGTATGAAGGCTGTGAGCATACTGAACCCGGCCCACCATTGTTTTCCCTGTACATTCATCCCAAAAAGCTTGCAGAATGCCAGTTTTGTTTTTGTCAGGCATGATGAACACCAGACCCCGCTGCACCCACCGTACGACAGACCGTGCAGGGTGTTGGAACCTGGGGCGAAACAATTTGTGTTAGACTTGGGGGGACGTAGGGAGACCGTCTGCATTGACAGGATGAAGCCCGCTTTTGTATTGGCAGACGAGCAGGTGGTGTTGGCCTAAGCTCCCTGGCACGGACGCCCACCGTTGGTGGCTCCGTAAGTTGGTGATCCCTCGGCAGGGACCTGCGCTTGTGAAGCCGATGTGTTTTCTCCCCCTCCCTTTTTCCCTCCACAGACTGACGTGCCCTCCTGTACACCCCGCCAGCAGGGAGGTTCGACTGGATCGGCGTCAACCCGCTACAGCTGCTATGGGCGCCAGCTCAAGCCCAAAGGGGGGAGGGGGGCTAGTGCCCTTTCTGGGTGTTCAGGGGGGAGGTGGCTGTGTGGGGGCAGGGTGTTGGACTTCTCCTCCCAGGGAACAATGGACCGAAAGAGGAGGTGTCACTGGGGGGTATCAGACGGGACAGTAAAGACTATGCGCCCCCGGGAAGGGGAGTAAATGCCAGGCCGCTGGGAGGATGGTGTGAGAGTGTCACCGGCATTATGTCATGTTAATGTGTCACACAGGCTTTGTTCTTGGCATAATGTGTTATGGTCGGAAGCTCTGGGTCTCCATGCATGGGACTAAAGATATAAAACAGGGATGCACAGAGACCCGGGGAGATCTTTTGCTATACTGTTTACTGGAGAAAGAACAAAGTCTTGTGTCGTTCAGCTCGTTGCCTTGCCTGCATCCTTTCTCCACAGTCTAAAATTTAAATTTGTTTGATGATGTGAAACATTTAAGTGTGACAAACATACAAAAAAATGAGAAATCAGGAAGGGGGCAAACACTTTTTCACACCACTGTACACCTTATTGTTCTCTCATACATGCTTGGCAAAAAAGTTTCCTTTGAGTTCTTTAAAATATGCAACTACTCCATACACCAGACTACCTAGACTGTGAGCTGATAAGCACACACAGTGTGGTGAGGACTGGGGTTTTGACAGTCCCAACCCCTATGCTGTCCCGGACTGGCATGATTTGAAGTTAGAAAACTACTATGTACCCACATTTGACTGAATTATCAATGACTTGGAAGCAACAACAAGCACATACTCTTTGACCCAAAAAACACAGCAGGGATGACCGTGACAAACAGAGTACCCTGACAGAGCAGGAGGCATGTGACCAACATCAAGACACCACCAACAGCCAGTCTGCATTTTCTGCTCCCGCTCTATCAAACTTAAAACCAGACCCATCTGTCAAAGGGAAGGACCGAAGTACAGAAACCAACCGCATTCCTCTTAGTAACAAATGTCCATTATCAAAGCATTCATGCTCATCCTTTTTCTTTATTAATATTTCTTAGAACTAGGACTCATTTGCAACCCAACTTTCAATCGGATTTTTATTTTTTTTTTGTCCTCTGGCTACTCCCTCACAGTGCATCTCCATCTTACATTGTGATGATTCGCAAGTTGACTTGGCAGGATTTTTATGCCAGATGCTCTTCCTGACACAACCCTGCCTATTTATCTGGGCCTGGGACCGACACAGGAAGTAGCTGTGGCTACTGTGTTACCTGTGGCTGGGTAACCAACTTTCCTTCCCCCATTCCATTATGCTGAGCACCAAGCTAGAAGGTAGAAAGTACCATTTTTTATATGGTCTTTAGTATGACCCCAGCCAGGGCTTGAACCCACGACCTCCCGGTTATGGGGCGGATGCTCTACCACTCAGCTCTACCACTCAGCCACCACGCCAACTTTCAAATGGGATAAATCAATAAATTTGTCCCAACATTAGATTTTCTAACTTCAGGCATCCAAAGTACCAAACACAACTCTAAATACACATTGATCCACTTGACATTAAATTGATTATACGATCAGAAGATCTGTAGACTGAGTACTAAAGGCACGCTGATGCACACACAGTCCCACAAAGTCCGTTAGCGACGGAGCACAATACTGCTTATGCTGTTGTTGCTGCTATTTGTTTATTTATTTTATTCAGGACAAACTGACCCACTGACATTGACTTATACAAGCTATTAGCTGGAGCTTTTAAACCTGCCTCTGACTCAACCTGTTCCTCTACAGCCGACTGCATACAGAGGTTACCATTCTCCCATTTTTGATTAATTCTATAACATTCAATTCATCACTGGCTATGCTCCACAGCTCCAATCAGAAAGACCCAAATACTGTACTTTTCTCCCCCACATGCTCTCCTGTTCAAACTTATTAAAACAGATCAAGTGGGCTATTGACTTTGGTTGCTAGGCTTCGACGGTCTGTGCCTGATGCAATTAAAGGACTATCAAAATGTACAAAAGTGTTTCTGCGTAAAGTGACAGTACTGAAGGAAATCCAGATGGAGAAATATGACTAATACAGTCTGAGAGCAAAATGTATTACCACAAAGACTTAGTATGGCAACCGAAAAGCTTTTCAGTATTTTAATGTAAAGTCAGTGATAATAATACAGCACAGAAGTATTGTTTATGTGTGCGTTTATCCATCATATGCAG
Organism: Pholidichthys leucotaenia; assembly: GCA_020510985.1. NCBI lineage: Eukaryota > Metazoa > Chordata > Actinopteri > Cichliformes > Pholidichthyidae > Pholidichthys > Pholidichthys leucotaenia. The sequence continues at coordinate 213,241,465 of CM035848.1, forward strand.
AAGAGCAGAAAATAAAGATTAAAACCAATCAGAACCTGTGTGGTCAACCAATTACTGTACCTACACTAATCATCTGCTCTGTGCCTTTTCACAAAAACAAGACATTTTACTCCTGGAAGAACTTTGAGAAAATGCAGAAGTTGCTGTGAATGAGTGTCATTTAATGTCTGCGGCATTCTGCAGATATAGAAGTGAGGACATACTCGTTAAAGATGAGGTCAGGGGCGAAGTAGAGCATCTGTCCATTGGTGTGTTTGTAGGAGCGCCAGCTGAGGCTAAAGGAGGACAGACACATCCATGAGTACTGGATCAGGGTGATTTGGTCCTCAATGGGCAGGCTCCGGAAACCTAACGCACAAGAACATGCACACATAAGACACTGATGAAGCCTGACGAGGAGGAGCAATATATCTAAATGTAGGAGACAACACAGAGGAAGTGATCTAATTTGGACTTAAGTACCACCTTAACCGGTGTTTGTATAGCCAGGCATGTGTTTGTGTGTGTGCTTACAGTGTGTACACAGCATTTTTATTACAGCGGCTTTTCTTGTCCCCATTAATTTTTTTGTTTACACATGATAAAGTTTTCACCCATTCTTTTATCATGTAAATCCCACAATGCCTGCAGCTATTGGTATGTCATCTATGGAGCTCCAAAAATAGATCCACATGGGAAACATGCCAAACTCTTAATCAAACTCTGGCAGGGAACTCCTCCACATGCAAAACACACAGGCCGACTGAGGACAGGCAAAGTGACTTATCAGAGCTTAAGGTCTATTTCAGTCCATGTGCATGTCGATCAGCCAAAACAATGATTTCTATAATAATATACTGTATGTGTGAAAGTTATTTTACATTCCAGGCTCAGGGGCGTTTAACTGTTATCCTTGTCTAAGTTATTCAAATATGCATCTTGCTGATGTAAGCCTTCACTAACAGCACACAAGTCTGAGACTTTCTTTGAACATGTTGTTGGCACTGACATTAGTGGCCCCTGCTGCCCTGCGCGTTAGCTACACTACATCCCAATGTAAACTGAATGCAGGCGGTGGCATATCTGAAAGTCGAAGGTACTCATTTTGACCCTTCTGTCTGGCTTCTATTTATACGTCCGGATATGGCAAGCAGACACCGTGGTGGTATCAAATATTTGCAATACAGCAAATTAAACAGGCTCAAAGTGCTACCTGTGAGGCATCTTTCAATATTTCTCCCACAGACTGGCATTTTAGAGGAACTTGCTTATCCCTTCTCAAACACCATTTTTCCATCTTCTTCCCCTACTGTTGTTTATTCGTCAAAATTAATAAGGAAAACGTTACATCTGGCAGCGGTGATCTGTTTAGAAATCCTAATCTCGATTCTATTTAATGGTAAAATAGGATTCAGTCTAATCTTGTTGTTGCTTTGCAGAATAATTTCCTGGCTTAATATTTAAAATTCAAATTGCACGCGCTGACAGAATTAGGAGAATTTTACAAGTATAAAAACATAAAGTGTAGATGTCAGCATGTTATCTTCCTGAAAACCTACCTCATAATTACAGTACAGAATCTTGTCTTATTTTTTAGGCTGATATTTTTAACCCCTTGTTTTGATTCTTCCATAAACAGAATTTTAATTCTTTTCTTAGCTAAACATAACATTATAAAAAGAAAAAAAAAAATCAACAAGCACCATTGTAAAAATGCTCAGAATTACCAACAATTTTGTGTATTTTTACTACAAAATATCATTTTTTTCTGCTATATTCCAACATGCACAAATCTTTATGGCACAATTCCAACATCTTTTTTTAAACATAAAACCTCTCTTAAACAGTACTTAGGCCTCAGCCTAGTGGTCACTAACCTGGAAGTACTTTGGCCCACTTCACCAAGCGTACCATCTGCTTTCCAGCAAGGCGGTTGAGACTGGATAGCAGGTGGTTGGTGGTGTCAGGCTGTGTGTTGTCATAGCCCGAGTACACCACTTCAGGCTCGATCAGCTCCAACACGCTGCAGATGGAGGGTGGCAGAAAAGGTGTGACCACCGCAGGCCCATGGGGCACCAGGGCATTGGCAGCGCTGGCACTCAGCTCTTTCTCCGAGGACAGGTAACCGCCTCCAACGCCACCTGTGGCAGTCTGGCCATCCTTAGTGCCCTGCAGGTCTTCGCCGACTCCCTTCAGCTTCAGCTTCTTGGACTTTCGTGCTGCGGGGAACACAACAGCCTTTGAGGACACAGTGGTGACAAGGATTTATAAAGTTTCTTATAGACATAGGTATTTGAGAGCAAAAATAAATAAGCTTCTACAGAATTGCACTTATACAGAATATTGGATTACACAATCTTCAATGTAATTTTTATTTCAGCAATTGACCCTGCCAGATGCATAAATATGCATGCACAGAGACTGCTCTCCAATGGAAAACAATAGACATTTTTACCAAAAAGAAGTCCTACCGACAGTTATGTCTTGAAAGAAAGTGAACTGCCTTGTTTGTTAAAATAAATGAATAAATGAAATGAATATTAGCAGGGTGTTAATGGTGTAATGTGTCTAGAATAGATCCTTACACTGCTCTAACCCCAACCATTAATTTAATCTCAACTGAGTAATTTAAGTGTGTAACCCTTACTATTACTCTAACTGTAACCACTCACATATTTCATGTGAACTATAAATGAAATGAACCTGGAAGTTAAAATGAAAAAAGACAGTAAAAACAAAAAGGGGTGGGGGGGGCGGCTAGAAATGGAAACGAGTCTGATGCATGGGAGAGTGGTTTTTATTCCTTATCCACCACCACCTACCCACCTCCCTATGAGGATCTGAGTGCTTTTCAAAGAGTAAAAACAGTATGAGGAGGCTCTATCGTTGATGATGTATCAGTTACAGCACTTGCTGCACAAAAGAAAGCTTTAACCTTTTCCTGAACATTAACTGGCATCTACTAAAGAAATACTTAAACTGATTCTCATTAATTCTTGCATATTTCTAGACATTCAATTCAATTTTAATTATATAGAACTGTTCACAACAATAATCACCTTAAGGCATGTCAAACTGTAAGTTAAAGGCCTTACAAGGGCTGTTCATTAAAGACTTCCCCTGACTCCTTTCCCATGGACTCAGACGTACCAAACTTGGCACAGTTGTTAGCCTTTCTCTACATATGTAGGTACCACCAAGGGTCACACCCTTCTCCCATTGCTTTATGCAGCTGTGGAGACCAAGCCTGTAAAAGTCTACAGGTTGCGTCAGAAGTCATGACGTGACCTCAGAAGTCAGCGTTTCATTATCATGGAAGTTCAAAAATGACTTCCTGGTTGGAAAGAGGTGGGAGTCAGGTGCTGCGAAGTCGGGAGAGTAAGGGGGGTGAGGAGGGATTTCATAGCCGCGGGAACGTGCTTCCATCTGTGCAATGTCTTGCAGAAGGTGGACATCTTTGGTCAGCGTTGTGTAATTTACCTTCCAAATAACGAGACCAGGTGCTTAATAGAACTCAGCTTTATTTGCAATACTCTCCACAATACAGCCGCTAGGCAGGGGCGTTGGCAAAGAGGCTGATCTAAGATGCCCACTGGTATTTATAGAGGCGGTGCAGTGGCGGAAGAGGAGGTGGCCGCCACTACACTGCTCTTCACAATAAAACCCCACATCACATTCCCCCCGCCCCTGCAGAAAGTCCCAAAACCATACATACAATTGAGACCCTCCCCAATTTAGGACCCGAATCGCACGCTAAAAAAAAAAACTACAACTGAAATTACTAAAGGGGCTATCACATTCACACAACAAACCTAAGCTAGGGGGGACGGGTGGATATCGTCCCACCCCACACAGCAAGGTGGGCTATTCTTCCACTTGAAATCCACTAAAAGTCCATTAAAACTTGAACAATGCCATGTTTCCTAAACTAAAAGTACAGAACAATAACAGTATACAGCATAAAGTAGTGTTAACAGAAATACAGGCCTCCATACTTTTCTCCTTGTCGCCAAAATGTTGTGTATAGAATTACCTTCCAAATAACGAGACTAGGTGCTCAACAGAACTCAGATTTATTTGTGATACTCTCCACAATACAGTCGCTAGACAGGGGCATTGGCAAAGAGGCCAAACTAAGATGCCCACTGTTATTTATAGAGGCGGTGCAGTGGTGGAAGAGAAAATGGCCGCCACTACACCGCTCTTCACAATAAAACCCCACATCACAGTCAGCATGTCACGCCTCTCAGTTTTGATGGCCTTCCACACTTTCTGCAGCAATGAAGCTTAGTAAGTCCTGGTAATTGTGGTACCCTTTGCCAGGAAATCCATCATCAATACTTCATGCTGACCCCAAAAGACCATGAGCATGACCTTGCCCACCGAGGGTTAAACATGTACCTTTTTGGAGGTGGTGCGTCATAATGCTTCCTTTGCTTTGACTGGGCTTTAGTCTTTGGATCACAGTGATGGATCCATGTTTCATCCTGCATGATTAGTCTGTTAATAAGTCCTCTTATTCTTGACACATGGTAAAAAAGAGTCTGGGGACACATGACTCATTCCTGTTTCTGTTAAGGTGTGAGCAACCGGGGAATCCATCAGGCACACAACTTCTACATGCGCAAACGATGATGGATGATTTGTTCCACAGACCCCACACTGATCTTGACATCTTGGGGTAGTTGGCGAAGGCTTATGCAGCGATCCTCCAAAATGGTGGCCTCCACTTGCCTGACAGCATCTTCATCAATGGCGCACTGTGGTCATGCAGGAATGGGTGCCGTTTCCACTGATGTCTGACCACACTCGAACTGTTGATGCCAGAGCTTGGCTATGCCATGCGATGGGGCATCCTCCCCATAAGCCTCTTTCATCTCTTCCTATGTCTCCTATGGCGTGCGGCCTCTTAAGTGCAGGAACCTGGACTTGCTAAATCTTGCATACTTACATTTGTATTAATGTTCATTAGTATGCAATGTCCCTTTCAAATAAACATTAAACTAAAACTAAACTGCTCTGCATTCAACTGACTCTGTACATCTGTAAAAGAGAAACTCTTAGGAGTTCAGATGTATAAATTACCACGTGACCTATAGAGATATGTATTATTATACATGTGCAATTTCAGCCTCCTACAATAACCGGAAGAGGGTCAGGGGAAATCTTTAATGAGCCGCCCTTATATGATATTAGCAAGAGGACCTATGAGTAAGCACTCGAAGACAGTGGTGAGGAAAAACTTTATCCACGTGAATCAAGAAGCGGGCTCAGGGAGGGAACGGCCATTTGCCACTGTCAGTAGGATTGAGAAAGGAAGGAGAAAATGAGAAAGAAAAGAGAAATGTGAGAATGCAAACATTAGAACAGGACCTGACACAAATTAATGAGCTGCTTAAGTTGCACATTAAAATATGGAGGGTGAAAAAAAGGCGTCAGTGCTAAGTGTATCATGGGAGGTCCAGATGTAGTCTTCTTATAGCAGCATAGCTGGTATTTGTCTTTATCGTTGATCCTGCTGTACAACATTTCAGGACCAGTAACTGCCAGCACGTCCACTCATGCCCAGATAAATATTATATTTTACGACATTACCTAAATCAGTTTGTTGGAAGGTCTTTCTCGGCTGACACAACTTCATATTGAAAGTCAGCTGTTTATCAAGGACTCAGTCTGTGGGTAAAGTGAAAGTGCAGATGTTTGTCAGCTCATATGTTAAAATGTTAAAGGGCTAATGCTACTGGCTCTTTTCTCAGTTGTATTTTATTTAGTCCTGGGTAGCAGTTGTTAACATTACAGGTGATACAGTGGCAAATTCCAACAGCTTTGTATCTCTTAGTAATTTCTGCCCTCATCGGATTTCTCTTATGTGATTTAGCTTACTCCAATTGTTGTAGCAAGCAAGCTAATCTCCTTATAGCTGCTGTTTCATATAATGCTAATTTGTTAAACTGCAGTAAGTAAACAGCAGTCAGTAATCAGCAGTATTTAAGAACTTGCACCAGATGCATTCAGTTTTTTCCAGTATTGTCTGGGTATGAAACAAAACCCAATCCTAAAAAAACAGACTGTTTAACTGTCCTCTGTTATAAACAGACAATATCAGTCCATAGATCTTACACATTAAATTCCAAACACTTAACTGTCTCTCAAATATTCATAACAGTCTGTCAGTCTGAGTTGATACAGCACAAAATATAAATATACTTAAAATTCTGCACTTATTTTCTTTATAGATATTTTCATATATTGTACAACCAAACGATTTTTATATATTTTGTTTACTTTATTAATCCCAGAGGGAAGTTCAGGGCATGCACTTGGATGGATGAGGCAGCCACGGTGCGGCGCCAATCCCTTCACCATTCACACCTTGGGCCACTTTAGAGACTCCAATTAATCCAACTTGCATGTTTTTGGCATGTGGGAGGAAACTGGAGTATGCGGGGTAAACCCACACAGACACGGGGAAAACATGCAAACTCCACACAGAAGGGTCACTGATGGTCAGGGGGTGGGATCAAACCCACAACCTTCTGACTGTGCTGCCACAGTGCACCACCGAGCTGCCCAAAACTAATTTTACCTTGTAAATTCATTTCGATTTGATCTCTGCAAAAATGAACAAAAATGTATCAGTTTTTCAGTGCTAGGAATGAACCAGCTTTTCTTGAATGGTCCTCATAGCATAATTGAGTTTAAACAACTGAGGCTTATTCAATGGGTTTACACTGATGATGCTCAATATACAGTCAATGACAACCTTAAGCTTTTATTGACTCATACCTTCTGCGGCATTTTTACAGTGTAGGGCCACACCAGGAAAAGACTCCAAGCTATGTATGCTTGACTTAATATTTGCCTGCTGTTAAACTGCCACGTCTGCACATTCTCAGAGACACATTTAAGTTAAGATAAATACTGCCTCAAGAAAAACAGTTTCAAGTCAATTGTCAGAATGTATAGTGGTTGAAAGCCTGCTACTATTTGTACAATATAGCAATTCATTTTTTTCTTCTGTGATGACGTTTTTACATGAAGCTCAAAAATGTACATTTCCAAAATGTTATAATGCCAGGAAACATCCATCCATACAAACCCCAATTCCACTGAAGTTGGGACGTTGTGTAAAATGTAAATAAAAACAGAATACAATGAAGTGTAAACTCATTTCAACCTCTATTCAACTGAATACACTACAAAGCCAAGATATTTAATATGCAACCTGATAAACTTTATTGTTTTTTTTGCAAATATTCACTCATTTTGAATATGATGCCTGCAACACACTTCGAAAAAGCTGGGACGGGTATGTTTACCACTGTATTACGACATCTTTCCTTTTAACAACACTCAGTAAGTGTTTAGGAAATGAGGACACTAATTGTTGAAGCTTTGTAGGTGGAATTCTTTCCCATTCTTGCTTGAAGTACCACTTTATTTGCTCAACAATCCAGGGTCTCTGTTATCACATTTTGCGCTTCACAATGCGCCACACATTTCCTATGAGAGACAGGTCTGGAGTACAGGCAGGCCAGTCTAGTACCCGCACTCTTTTACTACAAAGCCACATTGTTGTAACACGTGCAGAATGTGGGTTGGCATAGTCTTGCTGAAACAAGCAGGGGTGTCTCTGAAGAAGACATTGCTTGGATGGCAGTATATGTTGCTCCAAAACCTGTATGTACCATTCAGAATCAATGGTGCCTTCACAGATGTGCAAGTTACCCATGCCATGGGCACTAACACACCCCCATGCCATCACAGATTCTGGCTTTTGAACTTTACGCTGATAACAATCTGGGTGGGTCCTTTTCCTTTTTAGCCCGAAGGACACAGCGTCCATGGTTTCCAAAAAACAATCTGAAATGGTGACTCATCAGACTGCAGCACACTTTTCCACTTTGCGCCAGTCCATCAGATGAGCTCAGGCCCAGAGCAACTGCTGGCATTTCTGGGTATTGTTGACATATGAATCTGAATCTTTTGATGATTTTGTCGACAGTCGGTGATAAAATCCCTAAATTCCTTGCAAATGTACATTGAGAAACATCTTAAACTCTTGGACTATATGCCCACGCAGTTGTTCATAAAGTGGTGAACCTCACCCCATCCTCGCTTGTGAACAACTGAGCCCTTCAGGGATGCTCCTTTTACACCTGGTCATGACACTCACATGTTTCCAATTAACCTGCTCACTTATGAAATGTTCCAAAAAGGTGATTTTTTTTAGCATTCCTCAACTTTCCCAGTCTTTTTTGCCCCTGTCCCAGGTTTTTTGGAACATGTCGCAGAGATCAAATTCTAAATGAGTGAATATTTGCAAAAAAAAACATTAAAGTTTATCAGTTTGAACATTAAATATTTTGTCTTTGGAGTGTATTCAATTGAATATAGGTTGAAAAGTATTTGCAAATCATTGTATTCTGTTTTTATTTACGTTTTACTCAGTGTCCCAACTTACACTGCTTTAATATGATTGTCTTTCATGTCACCTATGTTATATTCAGTACTGAGGTATAAGGTGTATACTGTATACAGTTGCTCTGATGTAACGTCTGACCTGCAGTTCTGTTTGAAATAACTATTTAGAAACCATATCCTACTAAGAATCTGTTTTGTATCAGTGCATCAGTTGGTGTATACTAGTGCATGCGGACCGGGCTCCTGATATGTTGGACCCCGGTCTGCATCTGGACCCAGAGGGTCTTCCATCCGGACCCCGAAGCCTTTTGATACCATTTGAAGGGGAAACCCCCCCCCCCAAAAAAAAACGACGGAATGGGGGAAAAACATAACTCAAACATTATAATGGCTGCCAGCCGGACACTTTATGATGTAAGGACAACCCTGGATGGAGTGAGGCCCCACCAAACAGGGCAAAATGCTCAGTGAGGCCAAGCAAGCATGAGAAATTACACCGCGCTCCCCACTCCGAGGAGAGAAAGAAAACAGTCATGACTGCCGCTGGCGTTTGGAGAACCACAACCTGGAAAGGGTGCCCGCATTCTGCCTTTGATAATCGGGGTCCCCACCTGCTCCACGCCACCCTGTTACCACCACAATCCACGGATCCACACATGATGCAAAACAAAAGCCAAGGAACCACTGTCAGACAACAGTAGGGTTGTTTCCAGTTTTTATTAGAAGTCTGATATTCATATGTTATAAATTCTGTGTATTTTTGACTAAAGGACTACGTTACTTGTTTATTTTATTTCACCTTTATTTAATGTATTTGCTTCTCTGTGCTTACCAACTTTGCTGAGCTGCCTGTATGACCGAATCAGTGTTATGTACGTGCATTATGTGACAACTGTGCTTGTAAGCACTCTGTTTCAAACACCGTTGACCGCTACTATCAAGTTGGCCTTGGTGCCACCAAAGCTTGGAGAGTGCGTTTGTTGCCCGCGTGTGCGTGCGCCCACCACCGGTGCAATTATGTGAACTAATGTTCCACTAACTACTACTGAAATTTGTTGTATTCACCCAGATGCTCCCACAGCAGGACAGCCTGGTGAGATACACAACTCAGATGGCTGTACAAAATTGTAGAAGGGATACAAAATATACAGCGCTTTTTTCATACTTGTATTCTTCTGTCTTCTTGAAATTGCATCACAAAAATATAGCTATTTTTAAAGCCTTGGTTAAAGTCACTTACTGGTCTTTATAGTGTAAGTACCTTATGCATAATTATATTAGCTGAGGCCAAATATACAGGTGAATCTCAATAAATTAGATTATGATCAAAAAGTTGATTTATTTCAGTAGTTCAATTCAAAAAGTCAAACTCATACAATATATTATATACAGTGGTGTGAAAAAGTGTTTGCCCCCTTCCTGATTTCTCATTTTTTTGTATGTTTGTCACACTTAAATGTTTCAGATCATCAAACAAATTTAAATATTAGATAGAGATAACACAAGTAAACACAAAATGCAGTTTTTAAATGAATGTGTCTATTAAGAGAAAAAAAATCCAAACCTCAATCCAAAATCCAAACCTACCTGTGGTCCAAACCTGTGTAAAAAAGTGACCCCCCCCCCCGTTAAAACACGTTAACTGTGGTTTATCACATCTTTGAAAAGCTGTGTTCAGTTTCTCTAGCCACACCTGTTTTCATTCAAGAAATCACTTAAATAGGACCTGCCTGACAAAGTGAAGTAGACCAAAAGATCCTCAAAAGCTAGACATCATTCTGTGATCCAAAGAAATTCAGGAACAAATGAGAAACAAAGTAACTGAGGTCTATCAATCTGGAAAAGGTTATAAAGCCATTTCAAAAACTTTGGGACTCCAGTGAACCACAGTGAGAGCCATTATCCACAAATGGCGAAAACATGGAACAGTGGTGAACCTTCCCAGGAGTGGCCGGCTGACCAAAATTACCCCAACAGCGCAGTGACGACTCATGTAAGAGGTCACAAAAGACCCCAACAACAACATCCAAAGAACTGCAGGCCTCACTTGCCTCAGTTAAGGTCAGTGTTCATGACTCCACCATAAGAAAGAGACTGGGAACAAATGGCCTGCATGGCAGAGTTCTCAGATGAAAACTACTGCTGAGCAAAAAGAACATAAAGGCTCGTCTCAGTTTTGCCAGAAAACATCTTGATGATACCCAAGACTTTTGGGAAAATACTCTGTGGACTGATGAGACAAAAGTTGAACTTTTTGGAAGGTATGTGTCCCTTTCCATCTAGCGTAAAAGTAACACAGCATTTCAGAAAAGGAACGTGATACCAACAGTAAAATATGGTGGTGGTAGTGTGATGGTCTGGGGCTGTTTTGCTGCTTCAGGACCTGGAAGACTTGCTGTGGTAAATGGAACCATGAATTCTGCTGTCTACCAAAAAATCCTGAAGGACAATCTCCAGTCATCTGTTCGTGACCTCAAGCTGAAGCACACTTGGGTTCTGCAGTAGGACAATAATCCAAAACACACCAGCAAGTCCACCTCTGTATAGCTTAAGAAAAATAAAATGAAGGCTTTGGAGTGGCCTAGTCAAAGTCCTGAATTGAATCTGATTGAGATGCAGTGGCATGACCTTAAAAAAGTGGTTCACGCTCGAAAACCCTCCAATGTGGCTGAATTACAACAATTCTGCAAAGATGAGTGGGCCAAAATTCCTCCACAGCGCTGTAAAAGACTCACTGCCAGTTATCGCAAACGCCTGATTGCAGCTGTTGCTGCTAAGGGCGGCCCAACCAGATATTAGGTTTAGGGGGCAATCACTTTTTCACACAGGGCCATGTAGGTTTGGATTTTTTTCTCTTAATAATAAACACCTTCATTTTAAAACTGTATTTTGTGTTTACTTGTATTGTCTTTGTCTAATATTTAAATTTGTTTGATGATCTGAAACATTTAAGTGTGACAAACATACAAAAAAATGAGAAATCAGGAAGGGGGCAAACACTTTTTCACACCACTGTAGGCATATGAGACTTGTATTCAAGCTACATACACTTTAAGTAAATGATTAATAACTGTCTATTCTAAGCTATATGAGTCATTACGCTGATGAATGTTTGCTGTTAAACTGACACGTCTGTATATTTATGCAATATAGCATTAGGTTTACAAAGACTAGTATCTCATACAAAACTGCTGCTGCACCATTGCCAGAAGGAAACCACATGGCGGGTGGAGCCCACGTAGCACATCTTCACATATAGCTAGCACCATTATATCATATCTGATATGTTCATAGTGTTATGCAATTGCTGGCCAGTCTTCTTTCTGTGCCAAGTATAGTGCATATTCATTTATCAGTTTTACATGAGTGATTATGCGACACCAGGACGTCTCATGGAACTGACAATTTTATGCCTATTCTTCTATGATGCTTCACTTCTTCAGGCACAGCTTAATCTCTGTTGCTACTAACTCAGTTATTTCAGAAGACAAACCTTTACCTCTGCATCCACCTAGAGACTCACTTATTATTCACTTGCAGCCTCCTGCATGCTTTTTGTACATGAGCACTGTAAGTAAGTTCAGACACTTAAAACAACAAACCGTACTTGGTTAAATACTAAGCAACCCAATAATACATACTGCATATTTCCCATTACTTGGTTGTTTCACCTCATGGAGCATCACCTTATCATGGTGGGGGGTTAGCGTGCCCTAGTGATCCCAGGAGCTATGTTGTCTGGGGCAATTTGCCTCCGGTAGAGTCACCCAAGACAAACTGGTCCTGGGTGAAGGGCCAGACTAAAAACAATCCAACAGACTCATGATGAATGCTAGAAAAAGGATTCAGTGTACCCAGCCTGGTATGGGGTTACCGGGGCCCCACCCTGGAGCCAGGCCTGAAGGAGGGGCTCGATGGCTAGCGCCTGGTGGCCCGGTTTCCACCCATGGGACCCGGCCGGGCTCAGCGCGAAGGAGTCACATGGGTCCGCCCTCCAGTGGGCTCACCACCTGACCATGGGTCAGTGCCCATGGGTCAGTGACCATGGGGGGTCCAGTGCTATGTGGATCAGGTGGCGGTCAAAGGCAGAGGCCTTGGTGGTCTGATCCCAAGCTTCCTAAACTGGCTTTTAGGACATGGAATGTCACCTCTCTGGTAGGGAAGGAGCCCAAGCTGGTGCATGAGGTTGAGATATACCGGCTAGATATAGTTGACCTCACCTCAACACACAGCTCCGATTCCGGAACCAGTCTCCTGGAGAGGGGCTGGAGCTTTGCCTACTCTGGAGTTGTCCCAGGCGAGAGGCGATGAGCAGGGGTGGGTATTCTTGTATCACCCCACCTTGCTGCCTCTATACTGGAGTTTTCTTGGGTTGTTTTCCTGCGCCTTCGGGCTGGGAAACGGGTCCTGACCATCATTTGTGCCCATGCACCAAATGGTGGTTCAGAATACCCACCCTTTTTGGAGTTTCTGACTGGGGTGCTGGAGAGTGCTCCTCTTGGAGACTCCATTGTCTTACTGGGGGACTTCAATGTGCACGTGGGCAACGACAGTGAAACCTGGAGGGGGGTGATTGGGAGGGACGGCCTGCCTGAGCTGAACCCGAGTGGTGTTTAGTTATTGGACTTCTGTGCTAACCACAATTTGTCCATAATGAACACCATGTTCAAGCATAAGGGTGTCACATATGTGCACCTGGCACCAGGACACCCTAGGTTGCAGGTTGATGATCGATTTTGTTATCGTGTCATCAGACCTGCGACTGTATGTCTTGGACACCTGGGTAAAGAGAGGTGCAGAGCTGTCAACTGATCACCACCTGGTGGTGAGTTGGAGCCGACGGCAGGGGAGGATGCCATTCAGACCTGTTAGGCCCAAATGTATAGTGAGGGTGTGCTGGGAACGACTGGCTGAGGCCCCTGTTCGGGAGGTCTTCAACTCCCACCTCCGGAAGAATTTCAACCACATTCCAAGGGAGTCTGAAGACATGGAGACTGAATGGGCCATGTTCTCCACCTTCATTGTTGAAGCGGCTGCCCAGAGCTGCAGCCACAAGGTCATTGGGGCATCTCATGGTGGCAACCCCCGAACCAAGTGGTGGACACCAGTGGTCAGGGGGGCCATTAAGCTGAAGAAGGAGTCCTAACAAGCTTGGTTGGCTTGTGGGACTCCCAATGTAGCTGAGGTGTACCAGCAGGCCAAGCGGAGTGCAGCTCGGGTGGTTGCTGAAGCAAAAACTCGGGTATGGGAGGAGTTTGGTGAGGCCATTGAAAGACTTTCGGTCAGCCTCAAAGAGATTCTGGCAAACTGTCTGGCAGCTCAGGAGGGGGAAGCTGCTCCCTGTCCACACTGTGTATGGTGCAGATGGGGCACTGCTGACTTCGACTGGGGATATCGTCAGGCGGTGGAAGGAATCCTTCGAGGATCTTCTCAATCCCACTGATATGCCTTCCACAGAGGAAGCAGGGCTTGTGGATGAGGGGGACGACTCACCTATCACAGGGGCTGAGGTCACCAAGATGGATAAAAAACTCTTTGGTGACTGGGCCCCGGGGGTGGACGAGATTCACCCCGAGTACCTCAAGGCCTTGGATGATGTAGGGCTGTCATGGTTGACACGCCTCTGCAACATTGTATGGAGGATGGGGCAGTGCCTTTGGCATGGAAAATCGGGGTGGTGATTCCTCTCTTCAAAAAAGGGGACCGGAGGGTGTGCTCCAACTTTAGAGGGATCACACTCCTCAGCCTCCCTGGAAGGTCTATGCCAAGGCACTGGAGAGGAGAGTCCGGCCGTTGGCCGAACCTCGGATTCAGGAGGAACAATGTGGTTTTTGTCCTGGCCATGGCACATCGGACCAGCTCTTTACCCTCTCGAGAATCCTCGAGGGTTCGTGGGAGTTTGCCCAACCAGTTTTGTGTTTTGTAGACTTGGACGAGGCATTCGACTGCGTCCCTCGTGGTTTTTTGTGGGGGGGTGCTTCGGGAGTATGGGATATTAGGCTAGTTGTTACGAGCTATTCGGTTTCTGTACGACCGTTGTGGGAGTTTGGTTCGTATTGCCAACACTCTGTCGGACTCATTCCCAGTGAGAGTCGGACTCCGCCAGGGCTGCCCTTTGTCACTGATCCTGTTCATAATTTTTATGGACAGGATTTCTAGGCGCAGCCAGGGAATGGAGGGTGTCATGCTTGATGACCACAGGATCTCATCTCTGTTGTTTGCAGATGATGTTGTCCTGCTGGCTTCATCCAGCAATAACCTACAGGTCTTACTGGGACGGTTTGCTGCTGAATGTGAAGCGGCTGAGATGAGAATCAGTAACTCTTAAGTCCTAGTCCATGGTCCTCAGCTGGAAAAAGGTGGATTGTCCTCTGCGGGTTGGGGACAAGCTCCTGCCCCAAGTGGAGGAATTTAAGTATCTTGGGGTCTTATTCATGAATGAGGGGAGAATGGAGCCAGAGATTGACAGACGGATTGGAACAGCATCTGCAGTGATGCAGCCGTTGTACCAGTCTGTTGTGGTGAAGAGGGAACTAAGCTCTAAGGCAAAGCTGTCGATTTACCAGTCAATATACGTTCAGACCCTCACCTATGGTCATGTGCTTTGGGTAATGGCTGAAAGAACGAGATTGCGGATACAAGCGGCTGAAATGAGCCTTCTTCATAGGATTGCTGGACTCACCCTCAGAGATAGGGTGAGGAGCTCAGTCATCCGGGAGAGGCTCAGAGTAGAACCGCTGCTCCTCCACATCGAAAGGAGCTAGTTGAGGTGGTATGGGCATCTGATCAGGATGCCTCCTGGACGCCTCCCACTTGAGGTGTTTTGGGCACATCCCACCGGAAGCAGACCCTGGGGCAGACCCAGGACACGCTGGAGAGACCAGGTCTCCCAGCTGGTCTGGGAATGCCTTGGTATCCTCTCTGAAGAGCTGGAGCAGGTGGCTGGGGAGAGGGAAGTCTGGGCTTCTCTGCTTGAACTACTGCCTCTGTGACCCAGACCTCCGGAAAAGCGATAGAAGATGGATGGATGGATGGATGGATGTATGTTTCCTTTAGAATAAACATTTCCCTTCATTCTGAATGTAGTATTATTTAAAGTTTAATGCCACTGATTCTTTTCAGATTTTTTTACTCTTTAGTTTATGATTCTCTATTCTATACAATTCATTGTCAAGTGCCCACTGCTCTTAGTGTATATATTTTTATTGATAATATTTCACAAACAGCACAGCTCTGGTGTCTTCACTGACTGTTTTCTCAAATGTGCCTCAGACCTCTCTATTTGTATTAAAGACCATATGGATGTCATTTTCATAAAAAAACATTTAAGTAATACATCCACAAAACTTTTCGAAAGGTGCAAAAAAAGGAAGTGAAACTATATTTCTTTAAAGAAAATATTATCATCTTGATATAATTATTTTAAAAGATTTTCACAGGTCATTTACGTTTGAGCAGGTGGCTGATGAGAGCTACAGTGGCCACTAAGGATCTCAAAGCCAGTAGAACAAATGGGTTAGTATCACTTGTCGTCATAGAGAGCCTAAGTCACACCCCCTCTACTTTCGCACATGGGACCTTAAATCAGAAAAAATCTACACTGAAATGAATGGCAAGAGCAAAATTATCTTTTGATCCTGACTGAATTTTGCCACGAGTTACATATATGATGTTTGTCAATTTAAAAGATAATTTTCCACGTAAATAACAATATAGGTTGTTATCTAACTGTTAAGGTAAAAGATTATGAAAATATGGAAATTAAAAGACTACAAACACAGAGGCACGTACCTGATGTCACATGTTCAAGACGCGCCCAGGGTGAAGTAACTAACAGTCCTCTGGATCAGCTCCAGCTCTCAGAATACAAAACAATACCTTTGTGTGTTTTTTCTCCTCTTTGGATCCTTCTTTCATTGGTCAGTAAACAGGGGGTGGGGTTTTAGTAATCTCCTGCCATGATCGTGTGTGGTGATGTGGGATGATGGGAGATGTCTGCTAATCGTTTTCACAAAAATTAATATTACTGTATTATATGACAACCGACAACTTTAATTATGTGGAAAATTATCTTTTAAATTGACAAACATCATATGTGTAACTCGCGGCAAAATGTGATTGGGATCAAAAGATAATTTTGCTCTTGTCGTTCATTTCAGTGGAGAATTTTTCCGATTTAAGGTCCCATATGCAGAAGTACAGGCTCTCTATTTAGCACAAAGCTCAGGGGTTGCCAGATACTGTGAATCATGCATAAAAATAACTGAATCTCAAAGCAAACAATCAAGGCCATATTACAATGATCTAGTCAACAGTCTATTGTCTGAGGCGCAGAGTGTTTTTCTGGGTGTGTCCAAGTTTATTTCGCTATTACAGCAGCGCATAAATGAATTTTGCACTGGATGGCAAGTGCAAGGAGGCTGTTCTAATGCTCTGTTATTATTCATAGGTGTGTCTTTGTCACAATGTGCAATAAACCAATCAATGTCTTTGCTCTCATTTCCTTTAATAAGCAGAGGCACATGACCTGAGGTGTAATGCTAATATGATGCCATTTAAATGAGGGACAAATCTGTTTTGCACTCTGGAAAATGCAGGCTCATTCATAAAGTGAAAATGCATTTAAGGACCATCTACAGCCCTGGTGTAGCCGACTGCTCCCCAATGAATGAATAAATGAATGGAAAATCAGGTAAGGCATATGTGCACATTAACGCCTTTTAATTGTGCTGCTGAAAGAGTGGTTAATAATGTACCACTGACTTTAGACCTACTTTTTGTCAAACAAAGGCGTATTGACAGAGAATGCAACACCATACAAATGCCCCAAACTTTGTGCTGAGCCTCACCCACTTCAAATGAGTCCCTCTTACGAGCATAAGCCGCAAACACAGTCAGTTCCTAACTAGGTGGTGAGGGCACACAGCAGAAAAACAGACAATGCGCTGACAGAAACTAAAGCACCAGCCCAATGCCCCAAATACCTGCTTTAGATCATTGTAATAGGTCCATTAATGTGTGGATATTTGTCTCAAACTGGCAAACAGTACAATATTATAGTGGGGCAAGAGTCAGTGTGACACCTACTGACCAGATGAGAACACTTTTAGGTTGGGATGTTTTTAAGACCGCACTTCTCCAATGTTTGAGACAGATATCAACCTGATCAAAACTGTAAAAACTAAGGGCCAGATTTACTAACATGCTGCACCAGCGAAAAGCCCTCTTTTGGCATTAAAAAATGACTGTCAAGCTTTACTAAAGGGCGCAGCACAAAGTCAGCTCTGGAAAGGCGTGAACAATGTTAATTTTGTGCCTGGCCTCATTGCATATGTATTTATAGGAGCTGTCATGTCAAAACGCAAATTTGAAGGAGAAGAGTATTTAAATGGCTGGTGTAAGGTGATTTACAATGCGTCCGGAAAGTATTCACAGCGCTTCACTTTTTCCACAATTTGTTATTTTACAGCCTTATTCCAAAATGGAATAAATTCATTTTTCCCCTCAAAATTCTGCACACAATACCCCATAATGACAATGTGAAAAGTTTTTTTTGAAATTTTTGCAAATTTACATAAAAAAACCAAAAACCTAAGAAATCACATGTACATAAGTATTCACAGCCTTTGCTCAATACTTTGTTGATGTACCTTTGGCAGCAATTACAGCCTCAAGTCTTTTTGAATATGATGTCACAAGCTTGGCACACCTATCTTTGTGCAGTTTTGCCCATTCTTCTTTGCAGCACCTCTCAAGCTCCATCAGGTTGGATGGGAAACGTCTGTGCACAGCCATTTTCAGATCTCTCCATAGATGTTCAATTGGATTCAAGTCTGGGCTCTGGCTGGCCCACTCAAGGAAATTCACAGACTTGTCCTGAAGCCACTCTGATATCTTGGCTGTGTGCTTAGGCTCGTTGTCCTGCTGAAAGATGAACTGTCGCCCCAGTCTGAGGTCAAAAGCGCTCTGGAGCAGGTTTTAATCCACGGTGTCTCTGTACATTTCTGCATTCATCTTTCCCTCTATCCTGACTAGTTTCCCAGTTCCTGCTGCTGAAAAACATCCACACAACATGATGCTGCCACCACCATGCCTCACTGTAGGGATGGTATTGGCCTGGTGATGAGTGGTGTCTGGTTTCCCCCAAACATGACGCCTGGCATTCATGCCAAAGAGTTAAATCTTTGTCTCATCAGACCAGAGAATTTTGTTTCTCATGGTCTGAGAGGGGGCAGCGTGGTGGGGGAGTGGTTAGCACTGCGGCAGCACAGCAACTCACCCTTGGCCGGGGGATCCTGGGTTCGATCCCAGCCCCCGACCAACAGTGATCTGTGTGGAGTTTGTATGTTCTCCCCGTGTCTGCGTGGGTTTATTCCGGGATTTCTCCGGTTTCCTCCCACATGCCAAAAACATGCAAATTAGGTTAACTGGCATCAAAAACTGGGAATTCTAAATTGTCCTTAGGCATGACTGTGAGAGTGAATGGTTGTCTGTCTCTCTGTGTTGGATGGACTGGCGATCTGTCCAGGGTGTACCCTGCCTCTTGCCCAAAGATGCTGGGATAGGCTCCAGCCCCCCCGCGACCCGAAAAGGATTAAGCGGAAGAAGATGGATGGATGGATGGCCTGAGAGTCCTTCACGTGCCTTTTGCTAAATTCCAGGCAGGTTGCTATATGCCTTTTACTAAGGAGTGGCTTTCATCTGGCCACTCTACCATACAGGCCTGATTGGTGGATTGCTGCAAAGATGGCTGTCCTTCTGGAAAGTTCTCCTCTCTCCACAGAGGAACGCTGGCACTCTAACAGGGTGACCATCGGGTTCTTGGTCACCTCCCTGATTAAGGCCCTTCTCCCCCAATTGCTCAGTTCAGACGGCCGGCCAGCTCTAGGAAGAGTCCTGGTGGTTCCAAACTTCTTCTATTTACGGATGATGGAGGCCACTGTGCTCATTGGGACCGTCAAAGCAGCAGAAATTTTTCTGTACCCTTCCCCAGATTTGTGACTCAAGACAACCCTGTCTCGGAGGTCTACAGACAATTCCTTTGACTTCATGCTTGGTCTGTGCTCTAACATGCACTGTCAACTGTGGGACCTTATATAGACAGGTGTGTGCCTTTCCAAATCATGTCCAATCAAATGAATTCACCACAGGTGGACTCTAGTTAAGCTGTAGAAACATCTCAAGGATGATCAGTGGAAACTGGATGCACCTGAACTCAATTTTGAGCTTCATGACAAAGGCTGTGAATACTTATGTTCACGTGATTTCTTAGTTTTTATTTTTTAATAAATTTGCAAAAATCTAAAAAAAAAACTTTTTTCACATTGTCATTATGGGGTATTGTGTGTAGAATTTTGAGGGGAAAAATGAATTTAATCCATTCTGGAATAAGGCTGGAACATAACAAAATGTGGAAAAAGTGAAGCACTCTGAATACTTTCTGGATGCACTGTAATTCAGTTCCCTCTTCTCTCCATTTCTCTCTTCCAGTTCAAGATATCAATCAATCAATCAAACAACTTTATTTATAAAACACTTTAAAAGCAACACTCGCTACACAAAGTGCTGTACAGCAAGAGAACATAAAAGCAGGGCATTAACACCAAGGGCGCTAACACAAGAACCACAATAAAAAAAAAAAAAGTAAAATAAATAAAAATCCATTTCATTCAACAGAATCAATGTCTTATACTGGGTCGAAGGCCAGGGAGTTAAGATGTGTTTTAAAAATGGACAGTGAAGGTGCTTGTCTAATGTCCAGGGGTAAATCATTCCATAACCTGGGGGCCATGATCGAAAAGGCTCTGTCCCCTCTGAGCTTGCGCCTCACCTTTGGTACCTCCAAAAGCAGCTGTTCAGCTGACCTAAAGGACCGGGTGGGAGCGTAGGGATGCAGAAGCTCAGAGAGGTAAGGTGGAGCAAGACCATTCAAGGATTTAAAAACAAATAAAAGAATTTTAAAATGAACTCTAAAATACACGGGCAGCCAGTGGAGTGAAGCTAAGATGGGTGTGATGTGATGTCTTCCACGTGTACCTGTTAAAAGACGAGCAGCGGCGTTTTGAACCAGCTGCAGACGGGAAAGAGATGACTGGCTGACACCGGCGTAAAGTGCGTTACAGTAATCCAGCCGAGATGAAATAAAAGCATGGATTACCAAGTGTGGTCTAGAGAGAATGGGTTTTACTTTTGCTAAATGCCTTAGATGAAAGAAGCTGGATTTTACCACTGAACTAATCTGCGTGTCTAATTTAAAATCATTGTCCATGATAAAACCAAGGTTCCTAGCTGTGGATTTAACATAAGGAGTAAGGGGGCCCAAGTATACAGGAAGGGACTCACAGGGGCGACTAGGTCCAAACACCATCACTTCGGTCTTCTTATCATTAAAATTTAGGAAGTTTAGGGCCATCCAAGACTTTATGTCTTCAATGCACGCCAGGAGTGAGTTTACTGATGAGGCAGCTTTTTGTTTTAGAGGGACATAAATCTGACAGTCATCAGCATACAGCTGGAAAGAGATATCATGCTTTTTAAAAATGGAACACAGTGGAAGTATGTACAGAGAAAAAAAGCATGGGCCCTAGAACTGACCACTGTGGGACCCCGTAAGGCAGAGTTGCAGAAGAGGATTCAAACCCAGACATGCTAACTTTAAAAGTCCTGTCTGACAGATAGGATCTAAACCAGTCGAAAGCAGTGCCACAAATGCCCACTAGGTGCTGCAAACGGGAAATTAAAACATGATGGTCCACCGTGTCAAAGGCAACAGTTAAATCAAGCAGCACAAGAACAGCATATTCACCTGAATCACATGCCAAGAGAATATCGTTAAAAACTCTTAACAAGGCTGTCTCTGTGCTATGAAGAGGTTTGAAACCAGATTGAAAAATCTCCAAAATACCGTGTTCATCCAGAAAACATTTCAGCTGCATATAGACAATTTTCTCTAAAATTTTTGAGAGAAATGGCAGCTTGGAAATAGGCCTAAAATTTGCCAACATGGTATGATCAAGACCAGGTTTCTTAATCAAGGGCTGTACTACTGCATGTTCAAAATTTGCAGGAACCACACCAGATGACAGGCTGCTGTTCAAGATGGCGAGAACTGACTGGCCTATACTGGGAAGCACCTCTTTAAAAAGTCTAGGAGGGACATCATCACAGGGAGACCCTGAGGGCTTAATGTGGGTAACCACATCCTCTAAAAACGACAGTCACAGGTTCAGACTGATCAAAAACAGCAGAACAAAGGACAGAGACAGAGGGATCAGAGGTAGGAGGTGAGCTGAGAGCCCTGGTGGTGGCCACCTTATCAATAAAAAAGGTACATAATAGGAGGAAAACAACAATGAGATTATTAAAAAAAAAAAAGAGCACTGACCCATTGAAACGTTCCCTGAAATTGCAATGTCGTAGTAACTCTGACAGCAATCTCTGTTGTGGCGGTCCAAGGAATAAGTGAAATCGTGTGTGTTTAATTTTATTATGTTCCAGACTTCAGAAAAAATAAAACACATTTATAAAAAGTTGTGAACTGGGAGACCTGTAGATTTTGCTAAAACAAAATTATTCACATAATAAAACCCCCGAGTCTCCATCAGACCATCTTGACGGTTCTTGTGATAATAAAATAAACACGTTGGTCAAATAATTTATTTATTCATGAGTAGTCC
This sequence comes from Pholidichthys leucotaenia, assembly GCA_020510985.1. NCBI lineage: Eukaryota > Metazoa > Chordata > Actinopteri > Cichliformes > Pholidichthyidae > Pholidichthys > Pholidichthys leucotaenia. The sequence goes on from CM035848.1 coordinate 213,263,544, forward strand.
TTTTTTTTTTAAAGATAAGTTAAGCCTTTATTAGCCCCACAATAGAGAAATTACAGAAATTACACTACCGTTCAAAAGTTTGGGGTCACCCAGACAATTATTTTGTGTTTTCCATGAAAAGTCACACTTATTTACCACCATGAGTTGTAAAATGAATAGAAAATATAGTCAAGACATTGACAAGGTTAGAAATAATGATTTGTATTTGAAATAATAATTTTTTCCTTCAAACTTTGCTTTCGTCAAAGAATCCTCCATTTGCAGCAATTACAGCATTGCAGACCTAACATGATTGCACAAGGGTTTTCTAATCATCCATTAGCCTTCTGACGCAATGAGCAAACACACTGTACCATTAGAACACTGGAGTGATAGTTGCTGGAAATGGGCCTCTATACACCTATCTAGATATTGCACCAAAAACCAGACATTTGCAGCTAGAATAGTCATTTACCACATTAGCAATGTATAGAGTGTATTTCTGATTAGTTTAAAGTTATCTTCATTGAAAAAACGTGCTTTTCTTTCAAAAATAAGGAAATTTCTAAGTGACCCCAAACTTTTGAAAGGTAGTGTATATACAAATACTTGGCACATGGGCCCACCCTCCAGTGGGTTTACCACCTGCAGAAGGGATCGTGGAGATTATGGTGCTATATGAACTGGACAAAGATCTGGGCTATTTTGCATAGACTGATGCCCCCGCGACCCGGATCCCTGGATAAGTGGTAGAAGATGGATGGATGGATATACAAATATTTAATTTATACACTGACACTCACCTGGAGACAGATGGACCAGGAGCTCTGCAGCTGAATCAAAGTGTCAGAATTTTTTTTTCCCACGGACTCCTGCCACGAATGTGCTAACAAGGCTAGCAGGCTAGTAGTGTAAACAACCCATCATCCAGGTGAAATTTTGGAGGCAGGAACAATTTTTTCAGGTGAGGCCCCATCAAATAATGTAAACCGTTACGGTGGTAACGTATCGTCACTTCCTGTGTTGCTGGCTGTCTGTGTGGTTTGCTCTGTGGTTAGCTCTCCTCATTCTCCTGAGGATTTTTGCCTTTAATTGTATTTTAATCACTTTTTTCCTTCTACCATCACCTCTCACTTCTGTTTATCAAGCCTCTTGCACCTGTGTGCACACTCAGTGTCATCTAATCACCCTCTTCAGCCTTCTGTTCACCTTTCATCGGTGTTTTTGTTAGCTTCGGGTTAGCCACTAGCTATGGCTACTAGCTCTCCTTCCCCTTCTCCTCTGGTGTGCTCTCTCTGTCAGATGTTTAGCTACACCTCTGCCTCTTTTAGTGATTAATAAATGTTGTCTTTTTGAGGCGCTCAAGGCGAGGTTGTCTGATTTGGAATCCTGGCTCCGCTGCATTGAAACACTATCTGCGCCAGTTAATAATGACGGATGCCCCTTAGCTGCAGCGGAGCTCCCTAGCATAGGGCGGCCTGCTAGCGGTCCTCCGGTCCTCCTCAGCAGCGAGGAGACTGGGTGGGTGACGGTGAGAAGGAAGCCTAGTCGCAAGGCCCCGGCTCACCACCAACCTGTTCATGTTTCCAATCGCTTTTCCCCGCTCAGCGACACACCCGCTGAGGAAAAAAACTCTGATCAATGGCAACTCTATAGTCAAAAATGTGAACCTAGAGACTCCAGCAGCCATAGTCAAATTCATTCCTGGGGCCATAGCAGGCGATATCGAGTCAAATTTGAAAATGCTGGCTAAAAGTAACTGTAAATATTCCACAACTGTTATCCACGCCGGCATAAACGACGTCCGACTCCGGCAGTCGGAAGTCACAAAACTTAACGTGGAACTGGTGTGTGACTTTGCAAAAACAATGTCTGCCTCTATAGTATTCTCTGGGCCCCTCCTCAATCTGACCAATGATAAAACGTTTAACTGCTTGTCATCCTTCAACCGCTGGCTGTCTGTGTGGTGTCCTGCAAACAACGTGGGCTACATTGACAATTGGAGCTCATTTTGGGGAAAACCTGGTCTTATTAGACGAGACGGCATCCATCCCACTTTGGATGGTGCGTCTCATTTATCTAACAATCTGGCATCATTTTTATCCAAATCTCCAAAACACTGACAACTCAGAGTTGGGACCAGGAAGCAGAGTCGCAGTCTTACACACCTGTCTGCAGCTCCTCTTCAACCGCCACCCCTCAACTTAGCCCCTGTCTTCCCCATCAGAGAATCATTGTCTGCTCCCTCCAAAGTAAATAAAAATATAATGTATAAGCATCCCAAAGTGATTAAACAAAAAGTTGGTAAAACTCAAATTAAACATGAAGCCTCTAAATTGAATGATTTGGCCTCTGTTCCTCCTCATAATTTAAAAATTAAATGCGGTTTATGAAATATTAGGTCTCTAACTCCCAAGTCTCTGTTAGTCCATGATCTGTTAATTGATCATCAGATTGATTTAATATCCCTTACAGAGACTTGGTTAGGGCAAGAGGATTATGTTGGTTTAAATGAATCAACTCCCTCTGGTTATTTAAACTGTCAAAATCCCAGAAGTTCTGGTCGTGGAGGAGGAGTAGCAACAATTTACCATTCCAAATTACTAGTTAATGTAAAGCAAAAAACATGTTATAATTCCTTTGAGGGCCTGGTCTTCAGTATTGGGCATTTTAGCAATTTTAGGCTAAACCCAATTTTATTTGCCATAGTTTATCGTCCTCCATCAACCTACTCAGAGTTTTTATCCGAATTTGCCAAATTCTTTGCTGATTTAGTGCTAAAATCAGATCGAATAATTATAGTAGAGGACTTTAATATACAGTGGGGTAAAAAAGTATTTAGTCAGCCACCAATTGTGCAATTTTCATCATAGGTATCTCTCAACTATGAGAGACAAAATGAGGAAAAAAAAATCCAGAAAATCACATTGAAGGATTTTTTTTTTTTGTAACTTAGATTTTTATTCATTTTTCATCATATATAATGCATTCAGATCACATTCTACATTTAAAACACAAAGGGGTTAGGGTAGGGAAAAAGAAAAAAAAATAAAAATAAAAAATAAAATAAAAGGGGGGGGGGGGACAAATGTTGGAGCATCAAGTTTTTAGTTTCCATCTCTTAATTCTTCTGGTTTTTTCAGTGTCTTTGGTTATTCTTTCAATTTCTGCCTCGTTGTTGCACTTTGTAGTGTGTCCATTTCCGCCATTTTTTCTCCCATATTCCTTCTTGCATTCTTCGTCGATATGTTAGTTTTTCCATCATACGTATGTCCTCAACAATGTCAGTCCATTGTTCTTGGTCAGGAAGAACTTCTGATCGCCAATTTTTTGTGATAGTTTTTTTACATGCAATCAACAAGATTTTAACTAGATATCTGTCCTCAGCCTGTATTACATTGTCTTTTTTAAGATCACATAAGTACATCAGGTTACAGTTCATTGGTATATTATATCCTAATATCCTCTGTATTGTCACATGCATAGATTTCCAAAATGATGATATTTTGTAGCATTTCCAAAACATATGTGAGTGGTCTGCATTTTGAGCCCCACATCCCCTCCAGCATAAAGATTGGGTATTTGTATATTTTCCTTGAATCTGTGGTGTAATGAAAAAGCGAATCAGGTTTTTCCATCCAAATTCCCTCCATGCCCTTGAATTTGTTGATGTGTGTTGTGTTTTCCATATTTCCTGCCAGCTTTCTTCTGTTATGTTTAAATTGAGCTCTTTCTCCCATTTCTCCTTTATATACTGTAGTTACTTGTATGATTGTTTGTCATAAGTTTCTGATATAGTTTTGAAATAATTCTTATTTTATTTCCTGCATATGAGCTTAAAATAAGTTGTATAATCTCGTTCACATCTGTTTGGAGGTTATGCCTAATCTTCTTCATATAGTAATCTCTCATCTGCAGATATCTGAAAAATTCCGATCTTTCTAATTTAAATTTTCTCCTGATATTTACAAAGCTCCCGAGATCTTTTTTTCCGATATTGCCCCATGCTGTGATTCCCTTGTTCACCAGATTTTTGTATCCCCTATCTTGTTTTGCCGGTTCAAACTGACTGTCAAATGCTACCCATTTCAATAGTTTTATGTCTTCCCTTATATTATATTTTTGTACTATTTTATACCACAGTTCTAAAGTAAATTTAGTGATTGGGTCTATTTGTTTGATTTGCTTATATGCATCTTTATCCCCTATTATGCTTTGTACTGGGAGTCCCTCAATTTCCTTTTCCATTTCTTTCCATTTTGCCTCATATCCCTCGTCGCACCAACATATGATATATCTTATTTGTGCTGAGTAGTAATATTCCTTTAGACTCGGTAGGCCCATGCCTCCTTTCTCTTTTGGTAATTGGAGGGTTTTATATTTCACTCTTGGTTTTTTACCTCCCCAAACAAATCTCGATATCATCCTGTCCCACTTTGAGAATTGGGCATCTGGAATCTCTGTTGGTATAGCCTGGAAGAGGTAAAGTAATCTAGGTTGTATGCTGATTTTGACTGTCTCAATTTTTGAATTCAGATCCATATTTAAGATTGACCATCTATCAATATCTTTTTTTATTTCTTGTTCCAACCTATCATAGTTTGCTTTATATATTTTGCTTAGGTCTTTAGGTATGTTCACTCCAAGGTATTTTATTTCTTTTTGCTTCCAGTTTAGTTTGATCTTATCAGTTATCTGGTTTAGAGGGTTATAGTGGAATGTCAGTATTTGTGTTTTTGTTATGTTTATCTTGTATCCTGATAATTTTCCAAAATTTTCTATCAAGTTCATCATTTCCATTATTGATTTATCTGGTTGTTCAAGGTAAACTATAATATCGTCTGCAAATAGCCCAATCTTGTGTTCCGCCCCCTTTATTGTTACACCTTTTAATTTCTTATTTTGTCGTATCGCTTGAGCCAATGGTTCTATGAACAGAGCAAACAAGGTAGGCGATAAGCAGCATCCCTGCCTAGTTGATCTTTGTATATTTACTTTGTCTGTTAAGCTACCGTTTATCTTGATTCTTGCCACAGGTTCTTGATATAGCGTCCTTATGCATTGTACTGATTTTTCGTTAAATCCAAAGCGCTCCAGTACACTATATAGGAATTTCCAGTTAACCCTGTCAAATGCTTTTTCTGCGTCTAAACTCATTATTACTGCGCTTTTCTTTTCTTTATGTATTTGGTTAATTATATGTATTGTTCTCCTGATATTGTCATGTGTTTGGCGTCCCTCTATGAATCCAGTTTGATCATCTTCTATCAATTCCGTCAAGAATGTCTTTATTCGTTTACATATAATTGTTGTGTATATTCTATAATCTACATTTAATAAAGAGATTGGTCTATAGTTTCCGCATTGTTCTTTATCTTTCCCTGGTTTTAAAATAACTGAAATGATTGCTTCGTTCCATGATGGAGGTATTTTGTTGTTGTTCAGCGTCCAATTAAATGACTTTAGGAGTTGTGGCGTGAGTTCTTCTATAAACAGTTTATAAAACTCAGAGGAGTATCCATCACTACCTGGTGATTTACCGTTTTTAAGTGACTTAATCACATCTCTGATCTCTTGTGTTGTTATTTCTGCTGTTAGTTTTTCATTTTGTTGATTTCCTATTGATGGCAAGTCCAATGTGTCTAGAAATTTTTTGATATCTTTAGTATTTGTTTCTTCAGGTTGCGAGTATAGTTCTTGGTAGAAATTATGGAAAATTTCTTCGATGTTTTCTGGGTTAACTGTGGTTTTATTTGTGGTGGGGTCTTTAATCTTGTATACATTATTCATTGTTTGTTGTTTTCTTAACCGTTTTGCCAGCAGTTTTGTGGCTTTTGGCCCCGTTTCATAATATTTTTGCTTTAGATATCTATTTTTCCTTTCAATTTCATCCATTTGTGTTTCTTTTATCTTTGTTTTTTCTTCTTTAATTTCTTGATATATTTTTGGATCATTTGTGCTTTGATGTTTACGTTCTAATTCCCTCAGTCTCTCACATCTTTGTTCATACGCTTCCAGTTTAGTCTTATTTGCTTTTCCTGTTTCAACAATTAATTTACCCCTTAACACGGCTTTTAGTGCGTCCCATAGTATTGTTGGGTCCACTTCTTCATTGTCATTCTCTTGGATATATTCGTTTATGTTTATTTTTATTCTTTCTTTCATTTTCTCATCATTTAACAGTCCTACGTTAAGTTTCCATGTTGTTTGTCGTTTTCTATTGTTTAAATATATTTCCATGTATATAGGATTATGATCTGATATTTCTGCCCCTCCAATCCAACAATTTCTCACCCTGTGTCTGTCACCTTCATTCATAAGGAAGTAATCTATTCTAGAGTGTACTTTATGGGCTGCTGAATAATGTGTATAGTCTTTTTCGAGTGGGTGTAGGTCCCTCCATATGTCTACCATACCCATTTCTGCCAGTGAGGTTCTTATGAACTTTGTTACATGTTTTTTTGTCTTCTTAACACTTGTTGTGTCAACTTCATGATCCATGACAGCATTTAAGTCTCCTCCACAAATTAGGACTCCTTCACTGTGTGTTGCTATGAGATCAAACAGATGTTGAAAAAAACCCTTGTCACTTTCTGGTGGGGCATAGATGTTCACTAATGTAATCTGCATACCATCTATTCTTCCCTTTATTATTACATACCTGCCTTCTTTATCCTGGATTTCCTGTTCACTTTCAAATTGTATTTTATTTGAGATTAGTATCATAACCCCCCTTTTTGCTCCTCCCTTAAATGAACTGTAGTAGGAGTTCTTATAGCCAAATCTCTTTAGTTTCACATGTTCTGTCTTGCTCAAATGTGTCTCTTGCATAAATATAATTTCAGCTTTTTCCTTCTTGAATTTTCTTATTATTCTTTCCCTTTTAACAGGTGAGTTCAGACCATTCACGTTTAGTGTCATTATCTTAAGATTTTTACCCATATTCATGTTTTTCCATTTTTTTAACTTGTGCTCCTAGCCCCTTTAACAACAAAAATAACACATATTTATATAAAAACACATTAAAAAATCTTGACCTCCGTACTTTGGGCCTTTCTTCTGCCCACTGGTCCCTGTTGGTGGGTGGGGGGTTTGTCTTCACAGAGTGAAGGGCCCTCCCTAGACTTCTAATTACTATCAAAGTAATAGTCATAAGTCTAGAAATGTCCAACAAATATCACTTAAACCTCTCCTAGCCGTCTGTTTCTCTTTTACCTTGTCTTCTTGGCCTTCATTTCTTCTGTGGCTTTCTTAATCTTTGTTATGATCTAGGCTTTCAGTTGAAAGCCTTGTAGCTTGTCCTGGGCCCGCTGCTCTACGTCTCTCCCCCTTCTTCCGCCGTTCACTCGTCTCCACTCCGTCTGTCGTGGTGCGTTCAGGGCCGCCGCTGCTCCAGCCGTCTCCTTCGGCACGCTCACCTCAAGGCCCCGCTCCATCATATCCCGCGCTGCCTCTTCGGCCGTGTTGTAGGTTCTTGTGCCTTCCTCCCAATGAATCCTCATTTTCGTTAGCGGCGTTTGGAATCTAATTTTTTTCTCTTTCAGCGTTTTTTTAATATTGGCATATTTCTTCCACTGCTGCACGATTTCTGTCGGGTAGTTATGGTCAAAAAATACCTGTTTGTCGCCGATTCGTATCTTTTTTTTCCATGCTTGCGTCAGGATTCTTTCCTTTATGTCATATTTCACAAAGTTTACCACAACTGACCTGGGTGGAGAGTTTGTTTTCGGGTTCTGTGCCGGTGTTCTGTGCGCCCGTTGAATCTGCAGATCCGTTTCTCCGGGTATTTCCAGTTCTTTTTTTAAGAACTGATCCATGAATTTTGTCATCGAGTTGCCTTCAATGCCCTCCGGAATTCCAAAGATGCGCATATTGCTTCGTCGGGATCTGCTCTCCAAGTCGTTTATTTTCTCCTGCATCCTCTGCGTTTGCGTCGTCAAGGTCTGTAGTTGTTTGTTTGCCTCGCTTTTCCAATCTTCTAGTTCTGAAATTTGGGTCTGCGCTTCTGTCATACACGCCCGCTGGGAGCGCAGCTCCTCCATGTTTTCCGTTAATTTACGCTCCATTTCTCTTCGGAGGTCCATGATTTCCTCCTTAATTTCTTTTTTCAGTTCCTCCTTAAGAGCCGCTAAATCCTGTTGTAGCTGTCGCTTGAATTCTCTTAACTCTTCACCCAAACTGGCGATGCCAGCGTTCATGTTGTCGAGTCTGGTGTCCTCCATTTTCTCTGCTGTAGACATCTTGCTTTTTTGGGCTTTGCGTACAGCGGTTTTTCCTGCGTTGTTGGAGAGGAATTCTTCAATTTTACCCTGTTTTTGTCCTTGTGCCCGGTTCCTTCGTGTTTTCATCCCTTAGTTTATTGATTCGTTTATGTCGAGTTGGCCATTTACCGATGATTTTTAATCCGGCTAGGGAGAGCTCTTTGTTTAAGTGTTATGTCTCTCCGCCATCTTCCCGGAAGTCACATTGAAGGATTTTTAATGAATTAATTGGTAAATTCCTCGGTAAAATAAGTATTTGGTCACCTACAAACAAGCAAGATTTCTGGATCTCACAGACCTGTAACTTCTTTAAGAGGCTCCTCTGTCCTCCACTCATTACCTGTATTAATGGCACCTGTTTGAACTCGTTATCAGTATAAAAGACACCTGTCCACAACCTCAAACAGTCAGACTCCAAACCCCACTATGGCCAAGACCAAAGAGCTGTCAAAGGACACCAGAAACAAAATTGTAGACCTGCACCAGGCTGGGAAGACTGAATCTGCAATAGGTAAGCAGCTTGGCATGAAGAAATCAACTGTGGGAACAATTATTAGAAAATGGAAGACATACAAGACCACTCATAGTCTCTCTTGATCTGGGGCTCCATGCAAGATCTCACCCTGTGGGGTCAAAATGATCACGAGAACGGTGAACAAAAATCCCAGAACGACACGGGGGGACCTAGTGAATGACCTGCAGAGAGCTGGGACCAAAGTAACAAAGGCTACCATCAGTAACACACTACGCCGCCAGGGACTCAAATCCTGCAGTGCCAGACATGTCCCCCTGCTTAAGCTAGTACATGTCCAGGCCCGTCTGAAGTTTGCTAGAGAGCATTTGATGATCCAGAAGAGGATTGGGAGAATGTCATATGGTCAGATGAAACCAAAATAGAACTTTTTGGTAAAAACTCAACTTGTCGTGTTTGGAGGAGAAAGAACACCATACCTACTGTGAAGCATGGGGGTGGAAACATCATGCTTTGGGGCTGTTTTACTGCAAAGGGACCAGGACGACTGATCCGTGTAAAGTAAAGAATGAATGGGGCCATGTATCATGAGATTTTGAGTGAAAACCCCCTTCCATCAGCAAGGGCATTGCAGATGAAACGTGGCTGGGTCTTTCAGCATGACAATGATCCCAAACACACCGCCCGGGCAACGAAGGAGTGGCTTCGTAAGAAGCATTTCAAGGTCCTGGAGTGGCCTAGCCAGTCTCCAGATCTCAACCCCATAGAAAATCTTTGGAGGGAGTTGAAAGTCCGTGTTGCCCAGCGACAGCCCCAAAACATCACTGCTCTAGAGGAGATCTGCATGGAGGAATGGGCCAAAATACCAGCAACAGTGTGTGAAATCCTTGTGAAAACTTACAGAAAACGTTTGATCTCTGTCATTGCCAACAAAGGGTATATAACAAAGTACTGAGATGAACTTTTGTTATTGACCAAATACTTATTTTACCGAGGAATTTACCAATTAATTCATTAAAAATCCTTCAATGTGCTTTTCTGGATTTTTTTTTCTCATTTTGTCTCTCATACTTGAGGTACACCTATGATGAAAATTGGAGACCTCTCTCGTCTTTTAAGTGGGAGAACTTGCACAATTGGTGGCTGACTAAATACTTTTTTGCCCCACTGTACATGTAGATGTAGATAGTGATTACCTCAACATGGCATTTACTGTAATTCAATATTAGACTCGATGGGGTTTTCTCAGAAAGTAGGAAATTCTACCCATTATCTCCACCATACATTGGACCTTGTTCTGACATATGGCATAGAAATAGAAAAGCTGGTAGTGTCTCCTCATAACCCTGTACTGTCAGACCATTGTCTGATTTTACTATTTCTGACTATTTGGCTCCTAAAGAAAAATATTACTACAGCAGATACCTCTCAGATGATGTTGTTACCAAATTTATGCAGATTGTTTCCTCTATGCCATGTGTCAACACAACAGAAATAAGCTATAGACAGCTTGCTCCTTCTGTAATTGATAGCATGATAGATAGTGTTACAGTTTCTCTGCATCAGACTCTAGATATGGTGGCCCCTTTAAAAAAAGAAAAAGTATAATCAGAGATTTCTAACTCCTTGGTTCAACACAGAAACTCGTAGCTTAAAACAGAAGACTCGTCAATTAGAAAGAAAATGGCGCTCCTGTGGCGGATCATATAAGAGAACCCCGTGTGGAGGCACGGAATAAGTGCAGGCAGGACACGGCGAACTGAAGTTTAAAAGGGTGTTTTATTCATCCTCCAACACGAGGGTCACTCCAGCACTGTGGGAGTGCGCTGGAGCGAGCCCTCTGTCTCTAGTCAGCAAACAGGCAATGCGTGTGTCAAAAAGAGAATGAGATAGCAAGCGATATGGTTGACTTATATACCCAGCTAGACAATGCATGCATGGCACATTAGCATCACAGTATACTGCAGGAAGGCATGGACATTTGCATTAGAGTCACACATATCAATAGCCAGATTACTGGCGCCAGGATTACACAAAGAGAGGCTGCCTATTGATATCAGTCCATACATCTCACTGTTCTGCTAATTGCTCCAGCTGAGCGCTCTGCTTGTCCGTAGGCTGTGGGGGTCGCCCACCCCCCCCCCCCCCCAGAGGGCTCAGCAGGGGGCTGAGGCCTCGATCGTCCGGCTTTGGTAGCGAGCTGTGGGAAAAGCTCTGTGCAGGTGGAGGTGGAGGGAGGGGGGGTGGGGGTAGCAAGTGCCAGCCTGGGACGGCGAAGTTGTCTGGGCTGCGCAAAAATTGCATGTGGATCCACGATGTTGAGGGGCTGTCCCGGTGAACGTGGCAGAGATCCACAGCGGCTGTGAGAAGAAAAAAAATTGTCTCTGACTGCTCTCGCGGCTCAGTCCTGCAAGGATGCGTAGCGGCTGTGAGAAAAAACAAAAGCTGAGGGACTTGGCGGGTTGGCTTTAGGTGCGAGCGCAGCCCTAAAACCATCGGGGACAGCAGACGGCTGAATTCCCATTGTGCGCCATGGCTGAGACCCATACAAAATCCTGTGTGCGGGCTGCGTGTGTGCTTCAGGTATGTGAGCAGCCCTGAAGGTTCCGAGGATGGCGGTCGGCCGTGTTTTTCAGGCGTGTGCAGCGGCGGAGGACGATGGCGGTCTGTGGAGCCGGTATTGTCCCATGCGTGGTGCGCTGTCCTCGTAACCCCCCGGTGTGCGTGCGGGGGTTCGGTGTGTGGGTGGTCCGTTGTTGAGAGGTGGGTCAGGGTCAGGGAGCTTGATGGAAATCAACGTCGTTGGCGCCGATGGTCCTCCCTGTCTTAGCTGTTGCTGTCGTTCACTTGTGCCGGGTCATGGTGCGTTCTGGTCCACGCGCTGTGTTCTCCGTTCAGCCCTGGAGGTCGCCGTCGTGGAGAGAGGACGAGGTGCGTGCGCGCTCGTGTGGATGCGGAGGAGCGATGAGAGGGAGTAGACGCCCTTTGTCCCTCGGCCGGTCCCAGCGTGGATGTCCAGATCTCAGGCGAGGGTTGCACCATGATGCTTTCTGCAGCCTTCCCGGTCGTGGATGATCTCCGAGGGAGTTCGCCTGGTGTCGGTTCTGCGTCGAGGTCTCCCGTGTGGCAGAAGGGAGGGCAGTCCATTTGCGTCAGGCAGCTGCGTTCGCTTGTCGTCGGAGTCACCGCCGGGGGCTGCGTTCGTTCGTCGTCAGCGTGTTCTTGTATACGGGGTCACCAGTGTGGCGGATGATAGAGAACCCCGGTGTGGAGGCACGGAATAAGTGCAGGCAGGACACGGCAAACTGAAGTTTAAAAGGGTGTTTTATTCATCCTCCAACACGAAGGTCACTCCAGCGCTGTGGGAGCGCGCTGGAGCGAACCCTCTGTCTCTAGTCAGCAAACAGGCAATTCGTGTGTCAAAAAGAGAATGAGAGAGCAAGCGATATGGTTGACGTATATACCCAGCTAGACAATGCATGCATGGCACATTAGCATCACAGTAAACTGCAGGAAGGCATGGACATTTGCATTAGAGTCACACCTATCAATAGCCAGATTACTGGCACCGGGATTAGACAAAGAGAAGCTGCCTATTGATATCAGTCCATACATCTCACTGTTCTGCTAATTGCTCCAGCTGAGCGCTCTGCTTGTCCGTAGGCTGTGGGGGTCGCCCACACTCCACTAATTTAGATGAAATCTATTTAGCTTGGAGAAATTATCTTTTAATTTATAAAAAATCTTTTAGAAAAGCTAGAATGAGTTATTATTCTGCATTAATAGAAGAGAACAAGAATAAGCCCAGGTTTCTTTTCAGCACTTTAGCCAGGCTGACAAAGAGTCAGGACTCTGTCAATCCTAGCATTCCCTTAGAGCTTACTAGTCAGGATTTTATTTACTTTTTCAATAATAAAATTTCATCTATCAGAGATAAAATCAGTCAGATTCTTCCCACCATTAACTTAAATACAGTAACTACTACAACTCCTTCAATTGATATCTGTTTGGATGAGTTTACTCCAATTGACCTTTTAGAGTTAGACAAAATAATTTCCTCATCTAAGCCTTCAACTTGTCTTTTAGACCCTATTTCTACCAGGTTATTAAAAGAAGTCTTCCCATTTATTGGTAGCTTTATTCTTCAAATAATTAATTCTTCATTAACTTTAGGCCATCTACTGCAGGCTTTTAAAACTGCTGTAATTAAACCCTTACTCAAAAAGCCAACGCTGGATCCAGGAGTTTTAGCTAACTATAGACCAATCTCTAATCTGCCTTTCATTTCAAAAATCTTAGAAAGAGTTGTTGCTACGCAATTATTTGACCACTTGCAGGGAAATGGTTTATTTGAAGAGTTTCATTCTGGGTTTAGAATCCATCATAGTACTGAAACAGCTTTAGTGAAGGTCACTAATGACCTCTTTATCGCATCTGATAATGGACTTGTTTCTGTACTTGTCCTTTTAGACCTTAGTGCAGCTTTTGATACTATTGATCATAATATTCTACTTGATAGATTAGAACACTATGTTGGACTTAATGGAACTTCGTTGCAGTGGTTTAGATCTTATTTGTCTCATAGGTTCCAGTTTGTTCATATCAATAATGAGTTTTCTTTCAACTCAAAACTCAGTCATGGAGTTCCACAGGGATCTGTGCTAGGCCCTACTCTTTTTAGTTTATATATGCTTCCGTTGGGCAACATTATTAGAAAGCACTGTATACATTTTCATTGTTTTGCAGATGACACACAATTATACCTGTCAGCCAGATGATAGTAATCAATTAGACAAGTTATAAGCCTGCCTTAAGGAAATCAAAGCTTAGATAACTTGTAATTTCCTGCTATTAAATTCAAATAAGACTGAAGTCATTCTTGTTGGTCCAAAAAACCTTAGAAATACCTCTCCAAATCAAACTTTTAGTTTAGATGCAGTTACTCTTTCTCTTAATAGCTCTGTGAGGAACCTTGGGAGTTATTTTTATCAAGATCTGTTTTTTAATTCACATATTAAATTCGTCTCTAAGACTGCCTTCTATCATTTGCGTAATATTGCCAAGATTAGGAGCATCTTGTCTCAGAGTGATGCTGAGAAACTGAGCCATGCTTTTGTTAGCTCTAGATTAGATAATTATAACTCTTTATTATCAGGTTGTCCTAAAACATCTTTAAAAAGTCTTCAGTTGATCCAAAATGCTGCAGCAAGAGTTTTAACAGGTACTAGAAAGAGAGATCATATCTCTCCGATTCTGGCCTCCCTTCAATGGCTTCCCATAGAGTTTAGAATTAAGTTTAAAATCGTTCTTCTCACTTTCAAAGCTCTAAACAATCAGGCCCCTTTTTAATTAAAAGATCTGATATGACCCTATTATCCTAACAGAGCACTATGCTCCCAAAATGCTGGATTACTTATAATACCTAGAATCTCCAAAAGTACAATGGGAGGCAGAGCCTTCAGTTATCAAGCTCCTCTTCTGTGGAACCAGCTGCCAATCTGGATTTTCGGGAGTCAGACTCGATGTCTGTTTTTAAGAATAGGGTTAAAACCTTCCTTTTTGATATAGCCTACAATTAGGGAGGGATCATGTGTCTCTGAACCCTCCCTTAGTTATGCTAATAGGTTTAGACAGCCGGGGGACCTCCAATAATGCACTGGGCTTCACTACTTTCTTCACTCTCAATGAAATATTTTTTTTTGCCGGTCATTAACATCTGTTTGTTCTCTCCCATAGATTGAGTCCCCATCATGTTGTTTGCTCTCTATATGTCTGCTTTTCTCATCTTCTCTATCCCCTCATCCCCCAGCCAGTTGCGGCAGATGACTGCCCCTCCTTGAGCTTGGTTCTGCTGGAGGTTTCTTCCTGCTAAAAGGGAGTTTTTCCTCTCCACCGTCACCAAGCGCTTGCTCACAGGGGATTGCCTGATCGCTGGGGTTTTTCAGCAATTGTGGGGGTTTCCCCTACAGTTGAAAGTGCTATGAGATGACTGTTGTTGTGAAATGACACTATATAAATAAAGTTGAATTGAATTGAATTGAATTGAATTGAACTGAAACCTAAGCATAACGGTGTTTTGGGAATTAACACAGCAGGTTGACCATAGCTGCAGAAGTTATAAGTGCAACTTTGTCTGTCTGTAACTCACTCAGACTGTGAATTCATGTCTATTCGCGTCTTTACATTGAATTAAAATGTAATCACGCTACACGAAAAATTCACCCGTTCACGTTTGGTCTGGATGCACCTTTAGACATGTGTGAACTGTTGAAATGTGGAAAAAGTGCAGTCAATGACCCCTTTAATAGCCTTATCCTTGCAGCATATGCTCATGCAGAATAAGGTGTTACTAAGTGCTTTATAAAGTTCTAATAGGTTACAAATAAATTTGTTAATTACAACCTAATTAACAGTTAATGTGTTCCTTTAACTTAAGTAGTACCGTAGAATCTTTCTCTGTATTTGCGTTCATTGCTGAGCTCCCTTTCCTTTAGGGAAAATACTTCATCTGAAAAGCATTTGTAAATTCAAACACTCCAATAGAGTGGAAACCTATCAAGTGTGCTTTTACCTTTTTGTACACCACAGCAGCCCTGACTTGGAGTTGCCAGTAGCAATAAATGAATGCATTTCAGCCATAAAAACACTGAATTCATCACATCCCTCTCAACTACAGTGTCGTATGTCATCAAAACAAAACACTGTAACTTGTCTGCAGGCCCAGTCAGCTGGTACCATATATAGCACCGTAGACGTACACCTGCTGTAAATGCATTATGCATATTGTGCTCAGAAAAACAATACACACACACACACACACAAACATCGTGTGACTCAGCATCATAGGGGCTCCTGTGACTGCAGCCAGACCTACTTTCCCATATCCGCGATTTCTTCTGAGCAGAGCGAGGCTGAGTCAAATGTCACACCGGAGAAAAATGACGGGGCAACTCCATAATGAGGCCTGTGACTCCTTACCTCCGAGGTTCATCCCAGCCTGGAGGCACTTCCGTACGCGACATGCCGGACAGTTTTTCCTGCGGATCTTGTCAATGATGCAGTCGTTTCTGCCGGCACACAGGTAGTTGTGCTGACCTGCAGAGAGCCAAAACACAGTGTCAGTTTTTGTGTTGACCATACTGGGATCTTCACACAGAACAGTGATTCTTTCAGACTTCAGTGGAAAAGAGATTTTCAGCTCAGAACATACCGCGGGAAGAAATCGCCCGATTAAAGGAAAGGTTTAAACGTTTGATCCCCGTGCCAAATTTCTGACAGTGAATGCAATGTAGGTCACAGAGGTGTGCTATGAAATATCCGAGATTTTATGATTGTGACTGTGAATATGACTGAAATAGTGATTACTTTGCTCTTTCTTCTCCAGCTTGTGACTAATGGCATTTCATACAGTAAGAAGTGTGAAGGTTTTAGAATTTTCTGGATCTGGGACTCTGTCTGCACCGAGACTATTCCTGACAGTGATGCTAACATGGCGAGAATCCCTCCTGCCTCGCCCTCAGCTAAACCCAATGATCTCCCATTTCAGAGAGCTTCCTTCCGCTCCACTAGTTCTTCACTGTACAGCTCCTCTCCTCCTCCTCCACCCCTCTTCTTCTTCTTCGTCTCCTTCTTCTCTACGCCTGCATCTCCATCCCTTCTTTTCCACACGTCGGCCAGCCTCAGAGCACCATACGCCCACACACAGACAGGCTCATGCACGCGCACACAGCCATTTATTCTCTCGTTCACTCTCTCTCACACGCACGCACGCACGCACGCACGCACGCACACAGAGCCAAAGCTGCTCCACTTGGCAAAAAAAAAAAAAATTATATATATATATATATATATGTATATATAAATAAATAAATAAATAAATAAGCACTGCAAATGTTGTATCCGATTCCACAAAGAAAGACACCCACCGATATCACAACACAACCCAGATGGAGTGGTAACACACAGTGTGGCGTGTGACCCCAGTGACCTCAGTATTCAGCTTATCTCCCTTAGGGCCTATGTTAAAACTGTGTGCCCATGCAAATATTCCTATGTTTGCATATTAGTTTTTGTTTTGTTTGTTTTATGAGAATGCATTTCTGGTGTCAACCTCAATCATTTAGAAGTAACGCTTCCATTTCTCACATGAAGTTTTCTCCGGCGACTACATTCTGTGCATTGTCTCCATTGCATCTACAATATACAGTATTGTGTTTGCGTGTAGGACTGAGCAGAAGTTGTTTTCTGAGCTAGCAGGAGTAGTGCGCAGTGTGTCTGTCTGGCTGCTGCCAAAAGCCAAGGAACCAAGCTGCAGGAGGAGAGGCAGCAGCTGTAGCCCCACCACTATTTCTGGCTAAATCACATGACCGTTACATAAGCCCATTTTTCTTGCTCTAAAAAACAGTAAACTGCGACACAGGAAACACAACGCAGCCACCCACCCCCCACCCCCTTTTGCCCACACACACCCACACACACATATAGACATGCATACAGTACACACACTCCCACGTGGGTAGGCTATACCAAAAGGCAAATCTAAAAAAACTCTGGAGCACTCCTGTCAACTGTTTTGGTCAATCATGACTTTTCATAATAATTTTTACAATTAAAAACATTTCATGAGACCATTGTATGTGCACGCATGCACTCGCACAACATCTTAACCTGTGAATATGTCAATTTACTTTCAATCATACTGACGAATGAGACTCTTGCAGTCTTACTTGGGAAAAAAAATCTTTAATTTTCACAAAAATGTTTTGTGAAAGTGGTTACTTCATTAAGTGCTACCAATTCACATTTCCATGTTTTTCTTCAAAAATCAATCACTACTAATCTAAAACATCCTATAATGTCAAATTCTGTTCCTGCAGCATCTTTCCAAAAGAGATAAATAGTCTTTCAAAACTGCTTTACAAAGAGCTACTTGTAAAAGTGTGGTGGTACAATCATGCACACAGCCAGCATTGTCCATTACAAGGAAACCCTCCGAGTGCTTTAATGGAGTCCACTCAAATCTACTTTTAGCTAACAATCTGACAATCTGGTAACAATCCCCTGAGTAGTTGTTTTCTGTCAGGTCCAGAACAAATCATTTATGGTTGCATTCTGGGGAAAATTAAGAATTCTTTCCACTGGTGGATCCATCTATCCCAAGTTTAATCTGCCCTCCAGCCCATATAGAATGGCTACAAAATCTTCCTTCTATACACAGGAGAGACAAGATTTAGTATTTTGGCTAAAATACAACATTTAATCTGACATTTAAATAGCCAAACAAAAGTGGAAAGAGCCCTTTTGATGGGCAACAAAAGCCTCAGGAATAATAGCTGATTCACACCAACGACACTGCTGCATCTCTGTATGTGATCATTTGATTATTCAATCTTAAACTGTCAACTGTGTTCACCATTTACTGATTTTTACTGTATGTAACCTGAAGTTACACAGATAAAGCAATGCCAAACAACCAAAAACAGGGCTAAACAAGACTAAACTGTTGTTTCTGTGGAGCCAACAGTATTCCAGTCCTGGCCATAAAATAGCATAAACAACCATGTTGGATAGAGGATTTACATACATAATAAGGCTTGTCTGGATCATCGTAAAAAGAGGTTGCTGAAATTATTACACACTGTAACGAGAATTAAGTATTTGTTTACTTTTGTGTCCTTTTCTATATTGATGGAGGTTCAAAGACTTCCCCCGTCTTCTCCCTTTACACAATAAATAATGCATTTCGCTGTCATTTAGGCCCCACTTTGGTATTTGGAAGTCTCATCTACTTTCCTAGCTTTCACAAAATGTATTTTTAAAGATAGAAATATTGTCTACAACAATGGTTGCCCGCATGTACTATGGAAAGAGCAATTTTTGACCAAAAATAAGGAGCATGAAACCACAAAACAAATTTGAGCCTAAAAATTACAGTCAAAACGGCTGTACTCCAAGTGTAAATATTAGTGATAGTATTTTTGCTCTTAAATATAAAATCATTCTGTCAGAAATTTGCAAGTTTTTCAGTTTTTTTCCTCTGTATTATTTCTGAGTTTTCAACTCTTTTCTCCTTAAATTTTTTGAGTATTTACTCCTAAATTTGCAACTTTCTTGGACATTTGTCGCTTTTTTCCTTGCAAATTTACTACCTTTTTCTTTATTTTATATATGTGTGTGTGTGTGTGTGTGTGTGTGTGTGTGTGTGTGTGTGTGTGTGTGTGTGTGTTCGGGATGAGCCAATACCATTTTTTCAAGACCGATACTGTGACTTTCAGTATCGGCTGATACCGATCCAAACCCGATACCGTCTCTCTTATTTAAAACAACAGTACAGAACATACTATGGTAATGACAGGTTGCATTTTGCTTACATATAAAAACATAAATTTAAAATTCAAAGAGTATATTACAAATTTTACTCAGTTCAGCAACACTGCTGCTTTTTTAATTTTAAACTTTGCAACACTGGCAGCATTTCACTGGTCAGCACTATATAAACATGCATTCTGAAGTTTGAAGTGCAAGTTTATTGCAAAACTTTAAAGCCGAGTATTTAAGTAAACACTCAGATGAAATTCCAAGTGCCACTGTGCACGAGGTAAAAAATACTGCAGATCTGAAAATAAAGGAACCCTTTAAGTTGTATTTTTGTCATCCATTATTATTATTATCATTATTATTATTTTTATTATTAAGTATTCTCCTGGTGCTCAGTTTATATAGTAGTTTATTCTCTGTCCATAGTTTTTAGGTTTGCTCCAATTTTGAAGTGTTACTTCAAAAGGCTACCTGAAAGGCTACCCTGCAGCCTTTCAGGTAGCCTTGTTCGTCCTTGTACAGTCCAGCTTCCAATTCACCGGTTATAATTTGCTATTTATGTTTCTGTCACCTACCTCTCATCAGCTGTAACTGTCCATCTAAAGCAGGGGTTCTCAAAGTTTTGATGGGTGAGGGCCAATTTGGGAATCCAAAGTTGAACCGAGGGCCACCAAAGGGACGGAGGCAAAAAAAAAAAAAAGACTGAAAATTCAATTCCATTTGTAATCCTTTTAATTATCAGATTTAATTAGTTTGGGTAAAGTCATATTAACAGTAAGAAATTGGGACTGATGAAAATACAATTTTAGTGTCAACATACCTTTTAACTGCAGTGTGATTTGTGGTGCTGTTTTCGGTTGGCCACGAGTCCTCTGAAGTCTGGCTCCATCTCCGTTGTCGCGATGCGAAGGACTGCATGTAGGTGGGCATCTGTCATCCTGGATCTCAGCTTAGATTTGTTGATGGCCATGGTGGAGAAGGTCTTTTCACAGATGTAGGTGCTTCCGAATAAAGACGCCATTCTGACAGCATGTTGACGAAGAGCAGGGAATGTGGATGGGGAAAGTCCTTTGTAGAACTCGATCAGACTCTTGTCACGATATGCAGCTCTGGCCTCGGAGCTTTCCTGTAGGTCGATGAGCTCAAACTGCATGTCTGCAGGCAATGCCTCGGGCACACATGAGAAGGGATTTTGGAAAAGGTTGAAATCACCCTCGTGGTCCCTGAAGTCAGAGAATCGGTGGTCGAACTCGTCTCGAAGCTTTTCGATGAGGCCATGGTTCTTCTCTGAACGCAGGTGACGCAAAACTTCACTCCCGTCCGTGTCTGGGTCATCTACCAGCGCCCTGCAGGCAGGGAAATGAGCGAGATCTCCTTCTCTGAGCTGTCCCTGGAGCAGTTGGAGTTTTCGCTGGAAAGCTTTCACGTTGTCAAAAAGTGTGGAAATGAGTTTTCCATGGCCTTGCAGCTTCAGATTGAGATCGCTCAGACAATTATTCAGGTCGGCGAGGAAGGCTAGGTCACAGAGCCATTTGCTGTCCGTTAACTCAGTCACGTCTTGTCCTTTTGCCTGCATGAACTCGCAAATTTCTTTTCTCAGGTTAAAAAAACGTTTCAGTGTGGCACCTCTGCTCAGCCACCGGACGGCAGTGAAGTAAATGACGTCTCCAAAATCTGCCTCTGACTGCGCCAAAAAGGTTTTAAATTGGCGATGGTTCAGACCTCTGGACTTCAGGTAATTAACTGTCTTCACAACTACGGCCATGACGTGTTTCATTTCTAGCGTCTGAGCAGCGAGGGCTTCTTGGTGAATTATGCAGTGGTAGCTGACTGGTTTCTTACCACCGCTGTTCACCACTTTCTCAGCCAGCAGCGACACTGCACCTGTCCTACTCCCAATCATTGCTGGTGCTCCGTCTGTCGTGACACCGACCAAGGATGCCAGGTTAACATTGTGTGTGTCCAGACTGCGATACACTGCTTCGCAAATATCCACTCCCTTCGTTGTGTCTTTCATACTCTCCATACTCAGTAGCTCCTCGCCGACGTCAAAATTCTCAGTGACAGTTCGGATGAAAATCAACAGTTGGGCAGTGTCGGAAATATCCGTGCTTTCATCCAGTGCGATGGAAAACGCTCCCTTTTCTAGCCCCTCCACACGTATCGCCAGTTGGTCCTTCAAATCATTTGCCAGATCTTCGATTCGTCTTGTGACTGTGTCATTCGACAAACTTACGTCACGGAACTTTGTTTTTTGGTCTGGGCATACACGCTCTGCCACTTTTAGCATACAGTCTCGAACAAATTCTCCGTCACTAAACGGCTTGCCCCGTTTAGCTATTTCATGAGCTACCACATAGCTAGCCTCTGTTACTGCTTCGCTGGTTTTTGAAAATTGCGTGAAGACTGACTGTTGTGCTGTGTAGCCCCTTTTAAGTTGTTCCATCTTTGTGGTGCGATCCTTGCCACTGAATTTTTCATAATTTTTGTGTTTTGTTTCGTAATGGCGCCTGATGTTAAAGTCTTTTCGCACTGCGATTACCTGTCTGCAGATGAGGCATACAACTTTATCTGACCCGTGAGGTTCAACGAAGTAGTCCAAAGTCCATTTTCCCTGAAACTGCCTTTTTTCCTCGCTGACAGTTCTCGGTTTCCTCGAGTGAGCGGTCTCCATCTCTGCCTCTTTCTCTCGCTGATCCATCTTTATTTCCACACTTCGACTTCCTCAAGCACTAATATTTATTTCTTATTCTTCTTCTGACTCAAAATGGTGCTCCGAAACCGTTGCCAACCAACACTTCTGCACTGTGCGCTGAACGTTCCATCTCCCATAATACAATTGGACTAGCTGCTGCAATGAAGTGATCGCAAGGTCGACAACACATGTAATTACGGCTTGTGCCTACAGATGACGCCAAAGACCACTAAACGTAGATGTGTATCGGAATTTTTCCAAAGCAATTAGTTCAGATCATATATTGGTTAAAGGCCTCGGACGGTGACATTTTTTTATTGAACCAATAAACTGATTGTATGAAAATATTCCATTCTGGCCATTCCCGTGATTTAAAATGTGTCACCAGCCTCCATAAATGACTATTTGTTAATAGCCCATATTTCACTTAGTGATGCTGCAGTACCGCCATCTCTCGATAGAGGCGTGCAGCAGTGACGTCAGGTCAGGGAGAAACAGGAAATGGCTGCAGGAAATGGATGATCACTGGCCTGCAGAAATGGCTGAACGACAGCAGAGTGATTCGGACAGCGATTATTTTATCGAGTATGACGACCGCAATATAAGTGATGATATTGAAACTGACGAATCTGATGATGAAGTAGTTTTGGGTGGTGCTGATGGGGTTATTCAGCCATATTTGTTCGAGCCCGAGGGTGCGGAAGAAGACGCGGACAAAACAGCGACCGGAGCAGAACGAGAGGCAAGAACGAGAGGCTCGCCAATTTATATTGGTAAAATATGCTTTGAAATTTTTTTTTTTTTAGGCGATATGCATGGTCACACACTTAATTATCAAAATAAAACTGCCAATTTTTCCCTCGCTGCCTTACTTGGCGACTTACAAACATTCTCTTTCTGCTCAAAATTTTTTACATGTTTTAAATATTTTCTAATCAAACTTCATAGACCAATTTATATAGCACTCCCACGAGCCATTAGTTTATTATAAGCATCTGATTATACCATTTTTTTTAACAGGTGCACTTGTGAGAAATGCAACATTATGCCAACATCAACTGAATCTCGGTGCTGCCAGGAGGTATTGAAGGTGAAGAAGTGAGGGTGATACCTGCCTGTGCTGTGAGCCTCATCAGAGAAACATTCCCATCTGATCACAACAAGGGATTTTGCCTACCAAGATTAGATTTGTGATCAATGTTATTTAAATAAAGTTTTTTAAAATCATATATTGAGTTTATTAATGTGCATGTCAATTTTATAATTCTAATATTTCAGCATTCATCAAAGTTGGATCTCATATACATTAGAGTAATTTTTCTACCATTTTATGGTGTAAAATTCGTGTGCAATTTTTAAAAGCACATTTCTCTAAAAATCTTAGGCTTATATTTTTTTGTCTTAGCAAAATATGTTGCTTCCCTAACAATTGAAAGCTGAACTTTCATTGCTAATTGGAAATTTATTCTACTTTTACATGTTTGATTTTGAAAATCTAGATACATGTTGCTCAACAGCATCAGCTTTGATGGGACGCTGAAATTTGGCACTCAATGTTGCTGGAACTCTGGCTTGTACAGAGTGCCACTGCTCCAATAAGTGGGTTGGATCAACCAAGGTTTTGTCGAAAAGAGTATTCATCAGATCATCCACATATTCTGAAATAAAATTAATTTAATAAAAATTAGAAATCGAAAGCTCCTTGTAAGTGGTCGTGGAAATTCCAACGATACCGGCTGCATTTAGAACTCTGAGGACCTTGACATATGACGCCCCAGTGAAGAGAATGGCGGATGAAAGCTGTATGTTACCAGCTGGGATGTCCCTGATCATCGGCTGGCTGTGCCAGGATCGATCCTCAACACAATGTGGACAATGTTGTTTGATCACCAACAGAGAGCCTTTAGTGTGACTTGTTACCTCACATGGATGACTGCAATGAGGACAATTGCTGAATAATCAAATTCAAAAAAAAAATCCACAGTATTTGAAGGTTGAGTGACAGTGGATAACATCTGCAAAAACAGTAGATCAACATAATTTCATTCCAGAGGTGTCAAATTGGATTACATATATAGAAATATAACTTGAGCAAACAGGCACAACCACCTCCCTATACAGCACTGAATATTTCATATTTGATTAGTATGAATACCCTAAAATTCTAATATTTGATAAATTGTTAAGGCAATGAAATTCATTGCTTGTAAATAATTTTAGTAAATATTGGCAGTGAATATTTAAAAAAGAAACATTACCCTGTTTACTTATCTTTCTGACAGCAGATTGCTGTCAGAAAGATAAGGTTGATCAGAAAGATAAGGATATCCCAGGTTGGCCTAGGATAGCCGGCCCCGGCCGCTGCTGGAAGGGCTCTCGCGACTGGCCCGGGGGACGGCCGGAGAGCGGCCGCCCCTCCCCGCTCACGGACGCGTGTTCGTGGAGAACCCGGTG